>JASDDO010000031.1:605837526-607038631 GCA_030015575.1 Agapanthus africanus | reverse complement strand
GGTGTCTAGGAAAGTGTTAACGGCGCAACCGCCAAAAGAGAAAGGGTTACTTAATTAAGGAACTTCACGAAAGCGTTGGAAAACCTCCCCTTATCTCTGCACTTACCTGGCCTCGTGAGCAGTGTATTTTTAAGCCCGTTTCTCGACCCAGTTTTACTTCGACAATCAAGTTCTGGAGCAGGTCTAGCAGACCTAGGTGACCCTAGATCTAGGTGTGATTGTGCATATCTTGTTTGTGATTACTTAAGCCGTATATCCGTACATATTTCTGTAAATCTCTTTCTAAAAATAAAAAAAAAAGGAAAAAAATCAAAAACTTTTATAAAAACTTGCCCCTTTGTCGCCAAATCCATTCTTCACCCTCCACCCATCGCCTTTCTCCATTGACGTTTTCTTACCCTCACCTTCTCCGCTTTGACTATACTAAACTCGTTTAGTGTATGTCCGCTTGGACTCGGGACACTAGCGCCCGCCTAGTCCGCGTTACGTTAGTCGCTACCGACTACGCGATCGACTCAGACGTCGATACTCCGTCCACTCCTCTTTCACCCCTTCCTTTGCCGGCCAACTCCGACGTTGACCGGAATTCTGTTCATACATCTTCACCTTCACCTTCACCAACCACTTCTTCCGCGATGTCAGGATTTAATCCGAACATCTCTTTGACTACCCCTGGATTGGCTCCACCTCCTACGGAGACCAATATCCCACCACCACCGCCTGTTGTAGCGCCGCAGCGAATCGCGCTCCAGGATCGTTTCTATCCCACCCTTTCTGCACTTCCCACCTGCCTTTCTCTTCCACCGGCCAATGGGGATAATTTTGAAATTAAGCCCCACTTCATCAACATGCTTCCACGATTTCATGGGCTTGAATCTGAAGATGCTTATATCTTCATTAGTAAATTTCAAAACGTTTGTGCCATGATGAAAACCACCCAACTGTCGGACGATGCTATACGTCTATGAGTCATTCCATTCACTTTATGCGATCTTGCGGAAAAATGGCTGTGTAGCACCGCTTCCCACTCTATAACCAGTTGGGATGAGTTTGTTAAAGCATTTCTCAAAAAGTTTTATCCGAATCACAAAACCGCAAGGATCCGCAATGAAATCAATCAATTCTTTCAGCTTCCTTCTGAACCCTTCTGGAAGTGCTTTGACCGGTACAAAGACCTTCTTGTTCAGTGTCCTCACCACGGTATAGAGAAATGGAAACTTTGCCAAACCTTATACGAGGGCCTGAACCCAGCAACGAAGCAGTTGTTGGAAACCATCTGTCGGGGCCACTTCCTATCCAAATCTGACGAGGAAGCGTGGCAATTCTTTGACGACCTTGCGGAGCAAACGCTACAATGGGAGAGCACCAGACCGACGACTTCTTCTTCTACCTCCACTTCTACCAGTCTAGGGTAGGAATTCACCAACTTGACGTCTCTATTGCGATGAAAGCTGAAATGGCCGCAATAACGAGAAAGCTTGAAGCGATAGAGAGCAAATTCCCTTCTCTTGCTCCTACCCCTGTTCTTCCCCTTCGTACCATCTGCGCTTGTTGTTCCGATCCTTCTCACTTGACCGAAGAGTGTCCTTACAATCCACCATCGCAAGGACAGGATCAGGTTAATGCTGCATTTCAGCAAAGACCGAGGAATGATCCATACTCTTCCACCTACAATCCCGGCTGGAGGAACCACCCCAATTTCACCTGGAATCAGAATCAGAATCAATTCCAAGGCAACAATTTCCAAAAGGCCCCTCCGCCGCAACAACAAGCGCAACAGTAGTTTCAGCAGCCCTACCAACCCCAACCTTTCCAAAATCAGACGAACAACTTTTCACCCAACAATTCTTTTCCACCAAACAACTTTGTTCCGTCAAACAACGATAAGGTTTCCTCGCTCGAACGAAGTCTGGAGGCGTTCGTCAAACAATCGACTCAATCTACCGCAAACATCCAGTCTTCCATTCAGTCCTTAGTGCAACACACTGCCGCTCACGGGCAAAGCATCAAAACCATCGAGGCCCAGATTGCACAGCTGAATGCGGCCTTAAGCGAGCGAGAGAAGGGGAAGCTCCCGTCCCAACCACTTCCAAATCCCGGTCACCCACAGAATGTACATGTTGCTCTTGAACAACAGAATCATAATGTGAGTGCCATGACCACATTGAGATCGGGAAGGATGCTGCAAAACAACATCGGCACACGGATCAATGATGACACCCCGGCCACTTCTTCTTCTACTTCTTCTTCTTCATCTCCTGCTTCTTCGTCTTCTGAGCCTATTCTCCGTTCTTCACAAGGCTCTCCTTCCTCTTCTTCTGCTTTGAATGGACCCACTTCTCACTCCACGAAAACACCTGTTCTGGGATCTGTTCCAACTCCACAATCTCCTCCACAAGCATTAGACTCAACCAATTTTAAAAACGTCCCATTTCCAAACCGGTTGAGGTCTAATAAACAAAATCCTCAAATGGAGAAGATTCTGGAGTTATTTAAGCAGGTTAACATTAACATTCCTCTTTTAGATACTGTCCAACAAGTCCCGTCCTACGCGAAAATCTTAGAGGACTTGTGCACGAAAAAGAGGAAGTCTCAGGTACCCAAGAAAGTTTTCTTGGCTAGTGCTGTGAGTGATGCCCTTACCCAATCTTTGCCACAAAAACGGAAGGACCCTGGCTGTCCTACGATTTCTATTACTATTGGGGATAAGAACATCAACCGCGCACTATTAGATCTTGGTGCCAGTGTTAACCTGCTTCCGTACTCAGTATACGAGAAATTAGGCGTAGGAGAGCTGAAACCCACGCACTGCACTCTCCAAATGGCCGACCGATCGATCACCCATCCTAGGGGTGAGCTAGAGGATGTGTTAATCAAAGTCGGGGACTTCATATTCCCCGTTGACTTCATTGTATTAGACACACAGCCTGTATCTAACCCCCGGAATCAAATTCCGGTGATACTCGGTCGCCCATTCCTTACAACCTCAAATGCTGTGATCAATTGTCGCAATGGTTCGATGAACCTCTCTTTTGGAAACATGACGATTGAACTCAACATTTTTAGGTTGGGGAATCAGCCCGCCGAACCTAATGCTCATATACTGGACGTCTGCTCGATCCAGGAGATCACCCCTGAAGAGTGTGAATTCGAGGAGTTTCTGTTTGATCACGATAATCTTGACGCCACTAGTGCGTTCCTCCTCGAACCTGCTGCTGTTTCTGCGCCCGACAATGACTTCGAGTGTTTCACATTCTCGAACGATCTTAGCCGCGCACAACCCGAGTTTGAATCTTTCGAATTTCCGGATGAGTTACCTGAACCATCCAACTCAGTCGCTTACACTCGTTTTGAACCTTTGCTGGAGTCCTTTGAGTTCGAGACCTCTGCACCAATCTTGCCTTCAATCGTTTCACCTCCATCGCTCGAACTCAGCCCTTTGTCGTCTCACCTTAAGTACACTTACTTAGGTGAGAACGAGGCCCTCCCTGTCATCATCTCAGCTTCTTTAGCTCCAGAGCAAGAGAAAGCCCTTCTCACGGTCTTGCACAGCAACAGGCAAGCTTTTGGCTGGTCCATGGTGGACATCAAGGGGATTAGTCCCCTGATCGTTGAGCATCACATTCATCTGATGGATGATGCCAAACCAGCCCGGGATCCACAAAGACGTCTCAATCCAGTCATGAAGGAGGCTGTGAAGAAGGAGATCGTAAAATGTCTAGATAGTGGTATCATTTACCCTATCTCTGATAGCCAGTGGGTTAGCCCCATTCACGTTGTCCCCAAGAAGTCGGGCATCACGGTCATAACCAACGAGGCGAACGAGTTAATCCCTACTCGCACCCAAACTGGGTGGCGAGTATGAATCGATTACAGAAAACTCAACGCCGCAACGCGGAAAGACCACTTTCCGCCACCTTTCATTGACCAGATGCTTGAACGATTGGCCGGACACGAGTACTACTGCTTTCTTGATGGCTACTCTGGCTATAATCAAATTCCCATCGCCGAAAAAGACCACGACAAGACCACTTTCACTTGTCCTTTCGGCACGTTTGCATATCGTTGCATGCCCTTTGGGTTATGCAATGCGCCTGCTACCTTCCAGCGGTGTATGATGGGAATTTTCTCAGACATGGTGGAAAAATTTCTGGAGATCTTCATGGATGATTTCCCCATCTTCGGCGATTCCTTAAACAAGTGTTTGCTGCATCTTGACGCTGTCCTTACCCGATGTAAGGACAAGAATCTCACTTTGAATTGGGAGAAATGCACTTCATGGTGCGCGAAGGTATTGTCTTAGGACATATCATCTCGCAAAATGGAATAGAGGTTGACAAAGCAAAGATTGAGGTCATTTCCAATCTACCTCCTCCCCGATGCGTCAGAGATATCCGAGCCTTCCTTGGCCATGCCGGTTTCTATAGACGGTTCATCAAGGACTTTAGCAAGATTGCTAGGCCCTTGACTCTTTTGCTGGCCAAGGATACGCCATTCGACTTCAACTCGAGCTGCGTGACTGCATTCGAGTCATTGAAATGCTCACTCACTTCTGCTCCCGTTCTCTCTTCACCTGACTGGACACACCCATTCGAGATTATGTGCGATGCATCCGACTTTGCCATTGGTGCTGTCCTTGGACAACACATCAACAAGATGTCGCATGTAATCTATTATGCGAGCCGAACCCTGAACGACGCCCAACTCAATTATACAACAACTGAGAACGAATTCTTGGCTATTGTATTTGCTTTAGAAAAGTTCAGGCCTTACCTCATCGGCTCTCCAGTCATTGTCTATACAGACCATTCTGCTCCGCGCCATCTTTTTGCGAAGAAAGATGCAAAATCTCGGTTAATACGTTGGATCCTCTTGCTTCAAGAGTTTAACCTTGTCATTAAGGACAAACGAGGATGTGAAAACGTAGTTGCCGACCATCTCTCACGACTTCCTTCTTCGCCTTCGCTTCCAATTCCGATCAACGACGTTTTCCCGGATGAACAGCTCTTGACAGTATCTTGCGAACCCTGGTTCACAGATATTGTGAACTATTTGGCTACGGGATTACTACCGACTGAATGGTCAAGTCAGGACAGACTTCGCTTCTTATCCCAAGTAAAACACTTTTACTGGGACGAACCTTATCTGTTCAAGTACTGTCCTGACCAGATTATTCGTCGGTGTGTCCCTGACGAGGAATTCAAGAGTGTGCTGTCATTTTGCCACGATCAAGCATGTGGCGGGCATTTTGGCCCCAGAAAGACAGCTGAAAAGATCTTGCAATGTGGTTTCTACTGGCCACAACTCTTCAAAGACGCTCATGACTATTGCAAGACTTGCTCCCGGTGCCAACACTTGGGCCGGATATCCTGGAGGAATGAGATGCCGCTCCAACCGATCTTGGTTGTGGAGATTTTCGATGTTTGGGGGATAGATTTCATGGGGCCGTTTCCCAGCTCTTTTGGGAACTTGTACATCCTTCTCGCTGTTGATTACGTCTCTAAATGGGTCGAGGCTGTGCCCAGCCGGACTAACGACAACAAGGTTGTCGTTAGGTTCCTTAAAGAAAACATTTTCTCCCGATTTGGGCACCCCCGAGCGATCATTAGTGACAATGGAAGTCATTTCTGCAACAAGACTTTCGAGGCCTTGATGCGGAAATACTCCATTAATCATAAGCTTTCTACGCCCTACCACCCCCAAACCTGCGGGCAGGCCGAAGTGTCAATCGGCAAATCAAGCAGATACTGGAGAAGACGGTTTCCAAAAACCATAAGGATTGGTCGCTGAAACTCACTGATGCCCTTTGGGCCTTTCAAACCGCTTATAAGACCGACCTTGGCATGTCTCCCTATCGGCTTGTGTACGGAAAAGCCTGCCACCTACTTGTCGAAATAGAGCATCGCGCATTTTGGGCGATAAAAGAGTTGAATCTGTCTCTCGAAAATGCGGGCAGCCATCGGAAGCTGCAGTTGAACGAACTAAGCGAGCTTAGGGATGAGGCTTACGATAACGCGGTTGTCATTAAGAATCGAACGAAGGTGTTTCACGATAAACACCTTTTGCGCAAAACCTTCGTACCTGGTCAGCAGGTACTGCTTTACGGCACCCGACTTCATTTCCATCCAGGAAAGCTCAGATCTCGCTGGAAAGGGCCGTATTTTGTGCGGAATGTGTATCCGCAGGGCGCTGTGGATTTGGAAAATTCAAAGGACGGTTCATTTTTCAAAGTAAACGGACACCGATGCAAACCGTACCTTAGCGCCGAACCAACAGAGGAGCTCCTGTTCTTACAGGAGCCGGTTTACCCCCCTGCATAATCTTCCTCTGCCTACCTCCAAACTTCGGTTATCCAGCCAAGAACAGTGGACACTATTCCAAATAAGTTTGGGGGTATGTATAAACCATTTTGTATATATTTGTGTATATTCTTTTTCTTTTTCTTTTCTTTAAAAACAAAAACAAAAAAAAAATTTGTGTATCGCTAACCGACAGTTTTGACCCTTCAAATGATCTCTTCATGCAATGACAGTGAGGACACTGTCCAGTTTAAGTTTGGGGGTACGCTCGGTACGCATTTCTTACCTTCGCATTCATATGTATATTTTGCATCTGCATATTAAAATCCATAAAATCCATAAAAATCTAAAATTTTTCTAAAAACATAAAAACTTTTCTGTCAAGTTAGCTAGTGGGAGAACTCTGATTCAACATTTCGACGGTTTTGTTTGATAAAATAAGAATAACTAAATCTTATGTTTAGATTTTGAAAACCTGAAAGATAACTCTCCTTTGAAGTTAACTATAGCTGATATACGTCTTTACATCACACTACACGTGTCGTGAGTTTTTGGGAATTAGATGACAAGTCTTTTATGTTTAAAAACTTTTAAACAGATAAATGATTTTCTGAGGATCAAATAGGTTTGTTCTGAAATAAGTAATGTCAAGAATAGTTTATGAAGCAAAGCGAATATGAAGGAATGTTATTGATGCCGTAATTGGAACTAAGTCTGAAAAATAACCCATCTGAAACTTGATTGAAATGATTACACACCGAACCCACTAAACACGTCTTTTATCCAAAAAAATAATTGAACTGCCGGTTATATCTCCGTTCGTATTAAATCATCATGATTTTCACGCCAAACTGTCTTTTGTTTTTGGACCTAGGTAACTTGAGTAATTAAGTCCTCTGGGGTGTTTCTACACCTAATGCCCTAAAACCAACTGGTTTGGGTGCATTGGCCCAAAGCTCGCTAAGAAGCCTAGAAAGTCCAGTTTAAAACAAAGTCAAGCAAGTGTTCTCTCCGAGTTAAAATTCCTAACGGTTCTTTGTGTGAGAATAATCTTGATAAAAGACAGGCTTTTATAAAAAAAATTTAACGGAGATATGAAGGTTTTATTCTATGATAAAGACTATTGCACGTTCACAGAGGTGTGTATGAAATGAAAACAAGAAAAAGGTGGAGTGAAGAATAAGACCTAGTTTCCTGTTAGGGAAGATAGAAATTCTGAAGTTGAAACTTTACTGGAAAACGAAACTTGAAAAATGCTTAACTCTTTATAAAACTTATGTGATCCTTTCAAAATCGTTATCTGGGCTTTATTGTGCGACATGATGACTTTAATCGATCCTTCTGGAAACTTAACGACACTATTTGCACTGCACGTAAAGACATATAAAATCTGTAGTTAAATAAAAAGCGAGGTGTGAAAAATAAGGGTTTGATAGTCTAGACTTGGGATCATAGGATTGTTATTTTCTGAAACAAAACTTTAGGGTTTGAATCTTAGTTATTTTACAAAACCAACTTGACCGGATTTTGTGGGTAGTATCCGCTGAAAACCCTCAGGAGATAACACTCCTCCTACTAGGGACACCTAGAGGTTTAACGGCTTATTGCACATGCTCAGTGCAATCGCGTTCCCTGCGAAAGTGAGGTTAGGAAATTTTTTGTGAATAAATTGGCTTTGCTCGGGACGAGCAAATGATAAGTTTGGGGGTATTTGTTCATATCAGATTTTTGCATTTTCATACCGTCCAATTTGTATCACATTGCATATCGGTAGATACTCTTGAGCCGTGTTTGCTAGTCAATTGCAGGATACAGGTTCTCGGTTCTAAAACGGTGAAATTCATGGAAAACACGACAAAATCCGGGTTCCTGCCAACCACAGATAAAACACGGATCTCCGCTCTTTATCCGTCTGTTGCCACACACCAGTTTAAGAGACAAAATATCAAATCAATGTCGTTTTCATGCACAAGGCTCAATGGCAGCACAAGATCCAAGAAATCTACGCGGAGCTCGAGGAAATCATAACAAAAAGTCCACATCAAATCACCTTTCCCTCAACAGAAATTCTGGAAAAACCGTGAAGCAATTCTGAGAAAAATCATGTACCAGACTAATGGGCATAGCAAACCAGGAAAAACCACCAAATATGATGGCCTAAACCCTCTTTATGGCCGCGGAACCGCGGCCTAAGCATGCTTAGGCCGTGGAACCGCGGCCGTACTGGCGCCGCAGACGAAGATTTTCCAGGGGTATTTTGGTCTTTTTATTTGTGTTCTGGTGGTTGCATTAGGTTTTCATTTTTCAGCCTATAAATAGCCCAGAACTTTGTGAAGGAAAGGGTCCATAATCTTGTATTTTATTTTCTAGGTTTAGTTGTGTTTCTTCTTCCTCTTCTCATCTCTTCTCCATTAAAACTTGTAGTGAGCTTTGTGAGTGAAAAATGATGAATAAAGAAGACTCTTTTACTATTATATCTTGTCTTGTTCTTTTATAATTGCTTGTAATTTTAATTTGTTAACTTAGTTGTTGTTATTTCTTTCTTTTCTCTTTTTCTTTATCCTTAAAACAACCATGATGCTTACGCTTGATCCTTGCCAAGGTGAGGTCGCAAATAGCTAGTTGTTATCTTCTAATCTCTTTCTTTCTATCTTCCTCTTTTGTTTTGTTTTCTTTTCATTATGATGTATGAGTAGTTTCATACTTGTTAGGGTAGGATAAGGGAAGTTTGAGAGAAGGAAATCTCTCTCACTCTTTCCTTGCCCAACAGCTTAATTCGACTCCCGTTAATTGAACCACAATCCGCTCCTTACGGCACCCTATCCTACATGATAGCGGTGATTCCGTAGTGAGACCGGTTGTGGTTGAATTTACCGGAGGTTATGGCTAAGAGCCAAGAACGGACGGACAAGCACCAAAAGGAAGAACTTATGCGTTCGAAAGCCTAGCTTATACTCGCAAGTTCCTTCCTAGTCGTGCTAATCCCCGTTGTTGCCGATTACCGTAACACCGATATTAAGAGGGGCAATGAAAGACGTGGGAGACTCCTAACTCAAACTAACCTAATCCTAACCTTAACAAGCTCTCTTTACATATCATTTTACCACTTAATTAATCACAACAAAATCTGGAAAACTGGACTTAACTCGTGACAGCACATAGAAAAAGATTCCCATCTCCCTGCGGACGACCCGTACTCAACCGGCTAGCTACAAGCGAAACCGTCTTGATTGCGGTAATTAACTAAACTTGAACACGCAGAATCTCTACCAATCACACGCCACGCGGCAGCGCAGTTACGCTGCGCTATGCGCTGCGCGACACGTGTCAGCGCAGTTGCGCAAGCGCAGTTGCGCTGCGCGACACGTGTCAGCGCAGTTGCGCTGCGCTGTGCGCTGCGTGAAACGTGTCACGCTCTGGAGCATTTGCGCAAAACAGAATTAAAATTCTAAGAAATCTTTTCTGTTCTTGTTAAAACAAGAAGGATTTCTTCTGCAAAGCAGAAGCCCTTGGATCAAAGATCCAACGGTGGGTAAAATTTCCCAAATCACTCAGAGAAAGATCTCTTTAACAAATTTAACTAATTTATGAGCACTATAAAAAGGACCCCAGGCCTCAATTCAAAGGCATCAATATCTTTCTAAAAAAAAGAGAAGAGAACTTTTGAAAACTCCTCAAGAACAACAGAAGGTAAAAACGTTTAAAAGAAGAGAAAATTCTCTTATGAACAGATCAGTGATCTAAAAACAAGATCATTGATCTTTAAACATAACTAAATAAAATGAATAAATAAAATAAAAATAGTGCTTTGCACTTTTTCATGAACCTTTGGTTCTTTAAGATAAGAAAAAACTTATCTTTTCCTTTGATCTAAATTAGTTCAAGAAATCTAACAGTGCTTTGCACTTCTGTTCTTGAATCTAAAAGATTCTCAAATTAATAGTGTTTTGCACTTATAAATCTGCACTGTTGCGCTCTTGGGCTGGCGCAAGCTACCAGAGAGCGCCACGTGTCAGCGCCTGAACCATTTGCGCTATGCGCTTTTGAATAGAGCTTCGCTCTCTGAAATTGGCGCAAGCCACCAGAGCGCGCCACATGTCAGCAGCGCAGGCACAGCGCATTAGCGCAGCGCACTGCGCTTGCGCGACACGTGTCAACACTACAAGAGCTTGCGCTCTCTGATTGGCGCAAAGCGCCTGACAAATGCAAGGCATTTCTTAAAGGGCCAGGCCCAAATCAAAAAGACCTAGCAGGCCAAAATAAATTGCAAAGCAATAAAAAGGGGGCAGAGCCCAAGTGAAATTGATGCTCTGCATCTTTTATGGGTAGAGCCCAAACAAAAAAATAGAAGTAATGCAATGCATTATTTAAGTGTGGGCAAAGCCCTAGCACAGGTCTAATAGACCAAAATTAAATAAGGGTGTTGAACATTTCCAACTGGACTTAGCCCAATTTTGGCCGTAAGTTCTCAAATTAAATTGACTGAACACAGCTGTTCTCTTAAATTAATTTATATCCGGTTCGAGGGTACATCTCCGAACTCCTCTGACACCCATCGTTGTAATTCTTCAACGACGTCAGAGAGGTGACGGGTCCCGACGACCACACATCAATACGGACTGCGGGGTCCTTAAACTCGTGGACCGAGACGTCCTTAAAACTATTATTGGACCGGAACGTCCTTAAACTAATGTTGGACCGAGACGTCCTTAAAACTAATATTGGACCGGAACGTCCTTAAACTAATGTTGGACCGGAACGTCCTTAAACTAATGTTGGACCGAAACGTCCTTAAACTAATGTCGGACCACCACGTCCCTAAACTGGAATATGGACCACCGCGTCCATAAACTGGAATATAGACCACCACGTCCCTAAACTGGCGATGGACCACCACGTCCCTAAACTGGAATATAGACCACCACGTCCCTAAACTGGCGATAGACCACCACGTCCCTAAACTGGAGTATGGACCACCACGTCCCTAAACTAGAACAATAGAGCCTCCAAATGCTCTTTTACCGGATCTAAACGATCCCGTTTAAGTCGATCTTAGCCCCCAAACACGGATAACGTATCCTTAAACATTCAAGTGGACTACAAAATTCCAAATCAACTCTGGTTCAAGGGTACATCTCCAAGCTCCTCTAACACCTGTCGTTGTAATCCTTCAACGACGTCAGAGAGGTGACGAGTCCTGACGGCCATATATTAAATGAATCACTACGTTAAGTTGATCTTAGTCTAAAACAGGACTAACGTATCCTTAACGAACGTTTAAGTTGATCTTAGCCGCAACGCGACTAATGCATCCTTAAACTAAAAACACCAAACCCAAATCTAAGTAAATACGGATTTGGACTAATCCACGTCCTACGGGTGACCGCATTACTCAGTCTCCGTATACAATCCACGGGCAACCACAAACAAAACAAACACACACGACACGAAGTGAAATTCTGGAGAAGGAGAAAGTTGTTACCGCGATGCGGTAGCGTAATTAACTGCAGGGGCTTGCGCCTGCAGGGAAGAGCGTCCCCACAATCAAAAGCCCCTCAAGCGAGGGGGAATCTGACGAAGTCTGCTACATCGGCCACATCCGTCTAAACCTCCGATACACGGTGCCATAAATCAACTTGGCATCTTCGGAGAGGTGGACGGATAAAACCAAATAGCATCTGCCCCGAATCTCAGGCAAGACAGTCCATGTCTTGGTCGCCATTCGAAGGGGAACAGATTCTGGCACGCCCGGTGGGACCTCTTCCTCTTTCCACTCCACACTTTGTGTGTCGTGTTCGCGAACAAATCTCGGTTTGTTGTGGTTGCCTTTGGATTCGAGGTACTAAGATTTGGTGTCTTTCTCCGTGCAGAGAACTGAAGATCGATGGCTTCAAACTGCACTGCCTGCAACTGCAACTCTCGCTCCGTCCGCGCTAGAGGAGTGACTTTTATGGGCCCCGAGCGGCCTCTCTTTTCAAGATGCCAGTGGAGCAGGTAACTCAAACCACCACTGGATTATTCTTCGGGACCATGCTCCCACCGTTGAGCTTCAATGCCACAATGACGTTTCAAGAAACCCCGGAGAAGTTGGTCTTTAATCAGCTTACCACTACCGCGACCCCTCTCAACGGGTCGCCCAGTTTCAGTACCTTAGTTTTCAACGGACTGGGCCAGAACGTCTGCAAACCTGCGATACCCGAAGCTGCCATCCCAAAGCGGATAGCTACCCCGGCTCAAGCGGACGAAATCATTGGAAGGGTTTCTCCTTCCGAGAAGTCAGTTTTTACAAGGCTGGCTATTTCGGTTGATGCTCCAGGCGAGGTCCTTAAAGCTGCTCCCCCTACCCAGGGCAGGAGGCATGAAGAAGTTTATCAAACAATGGAGGTGACTCCATCCGCAAGACACGCCCGACGTCGCCACTGGCGCCGAGTGAGGAAGGCTGGGGGCAACTCCCCCTCTGGATTTACGCCACCAGCTCCGATGGTAAGGATCGATGCTGCTGTTCCAACCGGGAACAGCTTTGAATTGTTGAATACGGTGCGCAGAAACTCTTCTACTGCAATGTTGAAACGAACTCCTTCAGCTGCGAAGAGTACTCCAGAGAAAAAGCTAAAACAGCCCCCTCAACGGCTGTCCTCTAAAATTTACGGAGTCTGGCGATAGGTCCAGGAGTCAGTGATTGATGAAAACTATCTCCGCCAACGGAAAAAGATGAAGGTTTGGCAAGAGAAGGATTACTCCGTCAAGCCATAAAAACCAATAGCTACCTGGGTGCCCATTACAACGGCCCCCTCAACTCCAATCACTCAAAGGAAAAGGAGGCCGCAAAAAGCCCCTATGAACATGGCGAAGCATAAAAGAGCTGAACACAAACGCCCCAAATCTGAGGGCATAGTGGTGCACACTGTTTATATGGCTTCTGGAAAGGAAGAAAGCCGCACTTCTACGGGCCACCGACCGCTCACCCGATCCGTGACGAAAGCCCAAGAGCAACAACAAAAACTTCAGGAAATGATGACTGCAATGACTACGCTTACCAAGACAAAAGAAAGCTCGGAAGTATCATCAGAACAGCGGCACGAACAAGAAACCGACGCTGACTTTTTACGCAGAGTCCTCGAAAAGAGGGACAAAGAAGCTGCAGAGCAAGCGGCTAACATAAAACGGATGGCGCTCCTCTTCCAAGATATGGTAGAGATGATGTTACAGCTGGACCCTCCTGCTGAAGATCCTTCGATCGTCCTTGAAGACGACAGGGGAGAAACGTCAAATCCTCCACCGGCTCTGTCAACAGCCAAGGAGGAGGCAATCTCCAAAGCTGACCTGGACGAATATATAGCTCAGCAGATCCGGGTTCATCAGGCAAATGAAGCGGCTGGGCAAATTGCTAGAACCGGACGACTGTATCCGAGCTGGTACGATCAAATCAGTTACCCGTCGGGATATACGATCCCTAAATTCCACGTATATAAAGGGACAGGGAATCCGCATCAGCATGTCGCTCAATTCAGGGCCTTATGCGGCAATACTGGAGGCGATGACAAATTGTTGTTACGTCAATTCGTCGGCAGCTTAGCAGAAACAGCCTTTGAATGGTATTCAGAGCTACCTAACAACTCTGTCAAAACATTTGCAGAGATGGAGCTGCTGTTTACACAAAGATTCGCGAGTGCTAGTGAACGCACCCCGATTACAGCACTGATAAATGCCAGGATAAGGCCAGGCGAAACGTGGGTCCAATACGCAACACGATGGCGAAACCTATGGTCGAAATGCGAACAACGCATAGAAGAGGCACCTGCAGTAGGCATGTTTGTGGGCACTCTCGATCCGCAGGCGACCATCTCGCAATTCATGATGTTCTTTAGGTCGACCACCTTCCAGGCCTTAATCGACAAATTAGCCCAAATGGACCAGATGGGCCATGGATCGTCTCCTCCAAGACCCGATCCCCGAAATGAGAAAGGAAAAGGGAAAGCGATCATCATCGCCAATGCTCAGCAACAGTCGAGCAACTCAAAGCCGGTTGTTCGCCAAAACAACATGCGTCCACGCCCATCCCTCGAAGAGAGGCTAGGACGTCCTTACTCGTTTCCTCAGAATAAAACGAGAAGACTGTTTGAGCTGGCAGTGCGTAACAAACTCATCAATCTGCCGAGTCCAAAACGTCTGTCGCAGCCAGGCGATTTTAATAATCCCAATTATTGCCCTTACCACCAAACGGTAAGTCACCCGATTGAGGATTGTTTCGTCTTTAAGGGATGGATCGAGGATCAATACCTACAATGCAAGTTCGCGCTGTCGGAAAAGTGGAAGGTAAACCCACCACAGCCGCACTCTCCAAAGAAGACGGACACGTCGGGGGCAACTTGTTCTTTTGTCAAGGACAAAAACGATGGAGAAAATTCATCAGATGAATCCGAAGACTACGTAACGACTTATCTTGTCATTTCTCATTCACTGACGGATGATGAGGAGGCTCCTTGCGCTGAGAAACAAATGGCGAATCCTGAGCCGGAGATTCTACAGCCATCAGAGGAGTTGATCGATGTCTTCCTAAATGAAATTCGTCTGAAAGCAAAAGCCAATCAAGAGCGTGAGATGGCCATACTGGAAAGATCCAAGGCATTCCTGTCAAGTCAAAAGCCATCCAATGCGGATAAAAATAATTTCAGAACAAGAAAAAGGTTCGCCAAAGCTCTATCAATAGGAATGAAGCTACCACCCTCTGAACAAAATACTCTCGCTGAGATAGAGACGCACCCTAACTTCTGTTTATATCATCAAAAGATCATACATCCCACCGAAGACTGCGAATCCTTTAACTGTTGGTGGCAAGGGTATGTCGCTCAAAAGCAACACTTCGACAGGACAAAATGTGAAGCTTGTAGACGTCGAAAAAATGCGATAGATAAGCGCAAAAGAGCCGCCGACGATTGTCATATAGCCGACTCTAAGGTATCGCAAATTATCACCTTTGGAAGCGACTCTGACGAAGAAGCTACCCCCAACCCTTCCCTCGGGGAATCTATTTAAAAAATGAAGGAATTGAGGAGCTGCGAGAACGTTCAGCCATGTAATCGCACGCTACTCGGAAAAAAATCCCGGCCCTGCAAACAACGGAGCGAACAAAAAGGATAAAGGAAAAAGAAAAACGGCCTTCGTCGCCAGTGCTCAACAACAATCAAGTGACCCTAGGCCGGTTGCTCGCCAAAGCAACAAGCGGCAACCCCTCCAGGAAAAGTTGAAACGTCCTTACTTGTTTCCGCAAGATAAAACAAGGGGATTGTTCGAGCTGGCAGTGTGCGACAAACTTATCAATCTGCCGAGTCCAAAACGTCCGTTGCGACCAGGCGATGTTAATAATCCTAATTATTTCCCCTACCATCAAACGGTAGGTCATCTGATCGAGGATTGCTACGTCTTCAAGAACTGGGTTGAAGACCAATACCAACAGGGAAATTTCGCGTTGTCCGAAAATTGGAAGGTGAACCCGCCACAACCGCATGCTCCAAGAAAGATGGATACGTCGGGGGCATCATGGTCAGTCATAGAGAAAGCCCCATAGACCGAAAAGTCAGTAAACTAGAGCTTCGCCTCAAAGACGGCGATGACGGACCGAAACGTCTTTAAACTAATGATAGACCGCAATGTCCTAAAACTTGCAAACGACCGAAACGTCCTTAAACTAATACCGCAGCATCCTTAGGCTGACAAGATGAATAAAAATATATATATATATATATATATATATAATATATATATAAAAAAATATATATATATAATAAACGGTATGTCCATAAGCAAAATGGGCACGGATGAAAACCCGAAAGGGCTCCGTGAGAAAATTCAGCAGGGCTACCGGCGAGTGTTCGTGAAAACCCGAAAGGGCACGACCTCGTAAAAAAAACAAGAAGAAGAAAATAAAAAATAAAATAAAAACGGTATGTGCATAAGCAAAACGGGCACGGATGAAAACCCGAAAGGGCTCCGTGAGTAAAAACAGCACGACTACCGGCGAGTGTTTGTGAAAACCCGAAAGGGCGCAACCTCGTTAAAAGGACACTTATAGGGTCCTCTCGACCTTGTAAGGAGAAACCACCCGCGTGAGATCCTTACGACTCACAAGGGAGCAACACACTTAGGGATCCCCACGATTCTTAAGGAGAAAATACACTTGCGAGATCCTCATGACTCGTAAGGAGAACTCTCTTATGGGACCCTCACGGCTCATAGGATTTGAAAGTCTTAAGTTACAGAGACCTGAACCTGTGCTTAAGCAATCCCCACAATTTCCGATACTGCCCTACAACTGGCTCAATACTGACCCTTGTATACAATCCACGGGCGCGAATAAACATTTCCCTAACTAAGTCCCATCCGAGATTAGGGATATGTTCGCACGATGAATAACCATTGTAAATCCTCTCAACTTACAAGGAGAAAGCCCTCCTGTAGGATCCTTACGACTTACAGAGGCACAAATACTTAGGAATCCTCATGATTCCAAAGGAGAAAATACACCTACAAGATCTTTACGACTTGTAGGGAGAAATACCTCTGTGAGACCCTTACGGCTCATGAAGTCAAAAGCTTTAGCCGACAGGACCCTAACCCTGGTCGCTAAGCCATCTTTGTTCGACATTGACAGAGGCAGATGATGATTCGATCCTAGTAATATCCCAGTTGTAGCGGTGCTGATGCCGAACTTGGTCTACAGCAAAAAACCAGTAGGCCGCACATGCATACGAAATAGCCGAAATGATGGGGCAACTTGCAATAAAAAGCAGCAAGTAAAAATGTATGCATGCAAAATAGCCGAAATGATGGGGAAACTCGCAATAAAAAGTAACGAGTAAAAATAAAAATAAATAGTCGAAATGATTGGGCAACTCGCGATAAAAAGCAGCGAGTAAAAATAAAAATAAATAGCTGAAATGATTGGGCAACTCGCAATAAAAAGCAGCGAGTAAAAATAAAATAAATAGTCGAAATGATTGGGCAACTTGCAATAAAAAAAACAGCGAGTAAAAATAAAATGAATAGCCGAAATGATTGGGCACCGCGAAAAATAGCCGAAATGATTGGGCAATCACGACCTTCGCGATATAAAAGCTGAAATGATAGAGCATCGCGGAAAGAAATAAAATAAATATATATATAACGAAATTCATGCCCTACAGACGATAGCACAGCAATCCCTGTATACAATCCAGGGGCACAAATAAAAAGGGAACCATACCTTCCCGACAGGCTCAGCCAAAAAGAGAAGCCAAGTCTCGACGGTTCAGCAACAACCTAGAGACAGCCGTAACATTCGCCTCAATACATCAGATGAGATGTCACCCCAGCGTTCTTCCTCCAGCGGGATTCGGAGGCGACAATCAAACAAACGGAGCCACGGCAACATTCCAGCTCCTCCTCGACGTTCGTTTCGATACAGCTGACGAGTTGTCACCCCAGCGTTCTTCCTCCAGCGAGATTCGGACGTGACAAAGCAAATGAAGTGAAGGCTACATTCCTAGCTTCAACGTCTTTACGGTAACTCACATAAAACCAGAAAGACAATCAGAGATCATCTCGCACCAGCACAGAGTGGTCACCACCTTGACGTTCGTCTCGATACAGCAGACGAAATGCCAACCCCAGCATTCTTCCTCCAACAGGATTTGGACACACCAAAGCAAACGAAGCGAAGGCCACATTCCTAGCTTCGACGTCTTGACGGTAACTCATATAAAACCGGAAAGACAATCGGAGATTATCTCGCACCAGCACAGAATGGTCACCAGCTTGACGTCCGTCTCAATACAGCAGACGAGATGTCACCCCAATGTTCGTCTCGACACAGCAGACGCAATGTCATTAAACGAATGAAGCCACGGCAAAATCCCTAGTTCCAAACCTCGACGGTTCATCAGCAACCTAGAGACAACCTCGACGTCCGTCTCGATACAGTAGACGAGATGTCACTCCAACGTTCGTCTCGACACTTCAGACGCAACGTCATCAAACGAATGGAGCCATGGCAAAATCCCTAGTTCCAAACCTCGGCGGTTCACCAGCAACCTAGAGACAACCTCGACGTCCGTCTCGATACAACAGACGAGATGTCACCCCAACGTTCGTCTCGACACTTCAGACACAACGTCACCAAACGAATGGAGCCACGGCAAAATCCCTAGTTCCAAACCTCGGCGGTTCACCAGCAACCTAGAGACAACCTCGACGTCCGTCTCGATACAACAGACAAGATGTCACCCCAACGTTCGTCTCGACACAGCAGACGCAACGTCATCAAACAAACGGAGCCACGACAAAATCCCTAGTTCCCACCGCAACATTCGTCTCGATACAATAGACGAAATACCAGCAAACGAAGCAAAGGCCAAATTCCTAGCTTCAGGGTCTTGACGACAACTCACATAAATCCCGAAAGACTATCGGAGATCATCCCCATACCAGCGCGGAGTGGTTATGACTCATCGGGGCTCTCTAAAATAAGCCTAACCTCAAGTAAAAAGCGACATGGAAAATTCCTAACGCTTGCTCTTCCGACGGTCAAACTGCCAAGGAGGATTGCTTGAAGACGTCTTGTCCAGCCCCCGAAGGGATCAGAGACACGGCAGTTGCAGGGCTACTCGAACAGCATGATTGCCTATCGGTGACTATATCAGCTTATGCGACGGTACGATGACCAAAACCCTAAGTACCACCAACCTTAACGGGCTTCTGTCGTAAAGAGCAGAGGTTAAATGCGACGTTAAGATGTTCTTGCGAGAAACGCTCGATTCGTCTCGACTTGTAAAAAAATTGTTGAGATGGCTCGACTCGTGAGATAAAGCCTTAGGCAGTGGGCATAAAAGAAGCCTGTTTCCTAAGCACTGGGACCCCGCAAGTTGGCCTAAAACGGTCTCTTGCGTACCATCCACGGGTCTCACTCTCCAAAGTCGAGTTTCGACAAGGAGGGAAACAACCGCTTACGGTTCCTCTCGACTCGTAAGAGAGAAAAATTCTCTTATAGGATCCTTACGACTTATAAGAGAAAACCACACTTAGGAATCCTCACGATTCCTAAGGAGAAAACCCATCTACGAGATCCTCTCGATCCGTAGGGAGAAAAGTCTCTATGAGACCCTCACGGCTCATAGAGTTGAGAAGTCTTAGGCGGCAGATCCGAACCTGCGGCCTAAGCCATCGTTATCTTTTGGAAAAAATAAGTTATCTTCCAATTATGTTTATCAAGACAGCATGCTGATAATAAAAGAAAGAGAGAGGCGACAGAAAAAAAACATCCGATTTGCATTTGATTAAGCGTTCGAGACACACTCATCCATGCATGTATAGAAGATTCAGAACAAGGGATAAGACAAGATGAAATGGAAATTTTCTATTCATATCATAAAAAGGGGTTCTTACAATCACGGAGAAATGGATAATAACATTATTAAAATGTTTACAAAGGTATAACCTCGAACCCAAGGCATGGATTGAGGAACTCGAAAGCGACCCTATCTATGACTTTCCAAGCCTTGCGGACCATCCTGGTGTGCTTTCTTTCGCGAGCACAAGCGTCAGGATCCCCCCTGATGTCTTCCACCCTCCGATAAGCAGCGAGAATGGCAGACTGTTGAAAGACCTTGTGCAAGAGATCGACGAGACTGTCTCGTCGTCTCTTCGAGATAAAGTTCATCAGGTACACCGAGTGCACCTTATCCTCGGCGGCATCCAATGCCCTAAGCGGCATACCGGAACAGAATAGGGGAAGTGCTTCCCAGATGGCTCCCACGATAAGCTTAAGTAGAGAGGAACGTCGGGGAGGCAGCAGACCGTTGTATGCGTCGAAGCGGCTCATGATTTCAGCACACTCCGCGTTTGTGAACTCTCGATTTTGAGAACGGCCAATTCGGCGGATGTCCCCATAAGAGATGATCTCGTTAAGAGCATACATATGGGCGTCCATTTTTTCTGTGAAAGAAAATCAACAAAATGATCAGAAAGACTGATTAAGCAAAACGATATAATACACTGAGGAATAAAATGTCATCTTTAAACTCAAAGATCAATGAAAAACTTCTAAGAGTTCTATTGTATGATTTGGAAGGAGCAAAGCTCCATTAATGAATTAAGAAAATCCAAGGAAAATCTTTTAGAGAGCAGAGCTCTATGGAACCCTAATAGGGTCCCCTTTAGTTCTCTTTAGATCCCTTTAAGACCTGCAGAGCAAAGCTCTGCTAAGTAAAACCCTAAATGAGTTTCCTTTAGATCAGGGATCTATTGAGAGCGAGGCTCAATCAATGAAAATTAATTTAATTTAATTTAATCCAAATTAAAATTTTCACCTAAAAGTTTTAAGAGTTTAACTCTTGAAGATTCTTGAAAATAAAGAGCAGGGCTCTGAGTTCTGAAAGTAAAATTTTAGAGATGAAAATCACCTAAGGGACTAAAGGTCCTATTTATAGGCATCAAATGTCCTTTTAGCTTCCAAGGGATGGCGTGACGGTTGGGAGTCTGCCACCGCTGCGCTCACGTTTGAAGGCCACGTAAGCGCAACGGTGGGGGGGCATTTGTTTACCCTAATCAGAGAAAAGCTTTGTTCAAATTCCAAGGCGGAAAATGAAATCAGAGCAAAGCTCTACTTTAAAAATTCAAACTTTCATTAAAGAAGCAACGCTTCAGCTGGCCTGCGCTCTGCGCTGCACGCCACGTGGCAGTGCAGTTGCGCTAGCGCAGTTGCGCTGCGCTGCGCAACACGTGTCAGCGCAGTCGCGCTAGCACAGTTGCGCTGCGCTGTGTGCTGCGCGACACGTGTCAGCGCAGTTGCGCTGCGCTGTGCGCTGCGTGTCAGCGCAGTTGCGCAGTTGCGCTGCGCTGTGCGCTGCGTGACACTTGTCACCCTCTGGAGCATTTGCGCCAAACAGAATTAAAATTCTAAGAAATCTTTTCTGTTCTTGTTAAAACAAGAAGATTTTCTTCTGCAAAGCAGAAGCCCTTGGATCAAAGATCCAACGGTGGGGAAAATTCCCCAAATCACTCAGAGAAAGATCTCTTTAACAAATTTAACTAATTTATGAGCACTATAAAAAGGACCCCAGGCCTCAATTCAAAGGCATCAATATCTTTCTAAAAAAAAGAGAAGAGAACTCTTGAGAACTTCTCAAGAACAACAGAAGGTAAAAACCTTTGAAAGAAGAGAAAATTCTCTTATGAACAGATCAGTGATCTAAAAACAAGATCATTGATCTTTAAACATAACTAAATAAAATGAATAAATAAAATAAAAATAGTGCTTTGCACTTTTTCATGAACCTTTGGTTCTTTAAGATAAGAAAAAACTTATCTTTTCCTTTGATCTAAATTAGATCAAGAAATCTAACAGTGCTTTGCACTTCTGTTCTTGAATCTAAAAGATTCTCAAATTAATAGTGCTTTGCACTTATAAATCTGCACTGTTGCGCTCTTGGGCTAGCGCAAGCTACCAGAGAGCGCCACGTGTCAGCGCCTGAACCATTTGCGCTATGCGCTTTTGAATAGAGCTTCGCTCTCTGAAATTGACGCAAGCCACCAGAGCGCGCCACGTGTCAGCAGCGCAGGCGCAGCGCATTAGCACAGCGTACTGCGCTTGCGTGACACGTGTCAACACTACAAGCGCTTGCGCTCTCTGATTGGCGCAAAGCGCCTGACAAATGCAAGGCATTTCTTAAAGGGCCAGGCCCAAATCAAAAAGACCTAGCAGGCCAAAATAAATTGTAAAGCAATAAAAAGGGGGCAGAGCCCAAGTGAAATTGATGCTCTGCATCTTTTATGGGCAGAGCCCAAACAAAAAAAATAGAAGTAATGCAATGCATTATTTAAGTGTGGGCAAAGCCCTAGCACAGGTCTAATAGACCAAAAATAAATAAGAGTGTTGAACATTTCCAACTGGACTTAGCCCAATTTTGGCCGTAAGTCCTCAAATTAAATTGACTGAGCACAGCTGTTCTCTTAAATTAATTTATATCCGGTTCGAGGGTACATCTCCAAACTCCTCTGACACTCATCGTTGTAATCCTTCAACGACGTCAGAGAGGTGACAGGTCCCGACGACCACACATCAATACGGACTGCGGGGTCCTTAAACTCGTGGACCGAGACGTCCTTAAAACTAATATTGGACCGGAACGTCCTTAAACTAATGTTGGACCGAGACGTCCTTAAAACTAATGTTAGACCGGAACATCCTTAAACTAATGTTGGACCAGAACGTCCTTAAACTAATATCGGACCACCACGTCCCTAAACTGGAATATGGACCACCATGTCCATAAACTGGATTATAAACCACCACGTCCCTAAACTGGCGATGGACCACCACGTTCCTAAACGGGAATATGGACCACCACGTCCCTAAACTGGCGATAGACCACCACGTCCCTAAACTGGAGTATGGACCACTACGTCCCTAAACTGGAACAATAGATCCTCCAAATGCTATTTTACCGGATCTAAACGATCCCGTTTAAGTCGATCTTAGCCCCCAAACACGGCTAACGTATCCTTAAACATTCAAGTGGACTACAAAATTCCAAATCAACTCTGGTTTGAGGGTACATCTCCGAGCTCCTCTGACACCTGTCGTTGTAATCCTTCAACGACGTCAGAGAGGTGACGAGTCCTGACGGCTAGATATTAAATGAATCACTACGTTAAGTTGATCTTAGTCTAAAACAGGACTAACGTATCCTTAACGAACGTTTAAGTTGATCTTAGCCGCAACACGACTAATGCATCCTTAAACTAAAAACACCAAACCCAAATCTAAGTAAATACGGATTTGGACTAATCCACGTCCTACGGGCGACGACATTACTCAGTCTCCGTATACAATCCATAGGCAACCACAAACAAAACAAACACACACGACACGAAGTGAAATTCTGGAGAAGGAGAAAGTTGTTACCGCGATGCGGTAGCGTAATTAACTGCAGGGGCTTGCGCCTGCAGGGAAGAGCGTCCCCACAATCAAAAACCCCTCAAACGAGGGGGAATCTGACGAAGTCTGCTACATCGGCCGCATCCGTCTAAACCTCCGATACACGGTGCCATAAATCAACTTGGCATCTTCGGAGAGGTGGACGGATAAAACCAAATAGCATCTGCCCCGAATCTCAGGCAAGACAGTCCATGTCTTGGCCACCATTCGGAGGGGAACATTCTCCTCTTAGGGTTTGAAGGAAAATTTGAGGAAACAGTCGGCGACATCCTGATTAGATAAATTGATTATCCAATCTAATCAAGGTTAGTGTGCACGCTGAGTGTTTCTTTTATCTCTCTCTTTGGCAGCGACCATGACCCGACCTAAACTAAAACTCATGAACCAAGATAACCGAACCTTCTTAAAACACTTTGACTTTTGGATTGTCAGAGTCGCATAACTCATTGCCACTCCTACTTTTCCTTTACATTTCTCCTGAACATTCCATATCACTTCGAAGATCTACATTTATAGGATACGTCATCGTATAGTTACATACGAACTCGAAGGAACTTGTTCCAGTTCGAGGATGGTTTCCGGTTCAGGAGAAATCGAATAGGATTATTCTGTTGTCTTTTCCTTTTACCTTTTCTCAGGTTGCGAGAGCTCCTAGGATTAGAAGGGTACACCTATTATGTTTATTGGATAGTCTTCTTCCAAATCTTAGGCTGGTGCCGAAAGGCAGGGAAGGAAGAAAACCATTTAGCCTAAGGGTGGTGTACAGAGGGTAATAAGTAAAGACAAATAAAGGGATCAGAATGAGGGCAAAAGAAATTGCGACTGTTATCATTCACGACGAAACCGTGTATATCTCTGCCACTCCTATCTTGCCTTTGCATTTCTCCGAAACACTCCGTATCACTACGAAGATCTACATTTATTGGATATGCCATCGTATAATTACATACCAACTCAAATGAACTTGTTTCAGTTCAAGGATGGTTTCCGGTTCTAAAGAAATTGAATATGATTATTCTGTTGTCTTTTCTCTTTACCTTCTCTCAGGTTGCGAGAGCTCATAGTATTAGGAGAGTACACCTATTATGCTTATTGGATAGTATTCTTCCAAATCTTAGGCAGGTGCCGAAAGGTAGGGAAGGAAGAAAACCATCTATACTAAATAAGTTGTACAGAAGGTAATAAGCAAAGGCATATAAAGGGATTGGAGTGAGGGCAAGAAAATATACGCTTACTGTTATGAATCTGGATAATGGGTGAGGCATTACTTGGGATACCCGGCTATCCTTTCGAAACATTTTTCATGTTTCAGTTTTTCTATGCGGTGTTAATTGAAAACTGTTTTCCCAATTAGATTCTGACCCAGGATATGTATTTACCATATTTGGTTCTCATATTTGTATGCGTTAAGGATGTTGAGTGGGAGCAAGATATTGGGAATTGGGTGATTGTATCTTCATTTTATCGTAATTCTTTATAATTGGTGATATTTGAGGAAATCACCTGGGTTTTTCCTGACGGCAAATATTTGGTTTTTGAATATCCATCGTCATGCATCAATTTCAAACTGATATATCTGTACCTTTATTTTATAAAATGAGATATAACTTTTTGAAATCATGTCTATGACATTTACCTAGATCAGTTGATGGTAAGGTAAGGAGCATTCAACAGCAATGTAATTCTTCTTAACCATATTGCAGTTTTCAACCTACGACACACATGGTTTGAGTTATTAAACTTAGTGGACTTATACAGAGTATTGTATGTTGTCCGGTGTCCATTAGGACAGAGGGGTTGGTACTCGTACTATATTCTGTTTACTCATGACTTCTCTAGTTTTAGACAAGTATTTCGTTGAAATATAAGGTCCTAATTTTGAGAAGTTATAGGTATAAGAATAAAGTAGAGAACCATATGTTGCAAAGTATCAGGATTCTTCAAGGTGATCGAAAATTTAGATACTTTTGCTAGGTATTCCGTTGTAAGTAATGGTTTTTGAGAACTTGCTTCTCTTTCAGGTTACTCATATTTGGATGCATTCTTTGATGAGTAATGTTGATTGGTCTCCTTCCATTTTGTTGATATGCACTGGAAACGACTGCATGTATTTTGAATCTGGTTCCAATTAAATTACTGGTTTTGTTTCTATAGTGGATGTAGAATGGATTCATATCTTAACGATGTTAAGATATACGGAGTTGTCCGGCTTATGCAAACCAGAATCTGAATAAACTCAATGCACGTTTCAGTAATGGCAGTTTGTGGGTTATCCCGGGCATTAACGAGGGTTAACATTCTACCATCTGGAAGATCAATAGTTATATTTGTAGGGTTGCTAGGCATGCGCACAAGGGTCTACGGGGCATCAACCGTGCCCGATTAAAAAATTAGCCGTGCCGAACAACCCGAATACGGATCTTTAAACTAGAGATTAGGCGAAAACAAGCATGCTAAACACTTTAACACTAAGTGAGAGGGATTACAACCTTTGTAGATCCGGTCCTTCACTTCATATGCTCCGTGTTGTGGTCCCTTCGCTGCGATCATCGGGATCCGGACTCTCGAGAGGTTTTACGAAGAGAAAGATGCAACCTTTGCTTCCGATCTTCGATACTAAGATGATCTACCTTGAAGTTCCGTTAACACAAGCTAACACTCATGAAATGATGTGAACACACTCATCTAAATGGCAAAGGAAGATGAGGATGATGAAGTAGGATTTTTGCTCTCTTTATTTATCTTTTTCTCATATTTATTCATCACTTTTATCAAAGCAAGAAAGCTTTTCAAGAAGAACTCAAGGAAGAAGAAGATGAACAATAATCTTGAAAACTTTTTGTGATGAATAGAAAAAGAAAATGATATGAATAATAATGCAACCATGGTCAAACTAACCCTTGTAGAGATTTGACTAAGGTTAAAGGTTTGGTTAGGTTAAGGAAATATCTAGCAAAATATCCTTTCCAAAACAAAAAAAGAAAGCTTCTAGAAACTTCTAGAAAACCTTAACCCTAATCAAACCCTAACCATGTTTAATCTCTACTAAACAAGTTGCATTAGTTATCATATCATGTTACAATATTATATATCACATATATAATATTTATCGTAACAAAATAAAATAATACATTTAACATATATCGCATATACATCAATGTATTACCCGAGTGAGAAAAAGAATCTTTTAGTGAGCAAATATTAGTTAATGTAATTTAATATATCATATATATTATTATACATTAAATTATCGAATCAACACTTGATCCGACAATCCGGCTATATCGCATATAACCGACTAATATTTATCCGTACCGATTCATCGAATCAACACTTGATCCGATGACCCGGCTGATATAAAATATCGCGAGAATATAATACGGTATCACATATCGCATTATCCTTGGCCCCGCACATATCACATATGTGCTCCTACTCCGTTTTGCCTGAGTCAAGAAACCTCTGTGTAGGACTCTAAAGAATCGTCAATACGCCGGCAATAGGTGATGATCATATCAAACACCCACAAGCTGCAAGCGGTCAGCTAAATGTAACAGCCACCCAGGTATTGAGCGCTCAGAAGATCAACAAGCAAGCATGTACATTCTCCTGTGAATCCAAACAGTAACACTCCCGTACAGTCCGGTCTCGTCGTCTGATATGTTGCATATCTCGCTTGGGGGTGGTAAACGTCAGACCCCAGTAGCTCGATAAGTCGTGTCGATATGAGGTCTATAACTGTTCGAAAAACTACTGATAACACTTACCAGTAAATCTCAGCAACCCTGGCCAGGGATTTCCGGTTATAGCCAATCGAACACAGCACAACATCAACTCCCTATACCGGAAGAGACGAATCCCCTCCTATCGCTCATTGCCTCCATGTGATTCGGGACTGTACCCAAAAGCCACCATTTTGCATGCCTTCTTGGACATGGTATGATGGAAATCAAAGCACAGTGGGAACCACACAAGTCTCTATGACGATCTCGGGTCAACAGACTACTATGTACCAGTGTCACCAGAGAACTGCCATCTGACGTATGGTATAATACCATCTTGGAGTTCTCGGCGAGTCCGTCCAGTGTACCAAGTCTCCACTGAGCACCCATACACCATCCTTGATGTCAAACACCGATGGATATGGGATCATCCATCGCCCATCATATGGGTCAAGATGCGTATACGCTAGTCTACTCTGGTGCATCGATGCCCTGTCTCGATACACGCTCGACTAGGAACAATTATAGGATGTATTCGTCGACTACCGTGGCCCCACTAGTATGATCTCATCATAGTCCCAGTAGTCGAGTACATATCCTAAGGGCTTTATCAACATGTAATATAGAGACAATCAGAGTACATGTTAAGATAAAGTACAACCAGATAGCATACTATCATGTCGAGCAAGAAAGTCCTCCCTATATGTGTCCTAGCATCCACTACAATATACATCGTATGTACAGTAATGGCCTCTAGGGCATACATATAACTAACAATCTCCCACTTGCACTAGGGCCATCTGTTATGGTATCGCATACCCAACAATTAGCTGCGGTTGTAGTATCTCATACTCAACCATCCCATAAAAGTCTCTACTGGGGAAAAAGGCCTTTGTGAGTGGATCCGCGCTGTTGTCCTCTTTGTCTACTCTCCTAACCTCGATCTCCCTGGAGATCAACCATCTCCATGATCAGGTGATACTGCCTAAGAATTATATCTGGATTTCTGATGGGACGGTAGTTCCTTGGCTGAAGACACAACTCCATTGTCACACAATGGTAGGAACGAAGTTCATCTTATGAACTTATATATATCCAGACTGTCTCTTTGGTAGTATCCTTGGTAACGATCTATCTTGCCTTTAATCGTCTAGTAAGTCACGGTATCTAGCTTGGAACTCTTCCAACATACCGTCCCTCCACGGAGGGTATAGACAATGCCTGCGACTGACATTCAGTCATCCTTATCAGCCTGGAACCTTTCCAGTGATTCTCCCCAGGATCGATTGATACCATCTCACTATAACTAGTGAGTGTCCTAACATTCAATTAGATCTATCTCATAGATCCAAAACCCAGGATTTAGGAGGTATCACTTTGATCCTATATGGAGAATCCTTGTGATAAGCGGAGATTGACCGAGCGTAGCATAGGAAACTCCTTCCCTATCAAGAGTATGTCATCCACGTACTCTACGGGGATCACCACCATACTCTCTACTACCTTTTCGTATATACAAGGTTCATCTACCATTTTGATGAAGTCAAACTCTTTGACTACCACATCAAAACAGATGTTCCAACTCCGCGATGCCTATTTTATCATATAAAACATTTTGCACACGTTTCCGCTGCTCCCACTGTCTACGAAGCCCTCTGGCTGTGTACTTATAGACGCTCTTTTCTAAAACATCATTTAGAAAAGCAGTCATGACACCCAACCACCGGATATCGTAGTCATGGTATGTAGCCGTGGCAAGTAGGATCTGGATGGACTTAAGCATAGCTTTGAAAGTCTCAACTTTTCCATGTACACCAAGTAATCTTCTCAAGATATACTCGCTCCTGATGGGGATTTAACCCTTCAGATAAAGCAACCAAAGTCCATACTTTGTTGGTGTATAAGGATTCCATCTCAGATCGATAAGCATCCATCCATTCTTACAGAGTCTCACTCCTGATGGCCTGCTCGAAACTAGTTGGGTCATCATCTCATGATGCAATCCTCGCTCCCACTGTCATAGAGAAACCTAAGTACCTCTCAGGTGGGTGAGGAACCCTACTAGATCGGCGGAGAGGCTGAGGTTCGTTGGAAACTATTGAATCCTTTGGTTCTACCAAATCATCACCTGCAGTTTGTATAGCTGGAACCATTCCAGTTCTACATAACAGACCTTGCCTCGAGCTTGTCCGGATTTTGCTTTTAGACATTGGTCGGACAACCCCAAATCTTAACAAACATAAGATATGGGCTTTTCCCTTTCCATATCATATATGAAGTGGTAGGCAACTGATTTGATTTGAACCCTATTCAATAGGTATGCAACTTCACAAGTGCATAACTCCCTAAAGGAAATAGGAAACTCAGTAGTACTCATCATAGAGCACACCATATCACATAGGGTGCTATTGCTCTGCCCCGATACATCGACGTGCTGTGGTGTATACGGAGGAGTAATACTGAGAGAGAATCTCATTCTCCTTTAGAATAGTCCAGGAATTCCGTGCTCAAGTATTCTCCTCCTTGATCTCATCAAAGGACATAATACTTATACCCATTTTTGGTTCTCTACTTCTAATTTATATTCTGTGAATATCTCGAAAGGTTCGGACTTATGTTTCAACAGAAACATATGTCTGAATCTTGAGAGATTATCAGAGAATGTAATGAAGTAGAAAGAACCGATCTTGGCATGTGTAGACATGGGACCTTTACACATCAGCATGTATCAATCCCAAGAGTTCACTAACTCTTTCTCAGTTTCTAATAAACAGAGCTGTAATCATCTTATCTTTGTGACATGACCGGCAAGTTTCACAAGATGTAAATTCAAACTAATTTAAATATGCATCTAAATGTAACTTCAGCCAGTCGGGTCTCATTGATATGACCTAGTCTACAATGCCTCAAGATGGATTCGTTCATTTCTGAACTCTTCCTCTTGTGTATGTTCCTTATACTAAGAACTGTAGTTTGATTTAGAACGTCAATGCTTTTAGATAACGTGCCTGAACCGATCAACTCTTGATATAGGAAATGTTCAAAACATTATCCAACAATACAAAATTATATCCTTTCTTTACTAATAAAGAGACTGATATGATTTTGTATATCAGGTTCGGTATCTAATAACATTTGTTCAGAATCAATGTATTCTAGTAATACAGGGTGACAGTGACCAACAGACTTGGCTGCAACACTTGTACCGTTTTCTGTCTCATGAAACTTATCACCCGTTCTCGGTTCTCTACCTATCTGTAGCCCATGTAACAGATTACATATACGGGATCCTGATCCGGTATCACATAGCCAGGACGTTAAGGATACTGAGAAACAGTTCTGTGTAATGAACATAGCCGAAGATGATGCATCAACATGCACTTTCTTCGTTTGGGCGGCACGGGAATTCTGGTAATCCCCAATTTCCTGCTCTGTCTTACAACAATTATAAGTTGGAGCGGGACCAACGTTCCCCAGCTCAGTATAACAAGCGGGTTCGGTCAATATATCCGTTTTATTATCTTGATTAAGGCGTGATATGATCGCTACCTGGAGAGAGAGAGAAGAAAACACTCAGCGTATGCTCTTGCAAGATTAGATTGGTTATCTAATATATCTAATCAGGATATCTCCCACTGTTTTAATCAAATCTTCCTTCAAACCCTAAAAGGAAAGACTAGACGGGATTAATTACACGCTACAAGTTCGCCAATCTTTCAGCCAGGCCAGTGTCGGTACTTTGAGGGAGGTCCCCCGTGCTTTCGCACGAACCTAATTAAAGTAAACCTCGTTTTCCCAGAGGCGTAACCCCGTTAACACCTTTCTAGACACCTACTTGATCGGCTAATTATAATCTGTAAAACTCTCCCAGGAGTAACTCTTACTCGCAGCGGGTATCGGGATCCAACTATCTCATAGAAGGTATGCAATCTCATTGCAAATTTCAACACTTGAAATTCCCAATAATATTTTGCCCCTAGCGATCTATGACCTTAACTAAGTCAACAAATCATAAATAGCAAGTCAAGTTCAACCCGTACATTTCCCGATTGAATTAAACCCACCCGTACGACCCTTAACTGAGTCAACAAGGCCGCACGAATACCCTAATCCAATCACATCTCATGTTTTAACAGATAAACATTACTTAGCTACCGTACACTATGCCTTAACTAAGTCAACAAACATAGCACGAATACTAAATAATATCTATCTGAAATGACGGAGGGCTACGCAGGTTTTTCAGAAAACCCTGAGCGTAATGAACTTGATGTCGTTGTAGAATCGAGTGATTTTAAATGGAGTGTTTTTGAGGCTTTTCTAGTTTTGCTAAAGGGGTCACTCCCGGTGAAGGGATCGTCGGCCTTTCCTCATCGAATAAGGTGCAGGATATTTCACAAATATCACTATGCAAAGAAAGAACTATAGAAGCAATCAAAAAACAAACCGAGTTTGTAGCATCTGCCAGTTATTGCTAAAGGAGTCACTCCCGGTGAAGGGATCTCGGTCCTTTCCTTATCGAATAAGGTGCTGGATGTTCTACAAGGAACACCGCTATGCAAAGCAAGAAGTAGAGCTAACAGTTTTTATAAACAAGTTTCTACAACATCTTAGGTTTCTTTTAGTTCATTAATCTTATTAATGAAGTCCCATTTTATTATGCTTCACAAGCATCTCTTTTGAAACGAAATCTGCAATATAACATATATCTCATATATATAATATAAACATTCATCTCAGGCAGTAATATGATCTCATCACAGAACATTGCGGCAGAAGAACATAGATGAAATATTGGATATACTAGGACGTCCATGTTTTCAATACGAGCCTGTATAAAACACAGATTCCACAGTCGCGAAGAATAGCCAAACCTACATCCCTAGACCCCTACGAGAGCGGTAAGTAACACTGCCAATTCTAGGGTTAGGAAACCCGGTCTCGACTCCTCGAGATGGTCTCCCACTGGACCCTAGAACCCGGTTACTTGTGCTCCCCGCCTTGGGTCTACCTAATGCGGAAAAGTAAATAATATACAACGGTGACATCTTCCGCTACCTGGAAGTGCCCCAATAAAAGAATATTACATGCAAATGAATTTTACATGAATGAAAAAGAAAAAACTCTCATCTCACATAAAACCCCCGGCTATTCAAAACGTGACGATCCAATATAACATATCACAGCAACACATAATATCTCATATCATCAACGTAAGCAAGTATGTGTATCCCGATTGTCGTTGATGTATAGCAACGAAGCCGGCGATACACCACATACTACGCTTACGGTCACAGAAAAGAAAGTGTAAAACTACAACAGTTGGAATCCACAACCTCTTTAGACATCGCATGCCTAACCAAATGAATTCCTTAGACATCACATGCCTAACAATTATAAACCCCGCATTTTAGTCTCATTATCGAAAACTCTTTTCAATATCAAGTCGGGCAATTCAACAAAATTCCCGACGTGCTGATCGAATGCTCGTCGCAAAATTTAGTAGACGGCCGCACCCCCAGATGCCATCGACGAAGTGCACTAAGGCGGAACACTGCTGCCGCGAGCACCCGAACGGATGCTTTCGGCGACGGGGTTCTCTTACAGTCACTTGGTCGGGGCTATAGGGCGCAGCTGTCTTTTAAGTTTACCCGGCGAGTATCCGCGTACCTACGTGATTGCGACGGACTTTTGATCGCATCAAAATTCCGTGGCAACCGATCATCTGAGACTAAACTGCTATGTTTATAATATTCAAATCAGTTATCTCATAACTACCTGTGGATTCCAAATATTGTATCACATTCCAGATAAATAGACAAAGTTAAACTTTCCGATCGAATTATCAAACACCCAAGATTTCCCCAATATATCTCAACACTTGAAATCAGTTTAAAAACATCCATCACATGCCACAGTACCAATGGTCCAGCCGTAGAAGGGTCAAGCCAACGCCTCACATGTGGCACGCCGTACTGCCCCAAACCCTAAGGTTCAAAAGGCAGTTCAAGACGGTCACATAATCGAGTTAAGGTTTGTTGTCTTCTAGAGGGTCCACCGCGTTACTTGCATAACTTAGAACATTCTTAAACACGAGAAAAAATCCAACTTTTGAAAAAATTTCTGACAGGGGAAAAAGTGAGTTATTGATATCCGTTCGGACTTTTTAACAGTTTCTAAAAGTTATCCGGACAAAACATATAGACAAAATTAGACAATCCGATCGAATAATCGAATCCCCAAAACAACCCCAGAAAAACTCAACTGTTGAGTAAAAAATAAAAATTTCCAGAAGACTCAGCACTTCAAGACAAGAATTACTGTGCAAGCCACGTGGTGTAACTCAGCCAAATGGCCACGGAACCGCCGCGAAACCCAGGGTTAGGCCGCGGTTCCGCGCCTCATTTGTCGAGTTAGAATCATGGGCTTCACAGTAACTCATAGAATTCCCTGCTGAATTTTTTGGCAATTTTTAAATCACAAAAATCCAAATTTTCAGAAAATTTCCAGAGAAGGGTTCGTGTCGGGGTTTTCGGGTTCGATCGGACTTTAAACTTCGTCTAGACTTCGCCTAAAGCTCTACCTTGGCTCTGATACCACTGTAGGGTTGCTAGGCACGCGCACAAGGGTCTACGGGGCATCAACCATGCCCGATTAAAAAATTAGCCGTGCCGAACAACCCGAATACGGATCTTTAAACTAGAGATTAGGCGAAAACAAGCATGCTAAACACTTTAACACTAAGTGAGAGGGATTACTGTAAGTCGATGTAGTACACCCCAGTACTTATGGGGAGGCGGATTTTACAAAAAACTATCAAGTTTAAACAACGAACATCGACTAACCGCTTGAATCGAAGCTAAACCCTAAAAACCGTATTCTTATGAGTTTCTTTACATAAGTGATTAGGGATTATACCTAATGAACCGGTCCTTCTTCTTTATGTCCTCCTTGGTTCTCCTCGGCCTTCTCTAGGTAGTAGACGATCCACCCGAGAGCGAAACTCCAAGCTAAACCTCTAACTTGAGGTAACTAACCAACTTTGATTGCTAATCAAAGATGATAGAATGATAAAGAGTGAAGGTTATGGATTGTTTAGTCTAACTAAACCTTTGATCTCAACACATGAGGATTAAGGTTAGTATCTTGAAGATGAGAGCTTGAGGAGAGAGAATGTGTAATATGATAATGAGAGAAGAGAGAGAGTGTATCATAATATTATGTGAAGCATTCTTATTTTCAACAAATGAATAAAATGAAATGAATAAGCATGCTTCAAAATATCTTGTGATGATTCATTAACATGAGTCATTAAGCAATAAATGTGCATTAATGAGATGAATGAATCACCACTATGACTCACTCTCTTTCCAAAACAAACCTCCTTAGTCACATCTTCTAGAAGCTTCTCGAGCAATTACGAGAACGCCCCTCCGATCCGTAAAAATACGGAAAAACTTTAGACTGTAAAAATCCAATAACCGGATACCAGTAACTGGCTTAAACCAAAGCCGACTGGTAAAAACTGTCCGAAAGTCGTACGCGCGAAAACGCACGTATGCGTCCGAACCCTTTGTCGCAAAACCATGCAACCTCTATATCGTTTCGCCTGGAGTAGGAAACTCTCTGTGTGGGACTCTAGAGACTCGACTACTACGCTGGCAGTGGGTTTAACCACAGACCGCAAGCGGCACTAGCTGTACGTAACGGTCCCCAGGTAGTTGTCGATAAGAAGGCCAATGAGTAAACCCATCCGAACTCCTACTGAGTCTGATGTGACAATCTCCATACAGTCCGGTCCGTTCGTCCATGACTATCGCATATCGGGCCTAGGGGGGCGGCAAGCGTCAGTCCCCTAATAGCGGTATAAGTCGTGTCGGAGCGAAGCCCATTACACCCTGAGAAACTGCTGGAACCTACCAGCAAATCTCGCTTGCCCTGGCCAGGGACTTTGCGTAATGGCTCTCTGACACAGCACGATATCTACTCCCAATACCGGGAGGGACGAATCCTGTCTAACCGCCACTGCCTCCAAGTGCTCGGGACTGCACCCAACTGCTACCTGTTTGCACGACTCAATAGAGCCGTGGTAGGGTAGCAATCTAAGAACAGTGGGACACACTCGAGGCGAAGTAGCAGTGTCAAGTCTGCGGACTACGCTGTACTCATGTCACCTGGGAACTGTTCACTGACGACTGGTATCAAACCAACCAACAGTTCCCTGTGAGTCCTGTCCGGTGTACCCGTAACCTAACGAGCACCTGTATACTATCTCCAGTACGACGTACTGATGGCTGTGGGACAGACCATCTCCCCAACTGGGATGAGAAGCGTACACACTAGTCTACTCCGGAGTATCGATGCTCTGTCTCGATAATCCAACGACCAGGGACCTGAATAAGGATGTGCTTGTAGACTACCCAGCCCCCACTAGTGTGACTGCCATCACAACGCCGGTAGCCAAGCAAGATCCTAAGAGCTCTATCAATACGTACACTCACATATTAAGATAGAAAAACCAAGTAGCATACTACCATGTTTAGCAAGACTGTTATATACATGTGAATATCCCAAGCTTCCATTAAGTAATATACAAGCTAGTATGATACAGTAATGGCCTTCTAGGGCATAAACACTAACAATCTCCCACTTGCACTAGGGCCATGTACTGGCATATCGCAGACCAATGATCTCGAGTAGCCTCTCGAACTGAATCTGAGGAAGGGCCTTCGTGAATGGATCAGCAATGTTCTCTTCTGAAGCAACTCTCCGAACCTCGATCTCCTGACGATCAATGATCTCCCTGATCAGGTGATACCGCCTCAAGATGTGTCTGGACTTCTGATGGGACCTTGGTTCCTTCGCTAAAGCTATAGCTCCGTTGTTGTCGCAATACAGAGGTATTGGATCAACTATGGTAGGAACCACCTGAAGTTCTGTTAGGAACTTCTTCATCCAGACTGCTTCTTTTGCGGCATCGCAAGCAGCTATATACTCCGCTTCCATCGTCGAGTCAGCAACGGTGTCCTGCTTGGAGCTCTTCCAGCACACCGCCCCTCCATTGAGGGTAAAGACATAACCCGACATGGACTTGGAATCGTCCTTATCACTCTGGAAGCCGGAATCAGCAAAGGCCTCCAACCTGAGGTCTTTTCCGCCGTAAACCAAGAACATCTCCTTAGTCCTCCTCAGGTACTTGAGAATGTTCTTTACTGCTATCCAGTGCTTCTCCCCTGGGTCTGACTGATACCGGCTTACCACGCTCAGTGCGTAAGCTACATCTGGTCTGGTACACAACATCGCATACATTATAGAGCCTACCGCAGAAGCGTAGGGTATAATAGACATGCGTTCCCTTTCCAAATCAGTCTTGGGAGACATCTCTTTGGAGAGGGTGATTCCGTGACAAGCCGGTAGATTACCGCGCTTTGAATCTTCCATACTGAATCTTTTCAGTACAGTGTCGATATACCTGGACTGCGAAAGTCCCAACATCCTCTTGGATCTATCACGATAGATCCGGATCCCCAGAATGTAAGAGGCATCACCCAGGTCTTTCATGGAGAACCTGTGTGACAAGAATCCTTTGACAGATTGTAGCATAGGAATGTCATTTCCTATCAATAGAATGTCATCCACGTACAAGACGAGGAATACGACACTTCTGGCCACAACTTTACTATATATGCACGGTTCATCTGGATTTTTGATAAAGTCATATTCTTTGACTGTCTCATCAAAACAGATGTTCCAACTCCGCGATGCCTGCTTTAGTCCATAAATGGATTTAAGCAGCTTGCATACTTTCCCGCTGCTCCCACTCTGATTGAAACCCTCTGGCTGATCCATATAGACGCTCTCTTCTAAATTTCCATTCAGAAAAGCCGTCTTTACGTCCATCTGCCAGATTTCATAATCATGGAAGGCAGCAATAGCAAGAAGGACCCGAATGGATTTGAGCATAGCCACTGGAGAAAAAGTTTCGTCATAGTCCAAACCAGGTCTTTGACGAAAACCCTTTGCAACAAGTCTAGCCTTATAGGTTTCCACCTGTCCATCTACACCAATCTTTTTCTTGAAGATCCATTTGCATCCTATGGGTTTTACCCCATCTGGAGCAAAGTCCAAAGTCCATACTTTGTTGGTGTACATGGACTCCATTTCGGTCCGCATTGCATCTAGCCATCGTACCGAGTCGCCGCTCTGGATGGCCTGCCTGAAGTCAGTAGGTTCATCATCATCTATGATGCAATCCTCTCTATCCCCATCTATGAGAAAACCGTAGTATCTCTCAGGCGGACGAGACGGCCTACTACTCCTGCGGAGGGGTGCGGGAATGTTCTGTTCTTCTTGAACCTCTGGTTCTACCAAACTTTCAGTAACAGCTTGTGGTTCTGGAATTTCTTCCAGTTCTATTTCGCTCCCATTTGTATCCTTTTCTAAAACTTGTTGTTCTAAAAAATGGGCATTACGAGAAACAAAAACCTTTTGTTCCTCTGCGTAATAGAAGCAATATCCCTTGGAGTTCTTTGGATATCCTACAAGCTTACACAGTACTGATCGTGCCTCGAGCTTGTCCACATGCTGCTTTTTTACAAAAGCTGGACATCCCCAAATTCTTACATACTGAAGATAGGGTTTCTTCCCACTCCACATCTGATATGGTGTGGTAGGCACAGTTTTGGTTGGAACTCTGTTCAAAATATATGCCGCTGATTCTAGCGCATATCCCCAGAAAGATCGCGGTAACTCAGTATTACTCATCATGGATCGTACCATATCCAATAGGGTTCGATTCCGTCTCTCCGATACACCGTTATGCTGTGGAGTGTATGGAGGAGTAAGCTGAGAGAGAATTCCTTTCTCTTTTAGGTAACCTAGGAACTCGGCACTTAAGTATTCTCCACCTCGATCAGATCTTAGTGTCTTAATACTTTTGCCTGTTTGGTTTTCCGCTTCATTCTTGAATTCCAGGAATTTCTCAAAGGCCTCTGATTTATGCTTCATTAAGAAAACATATCCATACCTAGAGAAATCATCTGTAAAAGTAATGAAGTAGGAATAACCACCTCTCGCATGTGTAGACATTGGACCGCATACATCGCTGTGTATGAGTCCTAAGAGCTCGCTCGCTCTTACTCCTTGTCCAGTGAATGGAGTCTTTGTCATCTTTCCTTTGAGACAAGACTGACAAGTGTCATAAGTTTGATATTCGAACGTGTCCAAATATCCTTCTCTATGCAACTTAGTCAACCTTCTCTCATTGATGTGACCCAGTCTACAATGCCATAAGAAAGCTTTATTTAAATCTGGAGACTTTCTTTTTAGTGTGTTCTGGACATTGAAAATTTGGAGTTGGTTTAACACATATATGCCGTTATTTAGAGTACCGGACCCAATCAAACCATGATTAAGGTGGATGTTGACAACATCTCTTACAAACGTGAAATCATAACCTTTATTTGATAACAAGGAAACTGATATGATATTACACGTTAAGCTGGGTACAAAATAACAGTTATGTAAAACCAAAATGTGTCCACTCGTCAATCCTAGGTGATAATCCCCGACGGACGCAGCTCCCACGCTAGCTCCGTTAGCAACCCTGAGGATCATATCACCTTCCTTCAGCACTCTACGGTTTCTCAGTGCCTGCAAAGAATTGCAAATATGAGATCCTGACCCGGTATCCAATACCCAGGAAGTAGAGTTGATCGACAGACAATTCTCAATTACAAACACACCTGAAGTCGAAGCCACAGCTTGCTTCGGTTCCTGGTTCTTGGCGTTCCACGCCTTGCAATCCTTCTTCCAGTGCCCTTTCCTGTGACAATGGAAGCACTCATCCAGGCCAACTACCGGTGCTGTAAACTTTTTCTTTCCCTTCTTTCCCACCTTACTAACACCTCCTCTAGGTCTGGGTGCGGCCTTCTTCTTCCTTCCTTTGGCCCTAGCCTTGGACCCTGAAGAAGATGAACCGCCAACAAACATAGCGGGTGTTTCCCTTGCCTTCTGCAAGGTGCCCTCTGCACTCCTTAACATGTTCAGGAGTTCCGCAAGTTCAACTTCTTTTCCTTGAAGATTGAAGTTGAGGATAAACTGGGCGTAGGTGGGAGGAAGGGACTGGAGAACAAGATCTGTATAGAGCTCATTATCCAAAGTCGTTCCAAGGTCCGCGAGCTCTTCAATATAGCCGATCATCTGTAGGACATGTTCACCTACTGATGACCCGACAGCCAACCTCGCTCGAAACAGTTTCTTCGAGGTCTCGTATCTTGCTATACGAGATTGCTCTCCATAAAGTTCCTTTGTATGGAGAAATATGCCATCTAGAGACATATCCTCGTGCCTCCTCTGATGTTCATTGTTCATCGAGGCAAGCACGATGCACTTGGCTCTCGCGCAATCTAAATCCCAGGTTTTGCGGATTTCCTTATCCGCATTGCTGGATTTGGGACCAAGGGCAGCAGGTGCTGTAGCGGTGAGGACGTACCCCAGTTTGTCATAGGTCAAAGCCATCTTGACATTCCGCAGCCAATCTTTATAGTTTGGCCCCGTCAGTATATTTTTCTCTAAAAGTAACTTAAGTCCAGTCATTTTCAGGGTCGCTGCAATTAGGAGAGAGAGAAGAAAACTCTTTAGCATGATGCTCTTGCAAGTTTAGAGTGGTTTTTAGTTTATCTAAACTGGATGGCTCCCACTGTTTCTCGAATCCTTCCTCAAACCATAAAAGAAGAATTAGCCAAGACTATTCCCACCGTACAATACTTGCTTAACCGTTCAGCCAGGCCGGTGTCGATACTTCGAGGGAGGTTTTCCAACGCTTTCGCGAAGTTCCTTAATTAAAGAACCTCTTTTCTCTGGGGGCGTAACCCCGCTGACACTTTTCTGGACACCTACTAGGTTTATAGCATTGATCGTTAAGCGACGAATATCCTGATAAGTAGCATATACTCACAGTAGGATCGGGATCCAAATATCATCGTCTGATAATGCTGTAGGAATGCTACCAACATTCATCAAACTCAAAATGGTATGCATCTCTTTGCAAATTTCAGTTTCTTTAGAAATTCCCGATATAAGTTTTTACCCCATGCTCTTATGACCTTGGCGTTGGTCAAAATATCATAAGTCACATGTCAAGTTCTACCCATCATTATCTTGTTAATTTGAACCCATCCGTATATATCCCTGACGTTGGCCAAATGATAATACGACTGTCCCAAACCAACTCATCTATCTATGAAACAAATGAATATCCAGCAGCTACCAAACACTATGCCATGACGTTGGCCAAAACTGCATAGCTTGAATACTACTGAATACCCAAATGAAATGACGGAGGGCTACGACTGGTTTTGGCGAAACCGTGAACGTAGTGAACTTGATATAACCGAAGGAACCTGATAGCTTTTAAAAGGAGTGGTTAAATCTCCGCATTTAAAAATATCTGTTTTAAAAATAACCGAGTGGTTTCTTTTAAATTGTTCCAACGATTTTAACTTTGGTTTGTTTTACTTTGCATTATAGATAATGCGTCCCATCATTAACCTATCATTGCAGAAAACAACGAAAATATAACGTCCTCTTATGCCATCCGCATTCGCCACGGGGTCCCGTCATCACCCGTTAGGTTACTTAACTAACGACAGAGCGGGGGCTGGGCTAGCGCGGGTGTAAAACATAAGTGACGTCTAAATAGCTATAGTAAATATAGATATTTTACATTCGTCTGACGCAATGATATTCATTCCAGAACACAGATAAACAATATTGGATTTGCAAGCAATCTGTATTTCTTTTGAGCCTGCAAGAAAAGACAGATTACACAGTTGTGATGAATAGCCGTTTACCCCACCCTCGACCCCTACGGGTACGGCAAACTACCCACCCGGCAGTCTGTGTACCCCATCTTGGGTCAGTCCTAGGAGCAAAAACAGTAAAATGAAATAATACAACGGTGGCTACAACCGCAACCTGGAAGTGCCCCGCGAAAATAATATTACAACAAATTACATTTACAACAAATGAATTAAACAATAACCCTTTGCTAACCCGGCTATACACCACAACAGTCCAATACAGTTTATATGCACAAACAGATATAACCATTTCAGAAATGTGCAACCCCCTGCCAACCGACATACTAGCAGTTGGGGGAGGTTTACGAACACATCAAACAATCACAGATATAATCCAATACGCAAATACTGTATTTTTCGATCGAATAAACAACTTCAAAATTGCTCCAAAATCTGCTCTGTTAAACAGTAACCTGAGCAATAATTAAATATTCCAGAAAACCCCAAATCTCACAGGGGACCCACACAAGAAAAACGAGTCCATGACTCGGCCAAAGCGCCGCGGTTGCGCGGCAGATCCCACCGATCCGCCGCGCTTTCGCGGCCGAGTTGCCGATTCATGGTCTCGAATTTCTTGGGTGTTCTCCTGGACCCCTTTCTAGCTCTCTGAACACTCCAAAAAAATTTTAGGACTTGATTTTAAGTTCGACAGAAACTATACAGAACTAGGGTTTTCCGGGATCGTTTTTTCGTTCGAAATTCGTACAAATTTGCGATTAAGTTATTTAGTGTTTAGCGAGGCTCTGATACCACTGTAAGTCGATGTAGTACACCCCAGTACTTATGGGGAGGCGGATTTTACAAAAAACTATCAAGTTTAAACAACGAACATCGACTAACCGCTTGAATCGAAGCTAAACCCTAAAAACCGTATTCTTATGAGTTTCTTTACATAAGTGATTAGGGATTATACCTAATGAACCGGTCCTTCTTCTTTATGTCCTCCTTGGTTCTCCTCGGCCTTCTCTAGGTAGTAGACGATCCACCCGAGAGCGAAACTCCAAGCTAAACCTCTAACTTGAGGTAACTAACCAACTTTGATTGCTAATCAAAGATGATAGAATGATAAAGAGTGAAGGTTATGGATTGTTTAGTCTAACTAAACCTTTGATCTCAACACATGAGGATTAAGGTTAGTATCTTGAAGATGAGAGCTTGAGGAGAGAGAATGTGTAATATGATAATGAGAGAAGAGAGAGAGTGTATCATAATATTATGTGAAGCATTCTTATTTTCAACAAATGAATAAAATGAAATGAATAAGCATGCTTCAAAATATCTTGTGATGATTCATTAACATGAGTCATTAAGCAATAAATGTGCATTAATGAGATGAATGAATCACCACTATGACTCACTCTCTTTCCAAAACAAACCTCCTTAGTCACATCTTCTAGAAGCTTCTCGAGCAATTACGAGAACGCCCCTCCGATCCGTAAAAATACGGAAAAACTTTAGACTGTAAAAATCCAATAACCGGATACCAGTAACTGGCTTAAACCAAAGCCGACTGGTAAAAACTGTCCGAAAGTCGTACGCGCGAAAACGCACGTATGCGTCCGAACCCTTTGTCGCAAAACCATGCAACCTCTATATCGTTTCGCCTGGAGTAGGAAACTCTCTGTGTGGGACTCTAGAGACTCGACTACTACGCTGGCAGTGGGTTTAACCACAGACCGCAAGCGGCACTAGCTGTACGTAACGGTCCCCAGGTAGTTGTCGATAAGAAGGCCGATGAGTAAACCCATCCGAACTCCTACTGAGTCTGATGTGACAATCTCCATACAGTCCGGTCCGTTCGTCCATGACTATCGCATATCGGGCCTAGGGGGGCGGCAAGCGTCAGTCCCCTAATAGCGGTATAAGTCGTGTCGGAGCGAAGCCCATTACACCCTGAGAAACTGCTGGAACCTACCAGCAAATCTCGCTTGCCCTGGCCAGGGACTTTGCGTAATGGCTCTCTGACACAGCACGATATCTACTCCCAATACCGGGAGGGACGAATCCTGTCTAACCGCCACTGCCTCCAAGTGCTCGGGACTGCACCCAACTGCTACCTGTTTGCACGACTCAATAGAGCCGTGGTAGGGTAGCAATCTAAGAACAGTGGGACACACTCGAGGCGAAGTAGCAGTGTCAAGTCTGCGGACTACGCTGTACTCATGTCACCTGGGAACTGTTCACTGACGACTGGTATCAAACCAACCAACAGTTCCCTGTGAGTCCTGTCCGGTGTACCCGTAACCTAACGAGCACCTGTATACTATCTCCAGTACGACGTACTGATGGCTGTGGGACAGACCATCTCCCCAACTGGGATGAGAAGCGTACACACTAGTCTACTCCGGAGTATCGATGCTCTGTCTCGATAATCCAACGACCAGGGACCTGAATAAGGATGTGCTTGTAGACTACCCAGCCCCCACTAGTGTGACTGCCATCACAACGCCGGTAGCCAAGCAAGATCCTAAGAGCTCTATCAATACGTACACTCACATATTAAGATAGAAAAACCAAGTAGCATACTACCATGTTTAGCAAGACTGTTATATACATGTGAATATCCCAAGCTTCCATTAAGTAATATACAAGCTAGTATGATACAGTAATGGCCTTCTAGGGCATAAACACTAACAATTACAACCTTTGTAGATCCGGTCCTTCACTTCATATGCTGCGTGTTGTGGTCCCTTCGCTGCGATCATCGGGATCCGGACTCTCGAGAGGTTCTACGAAGAGAAAGATGCAACCTTTGCTTCCGATCTTCGATACTAAGATGATCTACCCTGAAGTTCCGTTAACACAAGCTAACACTCATGAAATGATGTGACCACCCTCATCTAAATGGCAAAGGAAGATGAGGATGATGAAGTAGGATTTTTGCTCTCTTTATTTATCTATTTCTCATATTTATTCATCACTTTTATCAAAGCAAGAAAGCTTTTCAAGAAGAACTCAAGGAAGAAGAAGATTAACAATAATCTTGAAAACTTTTTGTGATGAATAGAAAAAGAAAATGATATGATGAATAATGCAACCATGGTCAAACTAACACTTGTAGAGATTTGACTAAGGTTAAAGGTTTGGTTAGGTTAAGGAAATATCTAGCAAAATATCCTTTCCAAAACAAAAAAAAGAAAGCTTCTAGAAACTTCTAGAAAACCTTAACCCTAATCAAACCCTAACCATGTTTAATCTCTACTAAACAAGTTGCATTAGTTATCATATCATGTTACAATATTATATATCACATATATAATATTTATCGTAACAAAATAAAATAATACATTTAACATATATCGCATATACATCAATGTATTACCCGAGTGAGAAAAAGAATCTTTTAGTGAGCAAATATTAGTTAATGTAATTTAATATATCATATATATTATTATACATGAAATTATCGAATCAACACTTGATCCGACAATCCGGCTATATCGCATATAACCGACTAATATTTATCTGTACCGATTCATCGAATCAACACTTGATCCGATGACCCGGCTGATATCAAATATCGCGAGAATATAATACGGTATCACATATCGCATTATCCTCGGTCCCGCACATATCACATATGTGCTCCTACTCCGTTTTTCCTGAGTCAAGAAACCTCTGTGTAGGACTCTAAAGAATCGTCAATACGCCGCCAGTAGGAGATGATCATATCAAACACCCACAAGCTGCAAGCGGTCAGCTAAACGTAACAGCCACGCAGGTATTGAGCGCTCAGAAGATCAACAAGCAAGCCTGTGCATTCTCCTGTGAATCCAAATAGTAACACTCCCGTACAGTCCGGTCTCGTCGTCTGATATGTTGCATATCTCGCCTAGGGGTGGTAAACGTCAGACCCCAGTTGCTCGATAAGTCGTGTCGATATGAGGTCTATAACTGTTCGAGAAACTACTGATAACACTTACCAGTAAATCTCAGCAACCCTGGCCAGGGATTTCCGGTTATAACCAATCGAACACAGCACAACATCAACTCCCTATACCGGGAGAGACGAATCCCCTCTTATCGCTCATTGCCTCCATGTGATTCGGGACTGTACCCAAAAGCCACCTTTTTGCACGCCCTCTTGGACGTGGTATGATGGAAATCAAAGCACGGTGGGAACCACACAAGACTCTATGACGATCTCGGGTCAACAGACTACTCTGTACCAGTGTCACCAGAGAACTGCCATCTGACGTATGGTATAATACCATCTAGGAGTTCTCGGCGAGTCCGTCCAGTGTACCCAGTCTCCACTGAGCACCCGTACACCATCCTTAATGTCAAACACCGATGGATATGGGATCATCCATCGCCCATCATATGGGTCAAGATGCGTATACGCTAGTCTACTCTGGTGCATCGATGCCCTGTCTCGATACACCCTTGACTAGGAACAATTATAGGATGTACTCGTCGACTACCGTGGCCCCACTAGTATGATCTCATCATAGTCCCAGTAGTCGAGTACATATCCTAAGGGCTTTATCAACATGTAATATAGAGACAATCAGAGTACATGTTAAGATAAAGTACAACCAGATAGCATACTATCATGTCGAGCAAGAAAGTCCTCCCTATATATGTCCTAGCATCCACTACAATATACATCGTATGTACAGTAATGGCCTCTAGGGCATACATATAACTAACAATATTGTTCTTGACTCGCCACCGATTTTAGTAAAATGGATTCTTTTCAGAAAACATTAGTGGGAGTACGGTAGAATTGGAAGTGATTCCAGAACCACAAACGATTACTGAAGATTTAATAGAACCTAAAGATTCAAATTGGATTCGACAATCCTTTAGCCACTTCGCTGATTTGGTGGGTAACCTCAGCCACCCGAGAGGTACTTCGGTCTCCTCAAATACGGTGACATGGAGGTTTTTGTTTACCCAAACTTGACATTACTGTTGTTCTAGACTATGAGATCTGGCAGGAGGATGAGTATAACGTCGTTCTAAATTAGCTTTAGAAGTGCATGTGTATATGTCTCTGCCAGAGGGTTGTTGTAGTCAGTAGGAGCAGCGGAAGCGTAGTGGACAAATAGCTTATGTCTATTTATAGACTAAAGCAGATATAGCAGAGATAGATCGTCTATTTTTTATGTGACAGTTATAGAATTTGACTTCATTAACAGATGGATCTGGTAAGAAGGCAGTGGGAGTGATGTCCTGGTAATTGGATGACATGCACTTAATAAGAAGTGAGCTTCCTATACTACGATCGGTTATACTATGGTTGTCTCCCGGTGTTTCTCCACATAGGATGTGGATAAAATATTATGGATTCTGGTTACTAGATCTATGGTTTTAGATCTAAATTTGGGAAGTGTCCCAATTTGGGTACTTTGACACTATTCTAAAGTGTTTTAGAATGGATGACTCCTGGCGTGGTGGTGTACCCATGGGTGACGGAGTTACCCTCTTTAAAGAGATGTCTTCTAGACTGATGAGGAGAGGGATTTGCATGATTGACATATCTCTTGCTTAGGCAATTGAGTCAATCATGAAATGTCAAGTACCATATCAGATATTGCTTTTGCACTGACCGCAATATGCATATATTAATCCAATCCTTGAGAAACGTTGGGAAGCAGTTTTGAACATAAGCGGATGTTCTTGGTATATGATAACGGTAGCCTCCTTCGGGAGGCGGTTATCACTTGAGGCTTCCAAGGTGACCTGGATGACAGATTGGCTTTCAGAGTTATATTTTCCCTTTTTTTGAGGGGCAGTATGTTGGACAGGTGGTCCAAGCGGATACTGTTGATGGCATGGCGCAGGATACTGATTAAATTCAGTGGATGATACAGTCTAAGAAGTTTGTTGGATTTGGAGTTCATTTGTGAACCGGGTCTCATCAGATATTCAAAAAAATTATAAGACAGGTATCGCTCATTTCGGGAGATAGTATTTCTCTACGAAGTTGAGATATAGAGAGATACAGAAAGAAACACTAGAGCGAATCCACTCACTGAGGCTATTTCTCGAATGCAATAGTTTCACAAACCGGATTTGTGAAACTGATTAGTGGAGAAGTTGGGTGTTTGGTATCACATGGGCTGTGAGTATGCGACACCGCAATAATTAGCCTTAAGTGCAAGTGGGAGATTGTAGGCTATAGTGCCCTTAAGTCAATTATTGAATCGCAGGAACGTGATTGTGATAATTGAGGGAAGACCTATACGAGGAGAACAGTCTTACTCGAGATGATAGTATGCTATCTGGTTTGTCTTTATCATCATGTACAGCATTAGGTGGCATTACAGATCACTGTTTCATGTCGATAGAGCCCACAGGCTTCTTGCTTGACTACCAGCATTATGATGGCGATCATATGCGTGAGAGCTGGGTAGTCTGTAAGGAAATCCTTAAATGTCCCTAGTCATGGGAGTATCGAGACTGGGCATCGACACTCCGGAGTAGACTAGTGTATACTTATCGAGACCCTGACGAGGGACGGTGGTCGGTCTCACAAGCCATTGGTGTCAGTTAGTCACCTAAGATAGTATACAGGTGCTCATTGGGTTATGAGTACACTGGACGGACTCGCCGGGAACATGCTAGTTGGTATTATACCTATTGTCAGATAGCAGTTCCCGGGTGACATAAGTACATGTTAGTCTGTCTACCTGAGATCGTCATCTGTCTCATGTGAGTTCCCACTGTGCTTTGATTACTACCCTACCACGGCTCAAAAGAGTCGTGCAAACAGGTTTTAGTTGGGTACAGTCCCGAGTCACATGAAGGCAGTGAGCGAATCATCGGGGATTCATCTCTCCCGGTATTGGGGGTTGATGCCGCGTTGTGCACGGGTGTCTGTTCATCTCAGAAAACTGCATTTTAATACCCTCATTCATGATCTATTTTGATATTTATCAGTGCTATTAACCAGTGTCTGCTCAGTAGTTAAAGATTACAGGTGTTCGTGATTAAATACTGGAAACAAACTCAATATCACGGACATAGCATTTGGGAGCCGACACTGCAAACAGAACAGAAAAACGACTGATATCCAAAGAGCTCTTTTGCAACAAAAAAGTGTGCACACAATTTTTGGTCCAACACAATACACGTGTGACATTAGCTCTTTGATATGGATCATATTGGGCTGCCCTTTCACAATTCATGCAAGTGGGCACATGTGTGGTGTGATGGGCAATAAATGCAATAATGTTTTGATGTGATATTGGAACCAAGTTTCCCTCCATATCTCTGCATGCAAACCAGGCTTAAACTGATAAAACAAGCTGCACCAGAGTGATTGTGGAGAGAACAAAAGCACACCATGCCAATACGAGACCAATAGCTCGGATTGAGACCGGCCAGACCATCAAGGGATCCGAGCTCGCCGGCCCCCTAGCTCAAAACGTTCCCATCTTTTCTCTGTCCCTTCCTTGCAGTCACATCACCTCATTCTTATTACTTGTTTAATCTTTTTTGGTGCCTATAAAAGCCAGATCAGTGAGCAAGGAAGGGGCTCTCTCTCATTCTCATAAATTCACAATATATAGTTTTGTTTTAGTTTGTTTTGGTTTAGGCTTGAGTGTGAGTGGGCTTTAACTTGGTCACTTCTTCTTCTTCCCTCTTGAAGCTTTCTCTTGAGAGCTTCATTATGGAAGTTGAACAAGTTACCAATATCATGTACCTCTTCTTCAAGTGTTAATAAATTTTTTGTTTCTTTTATTACTTGCTTCTTGTTCTTATTTTCTTTTCTTGTTATTATGCTTAACTAATATCTTTGGTAGTTGTAATGGTAAGGAAGTGAGATAAAAGGCTTTTCCTCCTCATCCTCTTGTTAATATTTAATGTGCTTATATATAAGATTCTAACTTAAAGATTGTTTATGTATTGATGTGATATGGTATTTTGAAACATGGTTACTTTGTAACCTTCTCATATACCATATTCACTCCCTTTCCCCATTTCAATGTTTAAGTTAAAATCAATTTAATGTTAAGGTTGCTAGATTTGAATATGGTATTTTGTGATTAAGTGCTTGACAATCTCTTGGTTTTATATACGATATACTATCACAAACACCTAGCAAACTCAACACTAAAATCATTTGCTCTCATTAACTAATTTGTGTTTTTGATGTTGTGGTAAGCTTGCTAACCCTCGTGCTTCGTGTTGATATCCCAATCTCGGACATACAAATGGTAAGTGAACAAAATAGACTCGATTCGTGGCGAATATCGGAATTTGATGACTTGTGCTCTGCAACCGCCTTGACAAGTCATGCTTTATGCCGGAATCGACGTAAGGACGGACACCTCATGATCAAGAGAGCGTCGCGATTCGATCTTCCGAGCCAAAGTCACAACCACTTCTTTCTTAACTTCTTTCTTTGTTTTCCTTGTTTTCGTATTCTTTATTTTTGAGACAAAACCAACCATTCGTTATTTGTTGAACCTTAAACAACAAGACCTGATACACAATTGCCTGCGGATCGACCCGAACTTGCCGGCTTGCTACAACGTGCTGTGCACTTGCGGTTTATAAATTTTAAAACGAGAACGATCTCGCGTGCGCATCCATTTCCTTAAACGATCACATTTTCAAAACATTCGAGTTTGCGCGTGTGGGTGTGTTAAAAAATTGTGAGGAGTGAAAAATTGGGTCTAACGATTCTAACTTGGGTGATAGAACTTCCAACTTTGATTCTTAACCTTAAGATTAGAATCAACAGTTTTTTCACGACGCTAACTTGACTGGATTTTGTGGGTGTAATCCGCTGAAAACCCTCAGGAGACAACACTCCTCCTACTAGGGACACCTAGAGGTTTAACGACTTGTTGCACATGCTAAGTGCAATCGCGTTCCCTGCGAAAGTGAGGCTAGGATTTTTTTGTTGTTTTGCTCGGGTCGAGCAAAAGATAAGTTTGGGGGTATTTGTTCATCACAGAAAACTGCATTTTAATACCGCTCATTCATTATTTATTTTGTTATATATCGGTGCAATTAACCAGTGTCTGCTCAGTAGTTACAAATTACAGGTATTCGTGATACAACACTGAAGACACACACAATATCACGGATATAGCGTTTGGGAGCCGACACCGCAAACAGAACAAAAAACCGACCGATATCCAAGGAGTTATTTTTGCAAATAAATGTGTGCACACAATTTTGGTCTAACACATACAAGTGTGCACAAGACTCTTTGGTACATGGACCATGGTGGGGCTGCCTTGGCACACAAATGATGAATTATGCAAGTGGTGGGCACATATGGTGTGATGGGCAATAAATGCATAAAGTTTTGATGTGATACTTTGCATCAAGTTTCCATCCAATTCTCTGCATGCAAACCAGGCTTAAACAGCTAAATCAAGAAGCATAAGAGTGATGTTGGAGTAGACACAAGACCACCACATGAATACGAGCCTCTGTGCTCGGTTTTGGACCTGCCACACACTCACATTTTCCGAGCTCGCCGGCCCCCCTTTCCCCATTTGTTCCCATCTTTTCCCTGTCCCTTCCTTGCAGTCACATCACCTCATTCTTATTACTTGTTTAATCTTTTTTGGTGCCTATAAAATCTAGATCAGTGAGCAAGGGAAGGGCACTCACATGCATATATTGTTAAGTTTTGTTTTAGGCTGTTTTTGGTTTAGGCTTGAGAGTGAGTGGGCTATCACTTGGTTTCTTATTCTTCTTACCTCTTGAAGCTTTCTCTTGAGAGCTTCATTATGGAGGTTGAACATGTTACCAACATTTTGTAACTCAACTTCTAGTGTTAATATATTCCTTTGTATTTGCTTTCTTCTCTTTACTTGCTTTTCTTTTCTTTTTATTATTATGCTTAACTAAACCTATTGGGTTGTGGTAATGGTGAGGAAACAAGATGAAGGCTTTGCCTCCTCCTCCTCTTGTGATTGTTTAATGTGCTTAATTTGAATTATAAACTTAGTATTGTAACTTGGATGGGTTGATATAGTATATTGATTCCATGGTTACTTTGTAACCTTATCACATACCATATTCTCCCCACAAACCCATATTGCAAGCCTAAGGTTAGAATCAATTTGGTGTTAAGTTTGCTAAGCTTGGATATGGTATTTTGTGATTAAAAGACTTGACAAATCTCTTGGTTTCATATACCATATATGTAACGTTTTAGAAATCGTTATGTGAATTTCTCCGTTTTTGGGTAAATTGTCGATATTTCCGTTTTAACCCGACAGTGATCAAACGACCATATAGACTTGCCAGCACCTAGTTTAGCTAAAATAAAGCTAGTGAGCAAGCTTTGGGGGTATATGGGACGTTTTGGTTCAATTTGAATTTTTCCCAATTTTAATATTATTTTAATACAGTATTCGCATTTTGGGAAATTTCTTCTAAGTGAACTTTTCTTCAATTATATTTGTGTAATAAAACCCTTCCCACTTTATCTAGATATTTGTTTGTGCATATGGATTAAGTTTTAAAGAAAATGAAAAGAAAGTCAAAGGTGCATGCATGTGTGTGTGTATGTGAATGCATTAAATTGCATTTATTGATGAAAATTGCTAGAAAACCCTACACAATTCCTCACCCACCTCACTTGGCCGAGATCCCTTCCTTCTCTACTGCTCTTGATCATTTCCTTTCCAATCTGCATCAATCCAAACTCAAAATTCTCCAAAATTCCTAAATGAATCCCAAAAATACACCAAGTCTTGAATTTTAACATCTTGGATCACTTGGAGCTAGGAAAGCTTGGAGCTTGTGAGCAAGGTTGATAGGTATAATCCCTAATCTATTAAAATGAAGTTTTTATGTTATTTAGCTCGTTGGTTGTAGCGTAGAACACTTTTTATATCGATTAGTGCAATATCGTGTTTTTAGTGTGCTTTTTGAATCTCTGTGAACTGCTGTAATCTGGAAATTTTACTGAGTGGCCAAACAAGATTGTAGTGATGTACTAGTGAACCTAAGTCACCACCTGAGACACGAGGACCACCTCACCGGCCTCGGCCAGCGACCCCCTTTGGCAATTCCGGCGACGTCGGCTACTTAGGAGATGTTGGAGTTTGGGTTTTTGTGGGTAGTTGTCTTCTATGATTTAGGAATGTTTGGTACTGTTTACTTTTTTAGTAATTACAGTATGCAAAATCTGGGATCGTTTTCCTATAATCTAGTGTTTTGTGTCCGCGTGATACATTATACGACACGGATCGTGCTTGTGGTGTGATTTTTGCTCTTAGGTTGTTTTCGTCGTGTCGCTACACACGTTAGCCACAATACGAACACTTGAGAGTATGTTTAGTGTTGTTGTGTCGGTTAGCTATAGTTTATGGGTGTTTTGGGTCTATTATTAATATATACTTGCTTTATTGTTTTAATGTGGCAGGCTCGCAGGCGGGGACTTCGGACACTGCTACAAGGGGAAAACAAGTGGTTGGCTTCATTTAGCCAGGACGTTGGTGAGTAGATTTAACATCTACAGGGGAATCGCACGCACGGCGTTATGCGTCTGGGCTTGAAATGACTTTACTTTGTCGCACATTCTATTTCATGTTTAGAGTTGCTCATACCCCCTATTGCTTAGTTACTTGTTATTCCTGGACTCGTATCCTTAGGACCCTGCACTATTATTGACATCTTATGTTGCACGAGCACTGATTGTATGCCACCCACACCGTCAATAATTGGCATGTCATGCACAAACCTTTGATAGATATAATATTGTTTGGTTAGGGACATTGAGACATTGATTCATATCCATATATGCATATGACATATAGCATACCTGTATACCTACATGCTTACACATATTCCTTGACATGTTTACATGCTAGTTACCCATATACCTATATGGTATTGTACCATTGTGATAGATATATACACATATAAAACATAGCTACATACACATCTGGCATTCAGACATACATATAACTGGAGGGTATTATGGATAGGTATAGACACATACCTTGCTACAGCTACTTTGACATCATACATACTTACATATGGACACACATATCTTTCTATGCCTACATGGTTACGCATACCTTATTATAGCTACATGTTCACCTGTCTATGATGTTGCATCTGATTTCGAGGAAATCAGGATCCGCGCGATATATTTAGTAAATTGTTGCAGTTAAATAGCGGTTTTCCTTTATATGCTCATATTATTGTTTCGTGTTGCATATATTACATTCATGGATTTCATATGATGTCTCCGATATTTTTACTCATGTATATATAACGGTGGAATGGGACGCTGTTATATATGCCTTTACACCAATATTAGTGGAATGGGACGCTAATATATGTGTATTGATTCATACAGTTATATTATATTCATGGATTTTCGCATTGAGATATGGACTTTTCATGATATTTTCTGGATTTGAGGACCGTGGTTGTTTCATGAAATTATGCATTATTTGAAAAACCCGATTTCTCTTGATATGATATTTCTGTAGCCACCATGAGTTTTATTGGTTCTGATTATATACCCCATGCGAGGAGCGTCGTGGGCCGTGTTAGGGTACATGGTGGGGCCCGGTACGGTTCCCCTCGGCAAGATATTTGTGGCACAGACGATGAGCCTGGAAGGTGGGCAAGTACCTACCGGTGATTTTATTTGTTCTCGGCGGTTATCGTGGGGATACTGACCGGAGTGATGTACGATATATCGTCAGGGCCAGTCTTGGTGACAGCGCCTGAGTTATGAGGATTTGCGTGTCGATGCTAGACACGAGTTTCATGATGTTTCGGGTGTTGGTGTTTGACAATCAGGTTTTCCATGTTTTCTATGTATCGTCGGTGGACATACGGGTTTGATATCTTCATACTTATATTTATATTGTACACAGGATATGTGGGATACATTGATATTGTACACACAAGATATATGGGATATACTGATATTGTACACACAGGATATGTGGGATATAGAATATATGAGATATACTTGATGTTGGACGTTCAGGATATATGAGAATTACTAGATATGATAACCATATTTGGGGGCTGATTTGTGGAAAATTGGGAATTTGATTGTCTTGTTGGATTTTGGTCCTACCACGAGGTTAGGATTTCCGTGTAAATGACATATTTCATTCCATACTCTGCATTTATTGTTTATGCACTGCTTCATGTATTAGTTGTACCTGATAGAGTACTTTCCATGACTGTTGCATTTACATACTATTTTTATGCATTGTTTCATGTATTATTTATACCCGATAGAGTACCTTACATGATTATTGCATACCGATTGTCATATTATCGCTTCATGTAGTAGTAGTACCTGCTAGCGTACCTTTCATGACTGATGCATTACATATGACCATCCATTGATATTTGATGCTTATGTTAGATTCGCGTTGTACATGCATCCTCGCGATTACCTGCATATGTTATTTACTATTCACGAGTTGGCAACTCACCCCCGTTGTGCCACAGTGTTTGCAGGTGTTTCTCAGGATAGTCAAAGGCAGGGCTATTTCCATCCATCACATCATCTTTTGCTGCGGATACCACTTCGCCCAACAGTGTGTAATTTTGCCCAGGTGGGTTTGTGGTTATCCGATGTTGTATTGTATATTCGTTGTACCCTTGTACTCTCCATCTACGACTATATTGTATGACTTAGAGACTTGATGAGAGGACGATATTGTATATTATTTTATGATTTGGAGGTTTTTATGCAGTTTTATTTTTATCGTCTCTATTTTCGCTACGGCGTCATATATCTGTTGTGGTGGTTGCTTTCCGCCTTTTTGGCGTGGATTTGCTCCCGTTGGGGATGCTTTACTTTATATTTATGTTGTACCCATTTTGGGGGCTTGTTTTACAAAGGAGGTGCTGCCAAAATTTTAAAGAATAAAAGTGAGACTTTAAAGAATTTGGGTTGTGATTTCAAAGGTTTTGAAAATACTGTTATCACTTTCTTATTACTTTTGATGGTTTAGATTTCTGGGTTTTGGCTTTCTTTTACTGCATTACGCCTGTAGACGTTGCGTTATATTAGGGCCGTCATATGCCAATTTCGGGTCGTGACAAAGTTGGTATCAGAGCGCTAGGTTTTACCTTTCGGAGTGTAGGATGACCTTTGTATGATGGAGTAGGTATCTTAAGCAGAGTAACATAGCGTATGTATGTTCCGCGGCATACTTACGACACGGTACTCCGCCTAAAGTGACCTGAGTACAAATTGCTTGAAATTCCTTTCTTGATGATACATATCCTTGTGATTCGATTTTCGTGTTCTTATCGAATCCTATTTCCATTTTAGCCTTTGCCGCCGATGAGGACTCAGAGTGATGCAGCGAGAGCCGAGGTCAGAGTAGACTCGTGTGGGATGAGGACTGACCAGGATGGCACGCTCGTTGCATCGGATCAGACGGATCCGCCTTCGATAGATCATATTGATAGGCTTGTGGCAGAGATGCAGGACTTGCGCCAGACGATGAGTTCTTTGGTTGAGGCCATTTGAGCGCAGCAACAGGAGGTTGTCACCCCTGTTACCTAGTTGTTCCTTGCAGTCAGCACTCAGCCTTGTGTTACTTATACAGCACCAGTGGACGCAGCCTGTTTTGACAAGGAGCGTTTTTCCGAGACTTTAGGAGTTCCGGAACAGAGGAGGGCTCGTACAGGTGTACCAGCCCAGAGACAGAGGCTTAGGCGTCGAGTCAGATTTCGTGACCATCGCGGGAGTAGTAGAGGCTTGGGACGAGGACAGTCGTTCAGCTCTCATCCCCAGGAGGGTCAGCAGCCATCGTATGGATGTTTTCAATGCGGGAGCCTTCATCACCACATCAGGGATTGTTCCTTAGTACCGCGTCAGACCCATGTTCAGAGAGGTCGTGGTCGCGGAGGATTGGTTACGAGAGAATGGTCTGGCAGAGGATGAGTTCTGACAGCTCCGGGTAGGAGGCAGACACGAGAGTTTGCTTCTACTCATCGGGACGCACAGGCGTCCAGTGCAGAGTTTTCAGGTATTCATAATTTGTATGTTCTTATGATTCATAGGTTGGTGTTGTTCGGGATCTATGCAATTGTTGTTCTACACACCTTGTGCCTTGGTTGGGCCGAGGTTTGTATATGCTAGATCAACCGTTGTTGTGTTAACTTCCGTCAGCGATTCTTTTGTTGCGCGACACGTGTTTCAGTCGTGTTCTAATTGGATATGAGATAGAGATTCGTCCGTCGTTGTGATCTTTCTAGAGATGTTGGATTTGACGTTCTCCTGGACACAGACTGGTTAGCTACGTGCTAGGCGTCTGTGGACTGCCACGAGAAAACAGTTTGGTTTTGTTTTCCTGGCGAGTCAGTTTTTATTATGCAGAGGGACAGTGGTGCCGCCTCTCACAGCTTGAATTCAGCCTTTTGTCGCTTGTCGGCTTTTGAGGAGAGGATGTCAGAAATTCTTGGATTTTATTCGTGATACCGGAGCCATAGTGGGTTGGTTGGACCGGGTTCTCTACGTGCGAGAGTTTTCCGACGTTGTTCCAGATGAGCCGGCGGGGCTTAGGGAGCTTGAGGATCAGCTGCAGAGTTGTTTTGTTGTGGGACTTATTCGTCCAGGTGTTTCGCTTTTGGGAGCTCCTATTCTATTCGTTAGGGGAAGGGCGGCAGTTTGAGGTTGAGTATTGATGGATCGTCAATTGAACGGCTTACGGTGCGGATAGGTATCCTTTACCTCGCATTGACGATTTGTTCGACTTGCTCCAGAGTGCGAGACATTTTTCTAAGTTGTTTGAGATCAGGTCATCATTGTTGCGGGTTCGGAGTGGGGACATTCCGAAGACTGCTTTTATGTGTGCTACGGGCAGTATGAGTGTTTGGTGGTGTCGCTGGACTCACTAGAGCCCTGGCAGCATTTGTGGATGTGATGAAACAGATTTCATCAGGCCGTTCCTCGACCAGTTGATTGTTGTGTCATTGATAACATTCTGGTCTATTCCAACGAATCGTGAAGAACGTGGGAAGCACTTGAGGATTTGTTTTGTAGACATTGGGAGGGCCCGGCAGTTTGCTAAATTCTCAGAGTGTTCCTTCAGGCTTGGTTGTGTGACTCCTAGGTCTAGTAGTTACGGGAGACGGTTTTCGTATGGACCCGAGGAGGATCGTGGCCGTACATCTTGGGCCCATACTTATATCTGGGACAGAGGTCCGCTGATTTGGGTTTAGCATGTTTTTACCGCCGTTTCGTGCAGGATTTGCTTGTGTATCGCTGAACCGTTGACTGAACGGACCGGGAAGGAGGTTCTTTTCTGTGGACTGAGGCTTGGGTGCGGTGTTTTCAGCAGTTGGAGATTCGGTTGACAACTGCACCTGTTCTTTCTTGCTTGCTGGTTCGGGCGACATTGTTTAATTGTGATGTTTCGTGAGTGGGGCTCGATTTTGCATTGTTGTGGCACTATAGAGTTATCGCTTTTGCTTCCCGACAGTTGGAAGAAGTACAAGCAGGATATCCCACTCATGATCTGGAGATGGCCGCGGTGGTCGTGCGTTGAAGTTCTGAGGACACTACTTGTTCGGAGAGTCGTGTTAGATTTTCACGGACCACCAGAGCTTAATATATATCTTCCTGCAGCGGGTTATGATTGTTGAGACAGCGCCGTGGGATGGAACTTGTAGAGGATTTTGTTTTGTGAGATCCTTTGGTTACCCGTGGCAAGGTGATTGTGGTAGCTGATGCTTGAGTCGTAGGCCCGGGGTTAGCTTGTTCCAATTGTGCGCAGTTCAGAGACATTCTTCTGCAGATTTGCAGTTCTTGTGTGATCGTGGAGTACATATAGGTTCGCCTCTATGGAAGGGACAGCTTGCTCATGTCCGCGCCCGACCACTTTTCCTTAATCGTTTTTATGAGGCACAGCCCACCGATGCTCGTTGTCTGTGATACTTGAGCATGTTCGGCTGGGTAAAGATTCAGAGTCCTTGAATAGTGAATAGGGTGTGCTACATTTAGGGACGCGTTTGTGTGTACCTGATGTTGATAGGCAGAGACGCGAATCCTAATGCAGGCGCATCAGTCAGCTTTCAGAGTTCATTCAAGTTCCACCAATTTGTGACGTGACTTGTGAGATAGTTACGGGTGAGCAGGAATGAAGAGTGAAGTTTCGGATTTCGTTTCAAGGTGCTTGTCGTTTTGTGAGCGTAGGTTGAGCATTCAGACCGGCTGGAGAGTTGCAATCTTTAACCGTTCAGGAGAGGGAATGGGAGCAGATCTCCATGAATTTGGGTTGTGGCGTCTACCTAGCTTTAGTCAGAATGTGACTCTATATGGGGTGTTTGTTGTCCGGTTATCCTCAGTTTGCTCAGTTGTTCTTTGTTAAGTTTGTGCGCTGCATGGAGTTCTTTCATGCGTTGTATCCAATTGGGGGCACCTTGTTCGCTAGCCGTAGTTGGAAGAAGCTTCAGGAAGCCTTGGATACTGGTTGAGCTTTAGCTCCGCTTTTCCATTTGTAGGATGATGGTCAGTTGAGCGAACTATACAGATTCTGGAGGTTTTTCTTGTGCGCGTGTTTTCGTTGTTGTTGGCAGTTAGGATCGTCACTTGCCATTGTTAGAGTCTCCTTTGATAGCTGTTATCAGGAGACATTCCAATTGGCAACCTTTAGGTTTTGTTGTTAGGTTGTTTTGATCGCCATTTTGTTTCTTTCTGACTCTGCGTGAGTAGGATTTTGGACCCCATGCAGTCTAGAGACTTCGGAAATGATTCTGTTGGTTTAGGTCAGGATGATGTTAGTCCTGTGCGAACAGAGGTCTTATGCCGACCATAGTGGTTGCAGACTTGAGTCCGCAGTGGGAGATCATGTATTCCTAAGGATTGTCCGATGAATAATATGTTGAGTTTTGGGAATCTTATCCCAGGATTGTAGGTCCTTTTGAGATCCTTTTAGCGAGTCAGTTCCGTTGCCTTTGATTTGGCACTCCCGCCCAGATTATTGAGTATTCACCCTGTATTCCTTGTGTCGATACTTTGCAATACCTTCATGACCTTTCTCACATGATTCAGCACCAGACCATTTAGCTTGGACGCGATCTTTTCGTTCACCGGCAGCCATTGTGTTAGTGGCTCGGCAGGTGGAGAACCTTCGGTCAAGGGTCTTGCCATCTGTGGAGGGTTTTCTTGGACGTAGCCGTATAGTGAGGGAATCACTTGGGAGGCTGCGAACGAGATAGAAAACTTTGTAATCTTTTCCTTGAAGGTACGCTTAGTGAGAATTTTAAATTCGGGGACGAATTTTTATAAGGGGGTAGCTTGAAACGTTTTAGAAATCGTTATGTGAATTTCTCCGTTTTTGGGTAAATTGTCGGTATTTTCTGTTTTAACCCAACTGTGATCAAACGACCATATAGACTTGTCAGCACTTAATTTAGCTAAAATAAAGCTAGTGCGCAAGCTTTGGGGGTATATAAGACGTTTTAGTTTAATTTGAATTTTTCCCAATTTTAATATTATGTTAATACGGTATTCGCATTTTGGGAAATTTCTTCTAAGTGAACTTTTCTTCAATTATGTTTGTGTAATAAAACCCTTCCCACTTTATCTAGATATTTGTTTGTGCATATGGATGAAGTTTTAAAGAAAATGAAAAGAAAGTCAAAGGTGCATGCATTTGTGTGTGTGTGTGTGTGAATGCATTAAATTGCATTTATTGATGGAAATTGCTAGAAAACCCTACACAATTCCTCACCCACCTCACTTGGCTGAGATCCCTTCCTCCTCTACTGCTCTTGATCATTTCCTTGCCAATTTGCATCAACCCAAACTCAAAATTCTCTAAATTTGCCAAATGAATCCCAAAAATACACTAAGTCTTGAATTTTGGCATCTTGGATCACTTGGAGCTAGGAAAGCTTGGAGCTTGTGAGCAAGGTTGATAGGTATAATCCCTAATCTGTTAAAATGAAGTTTTTATGTTATTTAGCTCGTTGGTTGTAGCGTAGAACACTTTTTATATCGATTAGTGCAATATAGTGTTTTTAGTGTGCTTTTTGAATCTCTGTGAACTGCTGTAATCTGGAAATTTTACTGAGTGACCAAACAAGATTGTAGTGATATACTAGTGAACCTAAGTCACCACCTGAGACACGAGGACCACTTCACCGGCCTCGGCCGGCGACCCCTTTGGAAATTCTGGCGACGTCGGCTACTTAAGGGATGTTGGAGTTTGGGTTTCTGTAGGTAGTTGTCTTCTGTGGTTTATGGGTGTTTGGTACTGTTTACTTTTTAAGTAATTATAGTATGCAAAATCTGGGATCGTTTTTCTATAATCTAGTGTTTTGTGTACGCGCGATACGTTATACGACACAGATCGTGCTCGTGGTGTTATTTTTGCTCTTAGGTTGTTTTCGTCGTGTCGCTACGCACATTAGCCACAATACGAACACTTGAGAGTATGTTTGGTGTTGTTGCGTCGGTTAGATGTAGTTTGTGCGTGTTTTGGGTCTATTATTAATATATACTTGCTTTATTGTTTTAATTTGGTAGGTTCGTAGGCGGGGACTTCGGACACTGCTACAAGGGGAAAACAAGTGGCTGGCTTCACTTAGCCAGAACGTTAGTGAGTAGATTTAACATCTACATGGGAATCGTCCGCATGGCGTTATGCGTATGGGCTAGAAATGACTTTACTTTGTCACACATTATATTTCATATTTAGAGTTGCGCATACCCCATATTGCTTAGTTACTTGTTGTACCTGGACTCGTATCCTTAGGACCCTGCACTATTATTGACGACTTATGTTGCACGAGCACTGATTGTATGCCACCCACACCGTCAATAATTGCCATGTCATGCACAAACCTTTGACAGATATAATATTGTTTGGTTAGGGACATTGAGACAATTATTCATATCCCTATATGCATATGACATATAGCATACCTGTATACCTACATGCTTACACATATTCCTTGACATGTTTACATGCTAGATACCAATATACCTATATGGTATTGTACCATTGTGATAGATATATACACATATAAAACATAGCTACATACACATCTGGCATTCAGACATACATATAACTGGAGGGTATTATGGATAGGTATAGACACATACCTTGCTACAGCTACTTTGACATCATACATACTTACATATGGACACACATATCTTGCTATGCCTACATGGTTACGCATACCTTATTATAGCTACATGTTCACCTGTCTATGATGTTGCATCTGATTTCGGGGAAATCAGGATCCGCGCGATATATTTAGTAAATTGTTGCAGTTAAATAGCGGTTTTCCTTTATATGCTCATATTATTGTTTCGTGTTGCATATATTACATTCATGGATTTCATATGATGTCTCCGATATTTTTACTCATGTATATATAACGGTGGAATGGGATGCTGTTATATATGCCTTTACACTAATATTAGTGGAATGGGACGCTAATATATGTGTATTGATTCATACAATTATATTATATTCATGGATTTTCGCATAGAGATATGGACTTTTCATGATCTTTTCTGGATTTGAGGACCGTGGTTGTTTCATGAAATTATGCATTATTTGAAAAACCCGGTTTCTCTTGATATGATATTTCTGCAGCCACCATGAGTTTTATCGGTTCTGATTATATACCCCATGCGAGGAGCGTCGTGGGCCATGTGAGGGTACATGGTGGGGCCCGGTACGGTTCCCCTCGGCAAGATGTTCGTGGTACAGACGATGAGCCTGGAAGGTGGGCAAGTACCTACCGGTGATTTTATTTGGACTCGGCGGTTATCGTGGGGATACCGACCGGAGTGATGTACGACATATCGTCAGGGCCAGTCTTGGTGACAGCGCCTGAGTTATGAGGATTTGCGTGTCGATGCTAGACACGGGTTTCATGATGTTTCGAGTGTTGGTGTTTGACACTCAGGTTTTCCATGTTTTCTACATATCGTCGGTGGACATACGGGGTTGATATCCTCATACTTATATTTATATTGTACACAGGATATGTGGGATATATTGATATTGTACACAGGATATGTGGGATACACTGATATTGTACACACAGGATATGTGGTATATACTGATATTGTACACACAGGATATGTGGGATATGGAATATATGAGATATACTTGATGTTGGACGCTCAGGATATATGAGAATTACTAGATATGATAGCCATATTTGGGGGCTGATTTGTGGAAAATTGGGAATTTGATTGTCTTGTTGGATTTTGGTCCTATCACGAGGTTAGGATTTCCGTGGAAATGACATATTTCATTCCATACTCCACATTTATTGTTTATGCACTGTTTCATGTATTAGTTGTACCTGGTAGAGTACTTTCCATGACTGTTGCATTTACATACTATTTTTATGCATTGTTCCATATATTATTTGTACCCGATAGAGTACCTTACATGGTTATCGCATACCGATTGTCATATTAATGCTTCATGTAGTAGTAGTACCTGCTAGCGTACCTTTCATGACCGATGCATTACATATGACCATCCATTGATATTTGATGCTTATGTTAGATTCGCGTTGTACGTGCATACTCGCGATTACCTGCATATGTTATTTACTATTCACGAGTTGGCAACTCACCCCCGTTGTGCCACAGTGTTTGCAGGTGTTCCTCAGGATAGTCAGAGGCAGGGCTATTTCCATCCATCGCATCATCTTTTACTGCGGATACCACTTCGCCCAACAGTGTGCAGTTTTGCCCAGGTGGGTTTGTGGTTATCCGATGTTGTATTGTATATTCGTTGTACCCTTGTACTCTCCATCTACCACTATATTGTATGACTTAGATATTTGATGAGAGGACGATATTGTATATTATTTTGTGACTTGGAGGCTTTTATGCAGTTTTATTTTTATCATCTCTATCTTTGCTACGGCGTCGTATATCTGTTGTGGTGGTTGTTTTCCGCCTTTTTGGCGTGGATTTGCTCCCGTTGGGGATGCTTTACTTTATATATATGTTGTACCCATTTTGGGGGCTTGTTTTACAAAGAAGGGGCTGCCAAAATTTTAAAGAATAAAAGTGAAACTTTAAAGAATTTGTGTTGTGATTTCAAAGGTTTTGAAAATACTGTTATCACTTTCTTATTACTTTTGATGGTTTAGATTTCTGGGTTTTGGCTGTCTTTTACTGCGTTACGCCTGTAGACGTTGTGTAGTATTAGGGCCGTCACGTGCCAATTTCGGGTCATGACAATATATCATCACAAACCCTTAGCAAAGTTAATACTAAAACTATTTGCTCTCACTCACTAATTGTGTTTTTGATGCTGTGGTAAGCTTGCTATCTCTTGTGCTTAGTGTTGTTACCCCAAGCTCGGACATACAACGGTAAGTGAACAAAATGGACTAGTTTCGTGTTTTGCGGAGAATATCGGAATTTGATGATTTTTGCTTCGCAACCGCGTTGATAAGTCATGCTTCATGTCGGGATCGACGTAAGGGCGGACAACTCATGATCAAGGGAGCGTCGAAGGAATCGTCGCGTTTCGATCTTCCGATCCAAAGCCACAACCACTTCTTTCTTAACTTCTTTCTTTGTATTCCTTGTTTTCGTATTCTTTATTTTTGTGACAAAGCCAACCATTCGTTATTTTTTGAACCTTAAACAACAAGGCCTAATACACAATTTCCTGCGGATCGACCCATACTTGCCGGCTTGCTACAACACGCCGTGCACTTGCGGTTTATAAATTTTAAAACGAGAACGTTCTCGCGTGCGCATCCATTTCCTTAAACGATCACATTTTCAAAACATACGTGTTTGCACGCGGGTGAGTTCCCAACAGTGGCCATCACCAGAAATCCATAGCAATGGTGGACGAGAATTACTGATTTGGATCAGTAGTTTCTTAGTGGGTGATGGGATTCATACCGACACGAAATATCGCGTTATTAGGCGTTTGACTTTATCCACCCCCTCGACCCGATATGTGATACTGTTAGATGAACAGACCGGACTGTATGGAGATTGTCACAGACAGGCTCGGTAAGGGTTTCGATGGGCTTACTCGTCGGCCTTCCTTTCGCTCAATACCTACGTAGCCGTTACGTACAGCTAGTGCCGCCGACGTGCTTGTGGTCAAACCCACTGCCAGTGTATTGACGAGTCTTTAGAATCCCACACAGAGGGTTTCTCTGGTTCTGGCGAAATGATGTAGTAGCCATATTGGATACGTGCAGGGTTCCAATCGATCGATTGTACTTTGTACCTGGACTTTCGATCGGACAGTTGATGATACTGGCCGGCTCGGGTTTGAGCCGGATTATTAAATCAGGTATTGATTTAATAATTTACATATATATATTTCGATATGTATATTCTAGTATTATGTTCTTTGTGTTATTCTATCTCTTTGGATATTCGTATTTCGGTACGAACACATGTACGTATATACAGTAGAATGTAATTCGTGTTTTTCTGGAAAACATTCTAGAAGGTGGACACCTCATTTTTGGGGTTTGACCATTTATTTGAAAATGGTAATGTGGTGGAAATTGAGAATGGGGAGTATGGTGAGAACCATGCTTGCATAGTGTGCACAAATGAATTGTTAATTCATTTATGCATACTATTTCAGTATGGCTTGGATTTAAAAATGAAAAAAATGTTTTACAAAACCAATTCTTGATGTGAGAATTTTCTTCACTTGGTCACTTGTTGGAAAAATGAGATGGTTTATTATTGAGATATCTTCTCTCACCATTTGTGCTTCACTCCCACTCTCTTGAGTTTCCTTAGTTCATCCACCTTCAATCTCCACCTCCTCTCAACCCTTTCATGTGTTGAGAATCATGAGAGGAGGTGAGATGACATAGAAAAACACTTAGACTACTACATCCTAGGCATTCTAGACCAGCATCCTATAATCCCTAGTTGTTTCACTTGCATTCCTCGATGTGGAGCTAGAGTCATGACTACAACCCTCGGGTGGATCATCTTCGACGGAGGAAGACCGGCGGCCAAGCTTGTTCAAGCATACCTCAAGAAGCTAAGGAAGTTGATGGAAGACCGAAGGACTTGTTTCATTCGGTATAACATTTCTAAACCTAGTATTTTAGCTCTTTTTATATGTTAGTATAGGTTTATGGTTCGATCTTGGGCATGGTTTCGTTTGCGCCAAAAATTTTAAACGCCAGTTTTTGTTCCGCATCGGCCACGGTAGATGGCCAGGGCGCCGGAGAAACCCAACAACATTGCCATTAACTCAATCTTGCAACTTGATATATCCATGGATTCGAGCAAGGCTGGTAATTTTAAATGTAACTTAGCATTCACAGGGTGTTGGGGTAGTTCATGCGTGAATCTAATGAAATCTTAGGAGTCCCCTCGATGATGAATCCATGTCTACTAACACAAGCAAGCTATCATAAGGGCCCGTATTTCCAAGCTCCTGGATTATAACCTTTTGAGTTTGGAATACTCCATCACTAAGTTGAAGTCCCGTTACTAACACTTCATTCGGGCCCGTTGTTCCTTACCCCTGGATTACAGCATGTTGGGTTCGAAAATACTCTTGAGATTGGTTGACATTCACCCTTGAACTTACGTTAAATTAGTATACCCAAGTAGAGACCTACTAAGATACTTACATTCACTGCATATTCACTATACCTACAACTATACGGCCATGCTATACTGCTATGCTCATATTACTTTGCCATGCTTAAAAACATATTGTTATACTCATGATACCTTGCCAATAGAATTACATGTTACCTGGTATTGTCATGCTTACAATAAATGACATGTTAAATAATATATCTCCTAGTCCATTGCTTCATGTTATACAAATTCTTATTCATTATACTTTATACATCACACCCATTTCTTGGGGAATTACCGGGAGAAAGTTCGCTAACGGGCATTCCACCCACCTTTGTTTTCTTGGAATGTTCGTCAGATACTGCGGAGATCGAGGAGGTAGACATCTCAGAGGAGGAGCACGATTAGATCGCGACCCAGGCCTAGACCAGATACCTTTTTCTCAGTTTATGTATGCTATCTGTTAAGGCATTTCTTTTCTTGTATTTTCCTTCAATTGAAATCATGTATTGTAAATGAATCAAGTTGAATGTAAATAAACATGTTGAAGTTTTAATCTCATGTTTATTTCTTTTCATTTTATATTGCTTCATTTACGCTTACCGTATTTATTTCGGGAAGTGACTTTCTCGAAATAAATACGCCGTGGGCTTACCACGTCACCGCTTCCATCTACTGGGAAGCGGGGCGTGACATACATGTTTGATATTGATGGTTTGCATTCAAGTGTTCATGTTCATGTTCAAGTATTCATGTTTGATTTTTAGATTCAGCTTTGAATTGGACTCAGATTGATTAGGATACTTGTAAATTGATTTAGATCTTGAATTAGGTTCGGGAGTCATCGACAACTGCTGCACATGGACGACAAGATTTGTGTATTTTTCCAAGACAATTATCATTTGATAACTCCGTTAAGTTGTCTAACTTGAATGGGCAAGCACTCACATTCTTCGACTCCCTAGGGCTCAAGAGATGGATCCCGCTTAAACCTATATTTACTAAGTCCTTAAAATATTGTTTTTATATAACTCGATAGGGATTTTATGAAAAGTATTTTAATATAGTTTCAAAATAAATCTTGAGAGGTGATTTATATTATTTAGGGTTTTCATAAGCATGGATTTTTAAGTATTGGGTATTTTAATGATGAATACTTAGCATTTGAAAGTTCATGGTATTTTACTGCAATTTAGTCTTTTTAGTAACTTGATTGTATTTTATTAAAACTTGTTAATCTTTAATTTTTTAGAAAAATGTAAGTTTACTATATTTTGAAAATATAAGTTTTCAATTTATTAAAATTTAATTTTAAAAATAATTTTATTTTATTTAGAAAATTCGTATTTCTTAAAAACGTATTTAAATCCTTTTAAGATCGATGCTCCGTGAGGAGGTCTGCATCTCGCTCTACTAGCCCAAGAATGTGCGAGTATCCGCACCATCCCTTAGAGAATCCCTTAAAAAGGGTTGTAGATACATAATTGCAAAGGAAATGAAACACCGCTTTTAAAAGAAATACGGTTTTAAAGTAGGTGGTATTTTATTGTAAGATTTTCTTCATAACAAAAATACATACAATGAGTATCGTGCTATGAAACCAAATGTGCGTGTGGGGTAGGTCGTTACCCCGTGCAGTTTCCTAAAGGTATTGTTAAGCTATTTTGTCGAAATGATATTGTCACGCCCCGCTTCCCAGTGTACGGTGAAGGGGACGTGTCGAGGCCGTGACGTATTTACTCAGAAGTAAACACGTTAAGCGTAAATAAATAATATAAAAGTAAAACACAAGAATGACAAAGGATGTAATGAAACAAAAACATTTTATTTATTTTCATTCTTTACATACAACTGGAAAGTAAATACAATACTGGAAAGCAATTCCTAAACAATGGCATATGAACTGAAAGTAAAAGTATGTACAACTAGACTAGAGCTCTGGGTCCTCAATGAACTGCTCTAAATCTTCCTGGCTGTGCTCGATCTCCAAAGAATCGGGTCCTCCTGACAACATTCCAAAGAAAGAAGAAATAGAAATGCCGTCAGCGAACAATCGCTCGGTAAGTCCTAAGAGAGAGAATATAATAGATCAAGTAATAAAATATGTCTGGTAAATTATCTGTTTTATTTAAACTAACATAGTTGTTTGTAGCTTGGTACAGAATTCATCAGTGTATACGAGAGGAGTCCAACTTACCCCGTGGACTAAGGTATACGGAGCACAATGAACCGTTAAGCCACGTAACAAAAGCACGAATATTCAGGTTAGGTGTATTATGGTGACCGTCTCGTGCCACTTCTAATACATTCCGTACCAATCTACACCGTTAAAACCCCGTAATGCATATTGTTTTGATTGTAATGATTTGTTGTGTATGACTTACCGGAACCATGATATAAGTTGTTAATGTAAACGGATCGGATATAAATGGATAGTCATGTAATCAGGTTCAAAATATATCCATGGTTCGGTCCAGTCGAGTCATGTTGCATGTTTGTATTGTTCGGTATACATTTTTGATATATTGGATTCATGTTGAACTGGATATATAGTTGGATTCATATTGAAACTTATTCAGATTAGACTGAGACTGAGACTTGAGTCAAACACTTAAAACATATTTGAGTCCTGAGTTAAGTTTAGGAGTTATCGGTAACTGCTGCATATGGACGGCATGATTTGTGACTTTTTCCAAGCCAATTACCGTTGATAACCCTGTTTTAGTTTTCTATATTAAATAGGCAAGCACTATTATTCTCCAGCTCCCTGAGGCTCAAGAGAACGGATTCCGCTAAAATCGATATTTACTAAGGTCCTCAATGTAATTTTATATAACTTGTGGGGGTTTTATGAAAAATATTTTTAGTATACTTTCAAAATAAACCTCAAGTATTTATTTATCGTATTTATGGTTTTCATGGATGAGAGTTTTAAAAGGTGAGGTATTCTAGTGAATAAATACCTAGCTTGAATAATACATGGTATATTTGTGTAAATTTGACCTGTATGGATTCTTGTTGGTATTTTCATGTAAATTGTAATTCTTTTCTTTTGTTAAATAAAAACATGGAATTTATTATATAATTAAAATAAATGTTTTGATAATATTTATATACAATTAAAAAAATAGAATTTATTTATTAAATAGAAATTACGTTTTTCTTAAAAATTGCATTAATAATTCCATCGAGATCGGATGCTCCATGAGGAGATCTGCATCTCGTTCTACTAGTCCCGAGGATGTGCGATAACCCGCACCATCCCGATCAGGTTCCTCAAAATGGGCTGTAGAGGCTTAATCGCAAGGAATGTTCATAATATAAATTTAAAGAATACGGTTTTTAATAGTTTATGGTATTTTAATGTAAAAGTCGTATTTGTCCCAAAATATTGTTAAAAGGAAATCGTGTTGTGTCATGATGCGTGTTGTGAGAGGTGGGTCATTGCCTCATGAGATTTTTCTACAGGTAATATAAGCAAAGGTATTAAAATACGACATATGTAAAGTTTGTGGTATTTAAACGAAAAAGTGTAATAAAAGTTGTTTCATATGAAGTTTTGAAATGAAATTTGTTTATAATCATTGCTTAATGGTTAACAGACAAAGTATAATGACTTAGTTAATTAGTTCTTAAGAAAAGTTGTTATTTTAAAGATTTTATAAATGAGTGTCGGTATAACTCTACTTACCGACATCATTGAAAAGAAGAAGTTTTGAGATGTGAAAGGAAGAGAAGAGAGGGGACTTACAAGTTGGAATGAGAGAGGGAAGGTAGAGGAACAAGTTGCGAGCTTCGTGGAGTCGCGGTGTCGCCAGAATCTTCTTGAATTGTCGCCGGAACTTAACCTTGGGCTAACTCCACTTGTACACTTCTTTGACTTGGAAAAATTTGAGAATTTTTGATAATGGATTTCAGAATGGAGAGGGCTAGGGTGTGGGGTGGTATTTATAGGGTAGAATTAGGGTTTTGAGAATTAAAATGCATAAAAATTTGGTTTTAATGGCGATTTTTAATTCTGTGTTAATTTTCAGGAAAAACAAACGGTACCGGGGTTAAGGGGGAGGCTAAAAGACTAGGGTAAAATTTTTTGGAGCATTCCCGACGGGGAAGCCTGGCGGCGCCGGCCCAAGTGGCAATCTCGCTGGCCACTTGGAAGGGGTTGAGCTCTGGATGTTTGCCACGTGTCCCTATCTGTTCATATAACATTTTCCACATGTTTGTTTTCAGTGACTTTTCATTTTTACGTGTATAGCACATGTAATCTTTTGGGCTTCTAAAAGTTTAAAAGAAAAATCATTAAAAATAATATGTGACTGGGGGGGATTTGAACACAAGGGCTATGTCACAGCAGTGCAAGGCTTTACCAATGAGCTACAAGTGTTTTCTTGTTGTTCTTAAACAATTTTTATTTATAACTTATGCTTAGGCTTGAAACTCTATTCTGTACATTGACTTGAAATTTTTTGTACAATTAAATTAGAGTCGTTACAGATGTGATAACAAAGTTCAAGGTATTTTAATGAAAAAGTTCTACTATGGTTGTTTCACATGAGAATTTTGATGAAATTTGATTCTAAACATTAGGGCTTAAGGTTAGAAATATTGTGTAAAAACTTGATTGATCAAAGAATAAAGGAGAAGGAGTTTCTAGGGTTTAGAAAAAAAGATATCGGTATTAACTCCACTTACCGGTATAAGTTTTGAAATGGAATTTCAATGAAGAGTTAGAGTGTTTTGAAAGGGGCTTACTGTTTATAAGGATTAGGAAGAGGGTGGGGAAGGGAATAGTGTCGTCGTGGCGTCGCGGGAGCTCCGGTTTTTGTTTCGATATTTGCCGGAAATTGCTCGCTCGCTAACTACTCCATACTCCACTTGTACTTATGAACTTTTTGAGAGAATTTTGCTATAATTTTCAAAATGGTGCTGAGCAAAGATAGGGGATGGTATTTATAGTGGATAATTAGGGTTTTGGAATTAAAATTGTAGATTAAAAAGTATTAAAATAGTGATAAATTGTGAATTGAAAGGTCACTGTTTGATTGCAAGGAAATCAAACAGTGTAGAGGAGTTAGGGATAGATGAAGAGACAGCTGTGCAGAGCCCAAGGCAATTTGGCCCCATCTTGACCGCCGGCGCCGGCTATAATGGGCTTTCCACCGGTCGATCTAAGGCTTCTGGCCTCGAGATTCGTGCTACATGGATTATTTTGTGTTAACTCTATTTTGTGCCTGTTTGATTTTTCTGAACTTTTCATTTCCCTGTGTATTGCACGTGCAATCTTTTGGGCTTCCAAAAAGTTAAAAAGAAAATTCAGGAAAATAATTGTGTCTGATGGGGATCGAACACACATGCTACGTCACAACAGTGCAAAGGCTTTACCAGTGAGCTACAAGTTGCTTCTTGATTTTATTTAATAAAAGTAACTTATAGCTCAAACTCAGGTTGTAATACTCTTTTCTTGTATAGTAACAGAAAAAATTCTGTACACAAATTTTAGAGACGTTACATTCTACCCTCCTTATAAAAATTTCGTCCTCGAAATTTATACAAGGGTGTTAAAACGAATTCAAGAAAAATTTGATTAAAGTAGTGGTGAAGGAGCTACTGATATTGTACCGAAAATGCATGAAAATGTTTGGGTAGATGAAAGAACGAAAGGATGAAAGAATTTGAAAAGGCTGAAAAAGATGGGAGGAGATTTACCAGTGATATCTTGACCTATAGCTTCGGCCTTTACAGCCGCCAATGTGAAAGCCCGACGTCTCTGGAAATTTCTCTGTGCATGCTGGTACATCGATGGCTGACGAGGCAAAGGTGGTCCACGTGGAGGTGGTGCAGGAAGGGCTAACCGAGTAGGTGGAGCTTGAATAGCTAGTCTAGCTGCAAGAGTTGGGCCAGTTCGATTGTGTGGGCAAGTTCTTAGAGTGTGTGAGGGTGATCCATATATCAGAAAAAGACCATTTGCTTGAGGACAATCCTTGACTTGGTGTCCGGTACTCTTACAATAGATACATAAGTTCGGTTCAATCTCGGAAAATGATCCTCCTGGCCTCATAGCTGGTGATCAGTCGAAAATACTGCATCTTTTAACCGGAAATTTCCCTATCATTTGCACTCATTTAGAAGTGTGCGGTATTCATATTTCACATATTAGCAAAACAGTCTTGAAATATCAGATTGCATGTGTTAGACTCTAAAACCGACATTTCTGAGGAAATTGACTGCATATCATGGCATCGCATCATCCCTATATTGCGCAACACTTGTCTTGAGATTTGTGCAGGGAATTAAAGGAACAAAGCCAAGATTGTCATTTTTGCTGATCAAATATTATGCCAACTCAAAGACCTGAAAGCTGGTAGCAATATAGAGAGCAATATTAAATTCAACATATCAAAACAAGTCCCAAGTATCAGGCCCAACATTTAGCAAAGATCCCAAGCCTTAAAGCTTCAAAAGAGCCGCGGAACCGCGGCGGGAGCCGGCTTGCGCCGCGGTTCCTCGGCGGTTGTGCCACTTCATCAAATATATTTTAGTGCAGAATCTTTCTCTCTGGGCCCACATTTCTTTAGTATACTTCAAACTCCTGAAGGATCTCGAAGCTTCTTCCAGATCAGCAAAGATCATTAAGCAAAGGTAATCTTAATTAAGCTCCTAACTAATCACATATAGAAGCTTCTCCTCTAACTAACTTTTGGAGGGAAATTCAAATCTCCTCAACAAACTTTTGGAGGGAAACTTAAAATTCAAATCCTAGATCTAGGGTTTTGATGGCTATAAATAGGAACCTAGATCTAAGGGTTGTGGTTGTTCATCATTAGTTCATCAATAGTTCTTGAATAGTTCTTTAGTACTTCTATAATCTTTAGTCTTTTTCAATTCTTCATCTTTTTCCACAAGTCTAGTGACAAGACTTGTGCGAAACCCTAACCCTAATTCCAATCAAATTCAAGATCCCGAGTACCAAATCAAGCGAGAAGCCCTTCAACCTTTTAGGAGCGGAGCCGATCTCCAATCGAGCAAGTGATCCAAGCCGATCCGCGACTCACGGGGCCGAGCGAAGCCAAATCAACGATCGAGTTCTTCCTCTTGTAGTTCTTGAGCGAATGTAATGAAATTGTTGATATAAATAAAAGGTGAAATTCTTTAATCTTGTTTTCTTTAAATTCTTGCATCATGATTCGATCTCAATTTGTATTTGTAGTTCTTGTGATGATGTTTGAGTAAATCTCCGCTCGTAAAGGAGTCGGGACGATCAATAGAATGATGATGTAACAAATCTTAAAACGATTCTTAAGTCCTACGGGTTTTGTAAACCCTAGCAAGTTCAAGAACCGATGACCTAGTTTCGTTGCGATGCTTTCTTGATTGTTATCGCTCGAAATTAGGGATCTACGATCGTTTCTTGAATTTACTAGAGGCTAGAATGTGAATGATATCTACGAATGAACAAGGGATAAATGATGAAACCCTAGTTTCACTAGAAATCCCTAATTCTCGTCGATCATCATCGATCTAGTATCAATCCATCGAAGGATGAGAATACGACATGTTAAGATTGCATCACATCTATAGATCCGATCGATTCCTACGAGCTTCATTTCGATTCTTGATATTTGGTTGGAAAAATCATCAAACTCTCAATTCTTGATTCTATATTTTTCTTGTTATTAGATCTTTTTTTCTAATTCTTGAACTTCAATTTTAAATCATGAATTGTTTTGTTTTCTTTAAAGTTTCGACCCATCTAATTCAAAAGACGAATTATTACACTGTCCCTGTGGACGATCCGCACTCACTTACAATCTACATCCGACACCGTAGTTGATTGCGGTCAAATAATTTTTGGTTGTGATTTCTTTACAATTTTCATACTACACAATCCGAAATCGTTTTCAATCAAATGGCGCCGTTGCTGGGGATAGTGAGCTAATTGTTCGTATTTTGAAATTTGAGTTGAGAAGTTTATTTCGTCTCTATTTTTAGATCGAAACTTACGCAAACACTAATACGTGTTGTTGTGATTTGATTGCGAGGAAATCTGGAATTATCGGAGCTGGAGAAATTTTTTTCTGAAATTTCCAGAGAGCAGGAAAAGTGAATAGAAGCTTGTTGGAAAATTTTGGAGCTGTGATCCCTTCCTTCCACCGCGATTCCGTGTCATATACCCCTCTTACACCGTGATTCCGCGGCGGATCTAGCCCTTCACTGCACCAAAATTCCTCTGTGAGTTTCTAGCTTTCTTATCTTCTTCCTCATCTGCTCCAAATAACAATTTTCTCCGGGTTTCTGTGCAAATAAATCGCAGCACCGCAAAAGCAAATAAATTGTGCGTGTTTTGATTTTTGTGGTTGTTTGAATAATTAATACGGAAATTAAGGGGCAAAGACCAAATCCAGATTAGGTGGGGAGTTCACCACCCTTTCTAAGCCCCGAAAATCGCAAAATTTGCATCCGCATTTACCCTAATTAACTAAAAAATATCTAGAGATGACTCTAAGGACCGTCGCGCTCACTTAGGACAAGAAAAGGCCGTGGGTAATTCATTGCTTATCCGCGTTTTCTTGTGGTGTCTAAGGCAAGTGTGTCGAAGGCTAGTGGTTATTAATTAGGCCCACTACTTACGTAGTGGAGTACTTTCCCACTTACCTAGCACTTACCTGGCCACAGGGGGACAAAGAGGCAGTGGAGGATTTTATCCTGCGACTTGTCTTTTGGCAGTTAGGAGCGGTCTAGAGTTTGACCTAGGTGACCACTAGATTTTAGGGTTTTGCTTGTTGCATTTGTTGTGATTGCATCATTTTTTCAAAAAAAATCCGTATATTTTCAAAAACAAACACCAACACTTCATTTCCTCTGATTATACAAATGCTGCCACTTGTGCTACAACCATTTAGCACAATGTTAGGCTGGACACGGGATTCTATTTCCCGTCTTGTCCGCGTTTCTTTTATCGATCCCGGAGTCGGTAATTCTTCGTCTTCTCCCCCACCACCCACCACAACCGCGATGGACCCAAATCCATCAAACTTTAACACTACTCTGCCACCGTCCGCAGGTGCGCAGAATCTTCTACGCATTTCTCTCCAAGAGAGATGCTATCCTACACGTGTTACCCTTCCCACCTGTCTTTCTATACCACCTGCCAACGGGGAAAATTTTGAAATCAACCCCCAATTCATCAAACTGTTACCCAAATTTCATGGTCTTGATTCTGAAAACGCATACGTGTTTATTTCCAAATTTGAAAACGTATGTGCTTTGATGGGAAATTCACAACTGTCTTTGGATGCTCTGCGTTTACGTCTTCTCCCATTCACTTTGTGCGATTTAGCCAAGAAGTGGCTTTACATCACACCCGCACATTCTATTTCAACATGGGACGAATTCGTTTCAGCATTCCTTAAGAAATTTTATCCCAATCACAATACCGCCCGTGTTCGGAGCGAAATCTCTAAATTTACCCAACTTCCCAATGAACCATTTTGGAAATGCTTTGAACGATTCAAGGATCTTCTTATCCAATGCCCTCATCACGGAATCTCCAGATGGGATTTGTGTCGAATTATCTATGAGGGTATTGATCTCACTACTAGACAGATGCTTGAAACCATGTGTCATTGCCAATTCCTATCTAAAGATGATGGTGAAGCTTGGAAATACCTAGAAGATTTAGCTCAAAACACATCACAATGGGAAAGTGTTAGACCATCACCGCCTAGGGAAGATGTCAATCAGCTCGATGTTTCCATCACCATGAAAGCTGAAATGGCCGCAATACAAAGGAAACTCGACGCTATAACAAAATCTCTTCAGCCCCCCTAAACCAATCCACACTTCCCAAAACCGTGTGTGGATGCTGTTCAAACCCTTCACATTTGACGGAAGAATGTCCTTTGAATGTACCGTTTCAAGGTCACACTAATGCTGCACTTCAGCAAAGACCTGGAAACTATCCCTCTTCTTCCTCATATAATCAAGATTGGAGGAATCACCCGAACTTTGCTTGGAACCAATCACAATCTCAAAACACGGTTCCAATCCTAAACAATTTTCAAAGGGTCCTTCCACCACATCAGCAACCACCACTTCAATTAAGTCAGCACCCCTTCCAAGCACAAAATTTTCAAAATCCTACCAACACTTTTGCACTACATGAAAACTCTTTGCAATTGGCCGGTACTGATAATACCTCTGCACTGGTGCAAACCATGGTTACTTTCATGAAACAATCCATCCAAGAGTCGGCAAGTTTTCAATCTTCCATCGATAATATGATAAAGATCATTCTCACTCAAAATGAGAATATCAAATCAATGGAAGCACAAATTGAACGAATAACAGCCGAAATAAGTGCTAGAGAAGAAGGGAATCTTCCATCTCAACCCGTACCTGATCCTGGACCTTCACATTGCACTAATGTGGACGCTTTTACAACATTGAGATCTGGAAGAGTGCTAGACAATCATTCGGGGGAACAAATTGATAATGATGAATTGATCATTAACACCCCGGTTTCCACTTTCACTTCCTCTCACACTTCTACTTCTTACCCTATTTCGTCTAACCCACCTTCTTCTTCCGAGCCTATTCTCCGTGTTCCCAAAGGCTCGAACCCTCCACCCACCTCATCTTTTCCACCTCCACAAACTTCTCCACAAATGTTGGATCCAACAATTATTGATAGAGCTCCATTTCCAAATAGGTTGAGGCCCAAGAAACATGATGCCCAAATGGAGAAGATTGTGGACATGTTTAAGGAAGTTAACATCAACATCCCTCTCCTAGATGTTATTCAACAAGTTCCGTCCTATGCGAAAATTCTTAAGAACTTGTGCACTAGGAAGAGGAACACTCAAGTGCCTAAAAAAATCTTCATGTCGAGTACTGTAGACACGGCTTTTCCCCAACAATTACCACGGAAACGTAAGGACCCTGGCTGTCCTACTATTTCCATTTCTATTGGGGAGAAACACATCAACCGTGCTTTACTTGACCTTGGCGCTAGTGTTAACTTGCTTCCTTACTCGGTTTACGAGCAACTAGGTATCGGAGTGTTAAAGCCTTCGAACAAAACTCTTCAGATGGCTGACCGATCAATCACCAAACCTAGGGGTGAACTGGAGGATGTGTTAATAAAAATCGGGGAATTTGTATTCCCTGTGGATTTTATTGTACTTGATACACAGCCTGTAGCGAACCCACGGAATCAAACTCCGGTGATTTTAGGTCGCCCCTTTTTGGCCACTTCCAACGCTCTCATCAACTGTCGTAATGGTTCTATGACTCTATCCTTCGGGAATAGGTCAATTGAGCTGAACATTTACAAGTTGGGAAGTGTACCCTCTGAACCTACTGCTCAGGTATGTTCTGTCGACTTAATCGATGTCGACAGCAGTGAATTTGATGATCCTCCTGATATTGATGTAGACTCTTTTCATATGTTGTTGTTTGACCCAACTATGTATCATACACATACGGACTCTTCCACCGATATGTCTGGGTCAACAATTAACACTGATTATGAACTGTTTTTAGAGTCTGAAGATCACCCCGCACTTTGTGATGACACTATTCATCGGGGTATTAATGGAACTTTTGAGGAGATCTTCGCTGATGAACTCGCATTTTTAAATGACACGGGTGTTGAGATGAATCATCTCCCAATCAATGAAATTGAACCTCCACCCCTTCTTTTGAATTGTAAAAAGAATGCGAGTAATCCATCACATTCACTGCATCGTCTCTCCAAAATGAGACGCACACACATTCTATTCCACCAATTAACCTTTCCCCACTTCTTCTTCCACCAACCAGAGCACTGTATTGATAAAAATTTTGAATGGTTGGTGTTGACATTCGGTCTTTGCAAATCTTGGCATCGACCACTGATTTTTGACCCCCTCATGTGATTTTCAAAGATTAACATTGCATAACTCAAGTTTGGGGGGGGGGGCATTTTTTCTGGCTCTTGAAAATAAAATTTTACAAAATTTTGAGCCAAAAATAAGTTTGGAGAAGGTTCTTCACTTAAATATTTTTCCCCCACTAATAAATTCCTCCCAAGCTTATAGGTTTTTCGAGATTTAACAGAAGGCAACAGTGAGGACACTGTTGAAAACAAGTTTGGGGGAGGTTTGTGCTTATTTTCGCATCATTTGCATCATACTTTGCATAAGCACAAAACATTTTTTAAAACCTATAAAAATTTAAAAAATTTCAAAAGATAAAAATATTTTTTGTACATAAATAAGATAATAAAAGATTAGATAGTGAAAAATTACATCCATGAGATTAGAAAAATTTAAGAAAACCAAGAAAATTAGAAGTTTTCTTATACGAACTAGTAATAAGTAGTTATGAGCTGTTGTCCCAAAGGTTAGTAAGATGAAAGACGTCACTAATCTGAGGATAAAAATAAGTCTGAAAAATAGTTTCTATTCTGGAAGCCAAACATTTTGAACGTTGATACCCTGCTATTCGCACTTACACACGTCTTAAAACCTGGGATAGTAGAGAATATCTTAAAATGCTCTTGTCTTAAAGACAAAAGTATGAAGGAAATAAAAAAATGAAGAAAATATAAAGTGGTGAGAAAAATGAACACTGGTTTTGTTATCACCAAGGGCAATAAAAAATGTATAGCGAGGGTGCTTCTTCACCTAGTGCCCTGAGGCCAACTAGTCTGGGAGTCACTGCTATGCCTGAGGTGGTGCAAGACGAGGAAAATACACCAAGTAAGCAAGCACATGAGTAATCGGTCGGTTAGTACCTCAAGAAGTATTAACGGTCGCATGAAAGTGTGTGAGCAATCCTAATATTCATTAATTAAAAAGTACTGAGGCTGATGGGCAAGAGTATGATAGCTTGAATTGAATTCTCCGGGTGTAGGGATGTCCTTTACACACACGCAGGGTTATATGATCGATGTTTGGAAGAAAGATAGGAATGAAGAAGACGATGTTTTATTGAGGGAGGACGTGATTTCTGACATCTTTTCATGATCATTAAGATAAGGCTCATGACAACCGAAAAGCTAGCTTAGTTGGAAACCCAAATTTTCAAGGCTTTTCTTTTACAATTTTTTTTTTAAAATGTAATATTCATGATCTTCCTTTTATTATTGGATTTTGTGGGTGCAATCCGCTGAAAACCCTCAGGAGACAACACCCCTCCTACTAGGGACACCTAGAGGTTTGAAGGCTCGTTGCACGTGCTCAGTGCAATCGTGTTGCCTACGAAAGTGTGCTAGTTAGTTTTTCTATTTCTTTATTTTCTCCTTCTCTTTTTTAATAAAAAGTTCACTCGAGACGATTGAAAATAAGTTTGGGGGAATTTGATCAGTCGAAAATACTGCATCTTTTAACCGGCAATTTCCCTATCATTTGCACTCATTTAGAAGTGTGCAGTATTCATATTTCACATATTAGCAAAACAGTCTTGAAATATCAGATTGCATGTGTTAGACTCTAAAACAGACATTTCTGAGAAAATTGACTACATATCATGGCATCGCATCATCCCTATATTGCTCAACACTTGTCTTGAGATTTGTGCGGGGAATAACAGGAACAAAGCCAAGATTGTCATTTTTGCTGATCAAATATTACGCCAACTCAAAGACCTGAAAGCTGGTAGCAATATAGAGGGCAATATTAAATTCAACATATCAAAACAAGTCCCAAGTATCAGGCTCAACATTTAGCAGAGATCTCAAGCCGTAAAGCTTCAAAAGAGCCGCGGAACCGCGGCGGGAGCCGGCTTGCGCCGCGGTTCCGCGGTGGTTGTGCCACGTCATCAAATATATTTTAGTGCAGAATCTTTCTCCCTGGGCCCACATTTCTTTAGTATACTTCAAATTCCAGAAGGATCTCGAAGCTTCTTCCAGATCAGCAAAGATCATTAAGCAAAGGTAATCTTAATTAAGCTCCTAACTAATCACATCTAGAAGCTTCTCCTCTAACTAACTTTTGGAGGGAAATTCAAATCTCCTCAACAAACTTTTGGAGGGAAACTTAAAATTCAAATCCTAGATCTAGGGTTTTGATGGCTATAAATAGGAACCTAGATCTAAGGGTTGAGGTTGTTCATCATTAGTTCATCAATAGTTCTTGAATAGTTCTTTAGTTCTTATATAATCTTTAGTCTTTTTCAATTCTTCATCTTTTTCCACAAGTCTAGTGACAAGACTTGTGCGAAACCCTAACCCTAATTCCAATCAAATTCAAGATCCCGAGTACCAAATCAAGCGAGAAGCCCTTCAACCTTTTAGGAGTGGAGCCGATCTCCAATCGAGCAAGTGATCCAAGCCGATCCACGGCTTACGGAGCCGAGCGAAGCCAAATCAACGATCGAGTTCTTCCTCTTGTAGTTCTTGAGCGAATGTAATGAAATTGTTGATATAAATAAAAGGTGAAATTTTTTAATCTTGTTTTCTTTAAATTCTTGCATCATGATTCGATCTCAATTTGAAATTGTAGTTTTTGTGATGATGGTTGAGTAAATCTCCGCTCGTAAAGGAGTCGGGACGATCAATAGAATGATGATGTAACAAATCTTAAAACGATTCTTAAGTCCTACGGGTTTTGTAAACCCTAGCAAGTTCAAGAACCGAAGACCTAGTTTCGTTGCGATGCTTTCTTGATTGTTATCGCTCGAAATTAGGGATCTATGATCGTTTCTTGAATTTACTAGAGGCTAGAATGTGAATGATATCGACGAATGAACAAGGGATAAATGATGAAACCCTAGTTTCACTAGAATCCCTAATTCTCGTCGATCATCATCGATCTAGTATCAATCCATCGAAGGATGAGAATTCGACATCTTAAGATTGCATCACATCAATAGATCCGATCGATTCCTACGAGCCTCATTTCAATTCTTGATATTTGGTTGGAAAAATCATCAAACTCTCAATTCTTGATTCTATCTTTTTCTTGTTATTAGATCTATATTTTCTAATTCTTGAACTTCAATTTTAAATCATGAATTGTTTTGTTTTGTTTTCTTTAAAGTTTGACCCATCTAATTCAAAAGACGAACTATTACACTGTCTCTGTGGACGATCCGCACTCACTTACAATCTACATCCGACACCGTAGTTGATTGCGGTCAAATAATTTTCGGTTGTGATTTCTTTATAATTTTCATACTACACAATCCGAAATCGTTTTCAACCAGCTGGCGCTGGGAGAGTTGTCCTAGAAGAGGCTCCTCCAGTAATTTGATTGGCGGGACGTTTCATACCAATCGACTGGGGCCTTCCCTTCTTCTTAATGACAGCTTCATAGCGACGGGCTGACTTCAAAGCCTCTTCATGTGTTAGGTATTCTCCCATTGCTTGGGCAGCCTGGATCTCAAGGCCTAATCCTTGCTCGAAGCGTCTGGCTCTGATTTATGTAGTAGGAATTAGATGGGCGGCGAATCTACCGAGCATGGTGAATTCTGCATCATACTCAGCCACCGACTTATCCCACATGGATCCTTGTTGCAGGTGAATGAACTTCTGTTCCATCTCGAAGTCTGCGGTTTCAGGAAAATAGTTGGCGTCAAAGAGATCAAGGAAAGTCTTCCATTCGATCGGCTGCTCAAGAAGCCTTTCCTCGGCCTTCCACCATACTCTAGCATTGTCAGTAAGCTGGAGTTTTTCTATTTTGACCCTAGCCACTTCTGGAACTTGGGCTGCGGCTAGGTCATCTTGTATGCTCTTAGCCCATTCTTCAGCTTCAAGCGGTTCTCTTTCCCTGAGAAGTTCTACGGGTGTAACACTCGAAATTGCTTCACTCCCAGTGCTTTTGCTTCAGAGCGAATGAAACTCTATTGAAGGAGAGTAGTCTGCTCCTGCAAAATCTTGCTTTGAGCCTGCTGACCCTCAAGTAGGATTTTGATAGCCTCTAGAAGCATCGTCTGTTCCTGTTCTGTGAGTGGAGCGGCTACGATAGGTGGAGGTGGTAGAATGGTAAGGGTAGGTGGTGGTGGTGTAATTCCATGGACGTTAGTGCTAGTGTTGTTGGGAGAATCCATCAGCTTAGACTGAGAAGAAAGATTAGGATAGATTCAACGGATATTGAATTGCAAGGAATGTATAGTTGTTGAATTTCATCTTTCTTGTGATATATTGCTTACGACTTTATGCAGAACTGACCTGTATAGGCCACCAACAAAACCTGTCACGCCCCGCTTCCCAACAGACGGAAATAGATACGTGACGAAGCCCGCGACGTATTTATTTCGAGAAGGTCATTTCCCGGAATAAATACACTAAGTGTAAAATAAGCAATATAAAATGACAAGAAATAGACATGAGATTTAAACTTCAACAACTTTATTTACATTCAACTTGAAGCATTTATAATACATGAGTTCAACTGAAGGAAAATACAAGAAAAGAAATGTCTAAACATGTGGCATACATAAACTGAAAAAGAAAGCTAGTCAAGTCCTGAGTCGTGATTTGATCGTGCTCCTCCTCGGTGGTGTCCACCTCCTCAGTCTCCACAGTATCTGATGAACATTCCAAGAAACAAAGGTGGGTGGAATGCCCGTCAGCGGAATTTCGCTCGGTAAGTCCCCAAGAAATGGGTGTGAAGTATAAAATTATAATGACAAAGAAATTGTATAACATGAAGCAATGGACTTGGGATATGTTATTTAAACATGTAATTTACTGTAAGCATGTCAATTCTATTTAAAATGTAGTTCTCTATATATCTCATGGAAAAATAACATGAGCATAGTATAGCATGGCCGTGTAGTGTAGGTATAGTGAACATGAAGTGAAAGTAAGTGTCATAAAAGGTCTTTACATGGGTCAACTAATGTAACGAAAGTTCAAGGGTGAATGTCAACCAATGTCAAGAGTGTTCTCGAACCCAATAGGCTGTAATCCAGGGGTAAAGAACTACGGGCCCGAATCAAGTGTTAGTAACGGGATTTCAACCTAGTATTAAAGTATTCCAAACTCAACAGGCTATAATCCAGGAGTAAGGAAAAACGAGCCCTCATGATAGCTTGCTTTTGTTAGTAGACATGGATTCATGATCTAGGGGACTCCTGAGATTTCCTTGGATTCACACATGAACTACCCTAACACCCAGTGTACGCTAAGTTTCAGTTAAAATTACTAGCCTTGCTCGAATCCATGAATACATCAAATTGCAAGATTGAGTTCATGGCAATATCATGTATTCGTGTCAAGTATTCTTGTATTTATGTCAAGTTGTATTTATGGTTCGAGTCAAGTCAGATTCAATAGCAACCATTGTGTTCTGGTATTCATATTAAGTTCATGTCCAATTATAACCAGGGTTTGGTTAAGTCAATTATACATGTTTGATATTGATGGTTTTCATTCGAGTGTTCATGTTCATGTTCAAGTATTCATGTTTGATTTTTAGATTCAGCTTTGAATTGGACTCAGATTGATTCAGACACTTGTAAACTGATTTAGATCTTGAAATAGGTTCGGGAATCATCAACAACTGCTGCACATGGACGACAGGATTTGTGTCTTTTTCCAAGACAATTGCTATTTGATAACTCCGTTAAGTTTTCTAACTTGAATAGGCAAGCACTCACTGTTCCCCTCCGAACACGGAGACGCGACCGTGTAGGTCCGTCTTGCCTGAATTCGGGGCAGATGCTAATTGGTGCTATCCGTCCACCTCTCCAAAGATTCCAAGTTTATTTATGGCACCATGTATCAAAGGTTTAAACGGATGCGGCCGATGTAGCAGACTTCGTCAGATTCCCCCTCGTTGAGGGGTTTTTGATTGTGGGGACGCTCTTCCCTGCAGGCGTAAGCCCCTGCAGTTAATTATGCTACCGCATCGCGGTAACCACTTTCTCCTTCTCAAGTTGGTCACTTCGTGACGTGTGTGTTTGTTTTGTTTTTTGGTTGCTCGTGGATTGTATACGGAGACTAATTTATGTTTTCGCCCGTAGGGTGTGGATTAGTCCAAATCCGAATTTTCTTAGATTTGGATTTGGGGTTGGGTGTAAGGATACGTTAGTCTCATTTGAGACTAAGATCGACTTAAATATATGTTAAGGATACGTTAGTCTAATTTTAGACTAAGATCAACTTAACGGGATCGTTTAGATCCAACAAAAAAGTATTTGGGCTCTGTTGTTTAGTTTAAGGACGTTGCGGTCGATTACCAGTTTAAGGACATAGTGGTCCATCGTTAGTTTAATGACATTACGGTCCATCATTAGTTTAAGGACGTTATGGTACATGGGTTTAAAGGACCCCATAGTCCGAGGTTAAGGACATCATAGTCCATGGGTTTAAAGGACCCCACAGTCCGAGGTTAAAGGCATCATAGTCCATGGGCTTAAGGAGGCCATAGTCCGTAGTTTAAAGACGTCATAGTCTATAAAGTTTAAGAACATCATAGTCCATGAGTTTAAGGACCCCACAGTCCATGGAATGATTGATTATCGGGACCCGTCACCTCTTTGAAAACGTCGAAGGATTACAATGACAAATCTCAAAGGAGTGAAGAGATGTATCCTTGAACCAAAGTTGATTGGGGAATCTGTAGTCCAATTTAAGACTAATATCAATTAATTAGATTATGAGCACATTGGCTCATTTAAATCTGAATTGAGGACTTATGGCCAATTTGGGATAAGTCCAATTAAGTTTGAAATGTTGGCCCTTTGTTGGACTGTTGAACATTTGTCTGGGTTCAGCCCCCCCATTATTTAGCAATGCTAAACATAGGTTTGAGGGCTCTGACAACATTTTGTTTTTTGCTGAGCACTAGTCATTCATTATAGCTCCGGGGTTTACTTTGCATATCATAAGAGCTGATCAATTTTGAGGTTTAATTGAAGAGGAGACTTGTCTCTGGAAAACTTAGCCAATTTTGGCTAAGCTTGGTTTTAAAATAGTGTTAAACACTAGAAGATATTTGGCGATTACGTGTTCCCACGTGATGCGCTTTAAAACAGTGGTAAACACCGGAGACAAAATGCTCAAAAATAGTGTTAAACACTAAAAAGGAGGTGGTCACATGGGGTCACATGAGGTGCTTGAAGATGGGGCCAGACATCCTTTTGTTCTCAGAATATTCACAGGAGTGTTAAACACTTAATCTTAACGGCCATCACGTGTGGGCACGTGATGGGTACCCATGCATTGATTATTAAAGTGTTTATTAGGTGGGGACACGTGAGAGCGCCCCAAAATTGATTCTGCCTTTGGATTCGTTCCCTTTTGTTTTGAGGGTAACGTGTGAGCACGTGAGGCATTGCCTCCAAGCTTTTTCTTTCTTATCTTGATGAGTTTATTTGATGGTCACGTGGGGGCACGTGACCATGTTTCATTCTTTCTTTTTTGATTATTGAAGGAAGGGTCACGTGTTGCCACGTGACCAGTTTTACGTGCATGGATAATTTAAGTCCTTTGTTTGAGAATTAAATTTTTTTGTAGGGTTAAACCCTAGTTTCATTTGGAGGAATTAAATTCCTATGTATTTGGAAGAATTAAATTCTTATGTAGGGTTAAACCTTAGTTTCATTTGGAGGAATTAAATTCCTATGTATTTGGAAGAATTAAATTCTTCAAACTCAATCCTCCCTCTAAGTTTTGGATCTGCATGGCAGAATCTCCCCGATGAGAATTAAATTCTCAACTTATGGGGAGATCTGCTTCTGCAGATCTTCAACCAGATGAAGAACTAAGTTCTTATTCAGAAGAGTTAAACTCTTAGATTGAGAATTAAATTCTCTTTTTATTTTGTAAGAGCTTGTAGAATGAACTTCTTCTGTTTTCTCATTCAGAGTTTTTTTTCTCTAAAGAGATCTTCTTTTTCTCTCTTGAGAATTAAATTCTCCTCTCTTTTCTCTCTCTGTTGTTGTATATCTCCTTTTTCTTCCCTCTTGGCTTTTATTTATAGGAGAAAGAAAAGAATCAGTTTGTTTAGTCAATCTTTCATTGAAAGATTTTAATTGATTTTGTAACCAACATGATCTTTTAGATCACTCAGTGAATTTTATTCACCATTGGATTTTTAATCCAAAAGATCTTTTATTTGTTATTCCTGGCAAATTTCAGGAAAATCTTTCCTTGTATAGAATCTTTTTATAAATTGGTGATTTTTAATCACCATTGGATTTTTAATCCAACGGTTCTCCACTTTACAGAGCATAATTTTTTTTGTTTGGAAAGATCTAGGGAAATATTTTTCCAACTAGGGTTTTTTGATTTCCCTTAATTAGAATTTAATTCTATTAGTTCAGAAGGCTTAAGAGCCTATCACGTGTTAGCACGTGACCCCATTGATTGACCATTTAATTAGTATTTAATTTTATTAATTAAAGAGCTTAGGAACCCATCACGTGTTGGCACGTGACCCCACTGATTAATTATTTAAGAATTTAATTCTATTGTTTCAGAGGGTTTAAAAGCCTATCATGTGCTGGCACATGACCCCACTGATTAATTATTTCCAATTATTTATTTTATTCAGTGCCTACAGGCTTTGCCTATAAATGGTCACGTGTGGGCACGTGATGCCCGGTCACGTGTGGGCACGTGATGCCCGGTCACGTGTGGGCACGTGATACCTCATTACTTTTGATCCCGGATGAATTATAAGGCCCATAATATATCAAATCGAAGGCGTTTTTGAGACGCTTATGATACCAATAGAATTTAGCTATTTCACATTCGGGAGTTTGTCAAAATACAGCCCGGAAAATACTGGTTCACATTTTCTTAAACGTATCGCTGCCATTTGATATCTTGGGCTCTTTTGTGCAGAATTTTTTTGATGGGAACAAATGCCCCCACTACTTTCCCCACGTAAGTATATACGTGGGTGAAGTAGTGCAGAGTAATTCATAGCGTATGACCAGTTTTGGGTTGGTATATAATTTTCAGGATCTTGATCTGAGAAGATAACGAGCGGATACAAACGTCGTCATTTATCATTGACTCAAATCTCGACTCTTAAGGGATATAGTTCCAAACCCTCAGCTCCATGAGCCGCACCTTTCTATTTCTTTATGTTTTACTCTGGCGTGAAGTAGTTTATATGCTTATGAGTAACTTCTCCATTTCAGTGGCATGTAGTTTTGGCAAGTGTGGCCCATAGATGGTAGATAACAGTTCATCTTGAACTTTTTATAAGGTAGTGATGGCTTAGGAAACAGGGTTAGGATCTGTTGCCTAAGACTTTCCAACATTATGAGCCGTGAGGGTCTCACAAAGGCTTTTCTCCCTACGAGTCGTGAGAATCTCGTAGGTGTCATTTCTCCTTAGGAGTCGTGAGGACTCCTAAGTGCGTTTTCTCCTAAGAATCGTAAGGATCTTGATCAGTCGAAAATAATGTATTTTTAACACGTCAATTTTCCTATCATTTGCACTCATCTAGAGGTGTTCGGTATTAATATAGCACATATTAGCAAATTGACAGTAAAATACCAAATAACTTGTGTTATATATTAAAACCGACATTTCTGAGGGAAATTGAGTGTTTATCATTGCATCACATAATCTTTGTATAGCGCACCACTTGTCTCGAGAATCTGTGCAGGAAATTCTAGGAGAAAAGCCGAAACTGTCAAAAGTGCTAATAAAAATGCGCCAAGTCCAAGACTTGAGATCTGACAGAAATTGAGAAAGCAAAATGATATTCAACACATCAGAAAAGTTCCAAAATGTCAGCCCAAGAAATACCAGAAAATTTCATGTACAGAGCCTTCTATTGGGCCGCGGATCCGCGGCCAAAGGCCCATTCCCGCCGCGGATCCGCTGCTCCTTAATGACGTCATCACCTCAGAATTCCTCCACGTGCTTCCCATAACGGCTTTAGCTTCCAGAAGACTCCAGAAACACCATGTGGCTTCATCCAGAAGGCTCGTCCTAACAACCTAACCCTAGAATATACCTTATTCTAGAATATTCCCTTCAACAAAATTCTTCTAGAAGCCTCCTTATAACAAACTTCTTCTAGAAGCCTCCTTATAACAACCTTCTTCTAGAAACCTCCTTTTAACAACCTCATTCTAGAATATTCCCTCCAACAAACTTCTTCTGGAAGATTCTTTCTAACAACCTCATTTTGGAGGGAAAATTCAAATGAGCTAGTTCATTTTGGAGGGAAAAGTGGTTCATTTTGGAGGGAAATTTGAAATTTGAATTCTAGATCTAGGGTTAAGATGGCTATAAAAGGAAACCTCGATCTAGGGTTTTGGGTTGTTCGTTGTTCATTAACCATTACACACACAAGTTGAGTGACACAACTTGTGCATTCAAACCCTAACCCTAATCCAATCACCAAGCCAAAAATCAAGAACACCGAGTACATTTCAAGCAAGAAGCCTTCAAAGCGAAGCCGATCTTCATCCGAGCAAGTGATCCAAGACCATCCGCGACTCACGAAGACGAGCGAAGCCAAACCAACGATCGAGTTCTTTCCTCATTGTAGTTCTTGAGAGAATTGTAACAAAATTGTTGATAAATAAAAGGTGAAATTCTTTATCTTGCTTTCTTTACATTCTTGCATCATGATTAGATCTCGATTCTTGATTGTGTTTCTTGTTATGATGTTTGAGTAAAACTCCGCTCGTTAAGGAGCCGAGAGAATAATAGATGATGATGTTACAAATCTTGAAACGATTCTTAAGTCCTATGAGTTTTGTAAACTTTAGTAAATTGAAGAATCGACAACCTAGTTTCGAGCGATACTTTCTTGATTGTGTTCTCTCTTAATTAGTGATCCACGATCGATTCTTGAATTTACTAGAGGCTAGAATGTGAATGAAATAAATGAAAGGGCAAGGGATAGATGATGAAACTTTAGTTTCCGCAAGAAATCCCTACTTCTCGTTGATCATCATCGATCTAGTATCAATTCATCGATGGATAAGAATATGTAATCAATAAATATCATCACATCTATAGATCCGATCGATTCCTACGAGCCTCACTTCGATTCTTGATTCTTTGATTGGATATCATCACTTCTTTATTCTTGATTTTTATTGTTTTCTTGATTTTAGATTTAGATCTAGATGATTCTTGAATTAAACTTTAAAATCTTGAATTGAATTGTCTTTTCTTTAATTTTCAATTCATCTAATTCAAATTCGAATAGATCTCACTTTCCCTGTGGACGATCCGCACTCGCTAACGCGCTACAATCGACACCGTTATTGATTGCGGTCAAAATATTTTTGGTTGTGATTTCTATACATTTTCTACCGACACACCGGAAAACACTCAATCAAATGACGCCGTTGCCGGGGATAGTGCGCTAATTCGTTCGTTTTTGAAATTTGAGTTGAAAAGTTTATTCCATCATAATTTTTAGATCAAAATTCGCGCAAAATACTAAACGATTCGTTGTGATTTGTTGCGAGGAAATCTGGAATCTGTGGAGGAAGTGGAAAAATATTCAGAGCATTCCAGAGAGCTCAGGAGGTGAACAGGAACAGTACCAAAAATTTCCGTGCAGAGAACTCATTGGACCACGGCGGATCAGCGGCATGAGCCCTCTATTGCGGCGGAAGCGCGGTGCTCCTGTAGCTACAGTGCACAAAAATTTCTCAGTAACTTCCTCACTTTCTTATCTCTTTCCTCATCTGCTCCAATAACAATTTTCTGCAGGTTTCTTCGCAAAATTCGTAGCGCCGCTAAAAGAAATAAAAATTGTGCGTGTTTTGATTTTGGTTGTTTGCATATTAATATGGAATTTAAGGGGCACGACCAAATTCAGATTAGGTGGGGAGTTCATTACCCTTCCTAAGCCCCGAAAATCACAAAACTTGCATCCGCATTACCCTCATTAACTAAAAGAAATCTAGACATGACTCCAAGGACCCTCGCGCTCACTTAGGACAGAAGAAGGCCATGGGTAATTCATTGCTTATCCGCGTTTCTTTTGTGGTGTCTAAGGCAAGTGTGTCTAAGGCAAGTGGTTACTTAATTAGGCCCACTACTTACGTATTGGAGAACCTCCCACTTACCTGGCACTTACCTGGCCACAGGAGGGACAAAGAGGCAGTGGAGGATTGATCCTGCGATTTGTCTTCTGGCAGTTAGGAGCGGTCTAGAGCCTTGACCTAGGTGACCATTAGACTTGGGGTTTTTCTTGTTGCATTTGTTGTGATTTGTATCATTTTTTCTCAAAAATCCGTATTCTTTTTCAAAACAAACACCAACTTATCATTTTCCTTAATTATCTTAACGCTGCCACTTGTGCTAAACCCTTTAGTGCAAGCTCGGCTGGACACGGGATTCTAGTGCCCGTCTAGTCCGCGTTCTCCCGATCAACCCAAAAGTCGGTATTTCTACATTTACTTCTTTTTTACCCACCACCATACCCACATCGATGGACGCTTCTTCATCGAACTTCTTTACCACTACTCTGCCACCGCCCATAGGTGCGCAGAATTCATCCCGCATCTCTCTCCAAGAGAGGTGCTATCCTATGCGAGGTCCTCTTTTGACCCGTCTCTCCATTCCACCAGCCAACGGGGACAATTTTGAGATTAAACCCCAATACATCAACTTTCTACCAAAATATCACGGTCTCGAGTCTGAAGACGCATATGTCTTTATCACCAAATTTGAAAATGTATGCGCAATGATGGGTACCTCACAGCTTTCTGTGGATGCTATGTGTCTTCATCTTCTCCCATTTAACTTGTGCGATATAACCGAGAAGTGGCTTTACAACACAACCGCACATTCCATTTCAAACTGGGAAGAATTCGTAAAAGCATTCCTAAATAAATTTTACCCCTATCATAAAACAGCTCGAGTCCGTAGCGAAATCAATCAATTCACCCAGCTTCCAAATGAAACATTCTCAAAATGTCTTGAACGCTTTAAGGATCTATTAGTTCAATGTCCACATCACGGAATCCCTAGATGGGATCTGTGCAGAATCATATATGAGGGCATTAATCCTAACACAAAACGGACCCTTGAATCCATGTGTCAAGGCAACTTCATGACCAAAGATAATGGGGAAGCTTAGAAATTCCTAGAAGATTTCGCTGAAAAATCTTTACAGTGGGAGGGTGTGAGTCAATCGTCTAGGGGTGACAATAACCAATCGGAAGTTTCCATAGGAGTTAGAGCTGACATTTCAGCTATACACAAGAAAATTGAGACTATGGAAAACAAATTTTTAGCTGCCGCCCTAAATCAAATGTCACTCTCCAAAACTGTATGTGGATGTTGTTCCGATCCTTCTCATTTGACAGAAGAATGTCCATTAAAACTTTGCTTGGAAGAATCCATTTTCTTCCACTTATAATCAGGGTTGGAGGAATCACCCTAACTTTGCTTGGAACCAATCACAAACTCAAAACACGGTTCCAAATCAAAACAATTGCCAAAGGGTCCCTCCACCACAACAACAACCACTTCAACTGAGTCAACACCCCTTCCAAGCACAAAACTTCCAAAATCCGGTCAACACACCTTCACCGTATAATCCTTTGCAGTTGACCGGTACTGATGAATCCTCTTCATTCAGGAACTTGCTTTGGACAATAAAGTCTTCCGTCGATAAAATCGAGAAAAACTATGCATACCAAAGCAAGACTATAAAATCGATGGAAGAAGAAATTGCACGATTAAAAGCTGAAATGAGTGCTAGAGAGAAAGGGAAACTTCCAGTTCAACCTTTGTCCAATCCTGGATATTCACATCATATGAATGCAATCACGTTGAGATCTAGAAGAGTGCTTGACAATCATGTTGGGGAAGAGATTGATGACACTGAAAAATCTATCGATGATACCCCGGCTGAGACCTTTCCTTCCACTTCTACTTCTAATTCTTATCTCAGTTCTTCTACCTCACCACCTTCTTCCGAGCCTATTCTCTGTTTTCCCCAAGGCTCGACACATCAGCCCATCTCTTCTAGTCCACCGAAAACGATCCCCACTCCTATTCTTAGATCGTTCTCACTCACACGATCTTCTCCAGTGTTGGACCCCGACCTTATTGCCCAAGCTCCTTATCCTAATCGGTTAAGGGGAAACACACTGAGTCTACAAATGGAGAAGATCACTGAAATGTTTAAACAGGTTAACATCAACATCCCTCTTCTAGATACTATCCAACAAGTCCTCGCTTATACGAAAGTTCTTAAAGACTTGTGCACTAGAAATAGGAAGACTCAAGTGCCCAAGAAGATATTCATGGAAAAAATAGTAGACACAGCCTTTCCCCAACAATTACCGAGGAAACGTAAGGATCCTGGCTATCCTACTATTTCCATTTCTATCGGGGAAAAACTGTAAGTCCACGTTGCCAACCCTGGTTCTTGCGGGGAGGCGGAAACGGTATAAAAATCAAATTTTTGGCGCATTAGGCAACATGGACTAACAAAAGTCGGGATCTTTTCTAAACTAAACTAGCTACCAAGCTAAAGAGAGTTAGCTACTCGGAAAGGATGTTATACCTAACTTGAACTCCTTCTTCTTGAAACCTTTGCAGAGCTTGGATGGTGCTTTCCTCGTCGCCTTCTTCCGTTAAAGATGGATCCACCTGAGGGTTCAACCTTCGGGCTCCTTTCTCGAACTTTGAAAGAACTAAGGTCTTTGGCTTGCTAGACCTCTAATCCTAGAGTGAGTAGAGAGTGGTGTAGGGTGTTTTTATCTCAAGGAGGGGTTTCTCAACACATGAGAGTGAGTCTCCTTGAACTAAAGGAGGAGGAAGAAGAAGAGAGGAGAGAGAAGTGTTATGATAGAATGAAACCCTTTTTTACAACCATAACATAATATAAAATGAATTATCAAATTAATAATAATAATCTAAATGAAATAGTTGATGGATGGTTTGGAATGACAATTATCATCACACACATTAAATGGTTTTGCTAGAATCAAAGAGCATCTTTGATATGTAATGATGATGGTCAAAGTTTCAACCATGGTCAACAAGTCAACATTGGTCAACAAGTCAACAAACCCAACCATGACACAATTTCATTTAATTAATATTATTAATTGATATATCATAAATTCATTAGGGTTTAGAAAAAGACGACTGTCAACTGTGCATACACACCCGTTCCGAAACCCTAATGAAAATCCCCTTCCCCCGCCTCAATCAACTCTGCATACACACCCGCATTCTTGTTCCGAGGAACAGGAATACAATGAGATAAAACTAACCCCAAAACATATCTAGTATCTGGATCAAACCAGAGCCCGCTAGTAATATCCGTCCGGACTCCAAACGTGCACAAGTGCGCGGATGAGAACGAACACTGTCGCAAAACCATGCGACCTCTACTCTGTTTTGCCCAAAGGCGAATAGCCCTCTGTGTGGGACTCTAAAGACTCGACACTACGCTGGCAGTGGGTTTAACCACAGACCGCAAGCGGCACTAGCTGTGCGTAACGGTCCCTAAGTAGATGCCGATAAGAAGACTGATGAGGTGAACCCCATCTGAACTCCTACCGAGTCTGAATGTGACAGTCTCCGTACAGTCCGGTATGTTCGTCTGATACATCGCATGGCGGGCCTAGGGGGCGGTAAGCATCAGTTCCCTAATAGCGGTACAAGTCGTGTCGGAGTGAAGCCCAAAACACCCTGAGATAACACTGGAAGCCTACCAGTATATCTCGCTTGCCCTGGCCAGAGATTACTCGTGTAATGGCTCTCCTGGACACAGCGCGATGTCAACCCCCAACACTGGGAGAGACGAATCCTGTCTAACCGTCACTGCCTCCAAGTGCTTCGGGACTGCACCCAACCACTACCTGTTTGCACGACTCCTTTGAGCCGTGGTAGGGTAGTAATCAAAGTACAGTGGGAACACACTCGAGGCGAAGTGCCAATGTCAAGTCAGCGGACTAAGCTGTACTCATGTCACCTGGGAACTGATAACTGACGATAGGTATAAAACCAACTAGTCAGTTCCCGACGAGTCCTGTCCAGTGTACTCGTAACCTAACGAGCACCCGCATACTATCTCAAGTACGAGGTATTGACGGCTGTAGGACAGACCGTCTCCCACACTGGGATGAGAAGCGCATGCGCTAGTCTACTCCGGAGTATCGATGCCCTGTCTCGATAGTCCTGCGACTAGGGACCTGCATAAGGATGTGCTTATAGATTACCCAGCCCCCACTAGTGTGACTGCCATCACAACGCTGGTAATCAAGCAAAGATCCTAAGGGCTCCACTAATGCGTATAGGTGATATCATAAAATAAACACATGTACACATTGAAGTAGAAACAAACCAAGTAGCGTACTACCATTTTGAGCAAGATTGTATATACAAGGTGAATATCCCAAGCTTCCATTAAGTAATATACAAACCAGTATGATACAGTAATGGCCTCTAGGGCATATACACTAACAATCTCCCACTTGCACTAAGGCCATGTACTGGCGTATCGAAGACCTATCATCTCGATGAGCCGCTCGAACTGAGTCTGTGGCAAGGCCTTGGTGAATGGATCTGCAGTGTTTTCTTCTGAAGCAACCCTCCGAACCTTGATCTCCTGGCGATCCACGATCTCCCTGATCAGGTGATACCGCCTCAAGATGTGTCTGGATTTCTGATGGGACCTTGGTACCTTCGCTAAAGGTATAGCCCCATTGTTGTCGCAATACAGAGGTATTGGATCAACAATGGACGGAACCACCTGAAGTTCTTTCAAGAACTTCCTCATCCAGACGGCTTCTTTTGCGGCATCAGATGCAGCGATGTATTCCGCTTCCATAGTCGAGTCTACAACGGTTTCCTGTTTGGAACTCTTCCAACACACCGCCCCTCCATTGAGGGTAAAGACAAAACCCGACATGGACTTTGAATCATCCTTGTCACTCTGGAAGTTGGAGTCAGCAAAGGCCTCGATCTGGAGGTCTTTTCCGCCATACACCAAGAACATCTCCTTAGTCCTTCTCAGGTACTTGAGAATGTTCTTTACCGCTATCCAGTGTTTCTCCCCAGGGTTTGACTGATACCGGCTTACTACACTCAGTGCATAAGCTACATCCGGTCTGGTACACAACATCGCATACATTATAGAGCCTACCGCAGAAGCGTAGGGTATAATAGACATGCGATCCCTCTCCAAATCAGTCTTGGGAGACATATCTTTAGAGAGGGTGATCCCGTGACAAGCCGGTAGGTTACCGCGCTTGGAATCTTCTATACTGAATCTTTTCAGTATGGTGTCAATGTACCTGGACTGTGAAAGTCCTAATATCCTCTTGGATCTATCACGATGGATCTGGATCCCCAGGATGTATGAAGCATCACCCAGGTCTTTCATGGAGAACCTGTGCGACAAGAACCCCTTGACAGATTGTAGCATAGGAATGTCATTTCCTATTAAGAGAATGTCATCCACGTATAAAATGAGGAACACTACAGTTCTCGCTACAAATCTACTATAGATGCATGGTTCATCTGGATTTTTGATAAAGCCAAATCCTTTGACCGTCTCATCAAAGCAGATGTTCCAACTCCGCGATGCCTGCTTTAGTCCATAGATGGACTTAAGCAACTTGCACACCTTTCCGCTGCTCCCACTCTGAATGAAACCCTCTGGCTGGTCCATATAGACACACTCTTCTAAATTTCCATTTAGAAAAGCGGTCTTTACGTCCATCTGCCAAATCTCATAATCGTGGAAGGCAGCAATGGCAAGAAGGATCCGAATAGATTTTAGCATAGCCACTGGAGAAAAGGTTTCGTCATAGTCCAAACCAGGTCTTTGACGAAAACCCATTGCAACAAGTCTAGCTTTATAGGTCTCAACCTGTCCATCTACACCAATCTTCCTTTTGAAGATCCACTTGCATCCTACGGGGTTTACCCCATCTGGAGCAATGTCCAACGTCCATTCTTTGTTGGTGTACATGGACTCCATTTCGGTCCGTATTGCATCCAGCCATTTTACCGAGTCAACGCTCTGAACGGCCTGCTGGAAGCTAGTAGGCTCTTCATAATCTATGATGCAATCCTCTCTATCCCCGTCTATGAGAAAACCGTAGTATCTCTCGGGCGGATGAGACTGCCTACTACTCCTGCGGAGTGGCGTAGGAATGTCATGTTCTTTTGAACCCTCTGGTTCCACTAAGCTTTCAGTAATAGTCTGTGGTTCTAGAATTTCTTCCAGTTTTACTGCGCTCCCACTAATTTCCTTTTCTAAGAACTGGTGTTCTAGAAAATGGGCATTACGAGAAACAAGGACTTTTTGTTCCTCTGCGTGGTAGAAAAGATACCCCCTGGTGTTCTTTGGGTATCTCACAAACTTGCACAGTACTGAGCGTGCCTCGAGTTTGTCCGCATGCTGTTTTTTGACAAAAGCTGGACATCCCCAGATCTTCAGATATTGAAGATAGGGTTTCTTCCCACTCCATAACTCATATGGTGTGGTAGGCACAGTCTTAGTGGGAACTCGGTTCAAAAGGTATGCGGCTGATTCTAGCGCATATCCCCAGAATGATCGCGGTAACTCAGCGTTACTCATCATGGACCGCACCATATCCAATAGGGTGCGGTTCCGTCTCTCCGATACACCGTTATGTTGCAGAGTGTACGGAGGAGTAAGCTGAGGGAGAATTCCATTCCCTTTTAAATAGTCCAGGAACTCGGCACTCAAGTATTCACCACCTCGATCCGATCTTAGAATCTTGATACATTTGCCGGTTTGTTTTTCTACTTCATTCTTATATTCCTGGAATTTTCCAAAAGCTTCGAATTTATGTTTCATTAAGAAGACATGTCCAAACCTTGAAAAATCATCCGTAAAAGTGATGAAGTAAGAAAAACTGCTTCGCGCATGTGTAGACATTGGACCGCACACGTCGCTGTGTACGAGTCCCAAGAGCTCGCTCGCTCTTACTCCGTGTCCAGTGAACGGAGTCTTTGTCATCTTTCCTTTGAGACAGGATTGACAAGTGGCATACGATTGATATTCGAACGGATTCAAATATCCTTCTGTATGTAAGTTAGTCAACCTTCTCTCATTGATGAGACCCAGTCTATAATGCCATAAGAAAATCTGATTGATATCTGGAGACTTTCTTTTGTGTGTATTCTGGACATTGAAAATCTGTGGTTGGTTTAATACGTATATACCATTGCTCAATGTACCTGACCCAATCAGAACTTGATTAAGGTGAATGTTTACAACATTTCTTACAAACGCAAATTCATAACCTTCTTTAGAAACCAAAGATACAGAAATGATATTACAAGTTGCGTTGGGTACAAAAAAACAATTACGCAAAACCAAAACATGCTCATCTGACATTCCCAGATGATAGTCCCCCACGGCTTTAGCATCCATGCTAGCTCCATTTGCAACTCTGAGAGTCATGTCACCTGCCTTCAAAACCCTACGGTTTCTCAACGCCTGCAAAGAATTACAGATATGAGATCCTGATCCGGTATCCAATACCCAGGAAGTAGAGTTTATTGAAAGACAGTTTTTAATAACATACACACCTAAAGCTGAAGCCGCAACCTGCTTCAGTTCCTATGTCCTGGCCTTCCAAGCCCTGCAATCTTTCTTCCAGTTTCCACTCTTATGACAATAGAAGCATTCTTCTTTACCCACAAGCTTCCCCGCTATCTTTGTTGCCTTTCCCTTCGTATCCACTTTACTAACACCGCCCCTTGGTTTGGCGGGGGCTTTCCTCTTCTTTCCCTTGGCTTTCGCCTTGGACTTAGAAGAAGAAGATGCTCCTACAAACAAAGTGGATGTTTTCCTACCTTTCTGTAGGGTGCCCTCTGCGCTCCTCAGCATGTTGAGGAGTTCTGAAAGTTCAACCTCTTTTTCTTGTAAGTTGAAGTTCAGTATAAACTGGGCGTAAGTGGAAGGAAGGGACTGGAGAATCAAGTCCGTATAGTGCTCACTCTCCAACGTGGTCCCAAGTTCCGCGAGCTCCTCAATGTAGCCAATCCTCTTAAGCACGTGTTCCGCTACCGATGATCCGACGGCCAATTTTGCCGAAAATAACTTCTTCGACACTTCGTTTCTTGCGATACGAGACTGCTCTCCATACAGTTCTTTTGTATGGAGAAATATGGATTCTAGGTCCATATTCTCGTGCCTCCTCTGATGTTCGTTGTCCATAGAGGCAAGCACGAGGCACTTGGCCTTCACGCAATCAATTTCCCAAGTCTTACGGATTTCCTTATCCGCGACGCTGGAGGTGGGACCTGGGACAGGGGGAGCTTTGGTGGTAAGAAGATACCCCAGCTTGTCGTAAGTGATTGCCATCTTGACATTCCTGAGCCAATCTTTATAGTTTGGCCCTGTCAGTATGTTTTTATCTAGAAGTAACTTAAGTCCAGTCATGTCGATTGGTCGCTGCAATTAGGAGAGAGAGAAGAAACACTCAGCACGATGCTCTTGCAAGTTTAGAATGGTTTTTAGTTTTTCTAAACAGGATGGCTCCCACTGTCTCTCGAATCCCTCCTCAAACCATAAAGGAAGAATTAGTCGGGATCAATCCCACCGCACAATACTTGCTTAACCGTTCAGCCAGGCCAGTGTCGGTACTTCGAGGGAGGTTTTCCAACGCTTTCGCGAAGTTCCTTAATTTAAGAACCTCTTTTCCCTACGGGCATAGCCCCGCTAACACCTTTCTAGACACCTACTAGGTTTATATCATTGATCGTTTAGTAAGAAATTTCCCGAGGAGTAGCATATACTCACAGTAGGATCGGGATCCAAATATCATCGCGTGATGAAACTGAAGGAATCCTACCAGAATCATCACACTCCAAATGGTATGCAAATCTAGCAAGTTTCAGTACTTATGAAACTCCCGATGTGGATTTTTGCCCCATGCTCTTATGACCTTGGCGTGAGGTCAAAATGTCATAAGTCACATGTCAAGTTCTTCCCATCATTATCCCGGTTGATTTGAACCCACCCGTACCTACCTTTGACGTAGGCCAAAATGGCAATACGGCTGTCCCAAAACAACGCATTCTATCTATGCAACAGATAAATATCCGGTAGCTACCAATCACTATGCCTTGGCGTGAGGTCAAAATACATAGCTTGAATACTACCGAATATTTAACTGAAATGATGGAGGGCTACGATGGTTTTGGCTAAACCGTGAACGTAGTGAACTTGATATAATCGATGGAATGAGATAGCTTTTAAAAGGAGTGGTTCAAGCTCAGCATTTAAAAGTTGGTTTTGAAAAGAACCGAGTGGTTTTTCGACAATGTTCCAACGACTTTTGCTTGGTTTATTATCTTGCATTAGTTCTTTTAATGCGTGATATTCTTGCATTAGTTCTTTTAATGCGTCCCATCATTTAATCCTACCATTGCAGAAAACAACCAAAATATGACGTACGCTTATGCCATTCGCATTCGCCACGGGGCCCCGTCAACACCCGTTAGGTTACTTAACTAACGACAGAGCGGGGGCTGGGCTAGTGCGGCTGTAAAACATAAGCAACGCCTAAATAGTTATCAATATTTAACAATGATAGACATTAGAAATCACAGATGAATACATTGGATATACTAGGAATCCGCAATCCGTTCGAGCCTGCAACGAAAAGCGGATTACACGGTCGCGGTGAATAGCCAATACCCCACCCAAGACCCCTACGGGTGCGGCAAACTACCCGCCAAGTACCCAAAGTGGAGCAACCTCCCTCAACGCCGTGAGTAGGCCACTCGGCACTTCGAGATACCCGGTAGTTTGTGCACCCCCTCTATGGGTCTATCCTAGGAGCAAAAACAGTAAAAAGAAATTATACAATGACGGCTACAACCCCGACCCGGTTGTGCGGCCATACAAATAATATTACATCAATTTACATATTACATGAATGAAAGAAAAAGAAACACTCATCTCACATCCACCCCGGCTATTCACCCGCGACAGTCCAAGGCATTCATATACACATACCATCATCAAACACAGATCACAGATATGTATAACCCCCACTAATCGACATATAGCGATTAGCCGATGTTCAATACATATAAACATCACAGATATAACCGATTAGTCAAAGTATAGTGGAGTTCGATCAAAAATACGAATTTATAGGCCCCCAAAAACAAATTTCTTTTCTGGAAAACCTGGGCACAAATAAACCATCTTAAAAATCCCAAAACTCTACCAGAAGAACACTGCACCAAACCCGGTCGAGAACAGTGACTAAACGGCGGCGGTTCCGCGGCAATGAGCATGGTTTTGCCGCGGAACCGCCGCGCTTTGATGGGTTCACTCGACCATTTTTGGTGGGTGTCTTCACAAAACCCTGAGCCGATTTTTGGAGTAAAACTTTTTATTTTTAGAGCACAAAAAATTTCAACAGAAAGTTAGGGTTTTGATGTTTAGGTTTTTGTGATTTTTCCGATCGAACTTCCATACACTTTACTACTAAGCTAGTTTAAGTTTAGTTAGTCTTTGATACCACTGTAAGTCCACGTTGCCAACCCCGGTTCTTGCGGGAAGGCGGAAACGGTATAAAAATCAAATTTTTGGCGCATTAGGCAACATGGACTAACAAAAGTCGGGATCTTTTCTAAACTAAACTAGCTACCAAGCTAAAGAGAGTTAGCTACTCGGAAAGGATGTTATACCTAACTTGAACTCCTTCTTTTTGAAACCTTTGCAGAGCTTGGATGGTGCTTTCCTCGTCGCCTTCTTCCGTCAAAGATGGATCCACCTGAGGGTTCAACCTTTGGGCTCCTTTCTCGAACTTTGAAAGAACTAAGGTCTTTGGCTTGCTAGACCTCTAACCCTAGAGTGAGTAGAGAGTGGTGTAGGGTGTTTTTATCTCAAGGAGGGGTTTCTCAACACATGAGAGTGAGTCTCCTTGAACTAGAGTAGGAGGAAGAAGAGGAGAGGAGAGAGAAGTGTTATGATAGAATGAAACCCTTTTTTACAACCATAACATAATATGAATTGAATTATCAAATTAATAATAATAATCTAAATGAAATAGTTGATGGATGGTTTGGAATGACAATTATCATTACACACATTAAATGGTTTTGCTAGAATCAAAGAGCATCTTTGATATGTAATGATGATAGTCAAAGTTTCAACCATGGTCAACAAGTCAACCTTGGTCAACAAGTCAACAAACCCAACCATGACACAATTTCATTTAATTAATATTATTAATTGATATATCATAAATTCATTAGGGTTTAGAAAAAGACGACTGTCAACAGTGCATACACACCCGTTCCGAAACCCTAATGAAAATCCTCTTCCTCCGCCTCAATCAACTGTGCATACACACCCGCATTCTTGTTCCGAGGAACAGGAATACAATGAGATAAAACTAACCCTAAAACATATACTAGTATCTGGATCAAACCAGAGCCCGCTAGTAATATCCGTCCGGACTCTAAACGTGCACAAGTGCGCGGATGAGAACGAACCCTGTCGCAAAACCATGCGACCTCTACTCTGTTTTGCCCAAAGAAGAATAGCCCTCTGTATGGGACTCTAAAGACTCGACACTACGCTGGCAGTGGGTTTAACCACAGACCGCAAGCGGCACTAGCTATGCGTAACGGTCCCTAGGTAAATGCCGATAAGAAGACTGACGAGGTGGACCCCATCTGAACTCCTACCGAGTCTGAATGTGACAGTCTCCGTACAGTCCGGTCTGTTCGTCTGATACATCGCATGGAGGGCCTAGGGGGCGGTAAGCGTCAGTCCCCTAATAGCGGTACAAGTCGTGTCGGTGTGAAGCCCAAAACACCCTGAGATAACACTAGAAGCCTACCAGTATATCTCGCTTGCCCTGGCCAGGGACTACTCGTGTAATGGCTCTCCTGGACACAGCGCGATGTTAACCCCCAACACTGGGAGAGGCGAATCCTGTCTAACCGTCACTGCCTCCAAGTGCTTCGGGACTACACCCAACCACTACCTGTTTGCACGAATCCTTTGAGCCGTGGTAGGGTAGTAATCAAAGTACAGTGGGAACACACTCGAGGAGAAGTGCCAGTGTCAAGTCAGCGGACTAAGCTGTACTCATATCACCTGGGAACTGATAACTGACGATAGGTATAAAACCAACTAGTCAGTTCCCGACGAGTCCTGTCCAGTGTACTCGTAACCTAACGAGCACCCGCATACTATCTCAAGTACGACGTACTGACGGCTGTGGGACAGACCGTCTCCCATACTGGGATGAGAAGCGCATGCGCTAGTCTACTCTGGAGTATCGATGCCCTGTCTCGATAGTCCTGCGACTAGGGATCTGCATAAGGATGTGCTTATAGATTACCCAGCCCCCACTAGTGTGACTGCCATCACAACGCTGGTAATCAAGCAAAGATCCTAAGGGCTCCACTAATGCGTATAGGTGATATCATAAAATAAACACATGTACACATTGAAGTAGAAACAAACCAAGTAGCGTACTACCATTTTGAGCAAGATTGTATATACAAGGTGAATATCCCAAGCTTCCATTAAGTAATATACAAACCAGTATGATACAGTAATGGCCTCTAGGGCATATACACTAACAAAAACACATCAACCGTGCTCTACTAGACCTTGGCGCAAGTGTTAACCTGCTTCCTTTCTCAGTCTATGAGCAGTTAGGGATCGGAGAGTTGAAACCAGCCCATTGCACTCTCCAGATGGCTGACCGATCAAGCACCAAAGCTAGGGGTGAACTGGAGGATGTGTTAATAAAAATCTGGGAATTTATATTCCCTGTAGACTTTATTGTAATTGATACACAGCCTGTAGCGAACCCATGGAATCAAATTCCGTTGATTTTAGGTCGCCCCTTTTTGGTCACTTCCAACGCTATCATCAACTGTCGTAATGGCTTTATGACTCTATCCTCCGGGAATATGTCAATTGAGCTGAACATTTACAAGTTGGGAAGTGTACCCTCCGAACCTACTGCTCAAGCATGTTCTGTCGACTTAATAGATGTCGACAGCAGTGAATTTGATGATCCTCATGATACCAATCTAGACTCTTTTCATATGTTATTGATTGACCCAATTATGTATCATACACATACGGACTCTTCCACCGAGTTGTCCGGGTAAACAACTAACACTGATTATGAACTGCTTTTAGAGTCTGAAGATCACCCCGCGCTTTGTGAAGACATTATTCTCCGGGGTATTAATGAGACTTTTGCGGAAATCTTCGCTGATGAACTCGCATTTTTGAAAAACACGGGTGTTGAGATGAATCATCTCCCAAACATTGAAATTGAACTTCCACCCCTTCTTCTGAACTGTAAAAAGAATGCGAGTAATCCATCACATTCACTGCATCATCTCTCCAAAACGAGATGTAAACACATTCTATTCCACCACTTACCTTTTCCCCACTTCTTTCTGGCTCCATATAACATGTCTTTCCACCAACCTGAGCACTACATTGATAAAATTTTCAAATGGTTGGTGTTGACGTTCGGTCATTGCAAAGCTTGGCATCGACCACTGATTTTTGACCCCCTCATATGATTTTCATTAACATTGCTTAACTTAAGTTTGGGGGGGTATAATCTGGCTCCTGGAAAGAAAATTTTTTTTTACACCAAAAAGATGAGCAAAAAATAAGTTTGGGGGAGGATCTTCACTTAAATATTTTTCCCCCATTAATAAATTTCCTCCCAAGCTTACAGGTTTTTTGAGATTTAGCAGATGACAAAAGTGAGGACACTGTTGAAAACAAGTTTGGGGGAGGTTTGTGCTTATTTTCGCATCATTTGCATCATACTTTGCATAAGCACAAACATTTTGAAAAACCTATAAAAATTTAAAAAATTTCAAAAAATAAAAAATATTTTGTACATAAATAAGATAATAAAATATTAGATAGTGAAAAATTACATCCAAAAGATTAGAAAAATTTAAGAAAACCGAGAAAATTAGAAGTTTTCTTATAAGAACTAGTAATAAGTAGTTATGAGCCGTTGTCCCAAAGGTTAGCAAGATGAAGGAAGTCACTAATCTGAGGATAAAAATAAGTCTGAAAAATAGTTCCTATTCTGGAAGCTAAACATTTTGAACGTTGATACCCTACTTTTCGCACTTACACACGTCTTGAAGCTCGGGATAGTAGAGGATACCTTGAAATGCTCTTGTCTAAAAGCCGATGTATGAAAGAAATAAAAAAAATGAATAAAAATATAAAATGGTGAGAAAAATGAACACTGGTTTTATTATCGCCAAGGCAGCAATAAAAAAATATAGCGAGGGTGCTTCATCACCTAGTGCCTTAGACCAACTGGTCTGGGAGTCACTTCTAAGCCTTAGGTGGTGCAAGACGGGGAAAAACACCTAATAAGCAAGCACATGAGTAATCGGTCGGTTAGTACCTTAAGAAATATTAACGGTCGCATGAAAGTGTGTGAGCAAATTCATCTAAATATTCATTACTTAAAAAAATACTGAGGCGGATGGCAAGAGTATGATAGCTTGAATTGAATTCTCCGGGTGTAGTTATGTTCTTTACACACACGTAGGGTTATATGATCGATGTTTGGAAGAAAGATAGGAATGAAGAATAAAGACGATGTTTTATTGAGGGATGATGTGATTTCTGACATCTTTTCATGACTATTAAGATAGGGCTCATGACAACCGAAAAGCTAGCATAGTTGGAAACCCTAATTTTCAAAGTCTTTCTTTTACAATTCTTATATTTATATGTAATATTCACGGTCTTCCTTTTATTATGGGATTTTGTGGGTGCAATCCATTAAAAACCCTCAGGAGACAACACTCCTCCTACTAGGGACACCTAGAGGTTTAAAGACTTGTTGCACGTGCTCAGTGCAATCGTGTTGCCTACGAAAGTGTGCTAGTTAGTTTTTCTCTTTCTTTATTTTCTCCTTCTCTTTTTAATAAAACAGTTCGCTCAAGACGACAGAAAATAAGTTTGGGGAATTTGATCAGTCGAAAATAATGTATTTTTAACACATCAATTTCCCTACTATTTGCACTCATCTAGAGGTGTTCGGTATTAATATAGCACATATTAGCAAATTGACTGTAAAATACCAAATAACTTGTGTTATATATTAAAACCGACATTTCTGAGGGAAATTGAGTGTTTATCATTGCTTCGCATAATCTTTGTATAGCGCACCACTTGTCTCGAGAATCTGTGCAGGAAATTCCAGGAGAAAAGCCGAAACTGTCAAAAGTGCTGATAAAAATGCGCCAAGTCCAAGACTTGAGATCTGGCAGAAATCGAGAAAGCAAAATGATATTCAACACAACAGAAAAGTGCTAAAATGTCAGCCCAAGAAATACCAGAAAATTTCATGTACAGAGCCTTCTATTGGGCCGCGGATCCACGGCCAAAGGCCCATTCCCACCGCGGATCCGCGGCTCCTTAATGACGTCATCACCTCAGAATTCTTCCACGTGCTTCCCATAACGGCTTTAGCTTCTGGAAGACTCCAGAAACACCATGTGGCTTCATCCAGAAGGCTCGGCCTAACAACCTAACCCTAGAATATACTAGAAGCCTCCTTATAACAACCTTCTTCTAGAAGCCTCCTTGTAACAACCTCATTCTAGAATATTCCCTCCAACAAACTTCTTTTATAAGATTCTTTCTAACAACCTCATTTTGGAGGGAAAATTCAAATGAGCTAGTTCATTTTGGAGGGAAAAGTTGTTCATTTTGGAGGGAAATTTGAAATTTGAATTCTAGATCTAAGGTTAAGATGGCTATAAAAGGAAACCTAGATCTAGGGTTTTGGGTTGTTCATTGTTCATTAACCATTACACACACAAGTTGAGTGACACAACTTGTGCTTTCAAACCCTAACCCTAATCCAATCACCAAGCCAAAAATCAAGAACACCGAGTACATTTCAAGCAAGAAGCATTCAAAGCGAAGCCGATCTTCATCCGAGCAAGTGATCCAATACTATCCGCGACTCACGAAGACGAGCATAGCCAAATCGACGATCGAGTTCTTTCCTCATTGTAGTTCTTGAGAGAATTGTAACAAAATTGTTGATAAATAAAAGGTGAAATTCTTTATCTTGCTTTCTTTACATTCTTGCATCATGATTAGATCTCGATTCTTGATTGTGTTTCTTGTTATGATGTTTGAGTAAAACTCCGCTCGTGAAGGAGTCGAGAGAATCAATAGATGATGATGTTACAAATCTTAAAACGATTCTTAAGTCTAATGAGTTTTGTAAACTTTAGTAAATTGAAGAATCGACAACCTAGTTTCGAGCGATGCTTTCTTGATTGTGTTCGCTCTTAATTAGTCATCCACGATCGATTCTTGAATTTACTAGAGGCTAGAATGTGAATGAAATAAATGAAAGGACAAGGGATAGATGATGAAACTTTAGTTTCCGCAAGAAATCCCTAATTCTCGTTGATCATCATCGATCTAGTATCAATTCATCGACGCGAATCGAGATGCTCTCGTCAAGGACGTTGATTTCCCTGAATCGAGGAGGTTGCCAAGGACACTGATTTCCCTGGGGTTGAGACGAATCGAGGTATTCCTGCAAAGACGCTGATTTCTCTGCGGGTCGACACGAATCGAGATGCTCTCGTCAAAGACGCTGATTTCCCTGAATCGAGGAGGTTGCCAAGGACACTGATTTCCCTGGGGTTGAGACGAATCGAGATATTCCTGCAAAGATGCTGATTTCTCTGCGGGTCGACGCGAATCGAGATGCTCTCGTCAAGGTTGCTGATTTCCCTGAATCGAAGAGGTTGCCAAGGACACTGATTTCCTTGGGGTTGAGACGAATCGAGGTATTCCTGTAAAGATGCTGATTTCTCTGCAGGTCGACGCGAATCGAGATGCTTTCGTCAAGGACACTGATTTCCATGAATCGAGGAGGTTGCCAAGGACACTGATTTCCCTGGGGTTGAGACAAATTGAGGTATTCCTGCAAAGACGCTGATTTATCTGTGGGTCGACACGAATCGAGATGCTCTCGTCAAGGACGCTGATTTTCCTGAATCGAGGTATTGCCAAAGACGCTGATTTCCCTGGGGTTGAGACGAATCGAGATATTCCTGCAAAGACACTGATTTCTCTGTGGGTAGACGCGAATCGAGATGCTCTCATCAAGGACGATGATTTCCCTGAATCGAGGAGGTTACCAAGGACACTGATTTCCCTGGGGTTGAGAAGAATCGAGATATTCCTGCAAAGACGCTGATTTCTCTGCGGGTCGATGCGAATCGAGATGCTCTCAACAAGGACGCTGATTTCCCTTAATCGAGGAGGTTTCCAAGGACACTGATTTCCATGGGGTTGAGACAAATCGAGGTATTCCTGCAAAGACGCTGATTTCTCTGCTGGTCGACGCGAATCGAGATGCTCTCGTCAAGGACGCTGATTTCCCTAAATCGAGGAGGTTTCTAAGGACACTGATTTCCATAGGGTTGGTTGACTTGTTTCCAAGACAGGGTCATTAGATAACGTATTTCCGAGACGGGGTCATTTGATGACGTGTTTCCGCGTCGGGGTCATTTGATGACGTGTTTCCGCGACGGGGTCATTTGCTGACGTGTATCCGAGACGGGGTCATTTGATGACGTGTTTCCGCGGCGAGGTCATTTGATGACGTGTTTCCGCGAAGGGGTCATTGGATGACTCCAGGTTGTCTGTGAACCGTAGAGTCTTGGAACTGGGGACTTTGTCGTGGCTCCGATTGATGGTGTAGCATCTGTGTCCTGCTGGAATGAGGAGGCATACCGTTGTTGGTCTTTGGGCTGTAAATGTGGCCATTGAGATTTGGAACTAGGTACTTTGCCATGGATCCGCTTCGTTGCGACTTTGAGGTCGGTTGTTGATGTCACGTCTGCATCTGGTTGGAGTGAGGAGAAACGCTGTTGGTGATCTCTAGGCTGTTTGTGAACCGTCGAGATTTAGAACTAGGGGAATTTGACATTGTTCCGTTGTTTTGTCCCTGGGGTCGTTTGTTGACGTCGCATCTGCATCCTGCTGGGGTAAGGAAAAATGCCGTTAGTGATCTCTAGGCTGTCTGCAATCCGTCGAGATTTGGAACTAGGGGACTTTACCATGGTTCCGGGGTAGTCTCTAGGCTGTATGTGAACCATCGAGATTTGAAACTAGGGGACTTTGTCGTGGCTCCGTTTGTTGATGTTGCGTCTGCATCCGATTGGAGGGAGGAAGAACGCCGGTGTTGATCTCTAAGTTGTCGATGTTGACGTCGAGACCCTGAAGCTAGGGATCTTCCTTCACTTCGTTTGTTGACATTGTGTCTGTAATATTGCGACGAATGTTGAGATTGTCATTAGGTTGTCTATGAACCATCGAGATTTGGCTTCGCTTCGACGAAGCCTAGTGGGACGATATGGTTCCCTTCTTGTTTGTGACCATGGATTGTATACAATGGTCAATGTGACCTCACCTGCAGGGCAAAAATTTTCATTCTTTCATTTTTTTAAATTCTTTCCGCGATGCTCTATCATTTCAGCTTTTTATATCGCGAAAATCGCGATTGCCCAATCATTTCGGCTATTTTTCGCGGTTCCCAATCATTTCGGTTATTTTTCTTTTTACTCGCTGCTTTTTATTGCGAGTTGCCCAATCGTTTCGGCTGTTTTTGTATGCATACATTTTTACTTGCTGATTTCGTTGCAAGTTGTCCCATCATTTTGGCTATTTCATATGCTTTTTTGGCTCGCTGATTTTTTATCGCGAGTGTGGAACTTGGAATCTGGTGCCAATTCAGCATCAGCATCGTTGCGACTAGAATATTGCCAGGAGCGAATCATCATTTGCCATGAAAGGACTTGGAATTTGATACCGATTTAGGCATCAGCATCGCTACAACTGGGATATTTCCTGGAGCGAATCAGCATTTGCCTATGTCGATGTCGAACAAAGGTGGCTTAGCAAACAGGGTTAGGATCCCGTCGACTAAGGCTTTTGACTTCATGAGTCGTAAGGGTCTCATAAAGGTGTTTCTCCCTACGAGTCGTGAGGATCTCGTAGGTGCGTTTTCTCCTTAGGAATCGTGAGGATTCCTAAGTGTGTGTTCTCTTATAAGTCGTAAGGATCTTGCAAGAGTGTTTTCTTCTTGCAAGTCGAGAGGACCTACAAATATTTGTTCACCGTGTGAGCATATCCCTAGTCACTGGTGGGACTCTGTTAGGGAAATGTTCATTCGTGCCCGTGGATTGTATACAAGGGTCAATATTGAATCGCTTGTAGGGCAGTCTGTAGGTTGTGATGGCTTAAGAACATGTTCAGATCCCTATAGCTTAAGGCTTTTGAATCCTATGAGCCGTGAGGGTCTCAAAGGGGAATTCTCCTTATGAGTCGTGAGGATCTCGTAAGTGTGATTTCTCCTTAGGAATCGTGAGGATTCCGAAGTGTGTTACTCCTTTGTGAGTCGTAAGGATCTCACGCAGGTATTTTCTCCTCACAAGGTCGAGAGGACTTACAAGTGTCTTTTAACGAGATTGCGCCCTTTCGGGTTTTCATAAAACTCGCCGGTAGTCCTGCTGTTTTTACTCACGGAGCCCTTTCGGGTTTTCATCCATGCCCATTTTTCTTATGGACATACCGTTTTTTTGTTTTTTTTGGCGGCATTGGGATGCTACGGTCCATAGTAGTTTATCGATGTTTCGGTCAATAGCCAGTTTTAGGACATAGTGGTCCATCATTGCCATATTTGAGGCAAATTTGTAGTTTACGGAATTTTCGGTCCAAGGGCTTTCTCTAATGGGCACGATACCCCTGGCATGTCTATCTTTTTCGGATCATGTGGTTGTGGCGGGTTCACCTTCTAGTTTTTGGATAGCGTGAATTTGCCCTGCTGGTATTGGTCCTCAATCCATCTTTTGAAGACGAAGCAATCTTCGATAGGATGGCTTACTGCTTTGTGGTAAGGGCAGTAATTAGGATTGTTGACATCGTCCGACTGCAATGGACGTCTTGGATCTGGCAGATTGATGAGTCTATTGCGCACTGCCAGCTCGAACAGTCTCCTCGTTTTATCTTGAGGAAACGAGTAAGGACGTCCCAGTCTCTCCTCGAGGGATGGGCGTGGACGCACGCTGTTTTGGCGAACAAATGGCTTTAAGTTGCCCGGCTGTTGTTGAGTATTGGCGACAAAAGTCGCTTTCCCTTTGCCTTTTTCATTCCGCGGTTCCGGCTTCGAAGAGGAAGGCCTGTGGCCCATATGGTCCATTTAGGCCAGCTTGTCAATCAAGGCCTGGAAAGTGGTCGGCTTGAAAAAAAACATAAATTGGGAAATGGTCGCTTGAGGGTCGAGAGTACCCACGAACATGCCTACCGCAGGTGCTTCTTCAATGCGCTGCTCGCACTTCGACCATAGATTCCGCCACCGTATTGCATATTGGACCCATATTTCACCTGGCTTTATCCTGGCGTTAATCAACGCCGTGATTGGTGTGCGTTCGCTGGTGCTTGCAAAACGCTGAGTGAATAACAGCTCCATCTCCGTGAATGTCTTGACGGAGTCGTTGGGAAGCTCGGAATACCATTCGAATGCTGTCTCTGCCAAGCTGCCGATGAATTGACGAAGCAGCAGCTTATCTTCACCTCCAGTATTACCGCACAAGGCTCTAAATTGAGCAACATGTTGGTATGGGTTCCCCATCCCCTTATATACATGGAACTTAGGGATCGTGTATCCCGGCGGGTACTTTATTTGGTCATACCAGCCCGGATAGGGTCATCCAGTCTTAACAACCTGACCGGCCGCTTCATTCACCTGGTGAGCTCGTATCTGTTGAGTGATGTAATGATCCAGGGTGGCTTTGGAGATGGTCTCCTCTCTGGCTGCTGAACAAGTCGGAAAAGGGTTTGACGTCTCCGCTCGGTCTTCTTCGAGGATAATCGGAGGATCTTCAGCTGGAGGATCCGGTTGTAACATCATCCCGACCATGTCTTGGAAGAGAAGCGCCATTCGTTTTATATTGGCCGCTTGTTCCGCTTCTTCTTTGTCCTTCTTTTCGAGGATTCTGTGGAGGAAGTCAGCATCGGTTTCCTGTTCATGGCGCTGCTCTGATGACGCCTCCGGGCTTTCTTTTGGCCCAGTGAGTGTGGCCATTTGCGTTAACATTTCCTGAAGCTTCTGTTGCTGCTCTTGGGCCTTAGTCACTGATCGCGTAAGCGGTCGATGACCTGTGGAGATACAACTATCCTCTTTTCCGGATGCCATATAGACGGTATGCAGCACCATGCCCCCAGACTTGGGGCGTTTAGATTCAGCATTCTTGCGATTGATCGCAGACACCGAAATTTTCTCCAGCTTTCTCCTTTTATGAGCGGTCGAGGTTGAGGGGGCCATTGCGGTGGGCACCCAAGTAGCTGTCGCCTTTTGTGGCTTGACAGGATGGTCCTCTTCTCGCTGAAATTTCACCTTTTTCTGTCGGCGAGAGTAATCCTGATTAATCACCGAGTCCTGAACCTGTCGCCAAACTTTATAAATTTTAGAGGACAGCCGCTGAGGGGGCTGCTCTAGCTTCACTTTTGTAGCATTCTCCACGGGTGGAGGAGATCTCTTCAGCAAGGCAGTCAGAGAGTTTTTGCGCACTCTCTTTAGCAGTTCAAAGCTGTTCCCAGTTGGAACAGCAGCATCGATTTCCAACGTTGGAGCTGGCGGAGTCAGTCCAGAAGGGGAGCTGCCCCCAGCCTCCCTCACTCTGCTCCAGTGACGACGGCGAGCATGTCGTGTAGATCGGATCATCTCAGCTGTAGTGGTGACTTCATCATGCCCCCTGTTTTGGCGAGGAGTTGTCGTTGTCAGCCTTTTGAAAACCGATGTCCGTTGAGAAGCAGTGTCTAATCTGTCAAAGACAGACCTCTGGGCAGGGGAAGCAGCTTTGAGGACTTCGCCTGGAGCGTGAGCCGGAACAGTCAGTCTTGTGAAGACCGGCCCTTTGGCAGGAGAAGCCGCTTTGACGACTTTGAGAGTAGGAATAGCTATCCTTTTTGGAATAACCCTTCCTGGTATTGCGGGCTTCTTCATGGGCCCATTGGAGCTTTGGCCCAGTCTGTTAAAAACTGAGGCAATGGAGTTGGAAGACCCATATAGAGGGGCCGCAGTGGTGGTAAGTCGATCAAAGACCGACTTCTTTGTGGCATCTTGTGACAACAGCGGGGCATTGAAGCTCATTGGTGGGATCATAGTCCCGAAGAATAGCTCAGTGGTGGCTTGGGTCACTTGTTCCACCGGCATTGTGAAAAGGGAAGTTGCTTGGGTCCCGTAGGTTACTCCTCTGGATGAGGTGGAACGGGAGTTGTTGTTGCAGCTGGAGCAGTTAGAGGCCATTGATGTTCTTTATTCATCACGGGAGCAAAACCAAATCTTAGTACCTCGAACCCAAGGGCAACCATATTAAACTGCGATTCGTTCGTGAACACGACACACGAAGTGTGGAGTGGAAAGAGGAAAAAGTCCCACCGGGCATGCCAGAATCCGTTCCCCTCCGAACATGGAGGCGCGACCGCGCAGGTCCGTCTTGCCTGAATTCGGGGCAGATGCTAATTGATGCTATCCTTCCACCTCTCTAAAGATGCCAAGTTGATTTATGGCACCATGTATTGAAGGTTTAAATAGATGCGGCCGATGTAGCAGATTTCGTCAGATTCCCTCTCGTTGAGGGGTTTATGATTGTGGGGACGCTCTTCACTGCAGGCGCAAGCCCCTGCAGTTAATTACGCTACCGCATCGCGGTAACCACTTTCTCCTTCTCTAGTTGGTCACTTCGTGTCGTGTGTTTTTTTTTTTGTTTTTTGGTTGCCCGTGGATTGTATACGGAGACAAATTTATGTTGTCGTCCGTAGGGCGTGGATTAGTCCAAATCTATATTTTCTTAGATTTGGGTTTAGGGTTGGGTTTAAGGATACGTTAGTTTCATTTGAAACTAAGATTGACTTAAACGTATGTTAAGGATATGTTAGTCTAATTTCAGACTAAGATCAACTTAACGGGATCGTTTAAATCCAACAAAAGAGTATTTGGGCTCTGTTGTTTAGTTTAGGGACGTTGCGGTCCATTACCAGTTTAAGGACATAGTGGTCCATCGTTAGTTTAAGGACATTACGGTCCATCGTTAGTTTAAGGACGTTACGGTCTATGGGTTTAAAGGACCCCACAGTCCGAGGTTAAGGACATCATAGTCTATGGGTTTAAAGGACCCCACAGTCCGAGGTTAAGGACATCATAGTGTAAGTGCACGGCGGCGCCCCGGCCGTCAATCCGAGGCCAAATGCGGAAACGATACTTTTACGAAACTTGTAAACAGGCACCACCGCGCACTAAAATCCCGTATCGGGCCATTAATCTAATCCTAGCGAACTAGAGAAGGGGTAGAGAGATATACTGAGCGATCTGTGTCCTTCGGCCTTCTCGTCGTCGTCCCGATCTCCCCGCGGAATCTCCGGTCTTCATCTCCTCGTCGGAAGGGCACCACATCGCCGGGTTCTTTTACGGGCTCCCATCTCTGGACCGAGGCAACTCGGGCACGAAGATGGCGAGTCGACGTGTCCAAGAAATGCTGTAGAATAAGTGTAGTGTTCTTAGTCTCATGGGGTTGTATGAAGTTGCCCTTTTTAGTGGAGGTAATGAAGTGAACTTTTTGTAGATCAACTTGGGGATTTTGCAAGCATGAAGAGAACAAAATCCCACTCCAAAAATTTTGGCAGCCCTCATGCAAGTGTGGCCGGCCAAGGAATGAGATTAGGGGGGGAGTGAGCAATAATCAAGAAAGAGAAAAGGGATAAGTGATGATGAGGAATCCAATGATCACAACCTACTCTCATCATATCGCCAAAGGTCAAACAATCATGAACCATGAAGTCAATGGAAGCTACACCCATCATGAAAACCATCATGAAGCAAAAGTCTTCTCAATTGTTAATTGCACAATTGCAAATAACCCCCTCCACCAAATTTCAGCCAAAGAAAGATACAAAGGAAAATGGTCGAAACGGAAAGCAAACTGGCAACTTCAGAAAACTGATCCCGTAATAAATTACAGGAAAACCCCGCAACTGTATATACATACCCGCATTTGTATTCCGACCGAATACAAATGCAATGAGACAAAATCTACACCGTACAATACTAGGATCCGGCTTAAACCAAAGCCTGCTAGTATTATCCGTCCGATCATGATCCGTGCAATACCACACGTACATGATCGAACCCTGCCATATCTCCATACGGCCTCTATAGCGTTTCGCCCGAAACTTGAGAAAACGGTCTTTGGGGGACTCTAAAGACTCGTCAATACTTTGGTTGTGGATTTAACCACTAGCACGCCAGAGGTATTAGCCATACGTAACGGGCTACCAGGTATTGACCAAAAGGGACGTCGATGAGTGAACTCATCCTGACACCCTACTGAGCCGGTCAGTTACAATATCCGTACAGTCCGGTTTGTTCGTCTATGAGCATCGCATGGCAGGCCTAGGGGTTGGTAAAAGTCAGACCCCCAAAAGCGGTACAAGTCGTGTCGGAGTGTAGCCCAGAACACCCAGAGATACTACTGGAATACCTACCAGTAAATCTCCTGCCTTGGACAAGGACTTCGTGTAATGGCTCTCATAGACACATTGCGACCTCACCCCCAATACCAGGAGAGACGAACCCCTGCAGATCCGCTCACTGCCTCCATGTGGCTCGGGACTGTACCCAACTAAAACCTGTTTGCACGTCTCCTTTGAGCGTGGTAGGGTAGTAATCAAAGTACAGTGGGAACTCACACGAGACAAATGACGATCTCAGGTCGATGAACTAACCTGTACACTTGTCACCAGGGAACTGCTATCTGACGTCAGGTATAAGACCAACTAGCATGTTCCCGGCAAGTCCTGTCCGGTGTACTCATAACCCAATGAGCACCTGTATACATCTTAGGTGAACCAACTGACACCAGTGGGTTATGAGACCGGACACCGCCCCTCGTCACGGTCTCGACTGTATACATTAGTCTACTCTGGAGTATCGATGCCCTATCTCGAAACTCCCTCGACTAGGGACCTTTTAAGGATGTGCTTATAGACCCCAGCTCCCACGTATATGATCGCCCTCATACTGCTGGCAGTCAAGCAAGAATACTAGGGGCTCTATCAACGCGCAATAGTGACCTGTAAGGTCACCTAAAGTAGTACACGATGATAAAGATAAACCAGATAGCATACTATCATCTTGAGTAAGACTGTCCTACTGGGATAGGTCCTCCCTCAATTATTGCAATCACGTGCCTGTGATCCAATAATTGACTCTGAGAGCACTATCTCCAACAATCTCCCACTTGCACTCAAGACCAATTATTGTGATGTCGCATACTCACAGCCCGTGTGATACCGAACACCCAACTCCTCTACTAATCAGTCTCACAAAGCCTGTTTGCGAAACTAATGCGTTCGAGGAATAGCCTCAGTGAGTGGATCCGCCCTAATGTTTCTTCCTATGCCTCTCTTTATCTCAAGTTCGCGGAGAAAGCCATCTCCCGAAATGAGCAATACCTGTCTCAGAGTATGTCTGGATATCTGATGGGACCTAGTTCATAAATGAACTCCAAATCCAAACTTCTTTGACTGTATTGTCAACTGAACTTAATCAGTATCCTGCGTCATGCCTCCCTCAGTATCTGCCTAGATCACCTGTCCATAGTACTGCCCCTCGAGGGAAAACTATAACTCTGACAGTCACTCTGCCGTCCAGGTCACCTTGGAAGCCTGGAATGATAACCGTCTCCTGAATGAAGTTGATGTTATCATATCCCTAGAACATCCATTTATGTTCTAATACTGCTTCCTAATGTTTCTCCAGGATTGGAATAATATCAACTTATTGCATCTACTGCAAAAACAACATCTGGTGTGGTACTTGACATCTCATGATTGACTCAATTGCCTAAGTAAGTGATCTGCCAATCATGCACATCACTCTCCCCTTTAGTCTGTAAGACACCTTTAGAGAGGGTGACTCCAACACCTGCAGGTACACTACCGTGCCTGGAGTCATCCATTCTAAAACACCTTCAGAATGTTGTCTAAGTACCCTGATTGGAAAACCACCCAAATCTAGATCTATAGATCTAGTAACCAGAATGTCTTGATATTATATCCAAGTCCCATATAGAGAAACCACTGTGTGACAACCAAAGTATAACCGATCGTAGTATAGGAACATCACTTCCTACTCTGTGTATGTTATCCAAATACCAGGACATCACACCCTACTACCTTCTTAACAGATCCATCCCCTACTCTGATGAAGTCAAACCTATGACTGTCTTATCAGAAATAGATGATCTATCACCGCTACATCTTCTTTAGTCTATAAATAGATATAAGCCACTTGTCCACCAATGCTTCCGCTGCTCCCACTGACTATGACAACCCTCTGGCCGAGTCATATAGACGTACACTTCTAAAGCTTGTTTAGAACGACTCTATACTCATCCTCCTGCCGGGTCTCATAGTCTGGAACAACAGCAATGGCAAGTCTGGGTAAACAAGAACCTCCCTGTCACCGTCCTTGAGGCTACCGGAGTACCTCTCGGGAGCCTGAGGTTACCTACCGTATCTGCGGAGTGGCCAATGGAATGTCAAACCGGATTGAATTTTTAGGTTCTTATCAGATTTTCAGTAATCGTTTGCGGTTCTGGAATCACTTCCAGTTCTACCATACTCCCATTACTGTTTTCTGAAAAAATCCATTTTTATTAAAATTGTGGCGAGTCTAGAACAATATCACTATTGATCTTCCAGATGGTAGAGAGTCAACCCTCGTCATAGCCTGGGTCAAGCCACAAACAGCCATTATAGAAACGTGCCTTGAGTTATCCAGAGTCTTGTTTTAAGCATAAGCCGGACAACTCCCCGTACCTTAACATCGTTAAGATATGAACTGTTCTATATCCAATATAGAACTAGAGGCACTGATTTAATTAAACCAGATTCAAATCATGCAGTTGTCTCCAGTGCATGTCAACTAAATGGAAGGAGGCCGATCAGCATTACTCAACTTAGGAATGCTTCCAATAATGAGTAATCTGAAAGAGGAGCAAGTTCTCTTAATCATTACTATCAACTGAATACCCTACACAAGTATCTACATCTTCGATCACCTTGAAGAATCCCGATACTTGCAGCACCTGGTTTTCTATTTATTCATATACCTATAACTTCTCAAAATTCAGACCTTGTGTTTCTACGAAACACTTATCTAAGAACTAGAGAAGTCATAAGTAAACCGAATATAGTACGAGGACCAACTCCTCTGTCCTAATGGACACTGGACAACATACAATACTCTGTATAAGTCCCTTGAGTCTGATAACTCAATCCCTGTGTGTCGTAGGTTGAAAACTTTACCTATGGTTAAGAAGAATTACACCGCTGTTTAATGCTCCTTACCTAACCATCCACTGATATAGGTAAATGTCATGGACATAATTTCAAAAAGGTATATCTCACTCTATAAAAATAGACGTACAGATGTATCAATTTGAAATTGGTGCATAACAACGGATATTCAAAACCAAATATTTGCCGTCCGGCAAACAACCCAGGCGATTTCCTCAAATATCACCAATTACAACGAATTCCGATATAATGAGGACAATCACCAAATTCCCAATAACTTACTCCCACTTATCATCTGTAAAACCATACAGATGTGAGAATCAAACCTGGTAAATACATACCCTGGAGCAAGTGTCAAATTGGGAAATCAGATTTCCTTTAACATGTACACAGTGAAACTGAAACATTGAAATGTTTCATAGGGGTATCCCGATATTCCTAGTAATGCCTCTTTCATTATCCAGATTCACAACTGTAACCGTATATTTCTATGCCATCTCTCCATGTCCCTTCATATGACTTTAGTCATTACCTTCTGCACATCCCTTAAGGCCAAATGGTTTTCTTCCTTCCCTACCGTTCGGCACCAGCCTATGGTTTGGAAGAAGACTAACCAATAAGCATAATGGGTGTACTGTCCTAATCCTAGGAGCACTCGCAACGCGAGAGAAGGTGAAGATAAAAGACACCTGAATGAACCTTATTCCTATTTCTCCTGAACCAGAATCCATCCCCGAACTGGAACAAGTTCCTTTCGAGTTCGTATATAACCATACGATGGAGTATCCAATAAACTGTGGATCTTCGTAGTGATACGGAGTGTCCTGGAGAAATACAAAGGTGAAGTGGGGGTGGTAATGAAATATTTGGTTTGGTCGTGAATCGCAGTCGCAATTTACTTTGCCCTCCTTCTAATCCCTTTATTTGTCTTTACTTAACACCTTCTGCACACCATCGTTATGCTAATTGGTTTTCTTCATTCCCCACCGTTCGGCACCAGCCTAAGGTTTGGAAGAAGACTATCTAATTTTCGTAATAGGTGTATTGTTTCCTAAACCAAGGAGTATTCGCAACCTGAGAGAAGGTAAAAGGAAAAGACAACTGAATAGTCATATTCATTTTCTCCAAAACCGGAAACCATCCTCGAATAAATTCCTTCGAGTTCGTATATAACCATACGATGGTTTTATCCAATGGAAGTGGACATTCTTAGTAATACGGGGTGTCCTGGAGAAAACGGTAAAAGTAGGAGTGGCAATGAGGTTTGCAACTCTGACAATCCAAAAGCCAGTGTTTAAGAAGGTTCGGTCAATTTTGGTCACTGAGTCATAGTCTTAGGGTCGGGTCATGGTCGCTGCCAGAGAGAGAGAAAAGAAACACTCAGCGTGCACTCTAACCTAGATCAGAATGGTTACCAATTTATCTAATCAGGAAACCTCCCACTGTACCGTCACGTTCTCCTCCAAACCTGAAAGAAGAATTAGTCGGGATCACCCGAGGAGTAAACCAACTCATCAGTGGGAATCGGGATCCAACTATCATAGCATGATAACGTGACGGAATGCGCTCACGTTATTACACTCCAGAAGGTATGCACATATCTGGGAAGTTTCAGTCTCTTTAGAAACTCCCGATGTGATTTTTACCCCATGCTCTTATGACCTTGGCGTGAGGTCAAAATGTCATAAGTCACATGTCAAGTTCTACCCATCATTATCCAGGTTAATTTGAACCCACCCGTACCTATCCTTGACGTACTCCATAATGGCAGTACAACTGTCTCAAACTAACGCATTCTATCTATGCAACAGATAAATATCCGGCAGCTACCAATCACTATGCCTTGGCGTGAGGTCAAAATACATAGCTTGAATACCACCGAATATTTAACTGAAATGATGGAGGGCTACAAATGGTTTCTGGCGAAAACCTTTAACGTAATGAACTTGATATCGTTGAAGGAACCAAATAGCTTTTATAAAAATATAGTGGCGAAAACCTTTGCTAAAGATGTCACTCCCGGTGAAGGGATCTCGGCTCTTTCCCCGTAGAATGAGGTGCAGGATATTCCTGTTGGAGATAGTGCCCTCATAGTCAATTATTGGATGGCAGGTACATGATTGCAATGATTGCGGAGGACCTATACCGGTAGGACAGTCTTACTCAAGATGATAGTATGCTATCTGGTTTGCCTTTATCAGTCGTGTACATGTTCAGGTGACTGATTACATGTTACACTTTGATAGAGCCCTTAGGATCTTGCTTTACCACCAACTGTATGATGGCGATCATATACGTGAGAGTTGGGTGGTTTATACGCATATCCTTAATTGTAGTCCCTAGTCATGGGAGTTTCGAGACAGGGTATCGATACTCCGGAGTAGACTAGTGTGTACAGTCGAGACCCCGACGAGGGGCGGTGGCCGGTCTCACAAGCCACTGGTGTCAGTTGGATCACCTAAGATGTATACAGGTGCTCACTGGGTTATGAGTACACCGGACAGGACTCGCCGGGAACCTGCTAGTTGGTATTATACATATCGTCAGATAGCAGTTCCCTGGTGACATGTGTACAGGTTAGTTCATCGACTTGAGGTCGTCATTTGTCTCGTGTGAGTTCCCACTGTGCTTTGATTTCTACCCTACCACGGCTCAAAGGAGTCGTGCAAACAGGTAGTTTTTGGGTACAGTCCCGAGCCATATGGAGGCACGTGAGCGGATCGGCAGGGGATTCGTCTCTCCCGGTATTGGGGGCGAGGTCGTGCTGTGTCTAGGAGAGCCATTACACAAAGTCCATGGCCATGGCAGGAGATTTACTGGTAGGTACTCCAGTTGTATCTCAGGGTGTTATTGGGGTACACTCCGACACGACTTATACTGCTATTGGGGGTCTGACATTACTAGCCCCCTAGGCAGCTATGCGATACTCATAGACGAACGGACCGGACTGTAGATACATTGTCACTATTAGGCTCAGTAGGGTTTCCGGATGAGTTCGCTCATCGGCCTCCCTTGAGGTCAGTCCATGGGCAGCCGTTACGCATAGCTAGTGCCGCTGACGGTTTGTGGTTAAACCCACTGCCAGGGTACTGACGAGTCATTAGTATCCCCCACAAACAGTTTCCCAAGTTCGGGCGAAATGTTGTAGAGGCCGTATGGTTTTATGGCAGGGTTCGGAAAATGCACGTGCGTTTACGCACGTGTCGGTTTTCGGACAGATGGTACTGGTCGGCTTTGGTTTAAGCCGGATCCGAGTATTATATTGAGTAGATATAATATCTTTGTCTCAGTTGCATTTGTATTCAGTCGTAATACAAATGCGGGTATATTTATACAGATACGGGGTTATCCTAAAAGTCGTTTCAGGATCACTTTTGGAAGTTGCCAGTTTCCAGTTTTCTATCAGCCGTCTTTTAACATTCGGTTAAAGACGGATTTATCTTTTCTTGGATAAGGTTGAGTCGTGCTTCTAGAAGCTTCTAGATGGTGAGGTGGCTTAGTGGCTCATCTTGGTATTAATTGTTGCATTAATGGTTAGATGATGTGTTATTATGACTCATCCTTTAGCATTAATGTTTCTTGTAATGCTTAAGATATTTGATCTAGATATTTGTTCTTGTTGTCACCTCCCCCTCTCCTACACTCACCCCCCATCCATATATATATGGCCGACCCCTCCACTCTCGAACAACACACTTGATGTTTCATTTGAAAAGATAAGATAGTATTTAGGGTGCATGGAATTTCACAGCTCATTTCATTCCATCACCCGATTCGAGTGGCAACTTCATTAACCGATCGTCTACGGATTTGGACGAAGTGAGAAAAAGTCATCTACTCATTCTCTGCATCAATCTTGGTCGTCTCTTTTGGCAAACTTGACGACCGAGTTGCCTCAAGTCAGAGGCGGGAGCCCGTTTAAAGAATCGTTGACGTGGTGCCACCTGGACGAGCAGATCGGAGATCGACGAGATCGGAGCAGCCGCAACGGAGCGTGGGATGATGGTTAAAGAACGAATGACTCGGATCGTTCAGTATAACCTTTCTACACTCTTTACAGTTTGTTAGTTTAGCAATAATGGCAGATCCGGGTTAAAGTATACGATAGCGCCAGATAAAAAGTTTTTTGTTCCGCATTTGGCGTCTGTAGACGGCCGGGGCGCTAGCGTAGACTTACAATTCCAACTGAATACAACGATGCAAAGCAGAAGTAATCGACTATAGTGAAGTTATTGCCCTGACGCAAACTTCTGTCCAAGGGGTCACTCCCGGTGAAGGGATCTCGGCCCTTGCCTCGTCGACTGAGGTGCTGGATATTCTTAACCGAATACCACTGTGGAAAACAAAAGAGAACGCCCTTGCAATAACAGATTTTTGAAAAAAGTCCCAACAACATCAGAATAGGTTTGTTTAGCTTGCATTGATCCGAATCAATGCAGTCCCATCAATTGATCACAACAATAAAGAACGAAAATAATGATGTACGTATATGCCATCCGCATTCGCCACTGGGTCCCGTCATTACCCGTTAGGTTACTTAACTAACGACAGAGCGGGGACTGGACTAGCGCGGATGCAAAACATATACAACATCTACTAGTATATATATCAATATATAATATTCGCTCAAGGCGTGATAAAATGCAACATCACAGAAATGTAATAAGCATCACAGAACAATACAGATATCTGGGATCCCCGGGTTTCATAGAGCCGCTACTGAAACTAGACGTTCCCCTGGTCGTGTGGATAGCCTGTGCAATGAAATCCTAGACCCCTACGGGCGCGGCAAGTTACCCGCCAAAACCTGAAGCGAGGCAGCCCCCTTCAGCAACGTGAATGGACCACCCAACACTTCACGGAATCCGGTAACTTGGGCACCCCTCCTAGGTCAACATGTACCCCCTACGAGTGCGGCGAATAGCCCGACAATTCTAGAGTGAAGCCCCCTCCGTCTCAACGCCATGAGATGCGGGCCCGTTGCTCTCTAGAACCCGGCTATCCGTGCACCCCACCTTGGGGTAATCCTAGTACAGAAAGTAAAATATACATACAACGGGTACATCGACCTCAACCCGGTCGTGCCCCAAAAGAATAATATACAAACATGCAGTGACGGCAGTCCACATGTCGGACGCTCGCCCCGCAATATCAAATGTACATAAAAATACCAAAACTGTACTAACATTGCATCCAGGCTATCCCCCACGACCAATCCGCAATATCACAGCACAACACAGAAAATCAACGTGAATGTCACGTTCGCAAATCCGTCTAAAAGGGCTATAGCAGTTAGACAGGATTTAACGATCAAATGACATTCACGCTCGCAGATATAATGTAAATACTGTGAACTAACATGTTTAAAATTTTCGATCGACTGAATTTTCCGAAGTGGGCCCCAAGCACAACTGTAGTACTCAAAAACATCTGGGCCCAAAAAGAATATACCAGAAACCCTATTTCCATGTCAGTAAACCACTGTAGAAATTTGGTGCGGTTTGGCCACAAAACGACGGCGGTTCCGCTGCCAAAACGTAGTTTTGGCCGCTGATCCGCCGCGCTACAGTAATATCAGCCGACCAAATTTTCACAGAATGCATAAAAAACCCTACACGTATTTTTCCAATATACCAAATAATTTTTAGAGCAAGGAAAAATTCGACAGAAAGTGCGACATGGAAATGCGTTTTTTGGAAAATCCGATCGATCGAACTTGTAAACACGTTAAAGCAAGCTAGACTAGGTTAATGGCGTGGCTCTGATACCAGTGTAAGTGCACGGCGGCGCCCCGGCCGTCAATCCGAGGCCAAAATGCGAAAATGATACTTTTACGAAACTTGTAAACCGGCACCACCACGCACTAAAATCCCAGATCGGGCCATTAATCTAATCCTAGCATACTAGAGAAGGGGTAGAGAGATATACCGAGCGATCCGTGTCCTTCGGTCTTCTCGTCGTCGTCCCGATCTCCCCACGGAATCTCCGTCTTCATCTCCTCGTCGGAAGGGCACCACATCGCCGGGTTCTTTTATGGGCTCCCACCTCTGGACTGAGGCAACTCGGGCACGAAGTTGGCGAGTCGACGTGTCCAAGAATTGCTGTCGAATAAGTGTAGTGTTCTTAGTCTCATGGGGTTGTATGAAGTTTCCCTTTTTAGTGGAGGTAATGAAGTGAACTTTTTGTAGATCAACTTTGGGATTTTGCAAGCATGAAGAGAACAAAATCCCACTCAAAAAATTTTGGCAGCCCTCATGCAAGTGTGGCCGGCCAAGGAATGAGATGGGGGGGGAGTGAGCAATAATCAAGAAAGAGAAAAGGGATGAGTGATGATGAGGAATCCAATGATCACAACCTACTCTCATCATATCACCAAAGGTCAAACAATCATGAACCATGGAGTCAATGGAAGCTACACCCATCATGAAAACCATCATGAAGCAAAAGTCTTCTCAATTGTTAATTGCACAATTGCAAATAACCCCCTACACCAAATTTCAGCCAAAGAAAGATACAAAGGAAAATGGCCAAAACGGAAAGCAAACTGGCAACTTCAGAAAACTGATCCCGTAATAAATTACAGGAAAACCCCGCAACTGTATATACATACCCGCATTTATATTCCGACCGAATACAAATGCAATGAGACAAAATCTACACCGTACAATACTAGGATCCGGCTTAAACCAAAGCCCGCTAGTATTATCCGTCTGATCATAATCCGTGCAATACCGCACGTACATGATCGAACCCTGCCATATCTCCATACGGCCTCTACAGCGTTTCGCCCGAAACTTGAGAAAACGGTCTGTGGGGGACTCTAAAGACTTGTCAATACTTTGGTTGTGGATTTAACCACTAGCACGCCAGAGGTATTAGCAATACATAACGGGCTACCAGGTATTGACCAAAAGGGAAGTCGATGAGCGAACTCATCCTGACACCCTACTGAGGCTGTCAGGGACAATATCCGTACAGTCCGGTCCGTTCGTCTATGAGCATCGCATGGCGGGCCTAGGGGGTTGGTAAAAGTCAGACCCCCAAAAGCGGTACAAGTCGTGTCGGAGTGTATCCCAGAACACCCTGAGATACTATTGGAATACCTACCAGTAAATCTCCTGCCTTGGCCAAGGACTTCGTGTAATGGCTCTCCTAGACACAGCGCGACCTCACCCCCAATACCGGGAGAGACGAACCCCTGCAGATCCGCTCATTGCCTCCATGTGGCTCAGGACTGTACCCAACTAAAACCTGTTTGCACGTCTCCTTTAAGCGTGGTAAGGTAGTAATCAAAGTATAGTGGGAACTCACAAGAGATATATGACGATCTCAGGTCGATGAACTAACCTGTACACATGTCACCAGGGAACTGCTATCTGACGTCAGGTATAAGACTAACTAGCATGTTCCCGGCGAGTCCTGTCCGGTGTACTCATAACCCAATGAGCACATGTATACATCTTAGGTGAACCAACTGATACCAGTGGCTTGTGAGACCGGCCACCGCCCCTCGTTGGGGTCTCGACTGTATACACTAGTCTACTCTGGAGTATCGATGCCCTGTCTCGAAACTCCCTCGACTAGGGACCTTTTAAGGATGTGCTTATAGACCCCAACTCCCACGTATATGAACGCCCTCATACTGCTGGCAGTCAAGCAAGAATCTTAGGGGCTCTATCAACTCGCAATAGTGACCTGTAAGGTCACCTAAAGTAGTACACGATGATAAAGATAAACCAGATAGCATACTATCATCTTGAGTAAGACTGTCTTACTGGGACAGGTCCTCCCTCAATCATTGCAATCACGTGCCAGTGATCCAATAATTGACTCTGAGGGCACTATCTCCAACATATTGTCCATGGGCTTAAGGACCCCACAGTCCGTAGTTTAAAGACGTCATAGTCTATAAAGTTTAAGGACATCTTAGTCCATGTGTTTAAGGACCCCACAGTCCATGGAATGATTGGTTATCAGGACCCGTCACCTCTTTGAAGACGTTGAAGGATTATAATGACAAATCTCAAAAGAGTGAAGAGATGTACCCTTGAACCAAAGTTGATTGGGTAATCTGTAGTACAATTTAGGACTAAGATCAATTAATTAGATTATGAGCACATTGGCTCAGTTAAATCTGAATTGAGGACTTATGGCCAACTTGGGCTAAGTCCAATTAAGTTTGAAATGTTGGCCCTTTGTTGGACTGTTGAACATTTGTCTGGGTTCAGCCCCCCATTATTTAGCAATGCTAAACATGGGTTTGAGGGCTCTGACAACATTTTGTCTTTGGCTGAGCACTAGTCATTCATTATAGCTCTGGGCTTTACTTTGCATATCATATGAGCTGATCAATTTTGAGGTTTAATTGAAAAGGAGACTTGCCTCTGGAAAACTTAGCCAATTTGGGCTAAGCTTGGTTTTAAAATAGTGTTAAACACTAGAAGATATTTGGCGATCACGTGTTCCCACGTGATGCGCTTTAAAACAGTGTTAAACACTGGGGACAAAATGCTCAAAAATAGTGTTAAACACTAAAAAGGAGGTGGTCACGTGGGGTCACGTGAGGCGCCTGAAGATGGGGCAGGAGCTCCTTTTGTTCTCAGAATATTCACAGGAGTGTTAAACACTTAATCTTAACGGCCATCACGTGTGGGCACGTGATGGGTACCCATGTATTGATTATTAAAGTGTTTATTAGGGGTCATGTGGGGACACGTGAGAGCGCCCCAAAATTGATTCTAGCTTTGGATTTGTTCCCTTTTGTTTTGAGAGTCACGTGTGAGCATGTGAGGCATTACCTCCAAGCTTTTTCTTTCTCATCTTGATGAGTCTATTTGAAGGTCACGTTGGGGCACGTGGCCATGTTTCAATCTTTCTTTTCTAATTATTGAAGGAAGGGTCACGTGTTGCCACATGACCAGTTTTACGTGCATGGATAATTTAAGTCCTTTATTTGATAATTAAATTTTTTTGTAGGGTTAAACCCTAGTTTCATTTGGAGGAATTAAACTCCTATGTATTTGGAAGAATTAAATTCTTATGTAAGGTTAAACCCTAGTTTCATTTGGAGGAATTAAATTCCTATGTATTTGTAAGAATTAAATTCTTCAAACTCAATCCTCCCTCTAAGTTTTGGATCTGCATGGCAGAATCTCCCCGATGAGAATTAAATTCTCAACTTATGGGGAGATCTGCTTCTGCAGATCTTCAACCAGAGGAAGAACTAAGTTCTTATTCAGAAGAGTTAAGCTCTTAGATTGAGAATTAAATTCTCTTTTTATTTTGTGAGAGCTTGTAGAATGAACTTCTTCTTTTTTCTCACCCGGAGTTTTTTTTTCTCTAAAGAGATCTTCTTTTTCTCTCTTGAGAATTAAATTCTCCTCTCTTTTTTCTCTCTGTTGTTGTATATCTCCTTTTTCTTCCCTCTTGGCTTTTATTTATAGGAGAAAGAAAAGAATCAGTTTGTTTAGACAATCTTTCATTGAAAGATTTTAATTGATTTTGTAACCAACATAATCTTTTAGATCACTCAGTGAATTTTATTCACCATTGGATTTTTAATCCAAAAGATCTTTTATCTGTTATTCCTGGCAAATTTCAGGAAAATCTTTCCTTGTATAGAATCTTTTTATAAATTGGTGATTTTTAATCACCATTGGATTTTTAATCCAGCGGTGCTCCACTTTATAAAGCACAATCTTTTTTGTTTGGAAAAATCTAGGGAAATATTTTTCCAACTAGGGTTTTTTGATTTCCCTTAATTGGAATTTAATTCTAGTAGTTCCGAAGGCTTAAGAGGCTATCACGTGTTAGCACGTGACCCCACTGATTGACCAATTAATTAGAATTTAATTTTATTAATTAAAGAGCTTAGGAACCCATCACATGTTGGCATGTGACCCCACTGATTAATTATTTAATTAGAATTTAATTTTATTATTTCAGAGGGTTTAAAAGCCTATCAGGTGTTGGCACGTGACCCCACTGATTAATTATTTTCAATTATTTATTTTATTCAGTGCCTAGAGGCTTTTCCTGTAAATGGTCACGTGTCTGCACATGATGCACGGTCATGTGGGGGCACGTGATGCCTCATAATTTTTGATCCCGGATGAATTATGAGGCCCATAATATATCAAATCGAAGGCTTTTTCGAGACGCTTTCAATACCATCAGAATTTAGCTGTTTCATATTCGGGAGTTTGTCAAAATACAGCCCGGAAAATATTGTTCACATTTTCTTAAACGTATCGCTGTCATTTGATACCTTGGGCTCTTTTGCGCAGAATTTTTTTGGCGGGAACACCCACATTCTTCGACTACTTAGGGCTCAAGAGATGGATCCCGCTTAAACCTATATTTAGTAAGTCCTTATAATATTGTTTTTATATAACTCGATGGGGGTTTTATGAAAAGTATTTTAATATAGTTTCAAAATAAATCTCGAGGGGTGATTTATATTATTTAGGGTTTTCATGAGCATGGAATTTTAAGTATTGGGTATTTTAATGATAGATACTTAGCATTTGAAAGTTCATGGTATTTTACTGCAATTTAGTCTTTTTAGTAACTTGATGGTATCTTATTGAAATTTGTTAATTTTTCATTTTTTAGAAAAATGTAATTTACTATATTTTGAAAATATGGGTTTATAATTTATAAAATTTTAATTTTAAAAATTATTTTATTTTATTTAGAAAATTCGTATTTCTTAAAAATGTATTTAAATCCTTTCGAGATCGAATGCTCCGTGAGGAGGTCTGCATCTCGCTCTACTAACCCAAGGATGTGCGATAATCCGTAGATCCCTTAGAGGGTTCCCTAAAGAGGGTTGTAGATGCATAATTGCAAAGGAAATGAAATACCGCTTTTAAAAGAAATCCGGTTTTAAAGTAGGTGGTATTTTTTTGGAAGATTTTCTTCGTAACAAAAATACATACAATGAGTATCGTGCTATAAAACCAAATGGGCGTGTGGGGTAGGTCGTTACCCCGTGCAGTTTCCTAAAGGTGTTGTTAATCTATTTTGTCGAATCGATGTGATAACAAAGTTCAAGGTATTTTAATGAAAAATTTCTACTATGGTTGTTTCACAAGAGAATTTTGATGAAATTTGATTCTAAACATTAGGGTTTAAGATTACAAGTATTGTGCAAAAACTTGATTGATCAAAGAATAAAGGAGAAGGAGTTTCTAGGGTTTAGAAAAAAAGATATCGGTAATAACTCCACTTACCGGTATAAGTTTTGAAATGGAAATTCAATGAAGAGAAAGGGTGTTTTGAAAGGGACTTACTGTTTAGAAGGCTTAGGAAGAGAGTGAGGAAGGAAATAGTGTCATCATGGCGTCGCGGGAGCTCCAGATTTTGTTTCGATCTTTGCCAAAAGTTGCTTGCTCGCTAACTCCTCCTTACTCCACTTGTACTTATGAGCTTTTTGAGAGAATTTTACTATAATTTTCAGAATGGTGCTGGGCCAAGGTAGATGATGGTATTTATAGTGGAGAATTAAGGATTTGGAATTAAAATTGTGGATTAAAAAGCATTCAAATTGTGATAAATTGTGGATTGAAAGGTCATTGTTTGATTGCAGGGAAATCAAATAGTGCAGAGGAGTTAGGAGCAGATGAAGAGACAAGTGTGCAGAGCCCGGGGCAATTTGGCCTCATCATGACCGTCGGCGCCGGCTATAATGTGTAAGTCCGCGGCGGCACCCCGGCCGTCGATCCGACGCCGGAAACGCGGAAACAAAAACTTTCAAAAACTATTGAACCGGCACCACCGCGTACTTTTCACCCGGATCGGGCCATTAACCGAGCTACTAGCAAAAGAGAAATGAGTAGAGAAGCTATACCAAGCGATCCGTGTCCTTCGGTCTTCGTCTCCACTCCAATCTCCTGCGGAATCTCCGTCCGTCACCTCCTCGCTCGTCGGAAAGGCACCACGTAGCCGGGTTCGTATACGGGCTCCCACCTCTGGACCGAGGCAACTCGGGCGCGAAGTTGGCTAGCCGACGCGACCAAGATTTGCTGTAGGCAAGTGTAGAAAAGTTTGTCTCTTTGGGGTTTAGTATAGTTGCCATGATGGAGAAATGAATATGAACTCTGGAGATAATATGGAGCTATCATTTTCTTTGCAAGGAATGAAAATGAGAATGAATTCCTCTCTCAAAAATTCTCCTACTCCCATAATGTAGCCGGCCAAGAACAATCATGTTCTCTGTGGAATTTTGTGGGTTGTGTATCATATTAAAAAAACATGCAAAAGGAAATCCCCACCTCACTAAACATAAGCACACTCACAAAAAAAAAGGGGGAGCCCATGAAATTGCATGAAGGGAAAATCAACAGCCACTTCTCTAAAAAGGAAACTCTCTCATTCTCCTTTTAAAAATGTGTGGCTGGCCCTCTTTTTGTGGGTGGGAAAAAGATGATTGATTTTTCAAAGGAGAAAAAGAAAAGATCAATAAGAATAATGGTCACAACAATATCTCATCTCATCAAATCACACACAACCATCACATGAAAGCAAGTGATTGATTCAAAAGGAATCTCATGATGAGGAAGCGACATATATGCATGAAACCCCTCATAAAATAAGTTAATAGCAAACATGCAATTAACCCCCTCCATCAAAAAGTCCGGCCGTGAAGGAATAAAAGAAAACCGGCCGGAACGGAATGCAAACTGGCAACTTCAGAAAACCGATTCCGTAATAAATTACAGAAAAAACCCCGCTACTGCAAATACATGCCCGCATTTGTATTCCCGCCGAACACAAATGCAAAAAGACAAAATCTACACTATCTAATACCAGGATCCGGCTTAAGCCAAAGCCGGCTAGTAAAAAATCGTCCGATCACGATCCGTGCAATACCGCACGTATCTGATCGAACCTTGCCATATCTCCATACGGCCTCTACAGCGTTTCACCCGAAACCTGAGTAACTGTGTGTGTGGTGGACTCTAAAGACTCGTCAATACAATGGCTGTGGATTTAACCACAAGCACGTCAGAGGTATTAGCCATACGTGACGGGCCAGCAACTATTAACCAAAAGGGACATCGATGAGCGAACTCATCCTGACACCCTACTGAGCCTGTCAGTGACAATATCCGTACAGTCCGGTCCGATCATCTATGAGCATCGCATGGCAGGCCTAGGGGGTTAGTAAAAGTCAGACCCCTAAAAGCCGTACAAGTCGTGTCGGAGTGTTGCCCAGAACACCCTGAGATACTACTGGAATACCTACCAGTAAATCTCCTGCCTTGGCCAAGGACTTTTCATGTTCTGGCTCTCCTAGACACAGCGCGACCTCACCCCTAATACCGGGAGAGACGAACCCCTGCAGATCCGCTCACTGCCTCCATGTGGCTCGGGACTGTACCAGACTAAAACCTGTTTGCACGACTCCTTTGAGCCGTGGTAGGGTAGTAATCAAAGCATAGTGGGAACTCACACGAGACAAATGACGATCTCAGGTCGATGAACTAACCTGTACACATGTCACCAGGGAACTGCTATCTGACGTCTGGAATAATCCCAACTAGCAGGTTCCCGGCGAGTCATGTCCGGTGTTCTCATAACCCAATGATCACCTGTATACATCTTAGGTGAACCAACTGACACCAGTGGCTTGTGAGACCGGCCACCGCCCCTCATCGGGGTCTTGACTGTATACACTAGTCTACTCTGGAGAATCGATGCCCTGACTCGAAACTCCCACGACTAGGGACCTTTTAAGGATGTGCTTATAGACTCCAGCTCTCACTTATATGATCGCCCTCATACTGCTGGTAGTCAAGCAAGAATCTTAGGGGCTCTATCAACATGTAATAGCGACTCGTAAGGTCACCTAAAGCAGTACACGATGATAAAGATAAGCCAGATAGCATACTATCATCTTGAGTAAGACTGTGCTACTGGGACAGGTCCTCCCCTCAATCATTGCAATCACGTACCTGTGATCCAATAATTGACTCTGAGGGCACTATCTCCAACAATCTCCCACTTGCACTAAAGGCTAATTATTGCGATGTCGCATACTCACAGCCCGTGTGATACCGAACACCCAACTCCTCTACTAGTCAGTCTCATAAAACTCGTTTGCGAAACTATTGCGTTTGAGGAATAGCCTCAGTGAGTGGATCCGCTCTGATGTTTCTTTCTATGTCTCTCTATATCTCAAGTTCGCGGAGAAAGCCATCTCCCGAAATGAGCAATACCGTCTTAGAATGTGTCTGGATATCTGATGGGACCTAGCTCATAAGTGAACTCCAAATCCAAACTTCTTAGACTGTATCGTCAACTGAACTTAATCAGTATCCTGCTCCATGCCTTCTCTCAGTATCCACCTGGACCACCTGTCCATAATACTGCCCCTCGTCAGAAGGAAAACTATAACTCTGACAGCTACTCTTCCATCCAGGTCACCATGGAAGCCTGGAATGATAACCGTCTCCTAAAGGAGGCTGCCGTTATCATATCCCTAGAACATTCACTTATGTTCTAAAATTGCTTTCGATTGTTTTTCCAGGATTGGATCAATATCAACTTATTGCATCTACTGCAAGAACAACATCTGGTGTGGTACTTGACATCTCATGATTGACTCAATTGCCTAAGCAAATGATCTGTCAATCATGCGTATCCCTCTCCCCTTTAGTCTGTAAGACACCTTTAGATAGGGTGACTCCATCACCTGCAGGTACACCACCATACCAGGAGTCGTCCATTCTAAATACTCATAGAATGCTGTCAAGGTATCCATATTAAGAAACCAGCCAAATCTAGATCTAAAACCATAGATCCAGTAACCAGAATGTATGATATAAGATCCAATTCCTATGTGGAGAAACTACTGTGTGACAACCAAAGTATAACCGATCGTAGTATAGGAATTTCACTTCCTACTCTGTGTATGTCATCCAAATACCAGGACATCACACCCTACCACCTTCTTAACAGATCTATCCCCTATTCTGATGAAGTCAAACCTATGACTGTCACGTCAGAAATAGATGATCTATCTCCGCTATATCTGCTATAGTCTATAAATAGGCATAAGCTAACTGTCCAGCAATGCTTCCGCTGCTCCCACTGACTACGACAACCCTCTGGCAGAGTCATATAGACGTACACTTCTAAAGCTAGTTCAGAACGACGCTATACTCATCCTCCTGCCGGGTCTCACAGTCTGGAACAACAACAATGGCAAGTCTGGGTAAACAAGAACCTCTCTGCCACCGTTCTTGAGCATACCGAAGTACCTCTCGGGTGCCTGAGGTTACCCACCTTATCTGCGGAGTGGCCAATGGAATGTCAAACCAGATTGAATCTTTACGTTCTTATCAAATCTTCAGTAATCGTTTGCGGTTCTGGAATCACTCCCAGTTCTACTATACTCCCACTACTGTTTTCTGAAAAAATCCATTTTTATTAAAACTGTGGCGAGTCAAGAACAATATCACTATTGATCTTCCAGATGGTAGAAAATCAACCCTCGTCATAGCCCGGGTCAACCCACAAACAGCCATTACAGAAACGTGCTTTGAGTTATTCGGAGTCTGGTTTTAAGCATAGGCCGAACAACTCCCCGTATCTTAACAATGTTAAGATATGAACTGTTCTATATCCAATACAGAAACAGAGGCACTGATTTAATTGAACCAGATTCAAATCATGCAGCTATCGCCAGTGCATGTCAACTAAATGGAAGGAGGCCGATCAGCATTACTCAACTTAGGAATGCTTCCAATTATGAGTAACCTGAAAGAGAAGCAAATTCTCTTAACCATTACTATCAACTGAATACCATATACAAGTATCTACATCTTCGATCACTTTGAAGAATCCCGATACTTGCAATATCTGGTTCTCTACTTTATTCTTATACCTATAACTCCTCAAAACTTAGACCCTGTGTATCTACGAAACACATGTCTAAGAATTAGAGAAGTCATAAGTAAACCGAATATAGTATGAGAACCAACCCCTCTATCCTCATGGACGCTGGACAACATACAATACTCTGTATAAGTCCCTTGAGTCTAATAACTCATTCACTGTGTGGCGTAGGTTGAAAACTGTACTATGGTTATGAAGAATTACACCGCTGTTCAATGCTCCTTACCTAACCATCCACTGATATAGGTAAATATCATAGACATAATTTCAAAAAGGTATATCTCACTCTATAAAGATAGACGTACATATATATCAATTTGAAATTGGTGCATAACAACGGATATTCAAAACCAAATATTTGCAGACCGGAAAACAACCCAGGTGACTTCCTCAAATATCACCAATTACAACGAATCCCGATATAATGAGGATGATCACCTAATTCCCAATAACTTACTCCCACTCATCATCCGTAAAACCATACAGATGTGAAAACCATACCTGGTAAATACATACCCTGGAGCAAGTGTCTAATTGGGAAATCAGTTTTCCTTTAACAGTATACAGTGAAACTAAAACATCGAAATGTTTCAATTGGGTATCCTGGTATTCCTAGTAATGCCTCTTCCATTACTCAGATTCACAACTATAGCCGCATAATTCTTTGCCATCTCTCCAAATCCCTTTATATGTCTTTAGTCATTACCTTCTGTACACCCCTTTAGGCCAAATGGTTTTCTTCCTTCCCTACCGTTCGGCACCAGCCTATGGTTTGGAAGAAGACTATCCAATAAGCATAATGGGTGTACTGTCCTAATCCTAGGAGCACTCGCAACGCGAGAGAAGGTGAAGATAAAAGACACCTGAATGAACCTTATTCCTATTTCTCCTGAACCAGGATCCATCCCCGAACTGGAACAAGTTCCTTTCGAGTTCGTATATAACCATACGATGGATTATCCAATAAACTGGGATCTTAGTAGTGATACGGAGTGTCCTGGAGAAATACAAAGGTGATTTAGGATTGGCGAAGAAATACTTGGTTTGGTCGTGAATAGCGGTCGCAATTTACTTTGCCCTCTTACTAATCCCTTTCTTTGTCTTTACGTAATACCTTCTGTACACCGTTTAGGCTAATTGGCTTTCTTTATTCCCTACCGGTCGGCACCTGCCTATGGTTTGGAAGAAGACTATCCAATTTGCGTAATAGGTGTACTATCTCCTAAACCAAGGAGTACTCGCAATCTGAGAGAGAAGGTAGATGGAAAAGACAACTGAATAGTCCTATTCGTTTTCTCCAGAACCAGAAACCATCCTCGAATTCCTTCGAGTTCGTATATAACCATACGATGGTTTTGTCCAATGGAAGTGGACGTTCGTAGCAATACGGGGTGTCCTGGAGAAAAGGGTAAAAGTAGGAGTGGCAATGAGGTCTGCAACTCTGATAATCCAAAAGCCTGCGTTAAGAAGGTTCGGTCAACTTGGTCACTGAGTCATAGTCTAGGGTCGGGTCAATGGTCGCTGCCAAAGAGAGAGAGAAAAGAAACACTCAGCGTGCACTCTAACCTAGATCAGAATGGCTATCACTTTATCTAATCTGGAAACCTCCCACTGTAACGTCAAATTCTTCCCCAAACCTGAAAGAAGAATTAGCCGGGATCACCCGAGGAGTAAACCAACTCATTAGTGGGAATTGGGATCCAACTATCATCGCATGATAACGTGACGGAATCCGCTCATGTTATCACACTCCAGAAGGTATGCACATATCTGGCAAGTTTCAGTTCTTTTGAAACTCCCGATGTGGATTTTTGCCCCATGCTCTTATGACCTTGACTTTGGCCAATATATCATAAGTCACATGTCAAGTCCTACCCGTCATTATCCAAGTTAATTTGAACCCACCCGTACCTACCCTTGACTTTGGCCAAAATAGCAGTACGTCTGTCCCAAACCAACGCATCTATCTATGCTGCATATGAATACCCAACAGCTACCAAACACTGTGCCTTAACTTTGGCCAACATATACAGCTTGAATACTATTGACTATCCATATGAAACGACGGAGGGCTACGAATGGTTTCTGGCGAAAACCTTTAACGTAATGAACTTGATATCGTTGAAGGAACTGATAGCTTTTTAAAAATATAGTGATGAAAACCTTTGCTAAAGAGGTCACTCCCGGTGAAGGGATCTCGGCTTTTTCCCCGTAGAATGAGGTGCAGGATATTCCAACTGAATACCACGATGCAAAGAAAAAGTAATCGGCTATAGTGAAGTTATTGCCCTGACGCAAACTTTTGTCCAATTGGTCACTCCCGGTGAAGGGATCTCGGCCCTTGCCTCATCGATTGAGGAGCAGGATATTCCAACTGAATACCACGATGCAAAACAAAAGAGAACGCCCTTGCAATAACAGCTTTTGGAAAAAGTGTTCCAACAACCTCAGAATAGGTTTGTTTATCTTGCATTGATCCGAATCAACGCAGTCCCATCAATTGATCACACCACAAAGAACGAAAATAATGACGTACGTATATGCCATCCGCATTCGCCACTGGGTCCCGTCATCACCCGTTAGGTTAGCTAACTAACGACAGAGCGGGGACTGGACTAGCGCGGATGCAAAACATATACAACATCTACTAGTATATATATAATATATAATTTTCGCTCAAGGCGTGATAAAAAGCAACATCACAGAAATGTACAGCAATACAGATCAATATAGATATCTGGGATCCCCGGGTTTCACAAAGCCGCTGCTGAAACCCGACGTTCCCCTGGTCGTGTGGATAGCCTGTGCAATAAAAACCTAGACCCCTACGGGCGCGGCAAGTTACCCGCCAAAACCTGAAGCGAGGCAGCCCCCTTCAGCAACGTGAATGGACCACCCAGCACTCCACGGAATCCGGTAACTTAGGCACCCCTCCTGGGTCAACCTATACCCCCTACGAGTGCGGCGAACAGCCCGCCAATTCTAGAGTACAGCCCCCTCCGTCTCAATGCCATTAGATGCGGGCTTGTTTCCCTCTAGAACCCGGCTATCCGTGCACCCCTCCGCGGGGTAATCCTAGTACAGAAAGTAAAATATACATACAACGGGTACATCGACCGCAACCTGGTCGTGCCCCAAAATAATAATACAAATAGACAGTGACGGCAATCCACATGTCGGACGCTCGCCCCGCAATAACAAATGTACATATAAAACAAAACTGTACTACCACTGCAACCAGGCTATCCCCACGACCGATCCGCAACAACACAGCAATATACAGAACATCAACGTGAAGATCACATTCGCAAATCCGTCTAACCGGGCTATAGCAGTTAGACAGGATTTACCGATCGAGTGACATTCACGGTCGCGGATATAATGTAAATACTGTGAACTAACATGTTTAAAATATCCGATCGAACAAATTTTATCAAGTGGGCCCCCAAGCAATACTGTAGCACTCACAGAAAATCTGGGCCCAAAAAGAATATCCCAAAACCCCTATTTTTAACTCAGAAGGAATCTGCAAAATTTTGGTCAAGTGATCAATCAAAAGCGCGGCGGAACCGCGGCCCAAGCATGGGTTTGGCCGCGGTTCCGCGGCGGTCTGGAGAGATCGCGCCACCAAATTTTCACAGATTGCTTCTATATCCATGCACAGTATTCTGAGACAACCTGAAAAATTTTTTGGAGCAGAAAAAATTTCGACAGAAAACACATGTGTATACAAAATACGGTTTTTAGGGAATTTTGTTCGATCGGGTTTTAAAAATACTAGAGCAAGCTAGGCATGGTTAATGGCGTGGCTCTAATACCAATGTAAGCCCGCGGCGGCACCCCGGCCGTCGATCCGAGGCCGGAAACGCGGAAACAAAAACTTTCAAAAACTATTGAACCGGCACCACCGCTCACTTTTCACCCGGATCGGGCCATTAACTTAGCTACTAGCGAAAGAGAAATGAGTAGAGAAGCTATACCAAGCGATCCGTGTCCTTCGGTCTTCGTCTCCACTCCAATCTCCCGCGGAATCTCCGTTCGTCACCTCCTCGCTCGTCGGAAAGGCACCACGTAGCCGGGTTCGTATACGGGCTCCCACCTCTGGACCGAGGCAACTCGGGCGCGAAGTTGGCTAGCCGACACGACCAAGATTTGCTGTAGGTGTAACACCCGGCCCCTTTTATACCGAAGTCCGTATTTTATTACTTCAGAATTCCATTTATTCCATTTACAATTTTATGTGCTTTATTTGGAAATTATTTAATTATTAAAACCCTTCTCTTTAAATCCACATCCTATTTCTAACCTATTTTTCCCCTCAGCCACTACCCATTTTCTTACCTAGAGTTATAAAGAACTAAGCCCGAGCCCATAAAATATATTTAAACCATTTTCTTTATTTCTAGTACCAGCCCAACTTCCTTTGTCAAGAACTAAACTAATTCTTGTTCTAAATCCCCAGATTTTTCCATGCGGCCCAGCCCCTCAACCCACACACAAATTAAATGGAAAATTCATGTTTTATCTCGGCCCAGCCCTCACAATTCTTTCATTTATTTCTTTAGCCCGGCCCCATTTTCTCTTCTCCATTTAATCTTCAATCCCTGGCCCGTTCCCATTCCCTTCCCTTTAAATTCTTTATTTTGGCCTAAGCCCACGTAGCCGGCCCACACTCTCTTTCTCCATTTTCCCCTCAATTTCTCTGGCCCGCTCCGCTTCAGCCTTCAGTACCCGCTCGACCCGACCCGCTCCCTACATCTTCTTCCCTCCAACGGCTCTTTCCTCCATTCTCGCGCGCCCGTCGCCCACGCCCGCGCTCACGCCCGCCACGATCGCCACGCTCGCGAGCGTTATCCTCGACACTCGCCTCGTCTCCTTTTCTCTCTCCCTCACTCCCATCGTCTTTCCTCAGCACTCCTCTCTTTCCTGTTCTTCCGCCTCTCTCATCCGCTCCCGCACCCACTCCTTTTCACCGGCTCAACGCCGCGACCACCACTGCCGCACCCTCCTCGTCGATCACCCCGGTCACGACTCCAACCCCCCTCATTCACCCTCCTTCTCCCGTCAAGACTCCACCCTCAACCCAAGATCCCCGACCGCAACCCATCACCATCGCCTCCCCTGCTCCTTTCCTCACCAACGCCGACGACGTCGACGACAACCGCAACCGACCCACCTCCTCGTCGTCATCCGAGCTCAATCCCCTCGCCAACCTCGTCTCCGACCACCTCCCTCCATCACCCAGTACCCCAAACCCACTGCCAAGTTCGAACCCCCTGCCCCAACTCGGCCACCCCGCGCCGACGACCGGCGAACCCCATCATCATCATCGTCGTCCTCATCACTCTTGTCTCACCCATCCCTCTCTGTGCCCTCACATCTCCCAGCTTACCCTCTCTCTAACACTCAGTCACTCTCTCTCCCGATCTCTCTCTCGTTTTCCCCTCTCTATCTCTCCCTCTCTCACTACCCTCTTCACCTGCATCTCTCTCTCTCTGTCTTTCTCTCTCTCTCACTCTCAACTTCTCCCTCTCTCTCTAAACCACTCTCTCTCTCATCCCTCTCTCCTTCTCTTCCAACTCTCTCTCTCATTTCCCTCTCTGCCTTCCTCTCTCTCTCTCTAACTGCCTCTCTCAACTCTCCCTCTCTCGTACCCACCTTGTGCCCAGCGCCATGCCACCTTGTGCCCAGCACCATGCCACCAGCACCATGCCACCATATGCCCAGAGCCCGAGCACGAGCACGAGCCAAGACCGCGAACCTTGCACGCGTCATTCATCGCGCGTTCGTGACGCTACAGCCACCGTACATCCCCGGGACGTCTCCAGGCAAGTTTTTACTTGCTTACATGCTATTTACTCATGATACAAATGTTAATTACATAAATGTTAACGTTGCAAGATTAGTTAAAATTTTGTGTCGAAACTGTTCGACGCTTGTTCGCTTAGGAAAATATTATAAGATTTGACGGAACTCGATGGTATAAGTTGGCCCGTAGGGCCGTGAGCATAGTGTATGAATTTCGTTGGATAATTTGATAATTTACGACTAAAACGACTACCCCCAAGTTTGATCGTAAAACTGAAATTCTGTTGCACCTGAAAATAGTTAAATTCATCATAAATCATATACATATTAGAATGGTGCGTTCGAGGGCTTAAATCGAAGCTAACTCGACGAACTTTAACCCTATGCTAGTTTCCAGACATTCCTGTACCTAAATCGTGATGATAATTGTATCGGAGTACGACTCTGGACTGCAGTCCAGAGCGACTCACATTGTGCTTGCTGTCACGTAATGGATACCATAGGATTTCCTTAACTCGTAGGTTGCGGAACTCCGCTGCTTATTGTAGATAACTCTGTTAGCTAGACAACGCATTTGATTTCATCCTGTTTCGTTACCATTTGTTATTTAATCTGTAATTTAGAAGATCGGGACACATAACAGTCCCAGCAGAATCAGAATTGACATGTTAATATTAAACAGACTATAACTCCTAACGTACAGACGCGATTGAAGATCCGTTTGTTGCGTTGAAAACCTTACTGAAAACCCTAGAATTCATTCAACTGTAGCGTCGCTAAATTATGATCCCAACTGGGGTTAAAATGCGTTGCGAAATGGATTCCTGATTCTGAAATTGGATTTCCAGCCGCGAGCGCTTAAAATGAAATGATTATAACTAATGATCCTGAAAGCCGATTGGCTCGAAACTAATTTAGATGGATAGCTAACTGAACATATAAATTATTACCTGTTTATCATTTCGCTAAATTATATACATATGTTTCATGATAAATCGTGCAAGTGATAGACTGTTGTTTTTATGATACCTGAGTTGCGTTTCTTATACTGTTCATACATCATGTCATACCTATATCATTGTAGTGATAACCTAGTGACATCGTGCATTTACCCAGTGATAGATTTTAGTGATGATTGTGCCAAGTACGTCAGTGTTCGTGTATTCGTGATTAAGTGAAAAGTGATACGTACTTGTGCACAATCAGTGACCCTATATTTCTATTGCATTGTCGACGTCTGTGGGATGCGTGTACGTATGACTATAAGTGGTATGGGACACTTATGGAAGCGCTTGCACGGGTGTCACAGATAAGGCATCCGACACTGCCATTTATCTTAGGTATTAGTCGGGACGTGCTTGATGGAGGTCCTGCCTCCAGTTCTCGTGCAGACTTGTCACGGATCGATTAGTATTTAGGGTGATGGTTAGCGTTTGATGTAGACCACGGGGTGTGGGGTAGTTCAAGTGTGAATTCAACAGAATCTCGGGAGTCCCATGCCGGCTTATATATTTAGGGAGTTATATGGAGATTTACAGGGTATGTGCTATATCACCGTGATACATTCGTTACATGTTGGGCCCGTGGTCCCTTGCCCTTGGGTTCTACCCTTGGGTGGAGGACACTCGCGAGTGGTTGACTCTCACACTTGGACTGACGATAGGCTTATTGACCTGTGCAGTGAGACTTAGAGACTGATAGGGTTACTGTCATTTACATTCATTCTTTACTGTCGTGACATTCATGACATATTGTTATACTGCTTTATTTTTCCGCTGCATTGATCTCTGCACATGCATATTCATGATGTTATTTATTTACTGCTTCACATACCTATTATCACTGTTAGAACTGTCACTTGATTTTATACATACTATATTGCTATTGTGTCGCTCTGACGACCTGAGTATGCATGCTCAGTGTGAGGAGACGATTTAGCTTGGACCAGTGCATCACAGACTTCTTGACTTGACTTCCCGAGTTACATTCATTTGTCCCACCTCAGGTCAGTCTTTACATTGTTTACTTCAGTTACTGCATTTCTCATTACCTGCGCATTATATACTGTTTACCATGATAAACTAGAAGCCGAAGTGTGACTACGGCAGGACATTTCCTTGACCGTAGGAGCAGGGCTGGCCTTGTCTACCCCTCGTATTCTGTATTTTGGGAAGCGGGGCGTGACATGGTTTAGTTGGTATCAGAGCCCAGGTTTTGCATCGATTGGGATTGCAGTTTTCCGTGTACAGTTTGGCAATCTAAGACATCACTCGGTCTAGATTGTAAACTTGTCATTCCTGATCCATATTCATATCGTGTGTTCAGCTATCCATTCGCTATGGTTTCGGGTGACTTGACAAGGTTACGTGGTTGCAATTGCACTATCGTAATCTAATCAAGTGACTTAAAGTCATACAGTTGATTCTCCACTTATAATAAATTCAGCATCTCTGATATTTTGAATCTTTGTCCTATCCATTTTGATTCGTAATCTGGTGACTTATATCATCCTCCAAATTGTTATTTCGGGATCATGTCTTCCAACGACTCTTCGTCTTTATCCGCTCCTCAGAATCAGACCGTTGAGATCCTGAGTGTACTGCAAGATTTGAAGGAAGCCCAAGAGCGAACAAACGACTTATTAGCTGAAGGACTGAGAAGACCGGTGAGTCAGACCCCAGCGGGAGCATCCTATCATAAAGGGATCCCTTTTAGACGAGGAAAAGAGAAGAAGATGAAGTGTCAACAGAAGCATCAGAAGAACCCTGGCTGTGGATATTGTAAGAGACCAGGACATCTTCAGAAGGATTTTCGCCGTGCCCAAGGGAAATGCCCGATATGCGGTTCCGACAAACACCTCAGCAACGGATGCCCAGAAAGGAAAGAACTGCAAGGGAGAAACTCGTCCACACTCCTCACTTCTGCCAAGTGAGGATCATCGCGTAGTTTGAACTTCGACCATAAGGAGGATCTAACGCAGGATTCAACTCGCGTAACGATGGTGCAGCGTTCTGACAATCGAAGAAGAATTCTATGATCTCCAAATTTCAGTAATAATGTTGTCATCTTTTATGAATGTTTCTTTCTGTTCGAATCCTGGTATCCGTCGAACTTTTAGTTGAATGAAATGAAAATTTGAACCATAATATATATATCATTCTCATGCTTTCTCTATGTCAAATTCTATTCATTATCACAGTATTTCAATTTGATCTTTCAGTTCCTGCAACCGCATATTTTCCTATGTTTCGTACCCTGAGTTTCCCTTGATGTATTCCACTATCTAATCATGGCTTCTCTTTTCAGGCCATGGCCCACCCTGGAGCAGCGCCGCATCTAGCCGAGGATGCACAGTCGTGCGTTTCCTTAGATTATACACTGACGAGTTCCGATGATGAGGTCAACGGTCCCCAAGCCAATCTCGGAAACCACGTTCCAGAGGGCGAAGGAGCAGCCGCCCCAGAGTTCGACATGATAGCTGATTCTGACGAAGAGGAAGAAGATCTCGAAGAGAACCCTGTAGAGGAAGACCAGATAGAAGAAGATCCCGATGAGGACCCGGTAGAAGAAAATCCAGTTGAGGAAAACCCCGTGGAAGAAAATCCAGAAGAAGAAAATCACATGGAATCAGATCTCGATGAAGAAGCTTTAGCCGAGGATGAAGGACCAGAAGATCAAGACCCTGCTGTGGAAAGACTTCCAATGGCGATGCCCGCGAGGCGATATGGAAATGGACGTCCCTACCTGAGTGCGCGAGCCTACCGCAACTTGCTGAATCTCCACAACCGCGACTGACGGGATATCTTTTGATGTTGTCTTTCTGGCCAAAAAAAAAAAAAAAAAAAAAAAAAAAAAAAATGTGTATAGTTTAGGGCCACTTTTCGTCTTTGGGAATGTCTTGTTTCAAATTTTATCGAATGGAATAAATCTTCTGAATTCATAAACTTTCTTTGATTATTGGTTCGATTGGTACTTGTTTATTGCCCTTATCCATTTATTTTCTGCCGAGTTCCCTGACTGCCCACCCCTACTTATTGTGTAGTTTTCACTCTTGTTTCGATTGGAAAGTGCCACACTCCGATCCTTGGAATGAGCCACCATTCATACTTCGTCTGTACCCTGTTTGAGATCCTTCTGGGAGCAGGACCTTCCTTACGAATTATCGAGTTCATTAGCTTTTCAAATTCCTGATTCATACGATGTACCGAAAGTTATCCTTCCCATACTGCTTCCTTGTAGCCCTTTGTGGCTCACCACTACTTTTGTGTTGACCCGATCCCAATTTCCTTGATTTTCAGCCTAAAGCCGTCATCCTTCGACCTTTTGTATCAGCCACATCCCATTGTAATCTCTACCCTACCTAAACTTGGACACACTTATGCTTTTCCGTATTACCCCGACTATATTTAGGGGCACTATTATTTTAAAATGTAGTTATGATATTTTGCATTTGTCAAAATTACGTGTTATTGATTACCCCGTTTTACGTATTTTTAAGTGCATTATTATTATTCTCTTTAGTAGCGCAACCTTGAACTGCGTATATTTTATTCCATGTTTCATATTTTCACTGTATGAGTTCTAAGCTATTTTGAAACTATTTGACCGATGCATTACCCTAAAATGTTTTAACCTACCAACTAGATTTCCACTACTTTATTCTTACTATTTTATTTTCGAGTTTTGTGCCTAGGGTTACTATTACAAATGATTGTACCTTATATTTATTTTCTGTCGTGTTACCTTCAATATACTTGTATGTACACCTATTTGAGTTTCGTTTTTATCGAATACGCCTTAATTATTTTATTCACCACCGTTATCCATATTCTCGTGTACTTGTAGATTACTCTTATAGTTATTCCTATCTTATATCTATTTTAGACTTATCTTCTGTATGCTGTTCTTACATGTTTATACCTTCAAGTTCCTTCGTCCCCGGATTCCTAGTAAATTCCTATTTGTTAGTTGCAATTATAATAGCTTTCGCTTATGTTTTATAACTTATAGTTTATTTAAATTTCGAGGACGAAATTTTTTATAAGGGTGGTATGATGTAACACCCGGCCCCTTTTATACCGAAGTCCGTATTTTATTACTTCAGAATTCCATTTATTCCATTTACAATTTTATGTGCTTTATTTGGAAATTATTTAATTATTAAAACCCTTCTCTTTAAACCCACATCCTATTTCTAACCTATTTTTCCCCTCAGCCACTACCCATTTTCTTACCTAGAGTTATAAAGAACTAAGCCCGAGCCCATAAAATATATTTAAACCATTTTCTTTATTTCTAGTACCAGCCCAACTTCCTTTGTCAAGAACTAAACTAATTCTTGTTCTAAATCCCCAGATTTTTCCATGCGGCCCAGCCCCTCAACCCACACACAAATTAAATGGAAAATTCATGTTTTATCTCGGCCCAGCCCTCACAATTCTTTCATTTATTTCTTTAGCCCGGCCCCATTTTCTCTTCTCCATTTAATCTTCAATCCCTGGCCCGTTCCCATTCCCTTCCCTTTAAATTCTTTATTTTGGCCTAAGCCCACGTAGCCGGCCCACACTCTCTTTCTCCATTTTCCCCTCAATTTCTCTGGCCCGCTCCGCTTCAGCCTTCAGTACCCGCTCGACCCGACCCGCTCCCTACATCTTCTTCCCTCCAACGGCTCTTTCCTCCATTCTCGCGCGCCCGTCGCCCACGCCCGCGCTCACGCCCGCCACGATCGCCACGCTCGCGAGCGTTATCCTCGACACTCGCCTCGTCTCCTTTTCTCTCTCCCTCACTCCCATCGTCTTTCCTCAGCACTCCTCTCTTTCCTGTTCTTCCGCCTCTCTCATCCGCTCCCGCACCCACTCCTTTTCACCGGCTCAACGCCGCGACCACCACTGCCGCACCCTCCTCGTCGATCACCCCGGTCACGACTCCAACCCCCCTCATTCACCCTCCTTCTCCCGTCAAGACTCCACCCTCAACCCAAGATCCCCGATCGCAACCCATCACCATCGCCTCCCCTGCTCCTTTCCTCACCAACGCCGACGACGTCGACGACAACCGCAACCGACCCACCTCCTCGTCGTCATCCGAGCTCAATCCCCTCGCCAACCTCGTCTCCGACCACCTCCCTCCATCACCCAGTACCCCAAACCCACTGCCAAGTTCGAACCCCCTGCCCCAACTCGGCCACCCCGCGCCGACGACCGGCGAACCCCATCATCATCATCGTCGTCCTCATCACTCTTGTCTCACCCATCCCTCTCTGTGCCCTCACATCTCCCAGCTTACCCTCTCTCTAACACTCAGTCACTCTCTCTCCCGATCTCTCTCTCGTTTTCCCCTCTCTATCTCTCCCTCTCTCACTACCCTCTTCACCTGCATCTCTCTCTCTCTGTCTTTCTCTCTCTCTCACTCTCAACTTCTCCCTCTCTCTCTAAACCACTCTCTCTCTCATCCCTCTCTCCTTCTCTTCCAACTCTCTCTCTCATTTCCCTCTCTGCCTTCCTCTCTCTCTCTCTAACTGCCTCTCTCAACTCTCCCTCTCTCGTACCCACCTTGTGCCCAGCGCCATGCCACCTTGTGCCCAGCACCATGCCACCAGCACCATGCCACCATATGCCCAGAGCCCGAGCACGAGCACGAGCCAAGACCGCGAACCTTGCACGCGTCATTCATCGCGCGTTCGTGACGCTACAGCCACCGTACATCCCCGGGACGTCTCCAGGCAAGTTTTTACTTGCTTACATGCTATTTACTCATGATACAAATGTTAATTACATAAATGTTAACGTTGCAAGATTAGTTAAAATTTTGTGTCGAAACTGTTCGACGCTTGTTCGCTTAGGAAAATATTATAAGATTTGACGGAACTCGATGGTATAAGTTGGCCCGTAGGGCCGTGAGCATAGTGTATGAATTTCGTTGGATAATTTGATAATTTACGACTAAAACGACTACCCCCAAGTTTGATCGTAAAACTGAAATTCTGTTGCACCTGAAAATAGTTAAATTCATCATAAATCATATACATATTAGAATGGTGCGTTCGAGGGCTTAAATCGAAGCTAACTCGACGAACTTTAACCCTATGCTAGTTTCCAGACATTCCTGTACCTAAATCGTGATGATAATTGTATCGGAGTACGACTCTGGACTGCAGTCCAGAGCGACTCACATTGTGCTTGCTGTCACGTAATGGATACCATAGGATTTCCTTAACTCGTAGGTTGCGGAACTCCGCTGCTTATTGTAGATAACTCTGTTAGCTAGACAACGCATTTGATTTCATCCTGTTTCGTTACCATTTGTTATTTAATCTGTAATTTAGAAGATCGGGACACATAACAGTCCCAGCAGAATCAGAATTGACATGTTAATATTAAACAGACTATAACTCCTAACGTACAGACGCGATTGAAGATCCGTTTGTTGCGTTGAAAACCTTACTGAAAACCCTAGAATTCATTCAACTGTAGCGTCGCTAAATTATGATCCCAACTGGGGTTAAAATGCGTTGCGAAATGGATTCCTGATTCTGAAATTGGATTTCCAGCCGCGAGCGCTTAAAATGAAATGATTATAACTAATGATCCTGAAAGCCGATTGGCTCGAAACTAATTTAGATGGATAGCTAACTGAACATATAAATTATTACCTGTTTATCATTTCGCTAAATTATATACATATGTTTCATGATAAATCGTGCAAGTGATAGACTGTTGTTTTTATGATACCTGAGTTGCGTTTCTTATACTGTTCATACATCATGTCATACCTATATCATTGTAGTGATAACCTAGTGACATCGTGCATTTACCCAGTGATAGATTTTAGTGATGATTGTGCCAAGTACGTCAGTGTTCGTGTATTCGTGATTAAGTGAAAAGTGATACGTACTTGTGCACAATCAGTGACCCTATATTTCTATTGCATTGTCGACGTCTGTGGGATGCGTGTACGTGTGACTATAAGTGGTATGGGACACTTATGGAAGCGCTTGCACGGGTGTCACAGATAAGGCATCCGACACTGCCATTTATCTTAGGTATTAGTCGGGACGTGCTTGATGGAGGTCCTGCCTCCAGTTCTCGTGCAGACTTGTCACGGATCGATTAGTATTTAGGGTGATGGTTAGCGTTTGATGTAGACCACGGGGTGTGGGGTAGTTCAAGTGTGAATTCAACAGAATCTCGGGAGTCCCATGCCGGCTTATATATTTAGGGAGTTATATGGAGATTTACAGGGTATGTGCTATATCACCGTGATACATTCGTTACATGTTGGGCCCGTGGTCCCTTGCCCTTGGGTTCTACCCTTGGGTGGAGGACACTCGCGAGTGGTTGACTCTCACACTTGGACTGACGATAGGCTTATTGACCTGTGCAGTGAGACTTAGAGACTGATAGGGTTACTGTCATTTACATTCATTCTTTACTGTCGTGACATTCATGACATATTGTTATACTGCTTTATTTTTCCGCTGCATTGATCTCTGCACATGCATATTCATGATGTTATTTATTTACTGCTTCACATACCTATTATCACTGTTAGAACTGTCACTTGATTTTATACATACTATATTGCTATTGTGTCGCTCTGACGACCTGAGTATGCATGCTCAGTGTGAGGAGACGATTTAGCTTGGACCAGTGCATCACAGACTTCTTGACTTGACTTCCCGAGTTACATTCATTTGTCCCACCTCAGGTCAGTCTTTACATTGTTTACTTCAGTTACTGCATTTCTCATTACCTGCGCATTATATACTGTTTACCATGATAAACTAGAAGCCGAAGTGTGACTACGGCAGGACATTTCCTTGACCGTAGGAGCAGGGCTGGCCTTGTCTACCCCTCGTATTCTGTATTTTGGGAAGCGGGGCGTGACAGTAGGCAAGTGTAGAAAAGTTTGTCTCTTTGGGGTTTAGTATAGTTGCCATGATGGAGAAATGAATATGAACTTTGGAGATAATATGGAGCTATCATTTTCTTTGCAAGGAATGAAAATGAGAATGAATTCCTCTCTCAAAAATTCTCCTACTCCCAAATGTGACCGGCCAAGAACAATCATGTTCTCTGTGGAATTTTGTGGGTTGTGTATCATATTAAAAAACATGCAAAAGGAAATCCCCACCTCACTAAACATCAGCACACTCACAAAAAAGGGGGGCCCATGAAATTGCATGAAGGGAAAATCAACAGCCACTTCTCCAAAAAGGAAACTCTCTCATTCTCCTTTTAAAAATGTGTGGCCGGCCTTCCTTTTGTGGGTGGGAAAAAGATGATTGATTTTTCAAAGGAGAAAAAGAAAAGATCAATAAGAATAATGGTCACAACAATATCTCATCTCATCAAATCACACACAACCATCACATGAAAGCAAGTGATTGATTCAAAAGGAATCTCATGATGAGGAAGCCGCATATATGCATGAAACCCCTCATCAAATAAGTTAATTGCAAACTTGCAATTAACCCCCTCCATCAAAAAGTCCGGCCGTGAAGGAATAAAAGAAAACCGGCCGAAACGGAATGCAAACTGGCAACTTCAGAAAACCGATTCCGTAATAAATTACAGAAAAAACCCCACTACTGTAAATACATGCCCGCATTTGTATTCCCGCCGAACACAAATGCAAAGAGACAAAATCTACACTATCTAATACTAGGATCCGGCTTAAGCCAAAACCGTCCGATCACGATCCGTGCAATACCGCACGTATCTGATCGAACCCTGCCATATCTCCATACGGCCTCTACAGCGTTTCGCCCGAAACCTGAGTAACTGTGTGTGTGGTGGACTCTAAAGACTCGTCAATACAATGGCTGTGGATTTAACCACTAGCACGTCAGAGGTATTAGCCATACGTGACGGGCCACCAGCTATTGACCAAAAGGGACATCGATGAGCGAACTCATCCTGACACCCTACTGAGCCTGTCAGTGAAAATATCCGTACAGTCCGGTCCGATCATCTATGAGCATCGCATGGCGGGCCTAGGGGGTTGGTAAAAGTCAGACCCCCAAAAGCGGTACAAGTCGTGTCGGAGTGGAGCCCAGAACACTCTGAGATACTACTGGAATACCTACCAGTAAATCTCCTGCCTTGGCCAAGGACTTTTCATGTTCTGGCTCGCCTAGACACAGCGCGACCTCACCCCCAATACCGGGAGAGACGAACCCCTGCAGATCCGCTCACTGCCTCCATGTGGCTCGGGACTGTACCCAACTAAAACCTGTTTGCACGACTCCTTTGAGCCGTGGTAGGGTAGTAATCAAAGCACAGTAGGAACTCACACGAGACAAATGACGATCTCAGGTCAATGAACTAACCTGTACACATGTCACCAGGGAACTGCTATCTGACGTCTGGTATAATCCCAACTAGCAGGTTCCCGGCGAGTCCTGTCCGGTGTACTCATAACCCAATGAGCACCTGTATACATTTTAGGTGAACCAACTGACACCAGTGGCTTGTGAGACCGGCCACCGCCCCTCGTCGGGGTCTCGACTGTATACACTAGTCTACTCTGGAGAATCGATGCCCTGACTCGAAACTCCCACGACTAGGGACCTTTTAAGGATGTGCTTATAGACTCCAGCTCTCACTTATATGATCGCCCTCATACTGCTGGTAGTCAAGCAAGAATCCTAGGGGCTCTATCAACATGTAATAGCGACTCGTAAGGTCACCTAAAGCAGTACACGATGATAAAGATAAGCCAGATAGCATACTATCATCTTGAGTAAGACTGTCCTACTGGGACAGGTCCTCCTCTCAATCATTGCAATCACGTGCCTGTGATCCAATAATTGATTCTGAGGGCACTATCTCCAACATAATGGGCTTTCCTTCGGTCGATCTAGGGCTTCTGTCCTCGAGATTCATGCTACGTGGATTATTCTGTGTTAACTATATTTTGTGCATGTTTGATTTTTCTAAAATTTTCATTTCCTTGTGTATTGCACGTGCAATCTTTTAAGCTTCCAAAAAGTTCAAAAGAAAAATCAGAAAAATAATTGTGTCTAATGGGGATCGGACACACAGGCTATATCACAGCAGTGCAAGGGATTTACCAGTGAGCTACAAGTTGCTTCTTGTTTTTATTTAATAAAAGTAACTTATAACTCAAACTTAGGCTGTAATACTCTTTTATTGTATAGTAATAAAAAATTCTGTACAAAGATTTTTGAGTCGTTACAGTCTTCTAAGCCACTTTTGTCCTACGAGCGATGACAAATGATGAGTCGCTTAGCGATTCTGATGCCTAATCAGGTATCAGACTCCAAGTTCTTTCAGCAGATGATGAGTTGCTCCTGGCGATATTCCAGTTATAGTGATACTGATGCCAAAGGTGGTATCAGACTCCAAATCCCCAACTCGCAATAAAAATCAGCGAGCAACAATGAAAATAATATAGACGAAATGATTGGGCAGCTCGTAATAAAACCAGCGTGTGGAAATAAAATGAAAAAGCTTAAATGATTGGGCAGCTCGTAATAAAATCAGCGAGTAAAAATAATATGAAATAGCCGAAATGATTGTGCAACGCGAATAAATAGCCGAAATGATTGGGTAATCGTGACTTTCGTGATAAGAAAAGTTGAAATGATAGAGCATTGCAAAAATAATATAAAAAGAAGAGAAATTTTTCTGCCCTACAAGCAGGTCAATACTGACTCTTATATACAATCTGCATGCACAAATAGATGAAAATGAGCAATATGTTTCACCAAACGCTACCAAGCAAGGGAATTCATCGACGACGATGCAGGTTTCAGTGGCATCATATACAAGCCCAAAGAATAACAAGAGCTACTTTATCCCCGGGGATTTAGTCGCAACTTCTTAAAATTCAAGATGAAGAAGTGTGGTGGCATCGACCTAGCACCGAGTCTTAATGGAAACTCATCAGCCTAGGGAATATTTCAGCGTTTCTTCTTGTCCAGCAGAATACAGATGCAACGTCTATAAGGCGATGCAACGACATATTCCTACCTCCAGGACTCAATGGCAATATATGCAGCCTAAAGACTAATTCAACATCCCTTATTATTCCAGCAGAATACGGACGCGACGTCAAGAAGGACCAGAGGGTCAGAATGAAAGCGGAGTGACGACATCTCCTAACTCTTAGTCTTGATGGCATACATATAGCCTAGAGTCTATTTGGACGTCCCTCTTACTCCAGCAGAGTCCAGACACGATGTCAACAAGGCTCTAAGTAGACGAAGAAAAAGTGGAGTGATGGCAAATTCCTAACTCCAGATCTCAATGGAAATATATACAGTTTAGAGACCATATGGATGTTTACCTTATTTTAGTGAAGAAATTAACGCGACATCATCAAAGCAAAAGAGGAGTGATAGAATATTCCTGAATTTGGGTTTTGATGGCAATACATACAAAACCTAAAGACCATTGGATGTTATCCCACCTCATATGGATACGGCTATGACTTCCCTGGGACTCGAAGAATAGAGTCTGAGCTTAAGGTAAAGTGCCACAGTGAAGCCTAACACTGAGTCATCGGACGACAATATGGATATACCCCGGCCTCAAAAGATTACTGAGACGTTGTATCACTGCATCAGAAGGATTGGGTGATACAGAAAGTACGTGACTACTCGAACCAGCGACCCGAGTGGGCATGGTTCTAGAAAAAAATCGGATGACGTAACGGTACGATGGACTAAACCCAGTACCACAAACCTAACAGACTACTATGATAAAAGGGTTCATGTATGATTAACGTTACATGAGTTTATCCATATGCCTAAGGGAAGGGTAAATTGATTACTCTGGGACGAGTAAATAAACTAATTCAGGTCATTTCAGCACAAACGATGAAGTGTAGATGTCACTTATGGGTTCTCTCGACTCATAAGGGGAAACACTCTTGTGAGATCCAAACGACTCTCAAGAGAAAAAATACTTAGGATTCCTCATGACTTCTAAGGAGAAAATGCACTTACGATATCCTCTCGCCTCATAGAGAGAAATACTTTTATGAGACCCTCATGGCTCATAAATTTGAAAAGCTTTAGTTGGCAGGGATCTCAATCTATCTCCTAAGCCATCGCTGCACTGCGGACTGTCTCCATACTGACTTCTGTATACTATCAATGGGTCACATATGATAAAGTTGTATTCAAGACATCCTCCATTAGCTAACCAAGCTACCAATGGGAAGAAGAAGTCACTTATGTGTCCACTCGATGCGTAAGGAGAAAATACTCTTGCGAGATCCTTATGTCTCATGAGGAAAAAGACGCTTATCAGTCATCACGGTTCCTAAGGAGAAAATACTCTTGCGAGATCCTTATGTCTCATGAGGAAAAAGACGCTTATCAGTCATCACGATTCCTAAGGAGAAAATACACCTATAAGATCCTCTTGAATCATAGAGAGAAATGCTTTCATGAGACCCTTACGGCTTATAAAAATGGAAAAATCCTTAGTTGACATGGATCTAAACATGTCTCCTAAGCCATCAAATCTCTAGCGGTACACTACTTAACCCATATACATACTTACGTAGGAAAAGTAGTGTAGGGCACTTGTTCGTACCAATTTTGACGCGCAAATATGCTAGATGCGCACCTATTATAAAACGATAAGATCACTTGCGCAAGCATATCAATTGCATACATGGCAGAAAAGCCCCTTTGATGACATGCGCATCAAAATACATGCGCATGTGTAAGCTGATGCATGAGATAGACTGCGACTCGTGCGAAGCACGTGTGCACATACTTGGCGTGCGCAACTGCACCCAATAAAGCATGTGCTCGTTCGTTTTGAAGAATTTTTTTTGTTAATTAACAAATTTAAAAAATTAAATCAAATCAATCTTGGATAAAGATCCAACGGTGCGCATGCACTTTAAATTGATCTAATGGTGCACAGGGCCTTTAAATTGATAAGAATCAATTTAAAATCAAATAAATCCCTAACTAATTGCAACAAGCTCTAATTTACCCTCCATTATAAATAGGATCCTAAAAAAAGAAAAGGAGAATAATCACACACAGGAGGGAAAGAAATTAATATCAGCTGCCATCAAAATAAAGTGCGCTTCTCTTCTTGAATCGAGAAAAAACTTCACCATCTTTGACCCCTTTCATCATGGTAAAAAAAGAGAAAAGGAAGAAGAAATCTTATCGTCCGAAAATACATAAAAGCTTTGGTTTTATGATAAAAGTATTTGCTTTTCCTTGAATCTTTTGATTCATTATACCAAAAGATCGAAATATCTTAAGGTTGATCCTTCTCATATAAAAGTTTATACTTTTACGAGAGATTAATCCTAAGATCTTAGACTTTGATCGATAGATGTTTTGATAAATATAATAAAAACAGAAACTTTTACTTTTTGATAAGTTCTGACCTTATTTGAAGGTCATAACTTTAATAAAAATTGAATACACTATAAATGTACTCTAAAAAGTCTAAGAACAGAGTCTTTAGCAGTGCGCACCTGATCCTAGGTCGCACCATAAAATGACCGTCTATGCAGACATACGCATCACGTGATATGCACGTGTACGTAAGTGAAAAATATTATCTCTGAACACATGCACATATATGTGAGTGCAGGTAGAAATTCGACCATAAGGAGGTGCGCAATTACGTGATATGCACGTGCGCAGCCCCTCGACCATAAGGAAGTGCGCATCACGTGATATGCACGTGCGCAGCCCTCAACCACAAGTGAGTGCGCACTACGTGATATACACGTGCGTACCCTCTTTAAAGAAGATGCATGTACATGCACATCCCAAATGTACATGAGCACATGAACATCAAGCTTTTGCTTGGAAAACTTAGTCAAATATACTAAGTACATAGGCCTATCCTTCTTGCATATGATCTAATGATCAAACATACAACTTCTTCTAAGTTGATATTATTCTCATATAAGACTAATGATTCTTAGATAAAATATAACTTCGCCAAGAATCCTTTTCGGTAAATCGGAACTTAAGTTCCAGCATGTTCTCTTCTCTCATAAACAGGATTTGGTTCAAGGGTACATCCTTCCACACATCTAATATACGGCGTTGTAATTTCTCAACATCTTCAGAGAGATGGTAAGTCCCAACAACCAACGAGCCCACCTTTCTCGTCCCAACTTTTTGAAAGATATGAAATTTCAACAAGACAGGGAATGCCTTAGCCCTGGATGTGCATCCCATAAAGATGTGCACCTCATATTGATACGCACCTGATTGATGCGCAAAAGGTGTGTGTGTTGTGTTGTATCCTGTAAATAACCGCAATCAAGATGGTGTCGCAAATAACTAGCCGCGATGAGTACGGGTCGTCGGCAGGGAAACATGAATTTCTTTTCTTATTTTAGACGAGTTGATAAAAGAGAGGAGAGATTGCTGTCGTTATAAATTAAGATGGGTAGAAAATTTTATAATAGAAAGGGTTGTAGGGTTTATAGGACTTAGTAGTTAATGGATGAAGATTTAGAAATGATTCTTTTTATCTTTTAATTGTGTAAGACTAGAGAGATAGCGATGGATGTAGATTAGGGTTCTTGGGGGGAATTAGGGTTTCCCACTACTGCTCCTTGTCCTTCCATTGATATCTATTTATCTCAAGCCCTTAACAAAATAAGTATTAACTAATATCAAATCGTGGTCGTGACTATTAATTGATAGCGCGCCCGATAAAAGGGTTAACATTTATTTTGCTAAATTTATAAACAATAAAACGTTAAAAGAAGTTGAGCGATTTTTTATCCAGTATTCTACCCTATCCTACACACCGTAGCAAGAAAGAAATTACTCGCTCATGGTTATTAGCATAGTAAAATAGAGGTGGAAGATGAATGAAACCATATTTAAAATCATAAAGTAATACTGAATGTAATGCAGAAAAGTAATGCAGAAAAAGTAATGCAGAAAGTAAGACAAAAAAGTAATGTGTGAAGTAAATGTGAAAATATAATGTGGAAAGTAAATACGAAAAGAATTAAAACAGAAGACTACCTTTATTGATCAACTATTGCATTACAAAATTTCTCCTTAAAAAGGTAGATTACAAGAACCCTTGTTTTGCTAGTAGATCTCTCTTTTGATTTGAAACTTTTAGTTTGGGATCTTGAATTGATGATTTTGGAATGCACATTTCTCAGTCCTTTTTATAATCTCTGGAATTAGAAACCCTATATACCATATTGGATTATGTAACATTACGATCTTGTCCCTGAAAATCCAGATCCTACGGCCACTAACAGACCGCGGAACCACCGCCCCTACCCATGTTTGGCCGTAGATCCGCTGCCATCTTGTGGGTTTGTGACTTGGGATTTTTTCTGGTTTTTTCTCTCGATATTTGGAGATCCTCTTTATACAAAGATTTTGAAAATATTGCTCTTAGTCTCTGCCGTTACTAGATTCTTCGATTTGCTTCTAATATTTGGCAAATTCGGTTTGATATTCCGATTTGACGTGGATCTCCTACTTAGATTTCAAACCTGAGCTAATACCTGCAAAATATCTCAAAATCATCTTGTTAGTAGCATTTGTTATTCTTGAGATATTATTCCAACCATTTATATGATATAATATCTTAAGAATATTGATTAGGAATATTTGATATGATATGCATATTTTAATATGAATATTTTATTTAAATATTATGTGCATGTATTTTCCCTAATTATATTAATTATAAATGAAGAAACATAAGATACTAATTTTTATACAAATAAACACACATATGTTCTTTATTTATAATTAACACTTTTTAGTAGTAATAATAGTAAAGAAAATGTCCATACAAATGTGCAATATTTTTGACTAATCAAATACCCCCAAACTTATCTTTTATCGTCCTGAGCAAACTATTTATTATCAAGAAAGAAAAAAACCTAGCACACTTTCATAGGCAATACGATTGCACATGGCTCGTGCAAAAAACCTTTAAACCTCTAGGTGTCTCTAATATGAGGAGTGTTGTCTCCTGAGGGTTTTCAGCGGATTGCACCCCACAAAATCCCAAAATAAAAGAAAGAAGATAAACATTACATGCAAAGATAAGGAATATATAAAAGAAAGAACTTGAAAATAAGTGTTTCAAACTACACTAGCTTTTTAGTTGTTATGAGCCATATCTTAATAGTCATGAAAAGATGTCAGAAATCATATCATCTCTCAATAAAACATCCTGTTTAGTCTTCCTTCCTACATTTCCTCCAAATATCGATCATATATCCCTACTTGTGTGTAAAAAATATCTCTACACTTAGAGAATTCAATTCAAGCTATCATACCCTTTATCCATATATCTTAGTACTTTTTAGTCGGTGATATTTTATATGGATTTGCTCACATATTTTTCAAGAGGCCGTTAATACTTTTTGAGATACTAACCAAACGATTACCGAATGTGCTCACTTATTAAGGTGTAATCAGCAATATCTTAGTCTTGCAACACCTAAGGCTTAGCAGTGACTCCCAAACCAGTTGGTCTAAGATACTAGGTGATAAGACACCCTCGCTATATATTTTTTTATGCTGCCTTAAGTAATTACAAAACCAGTGTTCATTTTTCTTTTTAATTTTTTATGCACTACTTATATTTTTTTAATCCGTCATACTGAGGCTTCTATGCAAGAGTATTTCAAGGTATTCTCTATTATCCTAAATTTCAAGATGTTTGCAAGTGCGTACAGTAGAGTATCAATGTTCAGAAGTTTGGACTCAAGAATAGAGACTATTTTTCAGACTTATTTCTATCCGCAGATTAGTGATTACTTCATCTTACTAACCCGTAGGACAACAGCTCATGACTATGTATTACTATCTTCATTTTGAAACATCTAATTTTCTTGCATTTCTTAAGTTTTTTCCATTCTTTCATATGTATTTTTCACTCACTTTTATTTTCTAAAAAAAATTTCATCATTTTTTCCATATATAGTGCCTAGTGCCATGATATTTTAGCAAATACAAACCTCCTCCCAAACCTGTTAGCAGCAGTTTCCTCACTGATGGTGTTCTTCGAGTGAATAAACCTATAGACTTGGATGGAGAATAATAGGGGGAAAAGATAGTCAAATGAAAAATTACCCCCAAACTTGTTCTTTGGCACGCACATATATTTATCTTTTTTTAACACACCTCCATTCTTAGATGAAACAGTGTTACCGAAATATGGAGGTGAGGCGGAGGAAAGTTAGTCGTGATAAAGCGGTTCCTGTAAGAACATGAGCTCCTCCGATGGGTCAGCGGAAGAGTACAGTTTTAATCTATGCCCATTTACTTTAAAAATAGAACCGTTTTTAACATTTTCTACATCTACTGCACCGTACGGTACACATACCGCACCACAAAAACTCTTTTCCAACGAGATCTTAGCTTACCCGGATGAAGATGGAGACGGGAATCGTAAAGGACTTGTTATCCTGGTGTGAATGTTTTTCTCAAAAGATGTTTATCGTGGAACACCTTTGTTCTGTTCTTTACTATAACCGCGTTATCATAGGCTTCATTGCGAAGTTCGCTTAGCTCATTTAATTGCATCTTCCGATAGTTTTTAGCTTGATCAAAATCACAATAAGCTTTTTAATAGCCCACATTGCTTTATGTTCGATCTCGACAGTGTAAGTGCACGGCGGCGCCCCGGCCGTCAATCCGAGGCCAAAATGCGGAAACGATAATTTACTTTAACTTTTGAACAGGCACCACCGCGCACTAAAAACCTGGATCGGGCCATTAATCTAGTCCTAGCAAAATAGAGAAGGGCTAGAGAGATGTACCGAGCGATCCGTGTCCTTCGGTCTTTTCGTCGTCGTCCCGATCTCCCCGCGGAATCTCCGGTCTTCAACTCCTCGTCGGAAGGGCACCACATCGCCGGGTTCTTTTACTGACTCCCATCTCTAGACCGAGGCAACTCGGGCACGATGTTGGTGAGCCGACGTGCCCAAGAAATGTTGTAGAATAATGTAGTGCTATGTCTCATTGGGGTTACTAGAAGTTGCATTTTGAGTGGAGGAATGAGATATACTTTGGAGATGAGCTAAGGGGTTTTTTTTAGCAAGCCAAAAAGATGAAAAACCCCACACCAAATTTTTGGACAGCCCCCTCCCTCTTTGGCCGGCCATGCATCATCAAGAGAATGAGAGGAGAGAGTGTATGGATCAAAAATGAGAGTGTCCCATAATGCAAGAGAGAGAAAATGTTATCATGAAAAGAAATGATCACCAACTTAAACCCACACTCTATCAACCATCATGACTCCAAAAGTCAAGCCATGATGAAGTCAAGAAGTCAAATGATGGTGCAACCATCACGAAGCAACAATATGAAAAGACCACCTTCCACAATGCTAATTTGCACAATTGCAAATAAGCCCTCCTCCACCAATTTTCAGCCAAGGAATGATACAAAAGAAAATGGACGAAACGGAAAGCAAACTGGCAACTTTAGAAAACTGATCCCGTAATAAATTACAGGAAAAACCCGCTACTGTATATACATACCCGCATTTGTATTCCGACCGAATACAAATGCAATGAGACAAATCTACACTGTACAATACTAGGATCCGGCTTAAACCAAAGCCAGCTAGTATTATCCAATCATGATCCGTGCAATACAACACATATCTGATCGAACCCTGCCATATCTCCATATGACCTCTACAACGTTTCGCCCGAAACTTGAGAAAACGGTCTGTGGGGGACTCTAAAGACTCGTCAATACTTTGGTTGTGGATTTAACCACTAGAAAGTCAGAGGTATTAGCCATACGTAACCTGCTACCAGGTATTGACCAAAAGGGACGTCGATGAGCGAACTCATCCTGACACCCTACAGAGCCTGTCAGTGACAATATCCGTACAGTCCGGTCCGTTCGTCTATGAGCATCGCATTGTGGGCCTAGGGGGTTGGTAAAAGTCAGACCCCTAAAAGCGGTACAAGTCGTGTCGGAGTGTAGCCCAGAACACCCTGAGATACTACGGGAATACCTACCAGTAAATCTCCTGCCTTGGCCAAGGACTTCATGTAATGGCTCTCCTAGACACAGCGCGACCTCACCCCCAATACCGGGAGAGACGAACCCCTGCAGATCCGCTCACTGCCTCCATGTGGCTCGGGACTGTACCCAACTAAAACCTGTTTGCACGTCTCCTTTGAGCGTGGTAGGGTAGTAATCAAAGTACAGTGGGAACTCACACGAGACAAATGACGATCTCAGGTCGATGAACTAACCTGTACACATGTCACCCGGGAACTGCTATCTGACGTCAGGTATAAGACCAACTAGCATGTTCCCGGCGAGTCCAGTCCGGTGTACTCATAACCCAATGAGCACCTGTATACATCTTAGGTGAACCAAACTGACACCAGTGGCTTGTGAGACCAGCCACCGCCCCTCGTCGGGGTCTCGACTGTATACACTAGTCTACTCTGGAGTATCGATGCCCTGTCTCGAAACTCCCACGACTAGGGACCTTTTAAGGATGTGCTTATAGACCCTAGCTCCCACGTATATAATCGCCCTCATACTGCTGGCAGTCAAGCAAGAATCCTAAAGGCTCTATCAACGTGCAATAGTGACTTGTAAGGTCACCTAAAGCAGTATACGAGGATAAAGATAAACCAGATAGCATACTATCATCTCGAGTAAGACTGTCCTATCGGGATAGGTCCTCCATCAATCATTGCAATCACGTGCTTGTGATCCAATAATTGACTCTGAGGGCACTATCTCCAACAGACAGGAAGGTGGCAAGCCTTCCCAAACACTAGTCGATATGGAGACATACCAATATCGGTCTTATAAGCGGTACGAAATGCCCAAAGAGCATCTGTCCATTTGGTGGACCAATTTTTACAGTTCTTAGAAACTATTTTCTCCAAAATTTGTTTGATCTATCTATTGGAGACTTCAGCTTGCCTGCTCATTTGGGGATGATAGGGCGTCGAAAGCTTGTGGTTGATTGAATATTTCTGCATCAAAGTCTCGAAAGACCGATTACAGAAGTATGTCCCATTGTCGCTAATGATAGCGCGTGGATGCCCGAACCGAGAAAAAATATTTTCTTTAAGGAACTTAACAACAACCTTGTTGTCATTAGTACGACACGATATTGCTTCCACCCATTTAAAGAAATAATCAACCGCTAATAAAATGTATAAGTTCCCAAAAGAGTTGGGAAATAGGCCTATAAAATCAATTTCCCATACATCAAATATCTCTACAACCAAGATAAGTTGGATCGGCATCACATTTCTCCGTGAAATCCGACCCATGTGTTGACATCGTGAACAAGTTTTGCAATAATCATATGCATCTTTAAATAACGTTGGCCAATAAAAACCACATTGCAAAATTTTCTCCGCCGTTTTCCAAGGACAAAAGTGACCGCCACATGCTTGATCATAGTAGAAAGACAATACACTCTTGAACTCATTATTAGGGACACATCGACGAATGTTCTGATCGGGGCAATACTTAAACAAATAAGGTTCGTTCCAGTAAAAGAGTTTTACTTGAGATAAAAATCTGTGATTGTCTTGATTTGAACATTCGCTGGATAGAAATCCCGTTGCTAGATAATTCACAATATTAGCGAACCAAGGTTCGCTAGATATAGTCAAGAGTTGTTCGTCCGAAAAGGAATTGTTTAATGGCAAGGTCAACGTTGATAAAGAAGAAAGACGTGAAAGATGGTCGGCTACGACATTTTCACATCCACTTTTGTCTCGTATTACAAGGTCAGATCCAACGTATTAGCCTAGGCTTAGCATCCTTCTTCGATAAAAGATGTCTTAAGGAGGAATCATCAATATAAACAACAATTGGAGAGCCAATTAAGTAGGGCCTGAATTTTTCTAATACAAATACAACTACCAAAAGTTCTTTCTCGGTGGTTGTATAATTCATTTGGGTATCGTTCAAGGCCCTACTTGCATAGTAAATTATATGTGGCATCTTATCAATGTGTTGTCCTAAGACTGCACCAATAGCAAAATCGGATGCATCACACATAAGCTCAAAAGGTTGATTCCAATCTGGAGATGACAGAATGACGGTTGTAGTGAGGGAAAGTTTAAGTGATTCAAAAGCAGCTACGCAATCCGAGTCGAAGTGAAATATTGTATTCTTGGCCAAGAGAAGAGCAAAGGGTCTAGCAATTTTGCTAATGTCCTTAATGAATCGTCTATAAAACCCGGCATGACCAAGAAAGGATCGTATATCTTTGATGTATTTGAGAGGAGTAAGGTTGGAAATGATATTTATTTTAGTTTTGTCTACCTCAATGCATTTTCGTGAAATGATATGTCCTAAGACAACACCTTCTTGAACCATGAAATGACATTTTTCCCAATTCAAAGTTAAATTCTTATTCTTACAGCGAGTAAGATCAGCGTCAAGATGACGTAATTATTCCTCAAAGGAGTCGCCAAATATGGAGAAATCGTCCATAAATATCCCCAGAAAATTCTCGTCCATGTCCGAGAATATCCCCATCATACACCGCTGAAATGTAGCGGAAGCATTTCGTAACCTAAAGAGCATGCGTCTATAAGCAAAAGTACCAAAAGGACAAGTAAAAGTTATCTTATCTTGATCCTTGTCGGTGATGGGAATCTGGTTATAGCCTGAGTATCCATCCAAAAAACTATAGTACTCATGCCGGGCTAAACATTCCAACATCTGGTCAATGAAAGGTGGAGGGAAGTGATCTTTCCTCGTCGCGGCATTGAGTTTTCTATAATCAATACATACCCGGCATCTGGTTTGGGTACGTGTTTGAATCAAATCATTAGCCTCATTAGTTATGACCGTGATGCCAGAATTTTTAGGGACCATATAAATAGGACTTACCCATTGGCTATCAGATATAGGGTAAATTATACTATTATCTAGGCATTTGATGATTTCTTTTTTCACTGCCTCTTTCATGACAGGATTCAACCATCTTTGTGGGTCTCGGGCTGGTTTGGCTTCATCCATCAAATGTATATGATGTTCAACAATCAAGGGACTAATCCCTTTGGTGTCCGGCATTGTCCAACCAAAAGCTTGCCGATTCGATCCCAAGATAGACCGAAGAGCTGTCTCTTGCTCTAAAGCTAGAGAAGATGATATGATAACAGGCAAAGACTCATTCTCATCTAAATATGCATATTTAAGATGAGATGGCAGCGTCTTGTGATCTAGTGTCGGCGGAGAGACGATAGAACGTAGGATAAGGGAATGATACTCGGACTCCATAAGAGGTTCATAGCTAGCATAAGAGATTGACTCGAATAACTCAACTAACTTATTCGACAAGTCAAAGGATTCAAACTTGGGGGTAGACTTGTCGAAAGAAGGGTCCCTACTCGTATAATAAATAGCTGGATCAAACAACAATGCACTAATGGCGTGAATATCATTATCGTAAAGCTTCTCAAATTCGCAACTGTCGGAAGCTATCTCATTGACAGAACATATATCAATTATATGAGCAGAAGGTTTGGAGGGTTGACTTCCTACCCTGAAAATGTTAAGTTCAATTGTCATCTTTCCAAAGAACATGTTCATGGAACTATTACGACAATTGATAACTGCATTGGAAGTTATTAGAAAAGATCGACCAAGAATCACCGGAATTGGGTTCCGTAGGTTCGCCATAGGCCGTGTATCTATAATTATAAAGTCCATAGGGAATATAAATTCCACGACTTTGATCAATAGATCCTCTAGCTTACCCCTAGGGTGGGTAATAGATCGATCGGCCATCTGGAGAGTGCAGTGCGTAGGTTTCAACTCTCCTATGTCTAGTTGCTCATAAACGGAATACAAGAGCAAGTTAACACAAACACCTAGATCGAGTAGAGCGCGATTGATTTTTTTACCCCAAATAGTTATAGAAATTGTAGGATAACCGAGGTCCTTATGTTTGTTGGGCAAATATTGGGTAAGTGCATCGCTCACATTGCTAGCTAAGAAAACCTTTTTAGGTACTTGAGTTTTCCTTTTCTTAGTGCACAAGTCCTTTAGAATTTTCGCATAGAATGGAACTTGTTGGATAACATCTAAGAAAGGAATATTTATGTTAACTTGCTTAAATATTTCCACAATCTTCTCCATTTGTCGACTTGGTTTGTTGGGCCTCAACCAGTTTGGAAAAGGGCTTTATTAACAGGGGTTGGGTCCAACACTTGTGGAGAAGTTTGTGGGTATGGAATGGATCCAAAAATTGGACTTGGGATGGTCTGAGATGGTAATTTATTCAAGGAAGTGGACTGAGCGTTCGAGCCCAGTGGAGAACGGAGAATAGGCTTGGAAGAAGATGCTGGATTAGACGAAGTAGAAGTAGAAGTAGTAGCCGGGGCGTCATCTAAATCATCAACTTGTTCCCAAACATGGTTATTCAACTCTCTTCCCGATCTCAACGTAGTTACGACACTCACATTATGATTTTGTTGGTTAAGAACGATGTTAGCGCTTTGTGGGTGGCCAGGATTTGGTACAGGTTAAGATGGAAGTTTCCCTTTCTCTCTCTCACTCATTGCGGTATTTAACTATGCAATTTGTAATTCAATAGATTTTATGCTTTCACCGTGGGAAGCAGTGTGTTGCACTAGCATTTGGATAGAAGACGTTAAATTGGCCGACGTTTGTGCAGATTATTTAATAAATGTTTCTAAGTTTCTTTCGAGTGCAGAGATTTTATCGGTACCGGTCGTTGGAATATTAGTCTGTGGTTGGAAAGAATTATTATAAGAGGCAAAGTTGTTGATCGGATTTTGGAAAGATTGCGGTTGAAAGGGCTACTGAATTTGTTGTGATTGTTGTTGTTGTTGTGGGGGAAGCTTTTGATAGTTATTTTGGCTAGGAAACTGATTTTGAGTTTGAGTTTGGTTTTGGTTCCAAGAAAAATTAGGATGATTCCTCCATCCCTGATTATATGTGGATGAATAAGGATCGTTTCTAGGTCATTGCTGAAAAGCAGCATTAGTTTATTCTTGACCTTGAGACGGAGGATTCAAAGGACATTCTTCCGTTAAATGTGATGAGTCAAAACAGCAACCACGCACGGTTTTGGGAAGCGTAACTTGGTTTTTGGACGCTAAAGAGAACTTGCTCTCTATAGCTTCGAGTTTCTTTTGCATCGCGGCCATTTCGGCTTTCATTACGATGGAAGCGACGAGCTGATGGATACCTACCCCAGATGAAAACGAAGTTGTTGGTTTAGTGCTCTCCTACTGTAATGTTTGTTTGGTGAAATCTTCCAGAAATTGCCACGCTTCGTCATCGTCTTTTGACATGAAATGACATTGACAAATAGTTTCTAGCATTTTTTTGTAGCTGGATTGATACCCTCATACATAATTTGGCATAGTTGCCATCTTTTGATTTCGTGATGAGGGCATTGGACAAGGAGATTTGTAAACTGTTCAAAGCATTTCCAAAAGGGTTCGTTGGGAAGTTGGGCAAACTGGTTAATCTCTCTCCGAATATGGGCAGTCTTGTGATGAGGATAAAATTTCTTAAGGAATGCTTTGACGAATTCATCCCATTTAGCTATAGAATGTGAGGCAGTGCTATAAAGCCACTTTTCTTTGAGATCGCACAAGGTAAAAGGGAGAAGACGTAATCGCAAAGCATCCCCTAAAATATGGGTGGTGCTCATCATTGCACATACGTTTTCGAATTTGGTTATAAAAACGTATGCACCATCAGATTCAAGCCCGTGAAATTTTGGCAACAAGTTGATGAAGTGGGCTTAATTTTGAAATTATCCTCATTGGCTAGTGGAAGAGACAGACACGTAAAAAGGGGTCCGTGTACGGGATAGCATTGGTCTTGAAGAGCGATGCGTGGTGGATTCTGAATTTGCGCACCTACTGGTAGTGGCAAGGTGGTGTTGTTAAAACCTGGTGGAGATCCGTCCATCCCAGGACATGTGTCAGGTGGAGGATAAATAGAAGATGGAGAAGTATCGACTTCAGAGTCGACAGCAAAAACGCGGACTAAACGGGCACTAAAATCTCGTGTCCGGCCGATCATGCACTAAGTGGGTTTAGTGTACGTAGCAGCGTGTGATATATGTGAGAACGATTTTTAAGAAGGCTTGTTTTGAAAAATGTCGAACGTGAGACTTGACTCAACCAATCACAAAATGCACAATCAATCACTAGAGCTAGGGCCACCTAGGTCAAGTCACTAGACCGCTCAAATACTTCCGAAGGAAAAGACGTAAGATCAATCCTTTATCACCTCCTTATCAATCTTGCGGCCAGGTAAGTGCCATGTAAGTAGGAGGTATCTGCTATATGAATCACCAAAATACCGGGCCTAATTAAGTAACAACTTTCCTTAGTCACACTTGCTTAGACACCATAAGAGAAATGCGGATAAGCAATAGATTACCCACGACCCTCCTGTTTCCCCCAATCATAGCAAAGCTCTGTGCAAATTTTGAAGTTTGAAATGAAGTAGTGCTTCATAGCAGTGCCAGCGCTGAGAGTCAAAGACTTTGAGGCAGCGCTCACGTGCAAAGCACATGAGTGCTAGCGCTAAGAGCGCTGCATTCTGAGCAGCGCACCACGTGCAAAGCACGCGAGCGCTAGCGCTAAGAGCGCGGCATTCTGAGCAGCACACCACATGCAAAGCATGTGAGCATTAGTGCTAAGAGCGCTGCACTCTAAGCAGCGCACCACGTGCAAAGCACGTGAGCGGTAGCGCTAAGAGTGCTGCACTCTAAGCAGCGCACCACGTGCAAAGCACGTGAGCACTAGCGATGAGAACAAAATGTTCTCGGCCCTTGGATCAAAGATCCAACGAACATGATTAAAAATCATCAATAGACCAGAATAAAATTCTGTTAAGGAAACATTCCTCAGAATCTTTCCAAAAAGGAAAGATTATGCTCTGAAAATTAGAGCATTGTTGGATCAATGATCGAATGGTGATTAAAAATCACCAAAATACAGAATAAATTCTGTATGGGAAAAGATTTTCCAATCTTGTTAAAAACAAGAAGATTGCCTTCTGTAAATCAGAAGCCTTTGGATCAAAGATCCTACGGGGGAATATCCCCAAAACAATTAGAGAAAAGATCTCTTCAACCAATTCAACAAATCAGCCTACCCTATATAAAGGCCCCAAGACTTCAAGTCTCATATAGAGAAACCCCCCCCCCCCCTAAACTTTGAGAAATTTCAAAGACAAAGTGCAAGTTCTCAGAAGAAGAAGATTTTCTTCAAGGTAAAAAAAAGAACAGAGAGATGAAATCATCTCATATAAGAAGAAGAATTTACTTCTTTTTCTTCAGATCATAAATCTATAAGACCAAGGTTTTTCATAAAAAGAGATCAAAGTATCTCATCATAAAAAATAAGGGGAAGAACTTAATCTTCTTCAGATCATAGATCTGCAAGACAAATTGTTTTTCATAAAAGGGATCATAATATCTCATTATAAAAAGAGGGAGAATAATTCAATTTCTCTTAGGATCATAGATCCATAAAGGCAGAGCCTTTCACCAAAAACATAAGAGATTGAAACATCTCCTATAAAAAATAAGAACTTTGTTCTTAGATCCATGAGACAAAGTCTCTTATAGAGAGAATTTAATTTTCAGGGCGCAAAGCTGCCTAAAAAGAGCCTTTGCGCTCCAATTAAAGAAGAGAGCCTTAGCGCTCCAAATCTAGCGCACAACGCTGCAGAGCCTTAGCGCTCCAAACTTAAACAGAAGCGCTCTGTGCTTATTGACTGGCACTCAACGCCAAGCGCGCCACGTGCTCCTCATGTGTGTGCTACTGCGGTCTTTGAACTGGCGCTCAATGTCAAGCACGCCACGTGCTCCTCACGTGTGCGCTACTGCGCTTTTTGAACTGGTGCTCACCGCCAAGCACGCCACGTGCTCCCCACGTGTTCACTACTTAAACAGAAGCGCTTTGCGCTCTTTGACTGGCGCTCACTGCCAAGCGCACCACGTGCTCCTCACGTGTGCGCTACCCAACAGAAGCGCTCTGCGCTCATTGACTGGCGCACAGCGCCAAGCGCGCCACGTGCTCCTCACGTGTGCGCTAAAAGAACATAAATTGTTCTATAAATAAAGCCCATAGCCATAATGAATGCTCAGAGCCCAAATCAATGCTCAGCATTGTTAAATGTTTAACATTTTAACTGAATGGGCCGAGCCCAAGTTGGCCCCAGATCCCTAATTCAGATTAATTGAGCCCATATGCTCATAAATCTTTGATCTTAGTCCCAAATTGGACAACAGATCTCCCAACCAATATTGGTTCAAGGGTACATCTCTTCACTCCTATGATATTTTTCGTTGTAATACTTCAACATCTTCAGAGAGGTGACGGGTCCTGACAACCAGACATTCCACGGACTGTGGGGTCCTTAAACTCATGGACTATGATGTCCTTAAACTTTACAGACTATGATGTCTCTAAACCACCACGGACTGTGAGGTCCTTAAACTCATAGACTATTATGTATTTAAGCTTTACAGACTATGACGTCTTTAAACTCTGGACTATGATGTCCTTAATCTTCTGGACTGCAATGTCCCTAAACTAAACAATAGAGCCCAAATGCTCTTTTGTTGGATCTAAATGATCCTGTTAAGTTGATCTTAGTCTAAAATTAGACTAACGTATTCTTAACAAATTTTTAAATTGATCTTAGTCTCAAATGAGATTAACGATCCTTAAACCCAAACCCAAGTCTAAGAAAATACGGATTTGACTAATCCCCGCCCTACGGGCGACAGCATAAATTAGTCTCCGTATACAATCCACGGGCAACCAAAAACAAAAAAAATACACAGGACACAAAGTGACCATCTGGAGAAGGATAAAGTGGTTACCGCGATGCGGTAGCGTAATTAACTGCAGGGGCTTGTGCCTGCAGGGAAGAGCGTCCCCACAATCAAAAATCCCTTAACGAGGGGGAATCTGACGAAGTCTGCTACATCGGCCGCATACGTTTAAACCTTCAATACATAGTGCCATAAATCAACTTGGCATCTTCGGAGAGGTGGACGGATAAAACCAAATAGCATCTACCCCCAAAATTCTGGCCGGACGTCCCAACGTCCCGGTCGCGTCTTTCGGCGGTGAACAGATTCTGGCACGCCCGGTGGTACCTCTTCCTCTTTCCACTCCACACTTCGTGTGTCGTGTTTCGTGAAGAAATCACAATTTAACATGGTTTCCTTTGGATGTGAAGTACTAAGATTTGTTATCTTGCTCCGGGCAGAAAGAACAGAAGATCAATGGCTTCAAACTGCACTAACTGTAACTACAACTCTCACTCTGTCCTGTCCGGAGGAGTGACTTACGGGCCCCAAGAGGCCTCCATCTTCGCCATGCCAGTGGAACAGATGACTCAGGCCACCACTGGACTGTTCTTCGGGACCATGCTCCCGCCAACAAGCTTCAGCACTCATTTACCATCGCAAGAAGCTCCAAAAAAGTCAGTCTTTGATCGGCTTGTAACTACTGTGGCCCCTTTCAACGGGTCGCCTAAATCCGGTGCCTCAGTTTTCAACAGATTGGGCCGAAGCTCAAGTAGGCCTGTCAAGAAGCCCGCAATACCAGAAGGCGTTATCCCGAAACGGATAGCCATTCCTGCCCCTGAAGTAGTCAGAGCGGCTTCCCCTTCTAAGGAGTCAGTCTTTGCAAGACTGACCGTTTCATCTCCCGTCCAGGCAAAGTCATGAAGGTTGTTTCCCCTGTTCGAAAGTCGGCCTTCGCAAGACTGACTGTCCCTTCTCAACGTACGTCAGTCTTCAGTAGGCTAGCTCCAATAACAATCTCTCCTCAAAGTAAGGGGCAAGAGGAAGCTCGTCCAACAACAGAGGGGATCCCGTCTGCCGACATGCTCGACGTCGCCACTGGCGCCGAGTGAGGAAAGCTGGGGGAAATTCCCTTTCTGGATTGACTCCGCCAGCTCCAATGGTGGAAGTCGACGCTGCTGTTCCAACTGGGAACAGCTTTGAACCACTAAGGAGGGTGCGCAAGAACTCTCCGAAGGTCGTACTCAAAAAATCTCCTTCACCTGTAGACAATGGCACAAAGGCGAAGCTTGAACAGCCCCCTCAGCGGCTGTCCTCTAAAATTTACAAGGTCTGGCGTCAAGTCGAAGATTCGGTGATTGATCAAGATTACTCCCGCCGATCGAAGAAGATAAAGGTTCAGTAAGAGAAGGACCACTCTGTCGTACCACAGAAGGTGTCGTCTGCCTGGGTGCCCGCTGCAACGGCCCCCTCAACTTCACCAGCCCACAAAAAGAGAAGGCCGGAGAAAATCCTCTCGTATGCGACAAATGTCAAGGGCACTGAGCCTAAATGTCCTAAGTATGGGAGCATGGTGGTGCATACCGTCTATATGGCATCCAGAAAAGAGGATAGCCGTATCTCCACAGGTCATCGACCGCTTACGCGATCAGTGATTAAGGCTCAGGAGCAACAACAACAAAAGCTCCAAGAGATGCTAACAGCCATGGCCGCACTCACGGGACTAAAAGCAAGCTCAGAGACGTCCTCAGAACAGCGTCATCAGCAGGAAACTGATGCCGAATTTCTTCGGAGAATGCTTGAGAAAAAGGACAAAGAGGCCGCGGAACAAGCGGCCAACATAAAACAAATTGCCCTTCTATTCCAAGATATGGTGGGCATGATGATCCAGCCGGACCCTCCAGTCAAAGATCCTCCAGTAATAATTGAAGATGATAGAGGAGAGACATCAAATCCTCTGCCGGCTCTGTCAGTAGCCAAGGAGGAGACCATCTCTAAAGCCACGCTCGATGATTATATAGCTCAACAAATACGAGCTCATCAAGCGAATGAAGCGGCTGGCCAAGTCGTCAGAACTGGACGGCCCTATCCGGGTTGGTACGATCAAATAAAGTACCCGCCAGGATACACGATTCCTAAATTCCATGTGTACAAGGGGACATGCAATCCCCATCAACATGTCGTCCAGTTCAGGGCTCTCTGCGGCAACACTGGAGGGGATGATAAGCTACTGCTTTGCCAATTCTTCGGCAGCTTGGCAGAAACGGCGTTCGAATGGTACTTAGAGCTTCCCAATGACTCCATCAAAACTTTTACAGAAATGGAATTGCTGTTCACCCAGCGTTTCGCAAGCGTTAGCGAACGCACCCTAATCACCGCATTAATTAACGTCAGAGTAAAGCCAGGCGAAACATGGGTGCAATACGCGATACGGTGGTGGAATCTATGGTCGAAGTGCGAGCAGCGCATCGAAGAAGCGCCTGTGGTAGGCATGTTTATGGGTACTCTTGATCCGCAGGCGACCATATCCCAGTTCATGATGTTCTTCAAGCCAACTACTTTCCAGGCCTTGATTGACAAGCTGGCCCAAATGGATCAGATGGGTCATAGACCATCTTCTTCGAAGTTGAAATCTCGAAATGAAAAAAGGAAAGGGAAAGCGACCTTCGTCGCCAATGCTCAGCAGTAGCCCATTGGTCCGAAGCCATATGATCGCCTAGATGAAAGACGGCGATTCTTCAATGAGAAACTGAAGTGCCCTTATTTTTTCCCCCGGGATAAAACGAGGAGACTGTTCGAGCTGGCGGTGTGCAACAGGCTCATCAGCTTGCCGGATCCGAAATGCCCATTGCAACCCGGTGAGGCCAATAATCCTAATTATTGCCCCTATCACCAAGTGGTAGGCCATCCGATCGAAGATTGCTTTTCTTCAAAGGCTGGATTGAGGACCAATACCAACAGGGAAAATTCGTACTGTCTGAGAACTGGAAAGTAAGCCCGCCTCAACCGCACGCTCTTAAAAGGGGGGACACGCCGGAGGCATCATGCTCTTTTGTAGAAGAAGATACATGGGAGGTCGCTCTTTCAGCCAAGACGAAAAGAATGCTGAAGGATCTCCAAACATGCCTGGCGATCAGGTAGAAAAATCCGCTAGAACCCGAGGTCATCGAGGGAATGCTGAAGCCGCGCCTGATTCCAAGAATTGGTAGCGATAATCAAAACGCTCAGGCCCAGCCGTCAAAGTCTTCAAAAAAGATGAAGAAGACCAAAAGCCTGTGAAGCATGGTGACAAGCGTACAGACCTGCAAAAACATATTGACGCGTTGGATAAATATAACCAGAAGGCGCGAACCCCGGTCACGCTTCAAGAGTTTCTCAACCACATCCTTGAAGACGGAGACAACGACAAAAATGAGGCAGAAGACTCATCAGATGAACCTGAGGATTATGTGGCAAGCTTCCACGTGATCTCTCACTCGCCGTTAGATGGTGAAGAAGCTCCTGATGTAGAGAAACTGGGGGCAAATCCCGAACTGGAACTCCTAGGACCGTCAAACGAGATGATTGACGTATTCCTGAACAAAGCTCTTCTGAAAAGCAAAGCACATCGAGCGCGAAATGGCCATATTTGAAAAAGCCAAACGCCGGCGACTGGACGAAAGAGTTAAAACACTCCCACCAGATCAAAGCATATCCGCCGCAAATAAAAGCAGGTTCAAGACAAGGAAAAGGTTCGCCAAAGCCATATCGATGGGAATGAAGCTGCCACCCTCCGAAGGAAACACTCCAGATAGGATACACCTTAACGAAGAGGATGTACATCCTAATTTCTGCTTATATCATCAGAGGATTGCACACCCCACTGAAGAAAGAAACGCCTTTAAAAATTGGTGGAAAGGGTATGTCTCTCACATGCAAAACTTCAAGAGGATGAAGCGTGAAGCTCGTCGACAGCGGAAAAATGCGACAGACGAACGAGGAAGAGCTGCCGGCAACTGTCACATGGGTGATAATAAGGGATCGCAAGTTCTCACCTTCGGGAGTGATTTTGAAAAAGAAATGGCTCTCGGCCCTCTCTTCAAAGAATCCACCTCAGGAAAAGAGGAAGAAACGAAGAATAGAGAGAATATTCAGCTGCGCAATCGCACGCTACCTGAAAAGAATCTTGGACCCGCAAACAAGGGATCAAACAAAAAGGATAAGGGGAATGAAAAAGTCCCTAAGGATATCTCCCTCAATGACCGAGTCGTCGAAGAGCTGGCAGCCAAGGACCCGCCCAAGAAAAACAATGTGGATTACAACGTTCTGGCACACCTGAGGAAGATACCATCACAGCTAAGCATTTTCGACGCCCTTCTGTTATCCAAAGAGGCGAGAGATTCTTTGATCAAGGCACTACAAGAGCCCGAGCAGTTCCAAGCTTTCCTTGCCGAAAAAAAGATGAAGGACGAGCTGGAAGAAGTGCACACAGCCGATATCACCTTCGGCGATGAAGATCTTCTCCTCGGTGCGTGCGAGCATAACCGCCCCCTTTATGTCTCCGGATACTGTCATGATATCAAGATAGTCAAAACCCTGGTTTACAATGGGTCCTCCGTCAACCTCCTCAATGTAAGAGTGTTGAAGGAAATCTGCATGAGCGTTCAGCACCTCGCTCGTGATCAAATCACCATCTCCGGGTTTGACTCTCAGTCATCACAGACGCTCGGGTCTGTGATACTGACGTTACACTTAAGGCTGCTCGTCACGGACATCACATTTCACGTCATTGACGCCAAGACTTGTTATAATGCTTTGCTCGGCCGGCCTTGGTTACACGAGTACAACATTATCCCTTCTACACAGCATCAATGTATGAAGTACTTCAAAGATGGGCTTGAATACACTGTGACAGGGGAGCTGAACCCATCACCACTATTCCTGTCTTCGGGAGTGATACCGAGGAGGAAGAAGAAATAGTTTATTCAGGGTCTCCCCAATGCAACAAGCCGAGACCGTCCACCCCTATTCTGGTCTTTGGCAGCGACTCGGAAGATGTGGTCAATGCAGTATTTTCTGTTCGACAATCAATACAAGCCTTCGCTGGCAATGATCGGAGTTTGCAAATCTCCATGGTTCCGCAAGAGCATTACAAAGAGCTCGACGCGCTTGATACCTATAGTGTGCAGAAACTGCAGACATTCTACGCCCCTCCCAGGCGAAGAGATGAAAATGCGATCCTCTTTTATCGATCCACGGAAACCAAAGTGGAGAAAGAAATTTGGAATGGTGTCGATTCTACACTTGACAGGCTCCAGCCCATCCATCTGCCTAGATACTACACAGAAGGATTAAAAAGGCTGTTGAGGCGCCAAGGCATACCCTTCATACAGACTGCTCGAAAAGCTCAGTTCCACAAAAGGATCTGGAACGTCCCCGGAACTCAGCGAAAATTGCTCAACGGGAGAATGGAAACGATCGGTCTTGGATATGTTCAGTCCAAGAAACGGGAGCGATTCCATGGCTGCTACGTTATACGTGACTTTGATGAAGAAGGAGATGCTCTGTTAAAAGACGCTAACCCTGAACCAAAACGAGGTCTCGCCACAAAAGTGCCAAGTCCGTCATTCGAAGAACAGATGGAAAAGCTAATAAGGGAAGAGGGTCAAAAGGTCCGGGATGACCATAACCGCGAAATGGCCATTTACGAGAAAGCCAGAACGCAGCGCCTCCTTCAGCAGGCTACTGAAAATGACGATGCCCTTCGTCGCCAGCCTATCATACGGAAGATCCGACGGGAAGGCAGAAACAAACTAAAGAACGGAAAAAGCATTCGACAGTGGCAAAGCGGGTCCAAGAAGCCACACGATCGAGAATCGAGCAGTCGGGGTCCGTCTCTTATAAAGAAGATGGGTCGAGCATATTCTTTTCCTCAAGACAAGACAAGAAAGATATTCGATCTTGTCATGAAACATCAGATGATTACCCTCCCGGAGTCCAAGCACCCCGAACAAGCAGGCGAGGTCTCTCACCCGGATTATTGCTCCTATCACCGAGCGATAGGACATCCTCTCGAAGACTGCTTCACATTCAAAGACTGGGTAGAAGACCAATATCAGCAAGTCAGGTTCTCTTTATCCAGCAGTTGGAGGGTAATCCCGCCACAGAAGCATGAACAGAAAGCCACATATGCAGCGAGAGTAGAACCGGATCAACATCGGTCTTGGAAGCGATCTCGCACCTGTCATGTGATAACAATGTCAGAAGAGGGAGTACGCGAGGATGTGGCCGACTTCCCCTGGTGCTTTGAAAACGATGATGACGTGGTGATCTTAGAATTTCCACCAGCACCGAAAGAGCTGGATAATGGAATACACACCACGGCGGACAACCTAAGAAAAATCGACTTGGGGACGGCAAATAACCCGCGGCCGATGTTTGTCAGTGAGCCGATGTCTAAAGAACAGGTGGCTACGCTAAAAGACATGCTCATGCAGTATAGAGACTGCTTCGCATGGAACTATTCCAAGATGCCGGACTAGATCCAGAGATTGCTATGCACAAATTGGCGATATCTCCGGACATCAATCCAGTCAAACAAGCGCCGAGAAGGATGCGGCTCGAGCTTGAGATGAGTATCAATGACGAAGTCAAGAAGCTAATCGACTCCGGCTTCATCCAAGAGGTTCAGTACCCTGACTGGATTGCCAACATCGTCCCAGTGATGAAGAAAAATGGGACAGTGCGCATCTGCGTGGACTTTCGAGACCTCAACAAAGCTTGCCCAAAGGATGATTTTCTGTACCGGTTACCGAGCTGATGATAGATAACACGTCCACTCACGAAGTATTCTCCTTCATGGACGGATCATCAGGGTATAATCAGATAAAGATGCACCCTGAAGACAAGAAGCATACCGCTTTTCGGACCCCTCTGGGTATATTCTGCTATAAAGTGATGCCTTTCGGTCTGAAGAACGCCGGCGCTACCTATCAGAGGGCTATGACGAAGATTTTCGATGAACTCATACATGAAGTCGTCGAATGCTATATCGACGACCTTGTGGTGAAATGCAAATCGCACGAGGAGCATTGGGAGCATATAAAAATAGTGTTCCAACGTCTTCGGAAATACAACTTGAAGATGCCCTCTGAAATGCGCATTCGGAGTTTCCTCGGGTAAATTCCTAGGATTCATCGTACGAAATCGAGGCATCGAAATAGACCCTTCAAAGATCAAGGCGATCATGGAAATGCCTCCGCCAAGAACTCTCAAGCAACTGCGATCTCTCCAAGGAAAGCTCGCATATATCCGATGATTCATAGCTAACCTCTCCGGCAAATGCCGCCCCTATAGTCACCTAATGAAGAAGAGGAACCCGTTTGTTTAGGATCGTAAGTGCCAAAGCGCACTGAACGAAATTACGCAATACCTGCAGAATCCTCCGGTGCTAACCGCTCCGGTCAAGGGAAAGCCCCTCATCCTGTACATGACAGCCCTTGAAGGTTCCTTAGGCGCGCTATGGGCACAGGAAAAAGACCAAGGGAAAGAGAGAGCCCTTTACTATTTGATTCGAGTTCTCCTGGGGGAAGAAAACAACTACTCGCCTATGGAAAAACACTGCCCGGTGTTAATCTTTGCGATAACGAAGCTCCGGCACTATGCGTTGGCGCATGAGGTCCACCTCATCTCAAAAGTGGACCCTCTCAAGTATTTGATGTCAAGAGCCATACTAAGAGGACGACTTGCTAAATGGGCCCTGATCTTGATGGAGTTCTCGATAACTTATCGTCCTCTCAAGGCAGTGAAAGGCCAGGACATTGCCGACTTCCACGCTGAGCATCCGATACCTGCCGATTCTCTCTTGAAATGCGAATTGCCAGACGAGCACGCATTTGACACGATCGACGGGGAGAAAGGAGGGAGTGATACTTGATGGGAACTCTACTTCGACGGAGCATCTTCTATGAAGAAGCGAAAGCATAACTCCCTCATAATCAAATCTGGGGTAGGCCTCATCTTTGTGACTCCACAAGGAGGGATAATGCGCTTTGCCTTTTCCTTGACATAGCCGAGGAAGAACAATGAAGCCGAATATGAAGCTTTCATAGCAGGTCTTGAGATCACTGTCGACATAGGAATTGAAAACCTCCTCATATACGGAGACTCCCAACTGGTCGTTAGCCAAGTAAACGGCGACTATCAGAAGTGCAAACTGGAGTTGCTAAAGTACGGCGAGAGAGTACAAAATTTGCTGACTCAAATCCCTGCCTACGCCCTGGAAAGCATACCGCATGCGGAAAATATCAAGGCGGATGCATTAGCCAAGCTCGCTATAAAACTAGTCGACGAGAACCTCGATGACGTAAGGATCGTTGTGCAAAGCCGTCGGGTTCTTGCACCAGCAGAAATATCTCCGGAGTCGTCCGAAGAAAAGGGAGCGACCAAGAAAATGGCCCTACACATAAAAGACCAGGAAAAGGCTAAGGATTGAAGAGAAGTCTTTATAGACTAATTCAAATCCCGTCGAACACCTGAAGATGCGTCGTCAATACATCAGCTCATGAAACGAGCTCTATCCTTCACCTTTGTCAATGATACTCTGTATAAGAGATCGTTCGACTCCCTGTGGCTAAGATGCATGGGACCTGAAGAAGCAAAGAGAGTCGTCCAAGAAACTCACGACGGACTCTGCGGTTCTCATCATGCCGGGCCGAAGATGAAGCTGAAGATCAAAAGGACGGTCTACTATTGGCCCACGATGATTCAGGACTGTCTCGAATACGCAAAGCAGTGCCACTCGTGCCAAATTTACGGGGACTTTATCCACCAGCATCCAAATCCTCTACATCCAACGGTGGCTAGCTGGCCGTTTGAAATGTGGGGAACTGACATAATTGGGCCTATTGAACAAGCATCGTCCTGAGTACATCGGTTCATACTGGAAACAACCGATTACTTCTCCAAGTGGGCAGAAGCAGTACCACTAAGAGAAGTGAAGACGGAGAATATCCTCCATTTCTTTAAGACACGTGGCATCTATCGGTTCGGCACTCCGTGATGGATTATCTCCGATAATGGGCCAGCCTATAGAAGCCATAAGATCAGCCTCTTCACACAGCAGCATAATATAGACTGGAGATACTCTTTGGTCTATAATCCCCGAGCTGACGGTCTGGCTGAGGCTTTCAACAAGACCTTGACGAAGATCATGAAAAAGACGGTGTCCAAAAATAAGAAGCACTGGCATGAGAGACTGCATGAAGCTCTCTGGGCGTATCGAACTACGTTCAAAACAGCCACAAACACAACACCGTATGCATTAGTATTCGGCACTGAAGCGGCACTCCCCTTAGAGATAGAGATACCCTCCTTACGAGTGGCGGTTCATTACGAGCTAACAGACAAAGACAATTCTCATCTTCGGTTTGAGGAGCTCGACGCGCTCGACGAAACCCGGCTCATGGCGCAACAAAACTTGGAGGCCTACAAAGCAAAAATGGCGCGCTCATACGAGAGATTGACTAGGCCGAGAACGTTCTGCCAAGGCGAACTCGTGGTAGTGGTCAAAAGACCTATGATCCCCAATCGTGCCAAACGGGGGAAGTTCGAACCAAATTATGATGGCCCGTACATCATAGAAAAAGTCTACCAGGGTGGGGCTTACTTGCTCATGGATATGCATGGCGAAAGACCCTTCAAGCCGATAAACAGTCGGTTCCTAAAGAAATACTACACCTGACGAGTTACGGCCCAGGGTAATGATAGATGACGACGCCTATGTCCGCTCGCTATCTTCCAAGGACCAAACTCTAGGAGTGGTAGCCAACGAAACCGTTACAACAACGGTCCGAGATGTCCTAAAACTAACAATGGACCGAAACGTCCCTAAACTAACGCCTGACCGAGACGTCTATAAACTACTACAAATCACAGCATCCCAATGCTGACAAAAAAATGGTACGTCCATAAGAGGAATGGGCACGGATGAAAACCCGAAAGGGCTCCGTGAGTAAAAACAGCAGGGCTACCGGCGAGTTTGTGAAAACCCGAAAGGGCGCAATCTCGTTAAAAGACACTTGCAAGGTCCTCTCGACCCTGTAAGGAGAAAACACCTGCGTGAGATCCTTACGACTCACAAGGGAGCGACACACTTAGGGATCCTAACAATTCCTAAGGAGAAATTACACTTACGAGATCCTCACGACTCGTAAGGAGAACTCTCTTATGATACCCCCACAGCTCATAGGATTCAAAAGCTTTAAGCTACAGGGATCTGAACCAGTTCTTAAGCCATCACAATCCTCAGATTACCCTACAAGCAGTTCAACATTGACCTTTGTATACAATCCATGGGCACGAATAAACATTTCCCTAATAAAGTCCCACCAGCGACTGGGGATATTCCCACACGGTGAACGACACTTGTAAGTCCTCTCGACTTATAAGGAGAAAACACTCTTGTAAGATCCTTACGACTTATAAGAGACCATACACTTAAGACTCCTCACGATTCTTAAGGAGAAAACTCACCTACGAGATCCTCACGACTCGTAGGGAGAAATACTTTTATGAGACCCTTACGGCTCATGTAGTCAAAAGCCTTAGTCGACAAGATCCTAACCCTGTTGCTAAGCCATCTTTGTTTAAATCGACAAAGGAAAATGATGATTCGCTCCTGGTAATGTCCCAGTTGTAGCGATGTTGATGCCTAAATCGGTATCAAATCTCAAACTCGTAGCGAAAAGTCAGCGAGCCACAAATGCATATGAAATAACCGAAATGATGGGGCGGCTTGCAACAAAATCAGCAAGTAAAAATATATGCATACAAAAACAGCCGAAATGATTGGGCAACTCACAATAAAAAGCAGCGAGTAAAAAGAAAAATAGCCGAAATGATTGGGCACAGCGAAAAATAGCCGAAATGATTGGGCAATCGCGACTTTCACGATATAAAAAGCTGAAATGATAGAGCGTCGCGGAATGAAAACAAAAAATATACATATGAAATGAAACTTTTGACCTACAGGTGAGATCACATTGATCCCTGTATATAATCCAAGGGCGCAAACAAAGAGGGAATCATATCATCCCACCAAGCTCCATCAGAAAGAGAGCCAAGTCTCGATGGCAACATCTCCATCTCGAAAGAACAAAAACAGCGTTCCTCCTTATTCCAGCAGGATTCGGATGCGACAATCAATCTCGGAGCCATGGCAGAGTCTCTAGTTCCAAGTCTCGACGGCCACATCTACAGCCTGGAGACCCACAACAGCATTCCACCTCATTCCAGCAGGATTCAGATGCGATAATCAATCTCGGAGCCACGACAGAGTCCCTGTTTTCCCCAATCAGAGAAAAGCTCTGTTTAAAATTAAAATTTTTAAATGAAGTAACGCTTCAGAAGCATCTCCAAGTGCGCTGTGTCCTAAGTAGCGCACCACGTGCAAAGCACGTGTGCACTAGCGCTAGGTGCGCTGCGCTCTAAGCAGCGCACCACGTGTAAGACACGGATGCACCAGCGCTGAGTGCGCTGCGCCCTAAGCAGCGCACCACGTGCAAAGCACGTGTGCGCTAGCGCTAGGTGCGCTGCGCTCTGAGTAGCGCACCATGTGCAAGGCATGGGTGTGCTAGCGCTAAGTGCGCTGCGCTCTAAGCAGCGCACCACGTGCAAAGCACGGGTGCGCTAGTGCTGGAACTAAAAGCTCCCCACCGTCAGATCAAAGATCTAATAATAATGATAAATCATTAATTAATCAGAATTAAATTCTGTTAAGGAAAAAATCCTCAAAATCTTTCCAAATAACAAAATTGTGCTCCGTAAATCAGAGCACCGTCGGATCAATGATCCAATGATGATTAAAAATCACCAAAAAAACAGAATAAATTCTGTTTAAAAAGATTTCCCAATCTTGTTAAAAACAAGAAGATTTCCTTCTGTAAATCAGAAGCCATTGGATCAAAGATCCAACGATGGGAAATTCCCAAATCAATTGGAGAAAAGATCTCCTTAACTGATTGAACTGGTCAGCTTGCCCTATAAGAAGGCCCTTAGATTTCAAGTCTAAAATATACAGAAAGAGAGAGAAACCTCACCAAAAACTTTGAGAAAATTCAAAGAGCAAGCTCTTGCAAGAAGATCTTTCTTCATGGTAAAAATGATGATGATGAACATAGAGATGAAATCATCTCATAAAAGGAAGAATTCATTTCTTTAAAAAGATCATAGATCTACAAACACAAAAATTCTTTCACAAAGAGATCAAAAGATCTCATCATAAAATAAAAAAATAACTTACTTCTCACAGATCATAGATCTATAAGACTAAAGTCTTTCTCAAAGAGATCATGAACATTTCATTATAAAAAGGAGAATAATTCATTTCTCTTAAGGATCATAGATCCATAAAGGCAAAGCCATTCATCAATATAAGAGATTGAAATAAAATAAGAACGGTGGTTCATAGATCTTGAGACAAAGTCTCTTTTAAAAAGCTCAGATCATAAAATTGATCAAATGCGCTTTGCGCTCTTGAATTGCGCTTCTGCGCTCTCTGGACTGGCGCTCAGCGCCAAATGCGCCACGTGTCAATCACGTATGCGCCAATTAACCACTAGCGCTTTGCGCTTAAGAAATAGCGCACTGCGCTCATGGGCTGGCGCTCAGCGCCAAACGCATCACGTGTCACTCACGTGTGCGCCACTAAACTGAAAGCGCAATGCGCTCATGGATTAACGCTCAGCGCTCATAAACTGGCATCATGCGCTCATCATCTGGAGGCTAGCGCCAAGCGCGACACATGTCCCTTACATGTGCGCCACGTGGCAGAAGCGCACTGCGATCTTTAAATGGCGCAAAGCGCCTAGCGCATCACGTGTTGCGCTGACAGAATATAAATTGTTCTTTAATAAGCCCAGAGCTCTGATGAATGCTCAGCATTAAATAAAAGACAAAAACATTGTCAAGATATAAATCAATACTCAGCATTGTTAAAAGGGCCAAGCCCAAATAAAGGATCAACAGCCCAAAATAAAATATTAAACATTTTAACCTGATTGGATTTAGCCCAAGATTGGCCATAAGTCCTCAACTCATATTAATTAAGCTCATCTGCTCATAAATATGTTAACAGATCTTACCCCAAATTGGACTACAGATCTTTCAACCAACTCACATCGGTTCGAGGGTACATCTCTTTACTCCTCTGATATTTGTCAGTGTAATCCTTCAACGTCTACAGAGAGGTGACGGGTCCTGACAGCCAAACATTCCATAGACTGTGGGGTCCTTTAAAACCCATGGACTATGATGTCCTTAACCTTGACTGTGAGGTCTTTAAACTCACGGACTGCGATGTCCTTAACCGTGACTGTGAGGTCTTTAAACTCATTGGACCACTATATTCTTAAACTGGTATTGGACCACTATGTCCTTACACTTGTATTGGAACCTAATGTCCTTAAACTAACATTGGACCGTAATGTCCTTAAACTAACAATGGACCGCAATATCCCTAAGCTAAACAATAGAGCCTAAATGCTCTTTTGTTGGATCTAAACGATCCCGTTGAGTAGATCTTAGTCTAAAATTAGACTAACGTATCCTTAACAAACGTTTAAGTCGATCTTAGTCTTAAATGAGACTAACGTATCATTAAACCCAACCCCCAAACCCAAATCTAAGAGAATACAGATTTAGACTAATCCACGCCCTACGGGCAACAACATAAATTAGTCTCCGTATACAATCCACGGGCAACCAAAAACAAAACAAACACACACGACACGAAGTGAGCATCTAGAGAAGGAGAAAGTGGTTACCGTGATGCCGTAGCATAATTAACTGCAGGGGATTGCGCCTGCAGGGAAGAACGTCCGCACAATCAAAAAACCCTCAACGAGGGGGAATCTGACGAAGTCTGCTACATCGGCCGCATCCATTTAAACCTTCGATACATAGCGCCATAAATCAAACTTAGCATCTTCGGAGAGATGGACGGATAGCACCAATTAGCATCTGCCCCGAATTCAGGCAAGACGAACCCGCGCGGTCGCATCTACGTGTTCGGAGGGGAACAGATTCTGGCACGCCCGGTGGGACCGTTTCCTCTTTCTACTCCACACTTCGTGTGTCGTGTTCGCGAACGAATCGTGTTTTGATATGGTTGCCCTTGGGTTCGAGGTACTAAGATTTGGTATCTTGCTCCATGCAGAAAACAGAAGATCAATGGCTTCAACCTAAACCGGCTGCAACTGCAACTCCCGTTCCGCCCCATCTGGGGGTGTTACCTACGGCCCCCAAGCGGCCTTCCTTTTCACAATGCCGGTAGAGCAGGTAACGCAGGCTACCACCGGGTTGTTCTTCGGGACCATGCTCCCACCAGTGAGCATTAACATCCCGCTGCCACAAGAAGCGCAGAAGAAGTCGGTCTTTGGTCGGCTCACTACCACCACGACCCATCTCAACGGGTCATCCAATGCCAAGCCGACAACATCAGTATTCGATAGGCTGAGCCTGAACTCCAATGGGCCCGTCAAGAAGCCCACGATAACCGAAGCGGCCATCCCAAAACGGATAGCCATTCCTGCTCTCGAGGTTACCAAAAAAGCTTCTCCCATCAAAGGGTCAGTCTTTACAAGGCTGGCCACTCTGACTCCCGGGCCTGCCCAAAGATCTGTCTTTGATTGGATACTGCTTCTCAAAGGATATCGGTCTTCAAGAGGCTGACACCGGCGACAACCCTCCGCCAAGACAAGGGGCATGATGAAGTCATCCCCATAGCTGAACCAACACTATCCGCACGCATGCTCGCCGTCGCCACTGGCGCCGAGTAAGGAAGGCTGGGGGCAGCTCCCCTTCTGGACTAACTCCGCCAACTCCGATGGTGGAAATCAATGCTGCTGTTCCAACTGGGAACATCTTTGAACCGCTTAGGAGGGTTCTCAAGAACTCTCCGACTACCGTGCTGAAGAGATCTCCTCCACCTATAGAGATTACTACAGAAAAGAAGACGGAGCAGCCCCCTCAGCGGCTGTCCTCCAAAATTTACAAAGTCTGGCGACAAGTCCAGGAATCGGTGATCGTCCATGACTACTCTCACCGGCCAAAAAAGCTCAAAGCTCAGCAAGAAAAGAGCCATCTCGTGGTACCACAGAAGACGTCATCCGTCTGGGTGCCCGTTGCAACGGCCCCCTCGACTTCAACTGCTCACAAGAGAAGGAGGCCAGAGAAAGCCCCCGTGAATGCGGCAAGCCGTAAGGATGTCGAATATAAACGCCCCAAGTCCCGGGGCATGGTAATACATACCGTTTATATGGCTTCCGGAAAAGAAGAAAGCCGTGCTTCTACGGGTCATCGACCGCTTACCCGATTGATAACGAAGGCTCATGAACAACATCGGCAGAAACTTCAGGAGATGCTGACTGCAATGGCCGCACTCACTGGGCCAAAAGAAAATCCAGAGACCTCGGAGCGGCATCGGGAACAAGAAACTGATACTGAGTTCCTCCGAAGAATGCTCAAGAGGAAAGAAAAAGAGGCCGCGGAACAGGCAGCCAACATCAAACGAATGGCTATTTTGTTCTAAGACATGGCCGGGATGATGTTACAGCCGGAACCTCCAGCTGAAGACCCCCCGATCATCGTTGAAGACGACAGAGGGGAGACATCGAATCCTCCTCACACTCTTTCAGCAGCCAAAGAGGAGACCATCTACAAGGCCGCTCTGGATGATTACATTGCTCAGCAAATACGAGCTCACCAGGCGAATGAAGCCGCTGGGCAGATCGTTAAAACTGGACGACCCTATCCAGGCTGGTATGACCAAATAAGGTATCCGCCGGGATATACGATCCCTAAATTTCATGTATATAAGGGGACGGGAAATCCGCATCAGCACGTCACTTAATTTAGAGCCTTGTGCAGCAATACTGGAGGTGATGATAAACTACTGCTCCGTCAGTTTGTTGGCAGCTTGTCAGAGACGGCGTTCGAGTGGTATTCCGAGCTCCCGAATGACTCCGTTAAGACGTTTGTAGAAATGGAGTTTCTTTTTACACAGACGTTCGCAAGAGCTAGCGAGCGCACCCCTATCACCACATTGATTAACGCCAGGGTGAAGCTAGGCGAAACGCGAGTGCAGTACGCGATACGATTGAAGAATTTATGGTCGAAGTGCGAGCAGCGCATCGAAGAAGCTCCCGCAATAGGCTTGTTTTTGGGTACTCTTGACCCTCAAGCGACCATCTCGCAATTTATGATATTTTTCAAGCCCACTACCTTCCAAGCCCTGATTGACAAACTGGCCCAAATGGACCAGATGGGTCATAGACCATCTCCTTTAAAGTCGGAGCCGCGCAACGAAAAGGGTAAAGGGAAGGCGACCTTCGTCGCGAATACTCAACAGCAGCCCAGTGGCCCAAAACTAACTGATCTCCTAGACGAGAGGAGGCAATTCTATAATGAGAAGATGAAGCGCCCTTATTCGTTTCCCCGGGACAAAACGAAGAGATTGTTTGAGCTAGCAATGCATAACAGGCTCATCAATCTGCCGAATCCAAAACGACCGTTGCAACCCGGTGAGGCTAATAACCCCAATTATTGCCCCTATCACCAAGCGATAGGCTATTCAATTGAAGATTGTTTCGTCTTCAAGGGCTGGATTGAAGACCAGTATCAACTGGGCAAGTTCGCACTGTCTGAGAAATGAAAAGTAAGCCCGCCTCAACCACATGCTCTTAAAAGGGGGACACACCAGGAGCATCATGCTCTTTTGTTGAAGAAGCTCCATGGGAGGTCGTTCTTTCAGCCAAGACTAAAAGAATGCTGAAGGATCTCCAAACATGCCCGGCGATTAGATGGAAAAGTCCGCTGGAACCCGAGATCATCGAGAGAATGCTGAAGCCGCGCCCAACTCCAAAAATTGGTGGTGATAGTCAAAGTGCTCACACCAACCGTCAAAGTCTTCGAAGAAGAAGAAGAAGACCAAAAAGCCTGTGAAGCCTGGTGACAAGCGCACGGACTTGCAGAAGCAGATTGACGCGTTGTAAGAATACAATAAAAAGGAACGGACTCCAGTCACACTCTAAGAATTTCTCAGCCAGGTCCTTGAGGACAGAGATGATGACAATGGAGAAGACTCGTCGGATGAATCTGAAGATTATGTGGCAAGTTGCCATGTGATCTCTCACTCGTCGATAGACGATGAAGAAGCTCCATACATGAAGAAACTGGGGCCAGATCCTGAGCCGGAACTTCTAGGGCCATCAGACGAAATGATTGATGCATTCCTGGACGAAGCTCTTCTTAAAAGCAAAGCTGCTCGAGAGCGTGAGATGGCCATATTTGAAAAAGCCAAACATCGGCGGCCGGACGAAATGGTTGAAACACTCCCACCACATCAAAGTACATCCGCCACAAATAAAAGTAGGTTAAAGACAAGGAAGGGGTTCGCCAAGGCCATATCAATGGGGATGAAACTGCCACCCTCCGAAGGGAACACTCCTGATGGAGAGGATATACATCTTAATTATTGTCTATATCATCGAAGGATTGCGCACCCTACTGAAGAGTGCATAGCCTTTAAAATATGGTGGCAGGGATATGTTGCTCATCGACAACATTTCAAGCGGATGAAACGCAAAACTCGTTGGGAACAAAGAAATACGACCGAGGAGAGTAAAAGAACTGCCGGAAACTGTCATATGGTCGACGCTGGGGGATCACAAGTTCTCACTTTTGGGAGTGACTCTGACGAAGAAATGACTCTTGGCACTCTCTTTAAAGAATCCACCTCAGGCAAAGAAGAAGAACCGAAGACATATGAAAATATTCAGCTGTGCAATCGTACGCTGCCCGAAAAGAATCTTGGGCCCTCGAACAGTGGGTCAAATAGAAAAGATAAGGGGAAAGAAAAATTCCCTGAGGATATCATCCTTGATGACCAAGCCGTCAAAGACCTGATAGCCAAGGACCCGCCAAAGAAAAGTAAGGTAGACTGCAATGTTCTGGCACACTTGAGAAAGATACCTTCGCAGCTAAGCATTCTCGACGCCCTTCTGCTATCCAAAAAGATGAGAGATTCTCTGATCAAGGCGTTACAAGAACCCGAACAGCTCCAAGCTTTCCTCGCCGAAGAAAAGATGAAGGACAAGCTGGAAGAAGTGCACACAGCGGATATCACCTTCGGCGATGAAGATCTCCTCCTTGGGACATGCGAACATAACTGTCCCATTTATGTCTCCGGATACTGTCATGATATCAAGATAGGAAAAATCCTGGTTGACAATGGGTCTTCCGTCAATCTCCTCAACGTGAGAGTGTTGAAGGAAATCTGCATGAGCGTTCAGCACCTCGCTCGCGATAAAATCACCATCTCCGGATTTGGCTCCCAGTCATCACAGACGCTTGGGTCTGTAATATTGACACTACGCTTTGGGCTGCTTATCACGGACATTAAGTTTCATGTCATTGACGCCAAGACATGCTACACTGCTTTGCTCGGCAGGCCTTGGTTACACGAGTACAATATTATCCCTTCTACACAACATCAGTGTATGAAATATTTCAAGGATGGTCTCGAGTATACCGTAACAGGAGAGCTGAACCCATTCTCCTTGAACGAAGTCCAAAAATACGAAGATGCAAAATACTTCTTACCAGATTTTGAAGACACGGAGAGATGTCGCAAACCGGAGGACAAGAACAAAGCTATCACCACCATTTCGGTCTTCGGGAGTGATACCAAAGAGGAAGAAGAGATAGTTCATTCAGGGCCACCCCAATGCAACAAGCCAGGACCGTCCACCCATATTCTGGTCTTCGGCAGGGACTAGGATGATGAAGTCAATGTCGTATTTTCTTTTCGGCCATCAGTTCAAGCCTTTGCTGATGATGATCGGAGTTTGCAAATCACCATGGTTCCACGAGAGCATTATAAAGAGCTCGATGCACTTAATACCTATAGTGTGCAAGAACTGCAGACATTCTACATCCCTCCCATGAGAAAGGGTGAAAAGGCGATCCTATTCTATAGATCCGGGGAAACCAAAGTGGAAAAAAAATCAGGCAAGGCGCCGATTCTACGCTCGAAAGGCTCCAGCCCATCCGTCTTCCTAGATACTACACAGAAGGGTTGAAGAGTCTCTTGAGACGCCAAGGTGTACCCCTTAAGCAAACGGCTCAACAAGCACGGTTCTATAACAAGATCTAGAACGTCCCCGGAACTCAGCGAAAGTTGCCCAACGGGAAAATGGAAACAATCGGGCTTGGGTATGTTCAATCCAAGAAATGGGAGCTATTCCGCGACTGCTACGTCATCATGACTTTGATGAAGAAGGAGATGCTCTGTGGGAAGATGTTAACCCTGAACCAAAAAGAGCCCCCGTCGTGAAAATACCAAGTCCGTCGTTTGAAGAACGGATGGACAAGCTAATAAAGTAAGTGGGTCAAAAGGTTCGAGGCGATCATAATCGCGAAACGGCCATCTACGAGAAAGCCAGGACGCAGCGCCTCCTTCAGCAGGCCACGGAGAATGACAATGCCCTTCGTCGCCATCCCGTCATACAAAAGACCCGACGCAGAGGCAAAAATAAACCAAAGAACGGAAAAAACGTTCGACGGCAGCCAAGCGGGTCTAAGAAGCCACGCGAACGAAAGTCGAGCAGCCAGAATCCGTCCATTATAAAGAAGATGAGTCGAGCGTATTCTTTTTCCCAAGACAAGACACAGAAGATACTTGATCTTGCCATAAAACATCAAAAGATTGCCCTCCCGGAGTCCAAGCACCCCGAGCAAGCAGGCGAAGTCTCTCACCCGGAATATTGCTCCTATCACAGGGCAATAGGACATCCTATCGAAGATTGCTTCACATTCAAAGACTGGGTGGAATACCAGTATCAGCTCGGCAGGTTTGCTCTATCCAGCAGTTGGAGGGTAATCCCGCCGCAGAAGCATGAACCGAAGGCCCCGTATACAGCGAGAATAGAGCCAGATCAATATCGGTCTTGGAAGCGATCTCGTACCAGCCACGTGTTAACTCTGTCAGAAGAAGAGCCCGAGAATATGAATGGCCTCCCCTGGTGCTTCGAAAACGATGATGGTGAGGTGATCTCAGAATTTCCACCGGCGCCAAAAGAGCTGGAAGATGGGATACATACTACCGCAGATAACCTCACAAAAATTGACTTGGGAACGACAAACGACCCCCGGCCGACGTTCGTAAGTGAGCTGTTGTCTGAAGAAAAGGTGGCTACGCTAAAGGACGTGCTCATGCAGCATAAAGACTGTTTTGGATGGAACTACTCCGAGATGCCGGGGCTAGAACCGGAAATAGCTGTACACAAATTGGCAATATCTCCGGACGTCAAGCCGATCAAACAAGCACCGAGAAGAATGAGGCTCGAACTTGAGACGAGCATCAACGCCAAGGTCAAGAAGCTAATCGACTCCGGCTTCATCCAAGAGGTTCAGTATCCTGACTGGATCTCCAACATCGTCCCAGTGATGAAGAAAAATGGGACTGTGCGCATATGTGTGGACTTTCGAGATCTTAATGAAGCCTGCCCGAAGGAAGACTTCCCAGTACCAGTCACTGAACTGATGATAGATAATACGTCCACTCACGAAGTTTTCTCCTTCATGGATGGCTCATCAGGATACAATCAGATAAAGATGCATCCCGAAGACCAGAAGCATACCGCTTTCCGAACCCCTTTAGGCATATTCTGCTATAAGGTGATGTCTTTCGGTCTGAAGAACGCCGGTGCCACCTATCAGAGAGCCATAACGAAGATTTTCGACGACCTCATACATGAATTTGTCGAATGCCATATCGACGACCTCGTAGTTAAAAGCAAATCATACGAGGAACATTTAAAGCATCTGAAGATCGTGTTTCAGCGCCTTCGGAAATACAACTTGAAGATGAACCCTTCCAAATGCGCGTTCGGAGTTTCCCTGGGCAAGTTTCTGGGATTCGTAGTCCGACACCAAGGCATCGAAATAGACCCGTCAAAGATCAAGGCGATCAGGGAAATGCCTCCGCCAAGGACTCTCAAGCAATTGCGGTCTCTCCAAGAAAAGCTCGCGTATATCCGGCGATTCATAGCCAATCTCTCCGGCAAGTGTCGTCCTTACAGTCACTTGATGAAGAAGGGAACCCCGTTCTTCTGGGATCGCAAATGCCAAAGTGCACTCAACGAAATCAAGCAATACCTACAGATTCCTCCGTTGCTAGCTGCTCCGGTTAAGGGAAAACCCCTCATTCTGTATACACCTGCCCTCGAAGGTTCTTTAGGCGCGTCGTGGGCACAAGAAACAACCAAGGGAAAGAGAGAGCCCTTTACTATTTGAGTCGAGTTCTCCTGGGGGCAGAAAATAATTACTCTCCCATCGAAAAACACTGCCTGGCGTTGATCTTCGCGGTAACGAAGCTCACACACTACGCGTTGGCGCATGAGGTCCATATCATATCAAAGGTGGATCCTCTCAAATACATGATGTCGAAAGCCATATTAACAGGATGGCTCGCTAAATGGTCCCTGCTCTTGATGGAATTCTCGATAACTTACCGTCCTCTCAAGGCAGTGAAAGGCCAGGACATCGCCGACTTCCTCGTTGAACATCCGATACCCGCCGATTCTCCTCTGAACTGCGAATTGCCCGACGAGTACGCGTTTGACATGATCGACGGAGAGAGAAGAGAGAATGATACCCGATGGGAACTTTACTTCGACGGAGAATCTTCCATGAAGAAGCGCAAACAAAGCACCCCCATAATTAAATCAGGGGTAGGCCTCATCTTCGTGACTCCATAAGGAAGGATAATGCGCTTTGCCTTCTCCTTGACAGAGCCGAGGATGAATAATGAAGCCGAATACGAAACTTTGATAGCAGGTCTTGAGATCTCTATCGACATGGGAATTGAAAATCTCCTCATATACGGAGACTCCCAACTGGTCGTTACTCAAGTAAACGGCAACTATCAAACGTGCAAGCCAGAGCTGGTGAAATACGGATAGAGTGTGCAGCAATTGCTGACTCAAATCCCTGTCTATACCCTGTAGAACATACCGTGTGCGGAAAATAGCAAGGCGGATGCGTTAGCCAAGCTCGCTAAAGAGCTGGCCGACGAAAACCTCGATGACGTGAGGATAGTTGTGCAAAGCCGTCGGGTTCTTGCACTGGCAGAAATATCTCCAGAGTCGTCCAAAGAAAAGGAAGCGGCCAAGAAAACGGCCTTACAAATAAATGGTCATGAAAAGGCTAAGGATTAGAGAGAAGTCTTCATAGACTACTTCAAATCCCGTCGAACGCCTGAAGACGTGTCCTCAAGACATCAGCTCATGAAACGATCTCTATCTTTTACCTTTATCAATGATACTCTATATAAGAGATCGTTTGATTCTCTCTGGATAAGATGCCTGGGACCTGAAGAGGCAAGGAGAGTCGTCCAAGAAACTCACGACGGACTCTGCGGTTCTCACCAAGCCGGGCCAAAGATGAAGCTGAAGATCAAAAGGATGGGCTACTATTGGCCCACGATGGTCCATGACTACCTCGAATATGCGAAGCAGTGCCACTCGTGCCAGATTCACAGGGACTTCATCCACCAGCATCCAAATCTGCTACACCCAACGGTGGCTAGCTGGCCATTCGAAATGTGGGGAACCGACATAATCGGGCCCACCGAACTAGTATCGTCCAGAGGACATCGGTTTATACTGGCAACAGCCAATTACTTCTCTAAGTGGGCAAAAGCAGTACCACTAAGAGAAGTGAAGACGGAGAATATCCTCCATTTCTTCAAAACACACGTCATTTATCGGTTCGGCACTCCGCGACGGATTATCTCCGATAACGGGCCAGCCTATAGAAGGCACAAGATCAGCCGCTTCGCACAACAACATAACATAGACTGGAGATACTATTCAGTCTATAACCCTCGAGCTAACGGTCTAGCTGAAGCTTTCAACAAGACCTTGACGAAGATCATGAAAAAGACGATGTCTCGAAATAAGAAGGACCGACACGAGAGACTGCATGAAGCTCTCTGGGCGTATCGAACCACGTTCAAAACAGCGACGAACACAACGCCGTATGCATTGGTATTCGGCACAGAAGCGGTACTCCCCCTTGAAATAGAGTTGCCCTCTCTACGAGTGGCGGTTCACTACGACCTAACAGACGAAGAAAATGCTCACCTTCGTCTTAAGGAGCTCGACGCCCTTAATGAAACCAGGCTTATGGCGCAGCAAAATCTGGAGGCTTATAAAGCAAAGATGATGCGCTCATATGAGAGATTGACTAGGCTGAGAACATTCCGCCAAGACGAACTCGTACTAGTGGTCAAAAGGCCTATGATCCCCAATCGTGCCAAGCGGAAGAAGTTCGAGCCGAACTATGAAGACCCGTATATCATAGACAAAGTTTACTAGGGTGGAGCCTACCTACTTATGGACATGCATAGTGAAAGACCTGTTAGGCCAATAAACGGTCGCTTGCTAAAAAAATACTATGTCTGATGAGTCACGGCCTAGGTCAACGATAGATGACGACGACTATGTCCGCTCACTATCTTCCTAAGCCCAAACTCTATAAGTAGTAGCCGGCTTTCGGACCGAAACTTCCTTAAACTAACGACGGACCAAAATGTCCTAAAACTAACGACGGACCGAAATGTCCTAAAACTAACGATGGACCCCTATGTCCTAAAACTGGCTATTGACCGAGACATCGATAAACTACTATGGATCGCAGCATCCCAAGGCTGACATAAAAATAATAATAAAAAAAAGGAAAATGGTATGTCCATAAGAAAAATAAGCACGGATGAAAACCCGAAAGGGCTCCGTAAGTAAAAACAACAGGACTACCAGCGAGTTTTGTGAAAACCCGAAAGGGCGCAATCTGGTTAAAAGACACTTGCAAGGTCCTCTCGACCCTGTAAGGAGAAACCACCTGCGTGAGATCCTTACAACTCACAAGGGAGCACCACACTTAGGGATCCCTACGATACCTAAGGAGAAATTACACTTGCGAGATCCTCACGACTCGTAAGGAGAACTCCCCTTTGAGACCCCCACGGCTCATAGGATTCAAAATCTTTAAGCTACAGGGATCTGAACCTGTTCTGAAGCCATCAAAACCTCCAGCTTTTCCCTACAAGTGGTTCAGTATTGACCCTTGTATACAATCCAGGACGCAAATAAACATTTCCCTGACGAAGTCCCACCAGAGACTAGGGATATGCTCGCACAGTGGACAACCCTTGTAAGTCCTCTCGACTTATAAGGAGAACACTCTTGTAAGATTCTTACGACTTACGAGAAGCCATACACTTGGGAATCCTCACGATTCCTAAGGAGAAAACGCACCTATGAGATCCTCACGACTCGTAGGGAGAAATATCTTTATCAGACCCTTACGGCTCATGAAGTCAAAAGCCAAGGTCGACATGATCTTAACCCTTTTTGCTAAGCCACCTTTGTTCGACATCGACGATGGCAAATGATGATTCGCTCCTGGCAATATCCCAATTGTAGCGATACTGATGCCTAATCGGGATCAAATTCCAAGTTACATACTCGTGGCAAAAAGTCGACGAGCAAAAAAATGCATATGAAATAGCCGAAATGATGGGGCAACTTGCAACGAAATCAGCAAGTAAAAATGTATGCATACAAAATAGCCGAAATGATTGGGCAACTCACAATAAAAAGCAGCGAGTAAAAATAAAACAAATAGCCGAAATGATTGGGCACCGCGAAAAATAGCCGAAATGATTGGGCAATCGCGACCATCGCGATATAAAAGCTGAAATGATAGAGCATCGCGGAAAGAAATAAAAAAAATTTGCCCTACAGGTGATATCACATCAATCCCTGTATACAATCCAGGGGCGCAAACAAAGAAGGAATCACACCTTCCCTCCCCAGGGTCCATCAGAAGAAGAAGCCAAATCTCAATGGTTTACAGACGGCCTGGAGATCATCTCAATATCCGTCTCATCTCAACAGGCACGACATCTGCAAAGCGGAACCGCGGAAATTCCCAGTTCCATGACTCGGCGATGCACAAATAACCGAGAGTCAAACCCCGACTCCGTAAAATGCGGATAAAGTCAACCCTTCCTGGTCACGTGGAACACGGTCTATATCAATCATGACCCCGTGGGAAACGTCCAGAGCGGAGCCTGGTCCTCGCAGATAATGGCTATGTCAATCGGACCCCGTGGGAAGCATCCAAGGCAAATTCTTTGTCACGTGGAACACGGCCTATGTCAATCCTGACCCCGTGGGAAACGTCCAGAGCGGAGCCTGGTCCTTGCAGAACACGGCTATGACAATCTGACCCCGTGGGAAGCATCCAGAGCAAATTCCTAGTTACGTGGAACGCGGCCTATGTCAATCCTGACCCCGTGGGAAACGTCCAGAGCGGAGCCTGGTCCTCGCAGAATACAGCTATGTCAAACCGACCCCGTGGGAAGCATCCAGAGCAAATTCCTGGTTTTGTGGAACGCGGCTTACGTCAATTCTGACCCCGTGAGAAACGTCCAGAGTGGAGCCTGGTCCTCGCAGAACACGGCTATGACCCCATGGGAAGCATCCAGAGCAAATTCCTGGTCACGTGAAACACGGCCTATGTCAATCCTGACCCCGTGGGAAACATCCAGAGCGGAGCCTGGTCCTCGCAGAATGTGGCTATGTCAATCAGACCCCGTGGGAAGCATCTAGAGCAAATTCCTGGTTACGTGGAACGCGGCCTATGTCAATCCTGACCCCGTGGGAAACTTCCAGAGCGGATCCTGGTCCTCGCAGAACACGGCTATATCAAACCGACCCCGTGGGAAGCATCCATAGCAAATTCTTGGTTTCGTGGAACGCGGCTTATGTCAATCTTGACCCTGTAAGAAACGTCCAGAGAGGAGCCTGGTCCTCGCAGAACACGGCTATGACCCCGTGGGAAGCATCCAGAGCAAATTCCTGGTCATGTGGAACGCGGCTTATGTCAATCCTGACCCCGTGGGAAACGTCAAGAGCGGAGCCTGGTCCTCGCAGAACGCGGATATGACCCCGTGGGAAGCATCCATAGAAAATTCCTGGTTACGTGGAACGTGGCCTATATCAATCCTGACCCCATGGGAAACGTCCAGAGCGGAGCCTGGTCCTCGCAGAACACGGCTATGTCAAACCGACCCCGTGAGAAGCATCCAGAGCAAATTCCTGGTTTCGTGGAACGCGGCTTATGTCAATCCTGACCGTGGGAAACGTCCAGAGTGGATCCTGGTCCTTGCAGAACACGGCTATGAACCCGTGGGAAGCATCCAGAGCAAATTCCTGGTCACGTGAAACACGGCCTATGTCAATCCTGACCCCGTGGGAAACATCCAGAGCGGAACCTGGTCCTTGCGGAACACGGATTATGTCAATCTTACCCCGTGAGAAGCGCCCAGAGCGGATCCTGGTCCTTGCGGAACACGGCTAATTTCAATCCTGACCACGTGAAAAGCATCCAGAGCGGAACCTGGTCCTTGCGGAACACGGCTATGTCAATCCTGACCCCGTGGGAAACATCCAGAGCAAATCCTGGTCTAGTGGAACACGGCAATGTCAATCCTGACCACGTGGGAAGCATCCAGAGCAAATCCTAGCCCCGTGGAACACAGCAAAAGTCAACCTTGACTCCGTAGGAAACGCCCAGAGCAACTTCTGACTCCGTGAAATGCAGATAATGTCAACCTCATCCATCACTTACGGGTCCTCACGACTTGTAAGGTAGAAAACCCTCTTTTAAGACCCTTACGAATTATAAGAGAAAACACACTCAGGAATCATCACGATTCCTAAGGAGAAAATACACCTGCGAGATCCTCTCGACTCGTAGGGAAAAAATTCTTTATGAGACCCTCACGACTCGTAAAGTTGAAAAACCTCAGGCAGCAGATCTGAACATGCTTCCTAAACCATCACTACCTCTCGAAGAGTTCAAAATGGAATGCTCTCTCTATCATCTACAGGCTACGCTTACTAAGGTAACATGCCGGCAACAAAGAAAAAGAGAAGAAAGCGACAGTAAAGAGCACATTTGATTTACGTTCAGTTAAGTGTACAAGGCATACCCATTCATGCATGTGCGAAAAAGTTTGATGTATAAAATAAACAAATGGAAATGAAAAAGCTTGCTATTCATACTTCAGAAAATGCCTACATTCAGGAAAACAGTAAACAAAAACATAATTAGAATGTTTACAAAGGCACGACATCAAATCCAGGACATGGATTGAGAAATTCAAAGGTGAGGCCGTCCAAAATTTTACGGGCCTCTCGGACCATCTTCGTATGCATCCTTTCACGATCACAAGAGTCAGGATCCTCACTGATTTCTTCCACCCTTCAATAGGCAGCAAGAATATCAATAAGGTTGTCTCGCCTTTTCGTTGAGATTAGGCCCATCAGATACACCGAGTGCATCTTATCTTCGGCGTCGTCCAATGCCTTAAGCGGCATGCCAAGATAAAATAGAGGAAGTGCTCCCCAGATCTCCCACAATAAGCTTTAGGAGAGAGGAACGACGAGGAAGCAGTCGGCCATTATACGGACCGAAGCGACCCATAATTTCAATGCACTGGGCGTTTATGAACTCTTGGTTTTGGGAATGGCCGAGTGAGTGGATGTCTCCGTAAGAGATAATCTCATCGAAATCATACAAATGAGCAGCCATAATGCCTGAAAAAGAAAATCAGTGAGAGTTAGTAGACAGAATGATTAGGAAAAAGCTTAACGAGACAGACATGGAGATTTAAACAAGTACTGGACACCCAACGAATTTAATGCTGTGCAATTAAGAAAGGAATCTTAAAAAGGACTTCGCATTTAATGGAAAGACCCCTCGGGCCAAGGAGTTAAATTCCTCGAGAGCAATGCTCTATAGACAGGAGTGACACCTGTCAAAGTCAATTATGAGGGGAATTAAAAATTCTCCGAGAATTCTAAGAGCCATGATCTTTGAGGAAGATAGAGTAACCCATCAGAAACCCTAAAGGCGAAGCTTTTAATGGAATAAAATTCCATGATCTTTAAGATCTATGAACAAACTCTTCAGAGTTCTTTATGAAAGATTAATAAATCTATGTCGTTTGAAGAGAGCAAAGCTCTGTTAATGGAACCCTAAAAGGGTTTTCTTTAGATCAAAGATCTATGAAGAGCGAAGCTCTGTTAATGGGTAAAACCCTATATTATTAAAAGGTCTTTTAAAAAGATTTAATCTTTACCAAAGTTTGGCAGAGTTCTGTCCTTAAGAATGTTCTTAAAATGAAGAGCTATGCTCTGTGGGAGAATAAAAATTCTCAAAAAACAAGAAGAAGATGAATAAAAATCATCTCAAGGGCCAAAGGTCCTATTTATAGGCACTGAGTGCCGTTTCAACTTCTAAGTTGATTTAATAGTGGAGATGTTGCCACCGATGCACTCACGTGTAAGCCACGTGAACACAACGGTGGGGGGCATTTGTTTCCCCCAATCAGATCAAAGCTCTGTTTAAAATTAAAATTTTGAAATGAAGCAATGCTTCAGAAGCAGCGCCAAGAGCGCTGCACCCTAAGTAGCACACCACGTGCAAAGCACGTGTGCGCTAGCGCTAGTTGCGCTGCACTCTAAGCAGCGCACCACGTGTAAGACCTGGATGCGCTAGCGCTGAGTGCGCTGTGCCCTAAATAGCGCATCACGTGCAAAGCACGTGTGCGCTAGCGCTAGGAGCGCTGCGCTCTGAGTAGCGCACCATGTGCAAGGCATGGGTGCGCTGCGCTCTAAGCAGCGCACCACGTGCAAAGCATGGGTGCGCTAGCGCTGGAACTTAAAGCTCCCCACCGCTAGATCAAAGATCTAATAATAACGGTAAATCATTAATTAATCAGAATTAAATTCTGTTAAGGAAAAATTCCTCAAAATCTTTCCAAATAACAAAATTGTGCTCTGTAAATCAGAGCACCGTTGGATCAATGATCCAATGGTGATTAAAAATCACCAAAGACACAGAATAAATTCTGTTTAAAAAGATTTCCCAATCTTGTTAAAAATAAGAAGATTGCCTTCTGTAAATCAGAAGCCATTGGATCAAAGATCCAACGATGGGAAATTCCCAAATCAATTAGAGAAAAGATCTCCTTAACTGATTGAACTGATCAGCTTGCCCTATAAAAAGGCCCTTAGACTTCAAGTCTAAAATATACAGAAAGAGAGAGAAACCACCCCAAAAACTTTAAGAAAATTGAAAGAGTAAGCTCTTACAAGAAGTTCTTTCTTCAAGGTAAAAATGATGATGATGAATATATAGATGAAATCATCTCATAAAAAGAAGAATTCATTTCTTTAAAAAGATCATAGATCTACAAAGACAAAAAGTCTTTCACAAAGAGATCAAAAGATCTCATCATAAAATAAAAGAAGAACTTACTTCTCACAGACCATAGATCTATAAGACTAAAGTCTTTCTCAAAGAGATCAGGAACATTTCATTATAAAAAGAGGAATAATTCAATTCTCTTAAGGATCATAGATCCATAAAGGCAAAGCCTTTCATCAATATAAGAGATTGAAACAAAATAAGAACGGTGGTTCTTAGATCTTGAGTCAAAGTCTCTTTTAAAAAGCTCAGATCATAAAATTGATCAAATACGCTTTGCGCTCTTGAATTACGCTTCTGCGCTCTCTGGACTGGCGCTCAGCGCCAAATGCGCCATGTGTCAATCACGTATGCGCCAATTAACCACTAGCGCTTTGCGCTCTTGAAATAGCGCACCGCGCTTATGGGCTGGCGCTCAGCGCCAAGCGCACCACGTGTTACTCACGTGTGCGCCACTAAACTGAAAGCTCAATGCGCTCATGGATTAGCACTCAGCGCTCATAAACTGGCATCATGCGCTCATCATCTGGCGCCTAGCGCCAAGCACGACACATGTCCCTTACATGTGCGCCACGTGGCAGAAGCGCACTGCGATCTTTGAATGGCGCAAAACGCCTAGCGCACCACGTGTTGCGCTGACAGAACATAAATTGTTCTTTAATAAGCCCAGAGCTCTGATGAATGCTCAACATTCAATTAAAGACAAAAACATTATCAAGATATAAATCAATGCTCAGCATTGTTGAAAGGACCAAGCCTAAATAAAGGCTCAACAACCCAAAATAAAATATTAAATATTTTAACCTGATTGGACTTAGCCCAAGATTGGCCATAAGTCCTCAACTCATATTAATTGAGCTCACCTGCTCATAAATATGCTAACAGATCTTAGCCCCAAATTGGACTACAGATCTTTCAACCAACTCACATCAGTTCGAGGGTATATCTCTTTACTCCTCTAATATTTGTCGTTGTAATCCTTCAACGTCTTCAAAGAGGTGACGGGTCCCGACAACCAAACATTCCATGGACTGTGGGGTCCTTTAAAACCCATGGACTATGATGTCCTTAACCTTGACTGTGAGGTCTTTAAACTCACGGACTACGATGTCCTTAACCTTGACTATGAGGTCTTTAAACTCATTGGACCACTATGCCATTAAACTGGTATTGGACCACTATGTCCTTAAACTGGTATTGGACCGTAATGTCCTTAAACTAACATTGGACTGTAATGTCCTTAAACTAACAATAGACCGCAATGTCCCTAAACTAAACAATAGAGCCCAAATGCTCTTTTGTTGGATCTAAACGATCCCGTTGAGTAGATCTTAGTCTAAAATTAGACTAACGTATCCTTAACAAACATTTAAGTCAATCTTAGTCTCAAATAAGACTAACGTATTCTTAAACCCAACCCCCAAAACCAAATCTAAGAGAATACGGATTTGGACTAATCCACGCCCTACGGGTGACAACATAAATTACTCTCCGTATACAATCCACGGGCAACCAAAAACAAAACAAACACACACGACACGAAGTGAGCATCTGGAGAAGGTGAAAGTGGTTACCGCGGTGCAGTAGCGTAATTAACTATAGGGGCTTGCGCCTGGAGGGAAGAACGTCCCCACAATCAAAAACCCCTCAACGAGGGGGAATCTAACGAAGTCTGCTACATTGGCCGCATCTGTTTAAACCTTCGATACATGGCACCATAAATCAAACTTGGCATCTTCGGAGAGGTGGACGGATAGCACCAATTAGCATCTGCCCTGAATTCAGGCAAGACGGACCCGCGCGGTCGCGTCTCCGTGTTCGGAGGGGAACGGTCCCTAGTTCCAAGTCTCGACGGCCACATCTACAGCCTGGAGACCCACAGAGGTCCTCCTCATTCCAGCAGGATTCAGACGCGACAATCAACCTCAGAGCCATGGCAAAGTCCCTAGTTCCAAATCTCAACGGTTCACAGACAATCTCGAGACCACCTCGACATTCATCTCATTACAGCAGACGCAACGTCAGCAAAGCGGAGCCGCGACAAAGTTCCCAGTTCCATGACTCGGCGGTGCACAGACAACTGAGAGTCAACCCCTGACCCCGTTTGGCTAAAGTCAATCCTGACCCCATATGGCTAAAGTCAACCCCTGACCCCGTATGGCCAAAGTCAATCCTGACCCATATGGATAAAGTCAACCCCTGACCCCGTACGGCCAAAGTCAATCCTGACCTATATGGATAAAGTCAACCCCTGACCCCGTATGGCCAAAGTCAACCCTGACCCATATGGCTAAAGTCAACCCCTGACCCCGTACGTCCAAAGTCAATCCTGACACATATGGCTAAAGTCAACCCCTGACCCCGTACGGCCAAAGTCAATCCTGGCCCATATGGCTAAAGTCAACCCTGACCTCGTACGGCCAAAGTCAATCCTGGCCAAATATGGCTAAAGTCAACCCCTGACTCCGTATGGCCAAAGTCAATCCTGGCCGAATAGGGCTAAAGTCAACCCCTGACCCCGTATGGCCAAAGTCAATCCTGGCCGAATACGGCTAAAGTCAACCCCTGACCCTGTATGGCTAAAGTCAATCCAGACCCCGTATGGCCAAAATCAATCCTGACCCATATGGCTAAAGTCAACCTTGACCCCATATGGCTAAAGTCAACCCCTGACTCCGTATAGCTAAAGTCAATCCTGACCCCATATGCAAAGTCAACCCTCGACCTCCCCGTCAAAGCAATTCTTTTATTCGGGAGTAGGTCAACTCATCAATCACTTACGAGTCCTCTCGACTTGTAAGGAAGAAAATTCTCTCAGGAGATCCTTACGACTCTCAAGAGAAAAACACACTTAGAAATCCTTATGATTCCTAAGGAGAAAATACGCCTACGAGATCCTCTCGATTCGTACGGAGAAAAGTCTTTATGAGACCCTCACGGCTCATAAAGTTGAAAAGTCTTAGGTGGCAGATCCTAACCCTGTCTCCTAAGCTATCACTGTCCTGTAAGGAGGTCAAGATGGACAACCCACAGGCCATACTCACCAAAGTCGAATGTCGACAATGAGGGGAACAACCACTTACGAGTCCTTTAGACTTATAGGGAAGAAAATTCTCCCGGGAGATCCTTACGACTCTCAAGAAAAAAACACACTTAGAAATCCTCACGATTCCTAAGGAGAAAATACGCCTATGAGATCCTCTCGACTCGTAGGGAGAAAAGTCTTTATGAGACCCTCACGGCTCATAAATTTGAAAAGTCTTAGGTGGAAGATCCTAACCATATCTCCTAAGCCATCACTGTCCTGTAAGGATGTCAATATGGACTATCAACATGACATACTCTCCCAAGTCGAATATCGACAATGAGGGGAACAACCACTTACGAGTCCTCTCGACTTGTAAGGAAGAAAATTCTCTCGGGAGATCCTTACGACTCTCAATAGAAAAACACACTTAGAAATCCTCACAATTCCTAAGGAAAAAATACGCCTACGAGATCCTCTCGACTCATAGGGAGAAAAGTCTTTATGAGACCCTCACGGCTCATAAAGTTGAAAAGTCTTAGGTGGCAGATCCTAACCCTATCTCCTAAGCCATCACTGTCCTGTAAGGAGGTCAATATTGACTATCCACAGGCCATACTCTCCCAAGTCGAATATCGACAATGAGGGGAACAACCACTTACGAGTCCTCTCGATTTGTAAGGAAGAAAATTCTCTTATGAGATCCTTACGACTCTCAAGAGAAAATACACTTAGGAATCCTCACGATTCTTAAGGAGAAAATATAACTATGAGATCTTCTCGACTCGTAGGGAGAAAAGTCTTTATGAGATCCTCACGGCTCATAAAGTTGAAAAGTCTTAGTATCCGATGGCACCAGTGGAATTGGAAGAAGTTAAGAAACAAGTTGGTGAATTACTCGAGAAGGGATGGATTCGAAGCAGCAACTCACCTTGGGGAGCTCCAGTTCTTTTAGTAAAGAAGAAGGATGGCACGAGAAGGATGTGCATTGATTATCGAGAATTGAACCGGGTGACTATTAAGAACAAGTACCCGATCCCTCGCATTGGAGAACTTTTGAGCAGCTTAGTGGCGCGAGGGCATTATCGAAACTGGACTTGCGATCAGGATATCATCAGGTCCGAGTGAAAGCAGAAGACATTTGCAAGACGGCGTTTCGAACTCGATATGGACATTTTGAGTATTTGGTGATGCCCTTCGGAGTGACTAATGCGCCGGCAATATTCATGGATTTGATGAACAGGATCTTTTCACCATTTTTGGACCAGTTTATTGTGGTATTCATTGACGATATTCTGGTGTACTCGAAGAGTCCGGAGGAGCATGCTGAGCATCTAAGGATCGCATTGCAGACGCTGAGACAAGAGAAGTTATTCGCGAAGATGAGTAAGTGCGAATTCTGGCTGGAAGAAGTGAAGTTTCTGGGGCATGTTGTGTCGGGCAATGGAATCGCCGTTGATCCCGAGAAGATTACAGCAGTTCGAGGTTGGCCTATTCCAAAGAATGTTGCGGAGATAAGAAGTTTTCTTGGACTCGCCGGTTACTACAGAAGATTTGTGGAGAACTTCACTCGTTTAGCTGAGCCGTTAACCAAGCTTACGCGTAAGGAGGTACCGTTTGTTTGGACGGATGGATGTGCATTGGCCTTCGAGACGTTGAAGCAGAAGTTGATAACCGCCCCTATCCTAACCGTACCGGATGATTCAGGAGGACTGATGATTCATAGCGACGCATCCGGAAAGGGATTGGGACGTGTTTTGATGCAGAATGGGAAAGTCGTCGCTTACGCATCGAGACAACTGAAGACTCATGAGAAGAACTATCCGACTCATGACTTAGAGCTTGCAGCCGTGATCTTCGCCCTGAAGATTTGGAGACACTACCTTTTGGGCGAGAGAGTTGAAGTCTTTACAGATCATAAGAGTTTAAAGTATGTGTTCACTCAGAAGGAGTTGAACATGAGGCAACGCAGATGGTTGGAGCTGATGGCCGACTATGACCTTGATCTTAAGTACCATCCGGGAAAAGTCAACGCCGTGCCGGATGCGCTGAGTCGGTTACCAGCAATTCAGGTATTGACCACACAAAGGGAGATCATTGCGGATTTTCAGAGATTTGACTTGGAGGTTGTGCTACAACGTGCTACGGGACAGTTGATGCAGTTGCAAGTACAGTCGTCCTTAGTTGAGAAGATTAAAGCGGCACAATCGCAGGATCCTAGACTGCAAAAGTTTCGAGAGCAGGTTGGAGCCGGACTACGAACAGATTTACTGGTTCACAAAGATGGTTCGTTGAGATATGGTAGCCGTGCGTGTGTGCCAAAAGGAGATGTGCGTGAAGAGCTTATGAGGGAGGCACACAGTTCAGCTACTCTGTACATCCAGGAGGGACAAAGATGTACCGAGATATTCGACAGCATTTCTGGTGGGAAGGTATGAAATGGGAAATTGCTCGCTTCGTGGCTAAGTGCTTGGTGTGTCAGCAAGTCAAGGCTGAACACCAAAGGGTTGCTGGTTTGTTGCAACCACTTCCGATTCCTCAGTGGAAGTGGGAACATATAACCATGGATTTCGTGACGGCTTTACCGCGGAGTCCAAAGGGAAACAATGCCGTATGGGTGATTGTCGATCGTTTGACCAAGGCAGCTCACTTTATTCCTTTTCGGGTTGGTCAATCGACAGAGACTTTGGCAGAGCGGTACATGCAAGAGATTGTGAGATTACATGGAGTGCCGGTAAGCATCGTGTCCGATCGGGACACTCGGTTCTTGTCGCACTTCTGGAGGAGTTTACAAGAAAGTTTGGGGACTCGATTGAAGTTTAGCACAGCTTATCATCCTCAGACTGATGGACAATCAGAAAGGACGATCCAGACCCTTGAAGATATGTTGAGGGCTTGCATGTTAGACTTCAAAGGTTCTTGGGAGGATCATCTACACCTGGTGGAGTTTTCGTACAACAATAGCTTCCAAGCGACTATTCAGATGGCTCCATTTGAAGCGTTGTATGGTCGTAAGTGCCGTTCACCTGTTTGTTGGGATGATGTTGGTGAACGAAGGTTACTAGGACCAGATTTGGTGGTACAGACAGTCGAGAAGGTGAATACAATCAGAAAGCATATGAAGGCAGCTCAAGACAGACAGAAAAGTTGGGCCGACACGTCAAGAAGACCTCTAGAGTTCGTCGTGGGTGATTTGGTATTCCTGAAGATATCACCGACTAGAGGGGTGATTCGCTTTGGAAGTCGGGGAAAGCTTAGTCCTCGATTCGTTGGACCCTTCGAGATATTGGAGCGTGTTGGAGAGGTAGCGTACCGGTTGGCGTTACCACAGTCATTAGCAGGAGTTCGCGATGTGTTTCATGTGTCTCAACTACGGAGGTATGTTCGTGATGAGACTCATGTCTTGGATCATTCGGAGTTGACTGTACGGGAGGACCTAACCTTTGAGGAGCGACCAGTTGAAATCAAGGATCGAAGAGAAAAAGGTTCTTAAGAGCAAGGTTATCCCTCTTGTGCTAGTTTCTTGGGGTAATCGATTGCATGGAGAATCCACTTGGGAGTGAGAAGACGAGATTCGGCAGAAATTCCCTCACCTTTTCCAGTAGTTAGCTATCTTGTATTCTTGGAATTTCGAGGACGAAATTATTTTGTAGTTGGGTATGATGTAACACCCGAGCCTAATAATACTATTTCTTTTGTTAGTTGAGTGTTTTATATTGCTCATTACAATTATCCTGATTGTTTGGTGCTTTTTGCAAAATTTTAACCGGTCAAGTCATTCTGGCACATAACAAATTTTAACTCCTAAAATGAAATTAAAAATATCCATGTTGGCCTACTCGTCGCCACTAGTCGCGTGGTAGCGTCCGCGTGTCGAGATTCCGTCCCGTTCGGCTAAACGGGCAAGTTTGGACGACTACGCGCGCGTGCAAGTGTCCGACTTGGGGGCATGCATTTTAATCATTAAACACCTCTTTTCAAAATTTGGAACCCGCTTAAAATCCTATAATTTGAATTTGAAACATTTGGGCGCAACCCGGGCGCGATTTGGAAATGTTTCATTTAGCGCCAAAAAGGCCCATTTAAATAAATATCAAAACTATATATATACGATTATATATTTTCCTTAACAGTTAAACCCTTTCAAATCATTTACTTTATCTTGCCCTGGCCAATCACGAGGGGATTAATCCCTCGTGGGCCCCCCTTTTTCCCTCTCTCTCTCTCAGCCTCTCTCTCTGTCTCTCTCTTCATTCTCTTTCTCTCTCTCTCTCTTCATTCTCTTTCTCTCTCTCTCTCTCTTCCTATATATTTCCTCCATGCAGACGCCTCCCCTCTTCCTCTCGACCACGAGAAACATTTCGTAACCCTAACTCTAGCCCTCGTGCTCGCGCCGCCGACCTCCCCGCGTCCTCGCCGTCGCCGCCATCGCCTCCCCGGCCTTACCGCACCCTCTTCCTCCTTCCGCCGCTCTCTTCCGTGCCTGCACCGAACCCCGACGAAGCCACCAACCACCGCAGGTCTCGTCGTCGACCCTGCCTCCAGCCACCGACGACCCCCGCGGCTCCCTCTCTTCCTCCTCGTCCCTACCTCGTCGTCGCCTTCCTCCTCCCCTCGCCGGACCACCACCAGACCCGAGCCCAGCCCTACCACCCTCTGCAGTTCGCCGGAAAACGCGCCGTCGACCCTCGTCGACGTCACCCGCGCCACCTCCGACCACCTCCTTTCCCCCTCGACCACCAGAGCCGACCACCACTCTCCTCTACTCGTCGCACCACCCTCTCCAGCGAACCCCGAGGCTGTTCAGGCCTTCGCAGCCGCCGTCGCTGCCTCGCCGGCGTTCCAGCGCCGTCGAGCCCGCCGGGGTGACCCCTGGTGTCTCCCTGTAAGCACCCCTCATCTTTCCTTTTGTACAAAATCCCCCCCGCTGATCTTATTACGTATATCATGTTGCTAACTCGTTGCCGATGACTTTTGCCGGAATCCGACCGTGCCGTCTTTTGAACCCGACGCTCCAGCGAAGTACCCTGGTCCGTGTGATCCCGTTGTTCTCCGTTGGGACTCGATCCGTGGCCCGTGCACCCGCCTCGTGTTTTCTGCCGACATTGCATCCGTGCTTTCCGGTTTGCGAAACCGTCGAGGCAAGTATCCGAATACTTGCTTTAACATGCTAGCACACAAGATCAAGTCTTGCTTCAAACTTAATCATCATATTATAACGACACAGCTATTAGTAACATCGATTAGAATCGATAGTCACAATTATCCGTAACATTAAATCAATATAGTAGTTGCCTGTAATTAACCGGTCTGCTATTAGTTCACACTTTAACTAACTAAACCAAGTAGATCGTCCTCACTTCATTTGTTATATCACCCATGAGACAATTATTATGCTTTAGTCTAAATTCATGTAGCTTCATTACGTATGTTGATATTGTTCCACTTTGTGATTATTGCACCCCATGGGTGCTTGAACCTGTTAATAAGAGAATACAAAACATCACTGTGTTTACATGGGATAATATTGTTATTGCTGTTCCTGCTGTTGTTCTTTATTCGTTACTATATCTGTTATCAGCATACATTTGATTACATTACATATTGACCGATCTTGATACACCTGACACCCTGTACATATCAACTCAACCTGTTGAAACGTGACCTGACCTGTTACCTGATTTCATGCCTAATGCCGACAAACCTGACCCTTCCTGCTGTCTATCCAGACAGACCTACCTTTACCGGATTTTGTGTTGGCATTAGTCCTTGACTACTGAATACCTGACCTGACATACATAACTTGGGGGTATGGGGAAATCAAAGGTGAAACCGACTTGTAACTCAACAGTTCGATACTTGTTCTGATCAGTCTTACGGGCTTGGCCAGCCCCGGAGTGGTGATGCTGACATCACTCGCCCATCTTGCTACCTATTACTGCTTAGCGGCTTGTCTCGGATTCAGCCCCGAGGACCTTGACCGTGGTCCCGGGCACGCACGGGATACTATTGAGTTACATCGACGATTCATCAATTGATTTCAAAGACTATAGAGTAGAAACCTGATAGGATAGTTTAGTCACCATTGCACATTACCCTGCTCTGTTATTTCTTAGTACTGCTTTATTCATGTTCATATTTGCATTGCTTATCACCATGTTTACATTATATACTTGATGTCATGACGCGCTGACGTCTGGATTTTGCATGGCCCAGATTCCGTACCACTGTCGACGACCGAGCAGGAGTACTTCAGCCAGCAGGCTGAACTGTGAGTTCTTTAGGGTTTAGTTTATTTATTTTCATTTCATTTCCAGATGTGAGCCGCATTAAGGGTCGTACTGTTTATTTATTGTATTGGATCATTTGCTTCCGCATTCTTTATTTATTGATTCTTGTTATTATGGATTTGGACATGTATTAGATTAGTTTAATATTTTGTTCTTGATATCTCTACAACCGTAATGTGACTGTGGATGGATATTTCCTACCCACAGGTAGCATGGTTGGCTATGTCATGTGCCCAATCTTGCGTACTCTGGGAAGCGGGGCGTGACAGTGGCAGATCATAACCATGTCTCCTAAGCCGTCACTACCCTGCAAAAAGTCCAAGATGGACAACTACCTACTGTCTATAGGCCACACTTGCTAAAATCACATAGCAACAACACAACAAAGAGAAGAAAGCAATAGTAGGAGATAAAAAAAAATGTGTATCTTTTATTCATGAATTCAATTGATTTCAAGACGAATCATATAAAAGAATAATAAATGGATACATGTTATTCAAGGATTACAAATGTTTAATTGATACAAAGGTAGTTACTGAGAAGGAGGCGTTTTCAATAAGTCAGCCAGTTGCTCGCGCGCTTCTCTCAACTCCTTTTCATTGTTAGCCGCTGCGGCCAGCTCCGCTTCGACTAGAGCCCGTTGCTGCAAGCCAGAAGAAAGTTTCTCATCGATTTCCCGTTGAGCAACTTTATGATTCCGCGTAACCCGCTCTAGAAGGTCGAGCTTCTGCCTTAGTGCTAGTACATCCGAAATGCATTGTCGCAAATTGTCAAAGGCAGCCCTCAATTGTGCAGCGTTTGCTTCAACCTGGGCGCGCAGTCGGGCGGATTCACTTGAAGCCTCCTCCATTCCTTTCGCCTCAAGGTCGCTTCTTGTTCAAAATGGTGGAAGAAAAGAACGCTTTGATCAACCCATGCGGCCCGTTGAGAGTTCAAAGCCAACATTTCTGGAGCGGGACGCCTGAGCTCAATCTTATGCAGACAGGCCTCGATCTTCCTGCAGTAGTTAACCCAAGACTCGACAACACCGTCGCTATGGAAGTTCACGAGCATCGCCAACATGAGATTAACTTCGGCAGCAAAATCTGCAGAAGATGCAAAGGCCTCGGCGTCAAGGTCCTCGACGAACTCGCTTAACATCTGCAGGCTATTCACAGCACCCCTGGAAGAAGGGCGTTTAGCAAAAGGCCCTGCCAGCATGGGAATCCGAGACTCGAAGGGAGCTGGAGTCGGTGTGATTGCTGCAAAAACAAATCATAGTCAGACATCGGTTTAAGAGATAAAGAAGAGGCAAGAGCGATGAAGGCTACTATACCGGCTACGACAGGTGGCAGAGTTGGGAGTACTGGTGGCTCAACAATTCTCCCGTCCCCTCCTTCAATTTGTAATGATGTAATCAATTTAATGTTAGCAACGGCAGAATCATCCGTTAAAGAAAAGAAAAGACTTCGGTTAGAAAAGATACTCACCGGCACCAGCAGGCAGACTAATTTCCGACTGGAAGGAGAAGTGCAGGTTCAGCACTTGATACAGATAATCAAAGAGAACGCCTGCAAGATTACGATGATACATGGTCAGTAAACGAAAGATTCTGTCCCCGATTTAAATTAATCTTAAACCCATACCTTCCAACATTTGAAAGGATATAAGAGGAGACGAAGGGGCAGCGACTGTCAGAGCGGCAGCTGGTGGTGCTTCTTCAGGTGGCACAACCTCAACGGTCACCACACCTACATTCGAAAAGAACCAAATGTCATCAGAAGGGATTGCGAAATGAAAAGAATGCAGCGACCCGAGACCTACCAGACAGGTCATTAGCCAAAACTGTGACGGAAGCATCACCAAACATCACGACTTCTTCGATCTCATTCGGGGGGATGGTTTCGCCGCCCGTGGCTTCGTCCCCTGACTCCACGAGAGCCGTTGTGACACTCGCAATGCCAGGCGATGGCAGCGAACCGCAGGTGGAAAGAGCGGCAATTGGAGCAGTCCCGGATTACTGAAAAAGAGTAGCCGCTTCGGGCTCGGTGGTTGCCGTCATCTCACCTGCCACCTCCTTGTTTACCCCAATCAGAGCAAAGCTTTGTTCAAATTTCAAGGCGGGAAAATAAGCAACGCTTCTGTTTCGCCCAATCAGAGCAAAGCTCTGTTTTGAAAATTAAAGTGAAAATTAAATTTCAAAAATTGAAGCAACGCTTCAAATTCCTTGCGCTGCGCGCAACGCGCCACGTGTCAAAAAACTAATACGTCAGTGCAATGCCCAAGGAAGCGTGCCCAACCAGAGCAAGGATCTATTTAAAAAAAATTAAAGGAAGCAACGCTTCAGATGCGCTGCGCGACACGTGTCAGCGCAGTTGCGCTGCGCCGTGCGCTGCGCGACACGTGTCAGCGCAGTTGCGCTGCGCCCTGCGCTGCGCGACACGTGTCAGCGCAGTTGCCCTGCGCCCTGCGCTGCGCGACACGTGTCAAGCATAGATGCGTTTGTGCCAAACAGAATTAAAATTCCAGTAAGATCTTTCTGTTCTTGTTAAAACAAGAAGATTGTCTTCTGTAAAACAAAAGCTCTTGGATCAAAGATCCAACGGTGGGGAAAATTCCCCAAATCACTCAGAGAATATCTCTTTAACAAATTTAACAAATTAATGGGCATTATATAAAGGCCCCTAGACCCCAACTCAAAAAGGACAACACAGAGAATAGAGAGACAGAAACTCAGAAACAGAGAGAGAACTCCTCTAAAAAAATTTTGAGAAGAAATTCAGGAAGAAAAAAGAAGGTAAAACCTTTTTAAAAAAAAGAAGAACTTCTTCTGAATAGATCATTGATCTAAGAACAAGATCAAGGATCTTCAATAAAAAAATAAATAATAACAAAGGCATTTCCTTTTTTATGAACCATCGGTTTTGGAATCTTAAAGATTCTTTTCTTGAATCCAAAATTGGATCAAGATATTAAATTGGTGCCTTGCACTTGAAAATCTGCACTGTTGCGCTCTTGGGTTGGCGCAAGCCACCAGAGAGCGCCACGTGTTGGCACCGGAATAACTTGCGCTATGCGCTTTTAAGATAGAGTGTTACACTCTGAAATTGGCGCAACTCACCAGAGCGCGCCACGTGTCAGCAGCGCAACAGCGCAGTGCACTGGTGCAGCGCACTACGCTTGCGCTCACCCGAGCGTGACATGTGTCACCTCCACATGCGCTTGCGCTCAATAATTAGTGCAAAGCTCCTGACAGGCCACATGGCCACTGTCAGTTTGATTAATGCATTACATTATTACAGAAGGGCCAAGCCCAATTAAAAAAGGCCTAACAGGCCTAATAAAATGCAATGCGTTATTTTAAAAAGGGCAGAGCCCAAACAAAAACAGATGTTGTGCATCATTTAAAAGGGATAGAGCCCAAATCAAAAAGGCCTAGCAGGCCAAAAGAAAATGTAGTGCATTATCAAACAGGGGCAAAGCCCTAGCACAGGCCTAATAGGCCAAAGATAAAAACGTTGAATATTCTCAACTAGACTTAGCCCAATCATGGCCGTAAGTCCTCAAATTGACTGAGCAAGACTGCTCTTTTAAATCAATTTACATCTGGTTCAAGGGTACATCTCTGAACTCCTCTGACACCTATCATTGTAATCCTTCAACGACGTCAGAGAAGTGACGGGTCCCGACAACCACACATCCATACGGACTGTGGGGTCCTTAAACTCATGGACTTATGCGTCCTTAAACCAAAATACGGACTGTAGGGTCTTTAAACCCATGGACTTATGCGTCCTTAAACTAATGGACTAATGCGTCCTTAAACACACCCATACGGACCGTGGGGTCCTTAAACCCATGGACTTATGCGTCCTTAAACTAATGGACTAATGCGTCCTTAAACACATCCATATGGACTATGGGGTCCTTAAACCCATGGACTAATGCTTCCTTAAACTAATATCCGTCCATAAAACGGGAACGATGTGTTAGTGTATATGCCCTAGAGGCCATTACTGTATCATACTGGTTTGTATATTACTTAATGGAAGCTTGGGATATTCACCTTATATATACAATCTTGCTCAAAATGGTAGTATACTACTTGGTTTGTTTCTACTTCAGTGTGTACATGTGTTTATTCTATGATATCACCTATACGCATTAGTGGAGCCCTTAGGATATTTGCTTGATTACCGGCGTTGTGATGGCAGTCACACCAGTGGGGGCTGGGTAATCTATAAGCACATCCTTATGCAGGTCCCTAGTCCCAGGATTATCGAGACAGGGCATCGATACTCCGGAGTAGACTAGCGCATGCGCTTCTCATCCCAGTGTGGGAGACGGTCTGTCCCACAGCCGTCAGTACGTCGTACTTGAGGTAGTATGCGGGTGCTCGTTAGGTTACGAGTACACTGGACAGGACTCGTCGGGAACTGACTAGTTGGTTTTATACCTATCGTCAGTTATCAGTTCCCAGGTGACATGAGTACAGCTTAGTCCGCTGACTTGACACTGGCACTTCGCCTTGAGTGTGTTCCCACTGTACTTTGATTACTACCCTACCACGGCTCAAAGGATTCGTGCAAACAGGTGGTAGTTGGGTGCAGTACCGAAGCACTTGGAGGCAGTGACGGTTAGACGGGATTCATCTCTCCCAGTGTTGGGGGTTGACATTGCGCTGTGTCTAGGAGAGCCATTACACGAGTAGTCCCTGGCCAGGGCAAGCGAGATATACTGGTAGGCATCCAGTGTTATCTCAAGGTGTTTTGGGCTTCACTCCGACACGACTTGTACCGCTATTAGGGGACTGACGTTTACCGCCCCCTAGGCCCGCCATGCGATGTATCAGACGAACAGACCGGACTGTATGGAGACTGTCACATTCAGGCTTAGTAGGAGTTCAAATGGGGTTCACCTCGTCAGTCTTCTTATCGGCATCTACCTGGGGACCGTTACGCACAGCTAGTGCCGCTTGCGGTTTGTGGTTAAACCCACTGCCAGCGTAGTGTCGAGTCTTTAGAGTCCCATACAGAGGGCTATTCGCCATTGGGCAAAACAGAGTAGAGGTCGCATGGTTTTGCGACAGGGTTCGTTCTCATCCGCGCACTTGTGCACGTTTGGAGTCCGGACGGATATTACTAGCGGGCTCTGGTTTGAGCCAGATACTAGTATATGTTTTGGGGTTAGTTTTATCTCATTGTATTCATGTTCCTCGGAACAAGAATGCGGGTGTGTATGCACAGTTGATTGAGGCGGAGGAAGAGATTTTCATTAGGGTTTCGGAACGGGTGTGTATGCACAGTTGACAGTCGTCTTTTTCCAAACCCTAATGAATTTATGATATATATCAATTAATATTATTAATTAAATAAAATTGTGTCATGGTTGGGTTTGTTGACTTGTTGACCAAGGTTGACTTGTTGACCATGGTTGAAACTTTGACTATCATCATTACATATCAAAGATGCTCTTTGATTCTAGCAAAACCATTTAATGTGTGTAATGATAATTGTCATTCCAAACCATCCATCAACTATTTCATTTAGATTATTATTATTAATTTGATAATTCATTTCATATTATGTTATGGTTGTAAAAAGTTTTTCATTCTATCATAACACCTCTCTCTCCTCTCTTCTTCTTCCTCCTCCTCTAGTTCAAGGAGACTCACTCTCATGTGTTGAGAAACCCTCTCCTTGAGATAAAAACACCCCACACCAATCTCTACTCACTCTAGGATTAGAGGTCTAGCAACCCAAAGACTCTAGTTCTCTCAAAGTTCGAGAAAGGAACCCGAAGGTTGAACCCTCAGGTGGATCCATCTTTGACGGAAGAAGGCGACGAGGAAAGCACCATCCAAGCTCTACAAAGGTTTCAAGAAGAAGGAGTTCAAGTTAGGTATAACATCTTTTCCGAGTAGCTAACTCTCTTAAGCTTGGTAGCTATTTTAGTTTAGAAAAGATCCCGACTTTTGTTAGTCCATGTTGCCGAATGCGCTAAAAATTTGTTTTTTATACCGTTTCCGCCTCCCCGCAAGAACCGGGGTTGGCAATTTGGACTTACAGTGGTATCAGAGCCTAACTAAACTTAAACTAGCTTAGTAGAAAAGTGTATGGAAGTTCGATCGGAAAAATCACAAAAACCTAAACATCAAAACCCTAACTTTCTGATGAAATTTTTTGTGCTCTAAAAATAAAAAGTTTTACTCCAAAAATCGGCTCAGGGTTTTGTGAAGACACCCACCAAAAACGGTCGAGTGAACCCATCAAAGCGCGGCGGTTCCGCGGCAAAACCATGCTCATTGCCGCGGAACCGCCGCCGTTTAGTCACTATTCTCGACCGGGTTTGGTGCAGTGTTCTTCTGGTAGGGTTTTGGGATTTTTAAGATGGTTTATTTGTGCCCAGATTTTCCAGAAAAGAAATTTGTTTTTGGGGGCCTATAAATCCGTATTTTTGATCGAACTTCCCTGTACTTTGACTAATCGGTTATATCTGTGATATTTATATGTATTGAACTTCGGCTAATCGCTATATGTCGATTAGTGGGGGTTATACATATCTGTGATCTGTGTTTGATGATGGTATGTGTATATGAATGCCTTGGACTGTCGCGGGTGAATAGCCGGGGTGGATGTGAGATGAGTGTTTCTTTTTCTTTCATTCATGTAATATGTAAATTGTTGTAATATTATTTGTATGGCCGCACAACCGGGTCGGGGTTGTAGCCGTCATTGTATAATTTGTTTTTACTGTTTTTGCTCCTAGGATAGACCCATGAAGGGGGTGCACAAACTACCGGATATCTCGAAGTGCCGAGTGGCCTACTCACGGCGTTGAGGGAGGTTGCTCCATTTTGGGTACTTGGCGGGTAGTGTGCCGCACCCGTAGGGGTCTTGGGTGGGGTATTGGCTATTCACCGCGACCGTGTAATCCGCTTTTCGTTGCAGGCTCGAACGGATTGCGGATTTCTAGTATATCCAATGTATTCATCTGTGATCTGTAATGTCTATCATTGCTAAATATTTATAACTATTTAGGCGTTGCTTATGTTTTACAGCCGCGCTAGCCCAGCCCCCGCTCTGTCGTTATTTAAGTAACCTAACGGGTGATGACGGGGCCCCGTGGAGAATGCGAATGGCATAAGCGTACGTCATATTTTGGTTGTTTTCTGCAATGGTAGGATTAAATGATGGGACGCATTAAAATAACTAATGCAAGAATATCACGCATTAAAAGAACTAATGCAAGATAATAAACCAAGCAAAAGTCGTTGGAACACTTTCGAAAAACCACTCGGTTCTTTTCAAAACTAACTTTTAAATGCGGAGCTTGAGCCACTCCTTTTAAAAGCTATCTCGTTCCATCGATTATATCAAGTTCACTACGTTCACGGTTTTTACCAAAACCATTCGTAGCCCTCCGTCGTTTCACGTGAATGGCCAATAGTATTCAAGCTATGTTTGTTGGCTAAAGTCAAGACATAGTGATTGGTAGCTATTAGGGTATTCATGTGCAGCATAGATAGATGCGTTGATTTGGAACAGTCATACTGCCTTGTTGGCCAAAGTCAAGGGTAGGTACGGGTGGATTCAAATTAACCTGGAGAACGACGGGTAGAACTTGACATGTGACTTATGATTTGTTGTCCAAAGTCAAGGTCATAAGAGCATGGGGCAAAAATCCACATCGGAAGTTTCATAAGTACTGAAACTTGCTAGATTTGCATACCAATTTGAGTGTGATGATTCTGATAGGATTCCTTCAGTTTCGTCACGCAATGATTTTTGGATCCCGATCTACTGTGAGTATATGCTACTCCTCGGGAAATTTCTCACTAAACGATCAATGCTATAAACCTAGTAGGTGTCTAGAAAGGTATTAGCAGGGCTATGCCCCCAGGGAAAAGAGGTTCTTAAATTAAAGAACTTCGCGAAAGCGTTGGAAAACCTCCCTCGAAGTACCGACACTGGCCTGGCTGAACGGTTAAGCAAGTATTGTGCGGTGGGATTGATCCCGACTAATTCTTCCTTTATGGTTTGAGGAGGGATTCGAGAAACAGTGGGAGCCATCCTGTTTAGACAAACTAAAAACCATTCTAAACTTGCAAGAGCATCGTGCTAAGTGTTTCTTCTCTCTCTCCTAATTGCAGTGACCAATCGACATGACTGGACTTAAGTTACTTCTAGATAAAAACATATTGACAGGGCCAAACTACAAAGATTGACTCAGGAATGTCAGAATGGCAATCACTTACGACAAGCTGGGGTATCTTCTTACCACCAAAGCTCCCCCCGTCCCAGGTCCCACCTCCAGCATCGCGGATAAGGAAATCCGTAAGACTTGGGAGATTGATTGCGCGAAGGCCAAGTGCCTCGTGCTTGCCTCTATGGACAACGAACATCAGAGGAGGCACGAGAATATGGACCAGGAATCCATATTTCTCCATACAAAAGAACTCTATGAAGAGCAATCTCGTATCGCAAGATACAAAGTGTCGAAGAAGTTATTTTCGGCAAGATTGGCCGTCGGATCATCGGTAGCGGAACACGTGCTTAAGATGATTGGCTACATTGAGGAGCTCGCAGAACTTGGGACCACGTTGGAGAGTGAGCTCTATACAGACTTAATTCTCCAGTCCCTTCCTTCCACTTACGCCCAGTTTATACTAAACTTCAACTTACAAGAAAAGGAAGTTGAACTTTCAGAACTTCTCAACATGCTGAGGAGCGCAGAGGGCACCCTACAGAAAGGTAGGGAAACATCCACTTTGTTTGTTGGAGGATCTTCTTCTTCTAGGTCTAAGGCGAAAGCCAAGGGAAAGAAGAGGAAAGCCCCCGCCAAACAAAGGGGCGGTGTTAGTAAAGTCAATACGAAGGGAAATGCAAAGGCAACAAAGATAGCGGGGATGCTTGTGGGTAAAGAAGAATGCTTCTATTGTCATAAGAGTGGACACTGGAAGAAAGATTGCAAGGCTTGGAAGGCTAAGACACAGGAACTGAAGCAGGTTGCGGCTTCAGCTTCAGGTGTGTATGTTATTGAAAACTGTCTTTCTATAAACTCTACTTCTTGGGTATTGGATACCGGATCAGGATCTCATATCTGTAATTCTTTGCAGGCGTTGAGAAACCGTAGGGTTTTGAAGGCAGGTGACATGACCCTCAGAGTTGCAAACGGAGCTAGCATGGATGCTAAAGCCGTGGGGGACTATCACCTGGGAATATCAGATGGGTATGTTTTGGTTTTGCGTAATTGTTTTTTTGTACCCAACGCAACTTGTAATATCATTTCTGTATCTTTGGTTTCTAAAGAAGGTTATGAATTTGCATTTGTAAGCAATGTTGTAAACATTCACCTTAATCAAAATCTGATTGGGTCAGGTGCATTGAGCAATGGTATATACGTATTAAACCAACCACAGATTTTCAATGTCCAGAATACACACAAAAGAAAGTCTCCAGATATCAATCAGACTTTCTTATGGCATTGTAGACTGGGCCACATCAATGAGAGAAGGTTAACTAAGTTACATGCAGAAGGATATTTGAATCCGTTCGAATATCAATCGTATGCCACTTGTCAATCCTGTCTCAAAGGAAAGATGACAAAGACTCCGTTCACTGGACACAGAGTAAGAGCGAGCGAGCTCTTGGGACTCGTACACAGCGACGTGTGCGGTCCAATGTCTACACATGCGCGAAGCGGTTATTCTTACTTCATTACTTTTACGGATAATTTTTCAAGGTACGGTTATGTCTTCTTAATGAAACATAAGTCCGAAGCCTTTGAAAAGTTCCAGGAATATAAGAATGAAGTAGAAAAACAAACCGGCAAAAGTATCAAGATTCTAAGATCGGATCGAGGTGGAGAATACTTAAGTGCCGAGTTCCTGAATTACTTAAAAGAGAGTGGAATTCTCTCTCAGCTTACTCCTCCATACACTCCGCAACATAACGGTGTATCTGAGAGAAGGAACCGGACACTATTGGATATGGTACGGTCCATGATGAGTAACGCTGAGTTACCGCGATCATTCTGGGGGTATGCGCTAGAATCAGCTGCATACCTTTTGAACCGAGTTCCCACTAAGACTGTGCCTACCACACCATATGAGATGTGGTGTGGAAAGAGGCCCCATCTTAATCACATTAAGACATGGGGATGTCCAGCTTTTGTTAAAAAGCAGCATGCGGACAAACTCGAGGCACGCTCTGTACAGTGCAAGTTCGTGGGATATCCAAATAACTCCAAGGGATATTTCTTCTACTGCGAAGAGGAACAAAAGGTTTTTGTTTCTCGTCATGCCTACTTCTTGGAAACTGAGTTTTTGGAAAACCAGATAAGTGGGAGCACAGTAGAACTGGAAGAAATTCCAGAACCACAGACTATTACTGACAGCTTAGTAGAACCAGAGGGTTCAAAAGAACAGGACATTCCTACACCACTCCGCAGGAGTAGTAGGCAGTCTCATCCGCCCGAGAGATACTACGGTTTTCTCATAGACGGTGATAGAGAGGATTGCATCATAGATTATGATGAGCCTACTAGCTTCCAGCAGGCCGTTCAGAGCGTTGACTCGGTAAAATGGCTGGATGCAATGCGGACCGAAATGGAGTCCATGTACACCAACAAAGTATGGACGTTGGACATTGCTCCAGACGAGGTAAAACCCGTAGGATGCAAGTGGATCTTCAAAAGGAAGATTGGTGTAGATGGACAGGTTGAGACCTATAAAGCTAGACTTGTTGCAAAGGGTTTTCGTCAAAGACCTGGTTTGGACTATGACGAAACCTTTTCTCCAGTGGCTATGCTGAAATCTATTCGGATCCTTCTTGCCATTGCTGCCTTCCACGATTATGAGATTTGGCAGATGGACGTAAAGACCGCTTTTCTAAATGGAAATTTAGAGGAGTGTGTCTATATGGACCAGCCAGAGGGTTTCATTCAGAGTGGGAGCAGCGGAAAGGTGTGCAAGTTGCTTAAGTCCATTTATGGACTAAAGCAGGCATTGCGGAGTTGGAACATCTGCTTTGATGAGACGGTCAAAGAATTTGGCTTTATCAAAAATCCAGATGAACCATGCATCTATAGTAGATTTGTAGCGAGAACTGTAGTATTTCTCGTTTTATACGTGGATGACATTCTTTTAATAGGAAATGACATTCCTATGCTACAATCTGTCAAGGGGTTCTTGTCACACAGGTTCTCCATGAAAGACCTGGGTGCTGCCTCATACATCCTGGGGATCCGGATCCATCGTGATAGATCCAAGAGGATATTAGGACTTTCACAGTCCATGTACATCGACACCATACTGAAAAGATTCAGTATGGAAGATTCCAAGCGCGGTAACCTACCGGCTTGTCACGGGATCACCCTCTCTAAAGAGATGTCTCCCAAGACTGATTTGGAGAGGGATCGCATGTCTATTATACCCTACGCTTCTGCGGTAGGATCTATAATGTATGCGATGTTGTGTACCAGACCAGATGTAGCTTATGCACTGAGTGTGGTAAGCCGGTATCAGTCAAACCCTGGGGAGAAACACTGGATAGCGGTAAAGAACATTCTCAAGTACCTGAGAAGGACTAAGGAGATGTTCTTCGTATATGGCGGAAAAGACCTCCAGATCGAGGCCTTTGCTGACTCCAGCTTCCAGAGTGACAAGGATGATTCCAAGTCCATGTCGGGTTTTGTCTTTACCCTCAATGAAGGAGCGGTGTGTTGGAAGAGTTCCAAACAGGAAACCGTTGCAGACTCGACTATGGAAGAGGAATACATCGCTGCATCTGATGCCGCAAAAGAAGCCGTCTGGATGAGGAAGTTCTTGAAAGAACTTCAGGTGGTTCCGTCCATTGCAGATCCAATACCTCTGTATTGCGACAACAACGGAGCTATAGCTTTAGCGAAGGAACCCAGGTCCCATCAGAAATCCAGACACATCTTAAGGCGGTATCACCTGATCAGGGAGATCGTGGATCGCCAGGAGATCGAGGTTCGGAGGGTTGCTTCAGAAGAAAACACTGCAGATCCATTCACCAAGGCCTTGCCCCAGACTCAGTTCGAGCTGCAGATCGAGATGATAAGTCTTCGATACGCCAGTACATGGCCTTAGTGCAAGTGGGAGATTGTTAGTGTATATGCCCTAGAGGCCATTACTGTATCATACTGATTTGTATATTACTTAATAGAAGCTTGGGATATTCACCTTGTATATACAATCTTGTTCAAAATGGTAGTATGCTACTTGGTTTGTTTCTACTTCAGTGTGTACATGTGTTTATTTTATGATATCACCTATACGCATTAGTGGAGCCCTTAGGATCTTTGCTTGATTACCGGCGTTGTGATGGCAGTCACACCAGTGGGGGCTGGGTAATCTATAAGCACATCCTTATGCAGGTCCCTAGTCGCAGGATTATCGAGATAGGACATCGATACTCCGGAGTAGACTAGCGCATGCGCTTCTCATCCCAGTGTGGGAGACGGTCTGTCCCACAGCCGTCAATACGTCGTACTTGAGGTAGTATGCGGGTGCTCGTTAGGTTACGAGTACACTGGACAGGACTCGTCGGGAACTGACTAGTTGGTTTTATACCTATCGTCAGTTATCAGTTCCCAGGTGACATGAGTACAGCTTAGTCCACTGACTTGACACTGGCACTTCGTCTCGAGTGTGTTCCCACTGTACTTTGATTACTACCCTACCACGGCTCAAAGGAGTCGTGCAAACAGGTGGTAGCTGGGTGCAGTCCCGAAGCACTTGGAGGCAGTGACGGTTAGACAGGATTCGTCTCTCCCAGTGTTGGGGGTTGACATCGCGCTGTGTCTAGGAGAGCCATTACACGAGTAGTCCCTGGCCAGGGCAAGCGAGATATACTGGTAGGCTTCCAGTGTTATCTCAGGGTGTTTTGGGCTTCACTCCGACACGACTTGTACCGCTATTAGGGGACTGACGTTTACCACCCCCTAGGCCCGCCATGCGATGTATCAGACGAACAGACCGAACTGTACGGAGACTGTCACATTCAGACTCAGTAGGAGTTCTGATGGGGTTCACCTCGTCAGTCTTCTTATCGGCATCTACCTGGGGACCGTTACGCACAGCTAGTGCCGCTTGCGGTCTGTGGTTAAACCCACTGCCAGCGTAGTGTCAAGTCTTTAGAGTCCCACATAGAGGGCTATTCGCCATTGGGCAAAACAGAGTAGAGGTCGCATGGTTTTGCGACAGGGTTCGTTCTCATCCGCGCACTTGTGCACGTTTGGAGTCCAGACGGATATTACTAGCGGGCTCTGGTTTGAGCCAGATACTAGTATATGTTTTGGGGTTAGTTTTATCTCATTGTATTCATGTTCCTCGGAACAAGAATGCGGGTGTGTATGCACAGTTGATTGAGGCGGAGGAAGAGGATTTTCATTAGGGTTTCGGAACGGGTGTGTATGCACAGTTGACAGTCGTCTTTTTCCAAACCCTAATGAATTTATGATATATCAATTAATAATATTAATTAAATGAAATTGTGTCATGGTTGGGTTTGTTGACTTGTTGACCAAGGTTGACTTGTTGACCATGGTTGAAACTTTGACTATCATCATTACATATCAAAGATGCTCTTTGATTCTAGCAAAACCATTTAATGTGTGTAATGATAATTGTCATTCCAAACCATCCATCAACTATTTCATTTAGATTATTATTATTAATTTGATAATTCATTTCATATTATGTTATGGTTGTAAAAAGTTTTTCATTCTATCATAACACTTCTCTCTCCTCTCTTCTTCTTCCTCTTCCTCTAGTTCAAGGAGACTCACTCTCATGTGTTGAGAAACCCTCTCCTTGAGATAAAAACACCCCACACCACTCTCTACTCACTCTAGGGTTAGAGGTCTAGCAAGCCAAAGACTGTAGTTCTCTCAAAGTTCGAGAAAGGAGCCCGAAGGTTGAACCCTCAGGTGGATCCATCTTTGACGGAAGAAGGCGACGAGGAAAGCACCATCCAAGCTCTACAAAGGTTTCAAGAAGAAGGAGTTCAAGTTAGGTATAACATCTTTTCCGAGTAGCTAACTCTCTTTAGCTTAGTAGCTAGTTTAGTTTAGAAAAGATCCCGACTTTTGTTAGTCCATGTTGTCGAATGCGCTAAAAATTTGTTTTTTATACCGTTTCCGCCTCCCCGCAAGAACCGGGGTTGGCAACGTGGACTTACACGATGGACCCCTATATCCCTAAACTGGAAATGGACCACCATGTCCCTAAACTGGCAATGGACCGCAATGTCCCTAAACTACCTATGGACCACTACATCCCTAAACTGGAACAATAGAGCCCCTAAATGCTCTTTCCGTTAAGTTGATCTAGTCTCAAATCAGACTAATGTATCCTTAACGAACGTTTAAGTTGATCTTAGTCTCAATATGGCTAACGTATCCTTAAACTAAAACACCAAACCCAAATCTAAGTAAATAGGGATTTGGACTAATCCACGTCCAACGGGAGACGGCATCACTTAGTCTCCGTATACAATCCATGGGCAACCACAAACAAAACAAACACCCACGACACGGAGTGAAACTCTGGAGAAGGAGAAAGTGGTTACCGCGATGCGGTAGCGTAATTAACTACAGAGGCTTGCGCCTGCAGGGAACAGCGTCCCCACAATCAAAAACCCCTCAAGCGAGGGGGAATCTGACGAAGTTTGCTACATCGGCCGCATCCGTCTAAACCTCTGATACACGGTGTCATGAATCAACTTGGCATCTTCGGAGAGGTGGACGGATAAAAACAAATAGCATCTTCCCTGAATCTCAGGCGAGACTCCCACGTCGTCGCCGCTATTCGGAGGGGAACAGATTCTGGCACGCCCGGTAGGACCTTTTCCTCTTTCCACTCCACACTTCGTGAGTCGTCTTCGCGAACGAATCGCGGTTTGTTAATGGTTGCCTTTGGGTTTCAAGTTACTAAGTATTTTGCCTGGTGCAGAAATCAAGCATCAATCGCATCCAACTGCTCGAGCTGCTCCAAATGCCAATGCAACCGACGCTCCGCCTCACCTGGAGGTGTAGCCTATGGGCCTCAAGCGGCCTCCATCCTTGCCATACCGGTGGAACAAGTGACTCAGGCCACCACCGGTCTGTTTTTCGGGACCATGCTCCCGCCATCAACCTTCACTATTCCAGTGCCCGCACCGGAAGTGCACAAGAAGTCGGTCTTCGATCGGCTCACTGCTACAACGGCCCCTTTCAACGGGTCGTCCAATATCAAGCCGGCAACCTCTGTCTTTACCGGGCTGAACCAGAACTCTGATGGGCCCACCAAGAAGCCCATGAACCCTGAAGTGGCCATCCCTAGGAAGACAGCCACCTCTGCTCCTGAAGTCGTCAAGGTGGCTTCTCCTGTTTAAGAGTCGGTCTTTTCAAGGCTGACCATTCCGACTCCTACTCCTGCTCGAGGGTCTGTCTTTGACAGATTGAACATCGCCACTCAAAGGACAACATCGGTCTTTAAGAGGCTGGCACCGGCAGCGCCTCATCCGGACAGGGGGCAAGACGAAACTATCCCTATCGCCGAGCCAGTCCAAACAGCTCGACACGCTCGACGTCGCCACTGGCGCCGAGTAAGGAAGGCCGGGGGCAACTCCTCCTCAGGGTTACCCCACCAGCTCCGATGGTGGAAGTTAATGCTGCTGTTACAACTAGGAACAGCTTTGAACCGCTAAGGAGGGTACGCAAGAACTCTCCGACTGCCACGTTGAAAAGATCTCCTCCACCTGCGGAGAGTGTTACAGAAGCGAAGCCGGAGCAGCCTCCTCAACGGCTGTCCTCCAAAATTTATAAGGTCTGGCGACGGGTTCAGGACTCAGTAATTGACCAAGATCACTCTCTCCGGCAGAAGAGGGTGAAGGTCCAGGAAGAAAAGAACCGTCCTGTCAAACAACAAAGGACGACAACCACTTGGGTGCCCGCTGCAACGGCTCCCTCCACGTCGACTACTCAAAAGAGAAGATGGCCGGAGAAAGTCCCCATGCCTGCAGCAAATGTCAAAGACAGTAAGCCTAAATGCCCTAAGTCTGGGGGCATGGTGGTGCATACCGTTTACATGGCATCTGGGAAGGAAGACAGCCGTACATCTACAGGTCATCGACCGCTCACGCGATCGGTGACTAAAGCTCAGGAGCAGCAGTAGATGCTCCAAGAAATGATGAATGCGATGGCCGCACTCACTGGGCCAAAAGAAAGCCCCGAAGCGTCCTCGGATCAACGCCAGGAGCAGGAAACTGACGCTGAATTCCTTCGCAGGATACTGGAAAAGGAGGATAAAGAGGCTGCGGAACAAGCAGCCAATATAAAGTGACTGGCCTTTCTGTTCCAGGACATGGTGGGTATGATGATCCAATAAGATCCTCCTGCTGAAGATCCTCCGATCGTCCTTGAAGTTGACAGAGGAGAGACGTCGAATCCTCCACCGGCTCTGTCAACAGCCAAGGAGGAGACAATTTCTAAAGCTGCCCTAGATGAATATATAGTTCAGCAGATAAGGGTTCACCAGGGAACTGAGGCAGCCGGTCAGGTCGTTAAAACTGGGAGACCATATCCGAGCTGGTACGATCAAATAAAGTACCCGTCAGGCTACACCATCCCAAAGTTCCATGTCTATAAGGGGACTGGCAATCCCCATCAACATGTTGCCCAGTTCAGGGCTCTTTGCGGTAACACCGGCGGTGATGATAAATTGTTTCTTCGCCAGTTCGTCGACAGCTTATCGGAGACGGCATTTGAGTGGTACTCCGAACTCCTAAATGACTCCGTTAAGACCTTCACTGAAATGGAGTTGTTGTTTACCCAGCGCTTCGCAAGTGCCAGTGAGCGTACTCTAATAACAGCTTTGATTAATGCGAGAGTAAAGCCGAGTGAGACTTGGGTTCAATATGCAATCCGATGGCGGAACTTGTGGTCAAAGTGCGAACAACGCATCAAAGAAGCGCCGGCGGTGGGCATGTTCGTGGGCACCCTAGATCCTCATGCAACAATCTCACAGTTCATGATGTTCTTTAAACCAACCACGTTCCAAGCCTTGATCGATAAGTTAGCCCAGATGGATCAGATGGGTCACAGACCATCTCCTCCAAAGCCGGACTCTAGAAATGAGAAGGGGAAAGGGAAAGCGATCGTCGTCGCCAATGCTCAACAACATCCGAGAAACTTGAAGCCGGTTGTTCGTCAAAACAATATGCGTCCACACCTGTCCCTCGAGGAGAGGCTGGGACGTCCTCACTCATTTCCTCAGAATAAAACGAGAAGACTGTTTGAACTGGCATTGCGTAACAGACTCATTAATCTACCGGAGTCAAGACGTCCGTCGCAGCCAAACGACGTCAATGATCCCAATTACTGTCCCTATCACCGAGTATTGGGTCATCCGATTGAAGATTGCTACGTCTTCAAAAATTGGATTGATGATCAATATCAGCAAGGAAAATTCACGTTATCCGAAAGATGGAAGGTGAACCCGCCGCAACCTCATACTTCTAAAAAGTTGAATACTCCGGGGGCAACGTGCTCCCTTGTTGAAGAAGCTCCATGGAAAGTTGTGTTATCAGCCGAAACCAAAAGGATGCTGAATGATCTCAAGACATGCCCGGCGGTCAGGTGGAAGAACCCGCTAGAACTCCAGATCATTGAAGGGATGTTGAAGCCGCGCCCAACTCCGAGGACCGGTGGTGATGGCCCAAGCATTCATACCCAGCCGTCGAAATCTTCAAAGAAGAAGAAGAAGAGATCCAAAAAGCCCGTGAAGTCTGGTGACAAGGCACGGACTTACAGAAACAAATTGACGCGCTGGAGGAATACAATCAAAAGGCACGGACTCCCGTCACACTCCAGGAATTCCTCAACCATGCCTTTCAAGAGGAAGATGAGGGAGAGAGCTCGTCGGATGAATCCGAGGAATACGTGGCGAGTTGTCATGTGATCTCTCACTCGTTTACGGACGATGAGAGAACTCCTTGCACTGAGAAGCTAGGGGCAGATCCTGAACCGAAACTTCTGGGGCTATCAGATGAAACCATTGATGCATTCCTCAATGAAGCTCTGGTGAAAAATAAGGCTGATCGGGAACGCGAGACGCTCTTATTTGAAAAGGCCAAGCATCGGCGATTAGACGAAAAGGTCGAGACACTCCCGTCAAATCAAAGTACATCCATTGCGGACAAAATCAAATTCAAGACGAGGAAAAGGTTTGCTAAAGCCATATCAATGGGTATGAAGCTACCACCCTTTGAAGGAAACATTGCTGGAAAAACGGAAATGCACCCCTCCTACTGCTTGTATCATCGGAAGATTTCGCATCCCACCGAAGAGTGCAAAGCTTTCAATAAATGGTGGCAGGGATATGTTGCTCACCGACAACATTTTAAGCGGGAAAAGCGCAAAACTCGTCGGGAGAGGAAAAGTACGACCGATGCGCTTAACAGAACTACCGGTGATTGTCTTTGATTAATGCCAGGGGATCGCAAGTTCTCACATTCGGGAGCGACTCTGACGAGGAAATGGCTCTTAGCCCCCTCTTTAAAGATTCCACCTCGGGAAAAGAAGATGAGCCGAAGGTCTGCAAAAATATCCGGCTGCGTAATCGTACGTTACCTGAAAAGAATCTCGGACCCTCAAATAAAAAAGATAAAGGGAAAGAAAAGGTCTCTGAGAATATCGCCTTAGATGACCAATTCATGGAAGATCTAGCCACCAAGGACCTGCCGAAGAAAAATAAGGTGGATTACAACGTCTTAGCGCATCTGAGAAAGCTACCCTCGCAGCTCAGTATTCTTGACGCCCTTTTACTATCAAAAGAGGCAAGGGATTCATTAATCAAGGCACTACAGGAGCCGGAACAATTCCAAGCTTTCCTTGCCGAGGAAAAAATGAAGGATGAATTGGAGGAAGTGTACACGGCCGATGTCACTTTTGGTGATGAAGACCTTCTTCTTGGGATGTGCGAACACAATCCCCCCCTCTATATCTCAGGATACTACCATGATATAAAGATAGGCAAAATCCTGGTCGACAATAGATCCTCCGTTAATCTCCTTAACGTGCGGGTGTTAAAGGAAATCTGCATGAGCGTCCAGCACCTTGCTCGGGATAAGATCACCATCTCCGGGTTCGACTCCCAATCATCAAGAACTCTTGGGTCTGTGATACTGACGCTACGCTTTGGGCTACTTGTCACGGACATTAAGTTCCACGTCATAGATGCCAAGACATGCTACAATGCTCTGCTCTGCCGACCATGGTTACACGAGTACAACATCATCCCTTCTACACAGCATCAGTGTATGAAATATTTTAAGGATGGTCTCGAGTATACCGTGATGGGAGAACTGAACCCGTTCTCCGTGAACGAGGTCCGCAAATATGAAGATGCCAAATATTTCTTACCGGATTTCGAAGACACAGAGAGGTGTCACAAGCCGGAGAACAAGGCTAACGCCACCATCCCTGTCTTCGGGAGTGATACCGAGAAGGAGGAGGAGATAGTTTATTCGGGTCTACCCCAATACAATAAGCCGGGACCATCCGCTCCTACGTTGATCTTTAGTAGTGACTCAGAAGATGAGGTCCATGTTGTGTTCTCTGCTCGGCCTTCAATATAAACGTCCGCTGACGAAGAGCAAAGTCTACAAGTCGCCATGGTTCCACTTAAACATCATAAAGAACTGGATGCGCTCGATGCTTACACTGTAGAGGAGCTGCGGACGTTCTATGTCCCTCCTAGGCGAGAAGGCGAGAAGGCAATTCTATTCTACCGCTCTGAAGAAACCAAAGTGGAGAAAAAAATCTGGCACGGCGTGGATCCTACGCTTGACAAGCTTCAGCCCATCCGTCTGCCCAGATATTATACAGAAGGCTTGAAGAGGCTGCTGAAGCGCCAGGGGATATCCTTCAAACAGACCGCTCGAAAATCCAAATTCTATGACAAGGTCTGGAACGTCCCCGGAACTCAGCACAAGTTGCCTAATGGGAGGATGGAAACAATCGGACTTGGATACATTCGGTCCAAGAAACGAGAGCTACTCCGCGACTGTTACGTCGTGCATGACTTCAATGGGAGGACGCTAATCCTGAACCAGTAAAAGTTCCTGATGCAAAAGTGCCCAGTCTGTCGTTCGAAGAACAAATGAACAGGCTTATAAGGGAAGTTGGTCAAAAAGTCCGAGACGACCACAACCGCGAAATGGCCATCTATGAGAAAGACAAAACGCAACGCCTCCTCCAACAGGCCGCGAAAGATGAAAGTGCCGCTCCCTGTCAACCTGTTATAAAAAAGGCTCGACGCAGAGGCAGAAATAGGTCGAAAAGCGAAAAAGGCGCTCGACAGAAACAAAGCGAGACTAAGAAGCCACGCAAGCGGGAATCGAGCGGTCTAGATCTGTCCTTTGTAAAGAAGATGAGTTGAGCATACTCTTTCCCTCGGGACAAGACGAAGAAGATACTTAACCGAGCTATAAAATACCAGATGCTTACACTGCCGGAGTCTAAACACCCCGAACAAGCAGGCGAAGTCTCACACCCAAACTATTGCTCTTATCACCGAGTAATAGGGCACCCTCTCGAAGACTACTTCATCTTCAAGAACTGGGTTGAAGATCGGTATTAGCTCGGCAAGTTCGCTCTATCTGACAGTTGGAGGGTAATGCCGCCACAGAAGCATGAACCTAAAGCCACGAAAGCAGAACCAGACCCACATCGGTCTTCGAAGCGAGCTCGTACCTGTCACATGATAACAATATCAAAAGAAGAGCCCGAGAATATGGATGACCTTCCCTGGTGCTTCGAAAACAACAACGATGAGGTGATCTCAGAATTTCTACCAGCACCGAAAGAGTTGGAGGATGGAATACATACTACCGCATATAACCTCAGGAAGATTGATTTGGCAACGGCAAGTGACCCGCCGCCCACATTCGTCAGCGAGCTGCTATCTGAAGAAAGGGTGGCTGCACTAAAAGACGTGCTTGTGCAGTATAGAGATTGCTTCGCATGGAATTATTCTGAAATGCCGGGACTAGATCCAGAAACTGCTGTGCACAAATTGGCGATATCTCCAGACGTCAAGCCGGTCAAACAGGAGCCAAGAAGAATGCGGCTCGAGCTTGAGCTGAGTATCAATGCTGAGGTCAAGAAGCTGATCGACTCTGGCTTCATCCAAGAGGTTCAGTATCCCGAGTGGATCGCCAACATCGTCCCGGTGATGAAGAAAAATGGGACGGTGCGCATATGCGTGGACTTCCGGGATCTCAATAAAGCCTGCCCGAAGGACGATTTCCCAGTGCCAGTCACCGAGCCGATGATAAACAATACGTCCACTCATGAAGTTTTCTCCTTCATGGACGGCTCATCAGGGTATAATCAGATAAAGATGCATCCCGAAGACCAGAAGCACACCGCTTTCCGGACTCCTTTGGGTATATTCTGCTACAAGGTGATGCCCTTCGGTCTAAAGAACGCCGGTGCCACCTATGAGAGGGCCATGACAAAGATCTTTGATGACCTTATACACGAAATCGTCGAATTCTATATCGACGACCTCGTGGTTAAAAGCAAATCATACGAGGAACATCTTGTGCATCTGAAGACCGTATTTCAACGCCTTCGACAATACAACTTAAAGATGAACCCTCTCAAGTGTGCATTCGGAGTTTCCTCGGGAAATTTCCTGGGATTCATCGTCCGACACCGAGGTATTGAGATAGATCCGCCAAAGATTAAGGCGATCATGGAAATGCCCCCGCCAAGAACTCTCAAACAGCTGTGGTCTCTCCAAGGAAAGCTCGCGCATATACGGCGATTTATAGCCAACCTTTCAGGCAAGTGTCGTCCTTACAGCGACCTGATGAAGAAGGGAACCCCGTTCATCTGGGATCACAAATTCCAGAGCGCGCTAGAGGAAATCAAGTAATACCTGCAGAATCCTCCAGTGTTGGCTGCTCCGGTCAAGGGAAAGCCTCTCATTCTTTATACAACCGCCCTTGAAGGTTCTTTAGGCGCATTATGGGCGCAAGAGAACGACCAAGGGAAAGAAAGAGAACTCTACTATTTGAGTCGAGTTCTACTGGGGGCAGAAAGTAACTATTCCCCTATTGAAAAACACTGCCTGGCGTTGATCTTTGCGATAACCAAGCTCAGGCACTATGCGTTGGCGCATGAAGTCCGTCTCATATCGAAGGTGGACCCCCTTAAATATTTAATGTCGAAGGACATATTGACAGGTCGGATCGCTAAATGGGCCCTGCTCTTGATGGAGTTCTCGATAACGTATCAACCTCTTAAAGCAGTGAAAGGCCAGGCCATCACCGACTTCCTCGCTGAGCATCCGATACCTGGCGATTCTCCTCTGAATTGTGATCTGCGAGACGAACATGCGTTTGACGCGATCGACGGAGGTGATACCCGATGGGAGCTTTATTTCGATGGAGCATCTTCCATGAAGAAGCGCAAACAAAGTACCCCTATAGTCAAATCGGGGGTAGGCCTTATCTTCGTGGCTCTATAAGGAGGGATAATGCGCTTTGCTTTCTCCTTAACAGAGCCGAGGACAAACAATGAAGCCGAATATGAAGCTCTAATAGCAGGCCTCGAGATCGCCATTGACATGGGAATTGAAAACCTCCTCATACACGGAGACTCCCAACTGGTCGTCAGTCAAGTAAACGGCGACTACCAAACGTGCAAACCAGAGTTGGTGAAGTACGGCGAAAAGGTGCAACAACTGTTGACCCAAATCCCTTCCTGCACTTTGGAAAACATACCGTGCAAGGAAAACAGCAAAGCGGACACGTTGGCCAAGCACGCTAAAGAACTGGTTGACGAGAACCTCGATGACGTCAGAATCGTGGTACAAAGCCGTCGGGTGCTTGCCCTAGCAGAAATATCTCCGGAATCATCCGAAGAAAATGGAGCGACTGAGCAGACGACCCTGCAAATAAAAGACCGGGAAAAGGCCGATGATTGGAGAGAAGTCTTTATAGACTACTTCAAATACCGTCGAACGCCCGAAGATGCATCCTCAAGACATCAGCTTCTGAAACGGGCTCTGTCTTTCGCCTTCGTCAATGATACTCTGTACAAGAGGTCGTTTGATTCTCTATGGTTGAGATGTCTGGGACCTGAAGAGGCAAGAAGAGTCATTCAGGAAGTTCACGATGGACTCTGTGGTTCTCACCAAGCAGACCCAAAGATGAAGTTGAAGATTAAACGGATGGGTTACTACTGGCCCAGGATGATTCAGGACTACCTCGAATATGCGAAGCAATGCAACTCGTGCCAAATCCATGGGGATTTCATCCACCAGCATCCGAATCCACTACATCCAACGGTGGCTAGCCGGCCGTTCGAAATGTGGGGAACTGAAATAGTTGGCCCCATCGAACCAGCATCGTCTAGAGGACATCGTTTCATCCTGGCGACGACTGACTACTTATCCAAATGGGCAGAAGTAGTACCGCTAAGGGAAGTAAAGACGGAGAATATCCTCCATTTCTTCAAGACGCACGTCATTTACCGGTTTGGAACTCCGCGACGGATCATCTCCGATAACGGGCCAGCCTACAGAAGCCACAAGATCGGTCGCTTCGCGCAGCAGCATAATATAGACTGGAGATATTCCTCGGTTTATAATCCGTGAGCTAATGGTCTAGCCGAGGCCTTCAACAAGACCTTGACAAAGATCATAAAGAAGATGGTGTCTCGAAATAAGGACTGGCATGAGAGACTGCAAGAAGCTCTCTGGGCGTATCGAACTACGTTCAAGACGGCCACAAACACAACGCCGTAAGCGTTGGTATTCGGTACAGAAGCAGTACTCCCCCTCGAGATAGAGCTACCCTCTCTACGAGTGGCAGTCCACTACGAGCTGATGGACGAATAAAATGCTCACCTTCGGCTTGAGGAGCTTGATGCCCTTGATGAAACCCAGCTCATGGCGCAACAAAATCTGGAGGCTTATAAAGCAAAGATGACGCGCTCATATGAATGATTGACCTGGCCGAGGACATTCCGCCAAGGCGAACTCGTGCTAGTGGTCAAAAGGCCTATGATCCCCAATCACGCCAAGCGGGGAAAATTCGAGCCGAACTATGAAGGCCCGTACATAATAGACAAGGTCTACCAAGGTGGAGCCTATCTACTCATGGATATGAATGGTGAAACGCCTTTCAGGCCAATAAATGGCCGCTTCCTAAAGAAATACTACGCTTAATGAGCCACAGCCTAGGCTAATGATAGATGACGACGACTATGTCCGCTTGCTATCTTCCTAAGCCCAAACTCTATAAGTAGTAGCCGGCCTTCTTCAACACCGGGGCGAAACGTCCTTAAACTAATGACGGACCGAAACGTCCTTAAACTAATAAAGGACCGAGACGTCCTTAAACTAATGACAGACCGAAACATCCTTAAACTAACAACGGACCACTACGTCCTAAAACTAGCTGTTGACCGAGATGTCGATAAACTACGGTGGATTAAAACATCACAAAGCCGATATAAAAAAAGATATAAAAAAATGGTATGTCCATAACCAAAATGGGCACGGATGAAAACCCGAAAGGGCGCGACCGCGTAAAAAAAAAGAGAATACAAAGAATAAAAACATTAAATAATAAACGGTATGTGCATAAGCAAAATGGGTATGGATGAAAACCCGAAAGGGCTCTGTGAGTAAAAACAGCAGGGCTACCGGCGAGTGAAAACCCGGAAGGGCACAACCTCGTTAAAAGACACTTACAGGGTCCTCTCAACCTTGTAAGAAGAAACCACCCGCGTGAGATCCTTACGACTCATAAGGGAGCAACACACTTAGGGAGCAACACACTTAGGGATCCCCACGATTCCTAAGGAGAAAATACACTTATGAGATCCTCACGACTTGTAAGGAGAACTCCCTTATGGGACCCTCACGGCTCATAAGATTTGAAAGTCTTAAGTTACAGAGATCTAAACCTATGCTTAAGCAACCCCCACAACCTTCGATATTGACTTACAGGTGGTTCAGCACTGACCCTTGTATACAATCCACGGGCGCGAATAAACATTTCCCTAACAAAGTTCCACCCGTGACTAGGGATATGTCCATATGATGAACAACCCTTGTAGGTCCTCTCGATTTACAAGGAGAAAACCCTTTTGTAGGATCCTTACGAATTACAGAGGAACATACACTTAGGAATCCTCACGATTCCTAAGGAGAAAATTCACCTACAAGATCCTCACGACTTGTGGAGAGAAATACCTTTGTGAGACCCTTACGGCTCATGAAGTCAAAAGCCTTAGTCGACAGGACCTTAAACCTGTTCGCTAAGCCACCTTTGTTCGACATCGACAGAGGCAAATGATGATTCTCTCCTGGCAATATCCCAGTTATAGCGGTGCTGATGCCGAAATCGGTGTTTAATTTCAGGTTTACGGCGAAAAGCCAGTAGGCCGCACATGCATACGAAATAGCCGAAATGATGGGGCAACTTGTAATAAAAAATAGCAAGTAAAAACGTATGCACTAAAAATAGACGAAATGATTGGGCAACTCGCAATAAAAAACAGCGAGTAAAAATAAAATAAACAGCCGAAATGATTGGGCACCACGAACAAATAGCCGAAATGATTGGGCAGTCGCGACCTTCGCGATATAAAAGCTGAAATGATAGAGCATCGCGGAAATAAAACAATAATAAAAAAATATGACGAAACTTTTGCCCTACAGGTGAAATCACATCGATCCCTGTATACAATCCAAGGGCACAAAGAAAGAAGGAACCACACCTTCCCAACAGGCTCCGCCAGAAAGCGAAGCCAAATCTTGACGGTTTACTAACAACCTAGAGACAATTGTGACATTCGTCTCGATACAATAGACGCAGTGCCAGCAAAGGAAGCGAAGATCAAACTTCTAGCTTCACGGTTTTGACGGTAACTCATATAAAACCTGAAAGACCACCAGAGATCATTTCAAACCCCAGGAAAATCAGCATCCTTGGCAGCATCCTCGACTCGGGGAAACCAGTATCCTTGACGAGAACATCTTGATTCACGTCGACCCGCAGAGAAACTAGCGTCTTTGCAGGAATACATCGACTCGTTTCAACCCCAGGGAAACCAGTGTCCTTGTAACAACCGAGTCCAATTCTACAAATTTCTGTTACCGTATGGGTTGTTATGGTATTTATTTCATTTAACATACTTTGGATGTTACTAGTTATAGTTTACACTGACATGTCGTATTCTGCATATACCAATTTAATTCATTTAAAATAGTTTAAAAATACTTGTCATGACCTGCTTGATACCCCTAACCCTTTGGTAGCGAACTTGCATCGTGTTTTCGTCCCGTTCAATGAAACAGACGTGTTTTGATGACTACGCACACGTACGTGCGTCCGTTCCTGGGGGTATGCTTTTTAATTATAAAATCCTTCATTTTAAGTTTTGGAACCTGCCAATAAATTTCATATTTCAAATTCAAATTTTTGGACCCGACCCGGACGTAAGTCTGAAATATTTTGTATCTCGCCAATTCTAATTTTTTAATATTTAATTTTACCTAACTTATATATTTTTCTCAGCATAGAAATTTGTTACGAGGGGTAGAAATCTTTCAACTTAAGGAATCCTGTTAAAAGTTGTTTAAGTATCTTTTCATATTTTTTTTCACAACCTAATTCTTTTCCCCTCAGCCAATCGCAATCCTTTATTTTTACCCTGGGCCCCACACGCCTTTCTCTCCCTCTCCCCTTTCTCTCTCCTCTCGATCTCTCTCTTCATCTCTATCTCTCTCCTCTCGCGAGAGAGAATCTCTCTCTCTCGTCCCGAGTATCTCTCTCTCTCTCTCTCTCTTCTCTGTTATATTTTTCCTTCCTCCTTCTTTTTTTCTTCAGCGAAAGAAAACCCATCGCACAGGAAAAAAATAGCCGCCGCCTACCCTCTCGCCTTTGCTCTACCACCGACGCTACCATTACCATTCATCGTCGCTCCTCACCCTCGTCACCTCCACCTTCTCTTCTTCCTCCTTTCCTTCTCTCCCGTTAACCCTACGCATGCACCAGGCAGCCGCGCAACCCCCCTGCACGCATCTGCACCGCCGAAAGACCGCCGCCGGTGACTCGTTCTCGTGTCCTGAGCCTTATGCACACCCCATTCGTGCACCGGAGCTCCTTCGACGTCTTCGATCTTCATGACCCCTCTGCAGATCAAGCGAGGACCTCTGACCCGTGTGAATCCACTGTTCGTCGTTTGAGCTCTTTCCGTGTATCGTGCGCGCGTCGCGACTTTTCCCCGCCGACGCGTAACGTTCCGTTTTCCGTATCGCGACCCGTCGAGGAAAGTGAAACATGCTACATGCTATTCAAACAATTCTTATACTAATCTATTTATTTTCTTATTAAATCTCTAAACAGAATCTAAAGTCTTGGAATTCAAGTTAGCCGTATAACGTTCCGTTTACAAATTTTCTGATCTAGAACTAGAAACTTAATTGTTGCAACAAGTTGTTTATACCTAGTAATCACATGTATATAATAGACCACATGATCACAATTGTTTTATAACCATGATACCCCTTTTCTATAGTATTAACCTATCTGACATCCGTGTGCATCTTTAACCGGTTTAATTACAATTGCATCCATTAAACAGATTATACATGTCGTCGCATCCCTAGACTACTCAATACTTATTAACCTGGTTTTAGCATTCACATCGGTCATACTGTATTCATATAATGCTGACACCATCTCTTAAACACACACTGATAACTGTACGGCTAATTAGTTAAATCTGCATTTATTGCTTAACCTATTACATGTATTGTATTGTCGATAACCATGCTTGATGATTTATAACCATGATTATGCTAGCTATTTATGAGCACCTACATGTTATCTTTTACATCCTGACATGACTTGCTACACACATATTACTTGACCCGACATGGTACCGTACACTACTTGACTTGACCTGATGTACCATGGCTTGACCTGTTACCTAATCTTGTATCTAATGCCAACAAACCTGATATGTAGTCCTTACGGACCGTTCCTGTTGTCTATCCAGACAAACCTGCACCTACCTGCTCCTGTGTTGGTATTAGCTTTAGATCACTTAAATACCTGACTTGAACACCTATAACTTGGGGGTATGGGAAAATCAATGATGAAACCTGACTTGTAACTCGACAGTGTGCTACTTTTACCGACCAGTTTTAGAGGCTGGGCCAGCCTTGGGATGATGCTGCTGACATCATCCATCGTTATCCATTACCTTTTAGAGGCTAGGCCAGCCTTGGGATGATGCCATGGCCATCATTCATCTTTACCCTTTTCCTTTAGTGCCTAGCGGCATGTCTCGGTTCCAACCCGAGAATCTTCACCGTGATCCCGGGCACGCACGGGATACTATTGAGTTACATCGATGATTCATCAAATTGATTTCAAAGACTTGAGAGTAGATAACCCAATAGACCAGTTTAGTTTACTCACTGCACACTACCCTTCACTGCCTTGATGTATATTGCTGTTACACCTGCTTTACCATTCATGATTATATTTGCATTGCTTATTACCTTGTTTATACTTTATTACTTGATGACATGACGCGCTGACGTCTGGGTTTTGCATGGCCCAGATTCCGTACATTTGCTGCAGTCCGAGCAGGAGTACTTCAGCCAGCAGGCTGAGCAGTGAGGATCCAGTAGTAGTTAGTTCTTTTACTTTTCTGCATTTTATTAATGATGTGAGCCCGCATTATGGGACATACATTCCAGTTATTTTGTATTCGATCTTTTGCTTCCGCATTATTATTATTCTTGACTCATTTTATTTTGGCTTATAGACATGCTAGATAGTTCTTTTTGTTCTTGATATCTCTACAGCCGTAATGTGACTGTGGATGGATACTTCTTACCCACAGGCAGCATGGTTGGCTATGTCACGTGCCCAATTTAACGTACTCTGGGAAGCGAGGCTTGACATGGTTCTTTTGGTATAAAAGACATAGGTTAGTCGGGTTGATTCTTTTGTAGTTGGGTATTGTACCCAATACACGAATCAGAATACCCGTGTTTAGGAAACATGTCCTGCCACCTTGCCGTTTTACCGTTCTTGAATCTAAGTTCTTCCTGATTATATCTTTACGGTGTGCAAACTTCCTTTGCATATCGACTCGAAACCTGATTCCTTGTTATCTCTAGAACTTAGACGACTTGGGTGGAGTTATGTAATTGTAGCTATGATACCGCGGCATAGTTACAATGCGGTACTCTATTTAAGTAACTCAGAGTTCTAGTCTTGATCTACATTTTAAATCTGTTATCATGCTAATCTTTGGGTGTTTCGATTTCAAGAATATGGCAGACAAGAATCTGAAGACGTACCAAAGGTGTGTTTACGAAGCCGCCATGCTTGGAGTGATACGGGGAATGCTGGAGAATCAAAAGAGGCAGACCGAGTTGATCCAGCAGCAAGCTGAATCGTTTCAGGAAGGTCTGCGGACCGTTCAGCAGTCCGTGAACAATGTTGGAGCTAAGCCAGTTGATCGTGTGGGGACCGTAGCAGATTTCAGGCGTTTGGGTCCGTCTGTCTTTACTGGTTTGGAGGAGCCGTTGCCAGCGGAGCAGTGGCTAGTTGACACGGAGAATCTACTTATTGCGGCGCAGATCACAGATGATAAGAGGGTGGATGTGGTACGCATTCAGTTAGTGGATTACACCCACGAATGGTGGCTTGTAGAGGAGACCCGCTTGCCCAAGCCGATCAAGTGGGCGAATTTTTCGAAGAGTTTCCTGGAGAAGTTCTTCCCGCGGACTGCACGGGAGGAAATGGAAGAGAAGTTCATCGGTCTAAGGCAGAACGGTGCACCTGTAGATGTGCATGCAGCGGAATGGACACGGCTCAGTAGGTTCACTGGACCTTTAGTTGCCAACGATGCAGACAGGGCAAGGAGGTTCATGCGCAGCTTGGATGTGGACATCCAGAGGCAGATTGTCTCCCTGGGTTTGACCCATTTCTCACAGGTACTTACGACAGCTCGAGAACAGCAGAGCTTATCTGGGAAGACTGGGAGTTCACAGCAGACAACAATTACAGTACGGAAGCCGACTTTTGCACCGAACCCAGCACATGGGCACAGGGGTATTCCAGTGAGCCGTCGTGGCGTAACACCGATGAAGAAGCCTGATGTTGTTGACCAAAGAAAGAGCGTGACTTGTAACTACTGCCATTTACCCGGTCATGTGCAAAGAGACTGTCGAAGGAGGTAAGGGCTTTGTTTGGTTTGTGGAGCTGCGGATCACACTATCAACGCTTTTCCGTCGAAGCTTCGCACGAGGGATGACATTCAGAAGCCACCGCAGAAACCGTTTCCGGGACAGAAGCAGCTGACTCAAGGACCCAATCAGGCTCGAGCTTTTACCTTGACGGCTGAGGAAGCTAAGGCTTTAGGAGAAGTTGTTTCAGGTATTCTACTCGTTCATGGTTTTCCTACATTAGCATTATTTGATTCTGGTGCATCCCATTGTTTTATGTCGTCCAAGTTTATAGCTACACACTCGATTACCTGCATGACCCTGTCTAGTCTCTGGGACATACAAACTGGGAATGGGAAAATCATATCTAGTAGAGAATGTAAAGATTGTGCAGTTGTTGTTTGCGGACGGGAGCTTTTTGCAGATTTCTTGGTGATTGATACGGGCAGTGTTCAATTGATAAAACTGCACATTTGTTATTACATTTTTCCTACCATTTCCATATTAAAAAAGGTCTTTATTATAATATATCATACACATGAGGGTTTATGTGTAAAAATACTATTTTCCATGTGTTGATATATTATAATTAGCATTTGGTAGGAAAATGTATGCAAATAATATCATTGACCTAATCCTAGTAGAACTAAGTCTACTAAATATTATTTGTTGAGTTGTTGTACAGAATTTTCAGGTCTTAAATCAAGGAAATCAAGTTGTTAAAGCTAACCTGCCTAATTAAGAAATCAAAATGAAGAAATCAATTCTGGCAGAAGAAAAGAAAAGATTTCCAAATTATGAAGGTTCCAAAGAAAGACAAATGTCATAAGAACAAAAGCCCTAAAGTTTGATGAAGGGATATGATGTAATGGCCGTGGATCCGCGGCCATACCGCCGCGGATCCGCGGCATGTTTGAAGATTTAGGCTGTGCAAAAATTGTGGGTGAATCTATACAGTTAGTTCCCTAATTTGGAAGCAAAGGTTTCTGGCTTTGGACTATAAATAGGAATCGAGAGCCTCTTAGAAAAAATCATCAAGTCGACGAGATCACGAAGTCTAAGACGGCTCATGCATCCAGACTGATCATCAACTGTTCATCTACCTCCTTGGAAGAGATCGAGAAGCAAACTAGTCTTTGTAATCATTTTCTAAGGAATCAAAGTGTAATGAATATTGTTGATTAATAAAGGTAGCTCTTTTTCCTATTCTATTTCTTTGTAGTTTAATTATGCATTTTCTCTCCATCTCTTTTTCTCCCAACATGCGCGAGTAATTCTCCGCTTGTCAGGGTTCGTAGGATTAGGGTAGGCTAATGGATGATGAACATCCCTAAACCCTTTTTAAGTCCTATAAAGTTTATGAACTTTATCAAAAGAATCATTAACATCCTAATCGGGCGCGCTAACAATTCTTTGTTAGTTCCGACTGCGATTAGAGATTAGATTAATGATTGTTTTGGTAAAGGCTAGATATGAACGGAGTTCCGTGTTAAGATAAGGGTTAAGAGTGAGATTCCTTTTCCCTCCAGAAACCCTAATCTACACGCATCACCGTTGTTCTAGTTTTAAATCTATTAAAAGATAAAAAGGGTAAATTTTAATTAATCGTCTATAACTACTAATTCCTAACGAACACTACAAGCCCTCTTATTATATTAACTACATCCCTAAAATAATCTAGATCTATATATTTTGCATTCTTGCTTAACGTAGATCTAGAAACTTTTCCACAAAATTCTTTATTCCTCCTCTCTTTTTCAACACATCTAAAGTAAGTGTAAAAGATTTAACGTTTCCCTGAGGACGACCCGTACTCACCTCGGTCTAGCTACACGCGACACCATTCTGATTGCGGTTAACAACTACATACACACTCTTTCGTATCAATCAAATGGCGCCATTGCCGGGGATACGTACGTAATTTTTTATTTTTACTATTTGTGTTGAATTTTTATTTGATACATATCATAATTAACACAAAACTGCAAATTGCATATTTAACGATTTGTGCGTGAATTTTGCAAAGAGATCAGGAGTCACAGAATTAAGGAAAACAGAAGACAGAGACATTCTTAGAAATCTAGAGGGGCACAGACGGGCACAGAAAAAAATTTCATCAATAGATCCTTCTTTCTTGCGGTAGAACCGCGGCAAAGGAGAGCATCTGCAGCGGAAGCGCGGTGCAATAGGGGATCTAGGGTTCGACACTTCTCTGGTATCTTTCTCAACTCCTTCTCTCTCCTCTAAAATCCAATAAAATCTATTTTCTGCAGGATTCTTTGCAAAATAGCGCCGCTTAAAAATCTATTTGCAAAAGTTTTGTGATTAGTTTTGTTTTGCATATTTTAATACGGACTTAAAGGGGAAAAGGCCAAATCAAGATTAGGTGGGGATTTCATCACCCTTCCTAAGCCCCACAAATCACAAACCGAGCATCTGCATCAACCCTACATTAATTTAAAAAATATCTAGACCAAACTCTAAGGACTGTCGTGCTCAATAAGGACAGAGGAAGGTCGTGGGTAATCTATCGCTTATCCGCATTACTTTTGTGGTAACTAGGCAAGTGTGTCCAAGGCAAGTGGTTACTTAATTAGGACCGCTACTTGTAGCGTAGAGCCTCCCACTCACCTGACACTTATCTGGCTACAAGGGTAGTAAAGAGACGGTAGAGGATTTATCCTGCGGCTTTTCCTCTGGAAGTCTAGAAGCGATCTAGAGACTGGACCTAGGTAACCATAGTTCTAGGGTTGTTTGTGCATTTTTGTTTGATTTGTCTAAATCCGTCATTTTTCAAAACAAACCAATCATTTTCTCCCCTTTCTACCCCTTCCCCCTTCTTCTCTTCTTATAATGGGTGACCTAAATAGAAGAACACTTGCCGAGCTTTGCTGTCCACAACCAGATATCTCTTGTTTTCGTAATCCCTTCGGTATACCGTCCGGCTCTTCCATGTCCTTAAGAGATCATATAGAACAAGCAGGAAGAAACAGTTGGCCACCTCAGTCTAGGTCTTATCAACCGTATCCTAATCCTACACTTGTTTCAGTTCATACCCAGAGTGAGGAAGCCCCTAGACGAATGTCCATTGCTGAGTACATAGCTAGGTCTAGAGGCCAAAGTTTCAACCCGGACCAATATCAACCATCACCACCACTGTCCAGAGAAGAGTTTGATATGCGGTTTGTGGCATATAAGATGTTTGTTGAAAATAGCTAACCAACTAACCCATATCAATATTCTTCTTATCATAATATTGATCCTACACCTACCCAAGTTCCACAACCATTCTATTCCTATCAATCGAATCCGACTTTTCCACCTACTCCAGACAGTTCTTCTAATCAGTCATTTGGGAGTTTTAATTATCCACAGGAATTTCAATCTTATACTGAAACCCCTTATCAACCCAAGACTAGTATGGAGCAGACATTAGAAAAATTTCTGGAACCGTCGAACAAATTATGAAGGATTTAGGTAGTAAGACAGAACTGTACACCCTTCCTAATCAAACCTCCTCATTCCAAACTGAAATCCACAACTCCAGTTTTATAGATTCTGTTAGTTATATGTATGCCCTAGAGGCCATTACTGTACATACGATGTATATTGTAGTGGATGCTAGGACATATATAGGGAGGACTTTCTTGCTCGACATGATAGTATGCTATCTGGTTGTACTTTATCTTAACATGTACTCAGATTGTCTCTATATTACATGTTGATAAAGCCCTTAGGATATGTACTCGACTACTGGGACTATGATGAGATCATACTAGTGGGGCCACGGTAGTCGACGAGTACATCCTATAACTATTCCTAGTCGAGGGTGTATCGAGACAGGGCATCGATACACCAGAGTAGACTAGCGTATACGCATCTTGACCCATATGATGGGCGATGGATGATCCCATATCCATCGGTGTTTGACATCAAGGATGGTGTACGGGTGCTCAGTGGAGACTGGGTACACTGGACGGACTCGCCGAGAACTCCCAGATGGTATTATACCTCACGTCAGATGGCAGTTCTCCGGTGACACTGGTACAGAGTAGTCTGTTGACCCGAGATCGTCATAGAGTCTTGTGTGATTCCCACTGTGCTTTGATTTCCATCATACCATGTCCAAGAGGTTGTGCAAAAAGGTGGCTTTTGGGTACAGTCCCGAATCACGTGGAGGCAATGAGCGATAGGAGGGGATTCGTCTCTCTCGGTATAGGGAGTTGATGTTGTGCTGTGTTCGATTAGCTATAACCGGAAATCCCTGGCCAGGGTTCCTGAGATTTACTGGTAAGTGTTATCAGTAGTTTCTCGAACTGTTATAGACCTCATATCGACACGACTTATCGAGCTACTGGGGTCTGACGTTTACCACCCCTAGACGAGATATGCAACATATCAGATGACGAGACCGGACTGTACGGGAGTGTTACAGTTTGGATTCACAGGAGAAGTTACAGGCTTGCTTGTTGATTTTCTGAGCGCTCAATACCTGGGTGGCTGTTACGTTTAGCTGACCGCTTGCAGCTTGTGGGTATTTGATATGATCATCACCTACTGCCGGCGTATTGACGATTCTTTAGAGTCCTACACAGAGGTTTCTTGACTCAGGCAAAACGGAGTAGGAGCACATATGTGATATGTGCGGGACCGAGGATAATACGATATGAGATACCGTATTCTATTCTCGCGATATTTGATATCAGCCGGGTCATCGGATCAAGTGTTGATTCGATGAATCAGTACGGATAAATATTAGCCGGTTATATGCGATATAGCCGGATTGTCAGATCAAGTGTTGATTCGATAATTTAATGTATAACAATATATATGATATATTAAATGACATTAACTAATATTAGCTCACTAAAAGATTCTTTTTCTCACTCGGATAATACATTGATATATATGCGATATATGTTAATTGTATTATTTTATTTGGTTACAATAAATATTATATATGTGATATATAATATTGTAACATGATATGATAAATAATGCAACATGTTTAGTAGAGATTAAACAAGATTAGGGTTTGATTTGGGTTAATGCTTTCTAGATGATTCTAGAAGGTTTAGTTTTGTTTTGTGAAAGATATTTTGTTATGACTCATCCTTAACCTAACCCAAACCCTACACCCTTGGTTAAATCTCTACAATGGTTTGGATAACCATGGTTGCATAATTCATCATTATCATCTTTGCATTATTCATCACAAAAGAAATTCTATCATCATTGTTCATCTTCTTCCTTCATTCTCTTCATGAAAAAGCTTTCTAGATTTTTCTAAAGTGATGAAAATATGTGAGAAAAAGATAAATAAAGAGAGCAAAAATCCTACTTCATCATCCTCATCTTCCCTTGCCATTTAGATGAGGGTGTTCACATCATTTCATGAGTGTTAGCTTGTGTTAACGGAACTTCAAGGTAGATCATCTCAGTATCGAAGATCGGAAGCAAAGGTTGCATTTTTCCCTTCGTGGAACCTCTCGAGAGTCCGTAACCCGATGATCGCAGCGAAGGGACCACAACACGGAGCATATGAAGTGAAGGACCGGATCTACAAAGGTTGTAATCCCTCTCACTTAGTGTTAAAGTTGTTAACATGTTAGTTTTCGCCTAATCTCTAGTTTAAAGATCCGTATTCGGGTTGTTCGGCATGGCTAATTTTTTAATCGGGCATGGTTGATGCCTCATAGACCTTTGTGCGCGTGCATAGCAACCTTACAGTGGTATCAGAGCCAAGCTACACCTTTAGGCGAAGTCTAGACGAAGTTTAAAGTCCGATCGAAACCCGAAACCCCGATGTTTACCCTTCTCTGTACATTTTTCAAAAATGTGTTTTTTTATTAATTAAAAATTCTCAGAAAAACAAGCAGGAAAAACTAAGAATTACTGTGAAGTACGGACGTCTAATTCGCTAAAATGACCGCGGAACAGCGGCGAAACCATGGGTTTTGCGGCGGTTCCGCGGCCAAAATTTCGAGTTAGTCCCTGGAATTTCTTGTATTTATTCTTAGGTCCATTCTTGGCAATTTTTTCTGTGAATATTTTAATTCCACTCAAGTGTTGAGTTTTCAATGGTTGTATTGGGGACTCGATGTTTCGATCGAATAATTTAACTTCGTTTAGTTTTGTCCGGATAATTTTTAGAAACTGTTAAAAAGTTCGAACGGATATCAATAACTCACTTTTTCCCCTGTCGGAAATTTTTTCAAAAGTTGGATTTTTTCTCGTGTTTAAGAACGTTCTAAGTCGTGCAAGTAACGCGGTGGACCCTCTAGAAGACAACAAACCTTAACTCGATTATGTGACCGTCTTGAACTACCTTTTGAACCTTAGGGTTTGGGGCAGTACGGCGTGCCACATGTGAGGCGTTGGCTTGACCCTTCTACGGCTGGACCATTGGTACTGTGGCATGTGATGGATGTTTTTAAACTGATTTCAATTATTGAGATATATTGGGGAAAACTTGGGTGTTTGATTATTCGATCGGAAAGTTTAACATTGTCTATTTATCTGGAATGTGATACAATATTTGGAATCCACAGGTAGTTATGAGATAACTAATTTGAATATTATAAACATAGCAGTTTAGTCTCAATTGATCGGTTTCCATGGAATTTTGATGTGATCAAAAGTCCGTAGCAATCACGGAGCGTACGCAGATACTCGCCGGGTAAACTTAATAAACAGCTACGCCCCATAGCCCCGACCAAGTGACTGTAGGAAAACCCCGTCACCGAAAGCATCCGTTCGGGTGCTCGCGGTAGCGGTGTTCCGCCTTAGTGCACTTCGTCGACGGCATCTGGGGGTGCTGCCGTCTACTAAAGTTTGCGACGAGCATTCGATCAGGATGTCGGGAATCTTGTTGAATTGGCCGACTTGATATTGAAAAGAGTTTTCGATAAATGAGACTAAAATGCGGGGTTTATAATTGTTAGGCATGCGATGTCTAAAGGAATTCATTTGGTTAGGGATGCGATGTCTAAGGAGGTTGCGGATTCCAACTGTTGTAGTTTTACACTTTCTTTTCTGTGACCGTAAGCGTAGTATGTGGTGTATCGCCGGCTTCGTTGCTATACATCAACGACAATCGGGATACGCATACTTGCTTACGTTGATGATATGTGATATTATGTGTTGCTGTGATATGTTATATTGGATCGTCACGTTTTGAATAGCCGGGGTTTTATGTGAGATGAGAGTTTTTCTTTTTCATTCATGTAAAATTCAATTTGTATGTAATATTCTTTTATTGGGGCACTTCCAGGTAGCGGAAGATATCACCGTTGTATATTATTTACTTTTCCGCATTAGGTAGACCCAAGGCGGGGAGCACAAGTAACCGGATTCTAGGGTCCAGTGGGAGACCATCTCGAGGAGTCGAGACCTGGTCTCCTAACCCTAGAATTGGCAGTGTTACTTGCCGCTCTCGTAGGGGTCTAGGGATGTGGGTTTGGCTATTCATTTTATACAGGCTCGTATTGAAAACACGGACGTCCTAGTATATCCAATATTTCATATATGTTTCTTCTGCTGCAATGTTCTGTGATGAGATCATATTACTGCCTGAGACGAATGTTTATATTATATATATGAGATATATGTTATATTGCAGATTTCGTTTCAAAAGAGATGCTTGTGAAGAATAATAAAATGGGACTTCATTAATGAGATTAATGAAATAAAAGTAACTTAAGATGTTGTAGAAACTTGTTTAATAAAAACTGGTAGCTCTAGTTCTTGCTTTGCATAGCGGTGTTCCTTGTAGAACATCCAGCACCTTATTCGATAAGGAAAGGACCGAGATCCCTTCACCGGGAGTGACTCCTTTAGCATTAACTGGCAGATACTACAAACTCGGTTTGTCTTTTGATTGCTTCTATAGTTCTTGCTCTGCATAGTGATATTTGTGAAATATCCTGCACCTTATTCGATGAGGAAAGGGCCGACGATCCCTTCACCGGGAGTGACCCCTTTAGCAAAACTAGAAAAGCCTCAAAAACACTCCATTTAAAATCACTCGATTCTACAACGATATCAAGTTCATTACGCAAAGGGTTTTCTTAAAAACCTGCCGTAGCCCTCCGTCATTTCAGATAAGCACTGTTTAGTATTCGTGCTGCGTTTGTTGGCCTTTGTCAAGGCGTAGTGTGCGGTAGCTGAATTGTACTTATCTGCTTATGCATATGATGCAGATTGGATTAGGGTAGTCGTGCGACCTTGCTGGCCTTTGTCAAGAGTCGTGCGGGTGGGTTTAATTCAATCAAGAAATAACGGGTTGAACTTGACTAGCAGCCTATGGTTTGTTGGCCTTTGTCAAGGTCATAGGACGCTAGGGGCAAAATATTATTGGGAATTTCAAGTGTTGAAATTTGCAATGAGATTGCATACCTTCTATGAGATAGTTGGATCCCGATACCCGCTGCGAGTAAGAGTTACTCCTGGGAGAGTTTTACACATTACAATTAGCCGATCAAGTAGGTGTCTAGAAAGGTGTTAACGGGGTTACGCCTCTGGGAAAACGAGGTTTACTTTAATTAGGTTCGTGCGAAAGCACGGGGGACCTCCCTCAAAGTACCGACACTGGCCTGGCTGAAAGATTGGCGAACTTGTAGCGTGTAAGTAATCCCGGCTAGTCTTTCCTTTTAGGGTTTGAAGGAAGATTTGATTAAAACAGTGGGAGACATCCTGATTAGATATATTAGATAACCAATCTAATCTTGCAAGAGCATACGCTGAGTGTTTTCTTCTCTCTCTCTCCAGATAGCGACCATATCACGCCTTAATCAAGATAATAAAACGGATATATTGACCGAACCCACTTGTTATACTGAGCTGGGGAACGTTGGTCCCGCTCCAACTTATAATTGTTATAAGACAGAGCAGGAAATTGGGGAGTACCAGATTTCCCGTGTCGCCCAAACGAAGAAAGTGCATGTTGATGCATCATTTTCGGGTGTGTTCATTACACAGAACTGTTTCTCGGTATCCTTTACGTCCTGGGTATGTGATACCGGATCAGGATCCCGTATATGTAATCTGTTACATGGGCTACAAATAGGTAGAGAACTGAGAACGGGTGATAAGTTTCATGAGATAGAAAACGGTGCAAGTGTTGCAGCCAAGTCTGTTGGTCACTGTCACCCTGTATTACCAGAATACATTGATTCTGAACAAATGTTATTAGATACCGAACCTGATATACAAAATCATATCAGTTTCTTTATTAGTAAAGAAAGGATATAATTTTGTATTGTTGGATAATGTTTTGAACATTTCCTATATCAAGGGTTGATCGGTTCAGGCGCGTTATCTAAAAGCATTGTCGTTCTAAATCAAACTACAGTTCTTAGTATACGGAACACACACAAGAGGAAGAGTTCAGAAATGAACGAATCCTTCTTGAGGTATTGTAGACTAGGTCATATCAATGCGACCCGACTAGCTAAGTTACATATAGATGCATATTTAAAATTTGTTTGAATTTACATCTTGTGAAACTTGCCGGTCATGTCACAAAGATAAGATGACCACAGCTCTGTTTATTAGAAACAGAGAAAGAGTTAGTGAACTCTTGGGATTGATACATGTTGATGTATGTAAGGTCCCCTATCTACACATGCCAAGATCGGTTCTTTCTACTTCATTACATTCTCTGATAATCTCTCAAGATTCAGACATATGTTTCTGTTGAAATACAGGTCCGAACCTTTTGAGATATTCACAGAATATAAATTAGATGTAGAGAACCAAAATACGGGTAAAAGTATTATGTCCTATGATGTGATCAAGGAGGAGAATACTTAAGCACGGAATTCCTGGACTATTCTAAAGGAGAATGAGATTCTCTCTCAGCATTACTCCTCCGTATACACCACAGCACGTCGGTGTATCAGGGTGGAGCCATAGCACCCTATGTGATATGGTGTGCTCTATGATGAGTACTACTGAGTTTCCTATTTCCTTTAGGGAGTTATGCACTTGAGAAGCTTCATACCTATTGAATAGGGTTCAAATCAAATCAGTTGCCTACCACTTCATATGTGATATGGAAAGGGAAGAGCCTATATCTTAAGCTTGTTAAGATTTGGGGTTGTCCGGCCTATGTCTAAAAGAAAAATCCGGACAAGCTCGAGGCAAGGTCTGTTATGTACAACTGGAAAGGTTCCAGCTATACAAAATGCAGCTGATGATTTGGTAGAACCAAAGGATTCAATAGTTTCCAACAAACCCCAGCCTCTCCGCCGATCTAGTAGGGTTCCTCACCCACCTGAGAGATACTTCGGTTTCTCTATGATAGTGGGAGCGAGGATTGCATCATGAGATGATGACCCAAGTAGTTTCGAGTTGGCCATCAGGAGTGGGACTCTGTAAGAATGGCTGGATGCTTATCGATCTGAGATGGAATCCTTATACACCAACAAAGTATGGACTTTGGTTGCTTTATCTGAAGGGTTAAATCCCCATCAGGAGCAAGTATATCTTGAGAAGATTACTTGGTGTACATGGAAAAGTTGAGACTTTCAAAGCTAGACTTGTTAAAGGTTTGCATCATAGACCAGGTATGGATTATGTTGAAACCTTTTCTAAGGATCTATGCTTAAGTCCATCCAGATCCTACTTGCCACGGCTACATACCATGACTAAGATATCTGGTGGTTAAGTGTCATGACTGCTTTTCTAAGTGATGTTTTAGAAGAGAACGTTTATAAGTACACAGCCAGAGGGCTTCGTAGACAGTGAGAGCAGCGGAAACGTGTGCAAGATGTTTTATATGATAAAACAAGCATCGCGGAGTTGGAACATCTGTTTTGATGTGGTAGTCAAAGAGTTTGACTTCATCAAAATGGTAGATGAACCTTGTATATATGAAAAGGTAGTAGAGAGTATGGTGGTGATCCTCGTAGAGTACGTGGATGACATACTCTTGATAGGGAAGGAGTTTCCTATGCTACGCTCGGTCAATCTCCACTTATCACAAGGATTCTCCATATAGGATCAAAGTGATACCTCCTAAATCCTGGGTTTTGGATCTATGAGATAGATCTAATTGGATGTTAGGACACTCACTAGTTGTAGTGAGATGGTATCAATCGATCCTGGGGAGAATCACTGGAAAGGTTCCAGGGTGATAAGGACGACTGAATGTCAGTCGTAGGCATTGTCTTTACCCTCAGTGGAGGGACGGTATATTGGAAGAGTTCCAAGCTAGATATCGTGACTTACTAGACAATTAAAGGCAAGATACATCGTTACCAAGGATGCTACCAAAGAGGCAGTCTGGATATATATAAGTTCATAAGATGAACTTCGTTCCTACCATTGTGTGACAATGGAGTTGTGGCTTTAGCCAAGGAACTACCGTCCCATCAGAAATCCAGATATAATTCTTAGGCAGTATCACCTGATCATGGAGATGGTTGATCTCCAGGGAGATTAAGGTTAGGAGAGTAGACACAGAGGACGACAGCGCGGATCCATTCACAAAGGCCTTTTTCCCAGTAGAGACTTTTATGGGATGGTTGAGTATGAGATACTTCAACCGCAGCTAATTGTTGGGTATGCGATACCATAACAGATGGACCTAGTGCAAGTGGGAGATTGTTAGTTATATGTATGCCCTAGAGGCCATTACTGTACATACGATGTATATTGTAGTGGATGCTAGGACATATATAGGGAGGACTTTCTTGCTCGACATGACAGTATGCTATCTGGTTGTACTTTATCTTAACATGTACTCAGATTGTCTCTATATTACATGTTGATAAAGCCCTTAGGATATGTACTCGACTACTGGGACTATGATGAGATCATACTAGTAGGGCCACGGTAGTCGACGAGTACATCCTATAACTGTTCCTAGTCGAGGGTGTATCGAGACAGGGCATCGATACACCAGAGTAGACTAGCGTATACGCATCTTGACCCATATGATGGGCGATGGATGATCCCATATCCATCGGTGTTTAACATCAAGGATGGTGTACGGGTGCTCAATGGAGACAGGGTACACTGGACGGACTCGCCGAGAACTCCCAGATGGTATTATACCTCACGTCAGATGGCAGTTCTCCGGTGACACTGGTACAGAGTAGTCTGTTGACCCGAGATCGTCATAGAGTCTTGTGTGATTCCCACTGTGCTTTGATTTCCATCATACCACGTCCAAGAGGGTGTGCAAAAAGGTGGCTTTTGGGTACAGTCCCGAATCACGTGGAGGCAATGAGCGATAGGAGGGGATTCGTCTCTCTCGGTATAGGGAGTTGATGTTGTGCTGTGTTCGATTAGCTATAACCGGAAATCCCTGGCCAGGGTTGCTGAGATTTACTGGTAAGTGTTATCAATAGTTTCTCGAACTGTTATAGACCTCATATCGACACGACTTATCGAGCTACTGGGGTCTGACGTTTACCACCCCTAGGCGAGATATGCAACATATCAGATGACGAGACCGGACTGTACGGGAGTGTTACTGTTTGGATTCACAGGAGAAGTTACAGAATTGCTTGTTGATCTTCTGAGCGCTCAATACCTGGGTGGCTGTTACGTTTAGCTGACCGCTTGCAGCTTGTGGGTATTTGATATGATCATCACCTACTGCCGGCGTATTGACGATTCTTTAGAGTCCTACACAGAGGTTTCTTGACTCAGGCAAAACGGAGTAGGAGCACATATGTGATATGTGCGGGACCGAGGATAATACGATATGAGATACCGTATTCTATTCTCGCGATATTTGATATCAGCCGGGTCATCGGATCAAGTGTTGATTCGATGAATCGGTACGGATAAATATTAGTCGGTTATATGCAATATAGCCGGATTGTCAGATCAAGTGTTGATTCGATAATTTAATGTATAACAATATATATGCTATATTAAATGACATTAACTAATATTAGCTCACTAAAAGATTCTTTTTCTCACTCGGATAATACATTGATATATATGCGATATATGTTAATTGTATTATTTTATTTGGTTACAATAAATATTATATATGTGATATATAATATTGTAACATGATATGATAAATAATGCAACTTGTTTAGTAGAGATTAAACAAGATTAGGGTTTGATTTGGGTTAATGCTTTCTAGATGATTCTAGAAGGTTTAGTTTTGTTTTGTGAAAGATATTTTGTTATGACTCATCCTTAACCTAACCCAAACCCTACACCCTTGGTTAAATCTCTACAATGGTTTGGATAACCATGGTTGCATAATTCATCATTATCATCTTTGCATTATTCATCACAAAAGAAATTCTATCATCATTGTTCATCTTCTTCCTTCATTCTCTTCATGAAAAAGCTTTCTAGATTTTTCTAAAGTGATGAAAATATGTGAGAAAAAGATAAATAAAGAGAGCAAAAATCCTACTTCATCATCCTCATCTTTCCTTGCCATTTAGATGAGGGTGTTCACATCATTTCATGAGTGTTAGCTTGTGTTAACGGAACTTCAAGGTAGATCATCTCAGTATCGAAGATCGAAAGCAAAGGTTGCATCTTTCTCTTCGTGGAACCTCTCGAGAGTCCGGAACCCGATGATCGCAGCGAAGGGACCACAACACGGAGCATATGAAGTGAAGGACCGGATCTACAAAGGTTGTAATCCCTCTCACTTAGTGTTAAAGTTGTTAACATGTTAGTTTTCGCCTAATCTCTAGTTTAAAGATCCGTATTTGGGTTGTTCGGCACGGCTAATTTTTTAATCGGGCATGGTTGATGCCTCGTAGACCTTTGTGCACGTGCATAGCAACCCTATAGATTCATCAAGTACACCAAATAGAATGTCGGATAAGTAGTGTGACTTTGTAGTGTTTGATTTACCCGACTGTGAAGGGTCCATCTCAAGTGAAACCATACCCAACCATTGTGATCTCTACACCTCCACTCTTGAACCAAAACTGATTGAAAACCATACTTTTGATGAGGTGTTTGAGAATTTTAACCTTCACTTGAATAAGGTGATTGACGTTGGGGATATATTGATTGATGAACCCGAAATTTTGGATGATTTTGTCCCACCAATTCATCAAATCCTTTCACTTCCTTATGGTCATTATCTTGAGCCTTTAATTCTTTCCGAACTCCAAATATATCTTGAAGTTGAAGATAATGGTATACCCGAAGATCAGACCGAAATACAGCCTCCATCTTCCACATCTGGTTCAGTAACACTCGACATACCAATTTGTTTACCCATTTCACCTTCTACTTTCTCCGGTTCTTCTTCTGTTCCTATAGTTTCAGTGAGTTTTGATGAATCGCAATCCGTTAATTCAAGTTCAATAATACCAAAAATTCAACTTGATTTGGATATTTTTGAAAATGAGGTAGATAAGTTTTTCGAATCCTCTACCTCAATAATTTTTGAATCAAGTAGGATAAATTCTGGCACAAAACTCTTTGACAGCAAAATGTTCAATCACACCATTGATAAAAGTTTTGAAGAACTTTTTGCTGACGAACTTGAATTTTTAAACAATACGGATTTTGTGATTAATCAATCTCCACCTATAGAGGTTGGACCGTCACCATTCCTTCTTCCTAATCATTCACATTCATCCTCATTCTTTCTTTTCTCTAATTTCAAACCCTTTCCAGACCACCTCTTATCCCTTCCCCACTTTTTCTTGACTCGATACAACACATTCTTCCACCAACTTATATGATATACTGATAAAATCTTTGAATGGTTGGTGTTAACTTTTGATCTTTGTAAAGTTTTATTTTGATCAAATGACTCACCCCCTCTTAAAATGCTTCATATTGTCTAACTCATGTTTGAGGGGGGGGTATATTTTTGGCTCTTGAACATAACTTTTGTCCTCAAATTTGTGAGCCAAAAATAAATTTGGGGGAGCATTTTCACTTTCATATATTCTTGCCCCTATTAATAATTTCCTCCCAAGTCTACAGGTTTTTGATCTTAACGGATGACATCAGTGAGGACACTGCTATAAACAGGTTTGGGGGAGGTTTGTGCTTATACTTTGAATTATACTATATTTAAGCATACTAAATTTAAGCACAGAATTTTTATTTATTTTTTAATAATAAAAGAATAGAAAGTGAAAAATTGCATCCAAAAGATAGGAATAGTTTAAGAAAACCAAAAAAATTAGAAGTTTTCTTAAACGAACTAGTAATAAGTAGTTATGAGCTGTTGTCACAGGGTTTATAAGATGTAGGAAGTCACTAATCTGAGGATAAAAATAAGTCTGAAAAATAATTTCTATTCTGAAAGCCACACATTTGAATGTTGATACCCTACTATATGCACTTACACACGTCTTGAAACTCGGGATAGTAGAGGATACCTTGAAATGCTCTTGTCTAAAAGCCAAAATATGAAGGAAATGAAAATGAATGAAGAAAAATATAAAAATGGTGAAAAGAAAAATGAACGCTGGTTTTTCTATCGCCAAGGCAGCAATAAAAAAATATAGCGAGGGTGCCTCTTCACCTAGTGCCCTAAGGCCAACTGGTCTGGGAGTCACTGCTAAGCCTTAGGTGGTGCAAGACGAGAAAAATATTATCACCTAATCAGCAAACACATGAGTAATCGGTCGGTTAGTACCTCAAGAAGTATTAACGGTCGCATGAAAATGTGTGAGCAAATCTTAATATTCATTAAATTAAAAAGTACTGAGATAGATGGACAAGAGTATGATAGCTTGAATTGAATTCTCCGAGTGTAGGGATGTCCATTTCACACACGTAGGGGTATATGATCGATATTTGGATGAAAGGTAGGAATGAAGAATAAATACGATGTTCTATTGAGGGATGATGTGATTTTTAACATTTTTTCATGACTATTAAGATAGGGCTCATGACAACTGAAAAGCTAGTATAGTTGGAAACTCTTATTTTCAAACTCTTTCTTTTATGGTTCTTATCTTTATATGTAAATTTCACCATCTCTCTTTTATTATAGGATTTTGTGGGTGTAATCCGCTGAAAACCCTCAGGAGACAACACTCCTCCTACTAGGGACACCTAGAGGTTTAACGGCTTGTTGCACATGCTCAGTGCAATCGTGTCTACCTACGAAAGTGTGCCTATGAAGTCGTCTTGGGAATGAATTTTCTCGGCACTTTCTATGCTCACATCGATTGTAGGGCAAAGAAAGTAATTTTCCAGATTCTCGGACATCCCGAGTTTATCTTCACTGGAGAAAGCAGTTCTGTCGTTTCAGTCGAGTTTAGGGCTAGGCCGACAACTAATGTTCTTTCGTCGATGGAGGTTGATAAAAGTGAAGAGCCAGCTGTTGTTCGAGATTTTATGGACATGTTTGAAGATATATCAGGATTACCGCCGAAGCGAGACGTGGAGTTCGCGATTGATCTTGTTCCTGGTGCAGCGCCGGTTTCTAAAGCGTATTACCCAATGGCACCAGTGGAGTTGGAAGAAGTTAAGAAGCAAGTTACCGAATTACTCGAGATGGGTTGGATCCGAAGTAGTAACTCGCCTTGGGGAGCTCCAGTTCTTCTAGTCAAGAAAAAGGATGGCACAAGAAGGATGTGCATCGACTATCGAGAATTAAACCGGGTGACTATTAAGAACAAGTACCCGATCCCTCGCATTGGCGAATTATTTGAGCAGTTTAGTGGCGCGAGGGTATTCTCGAAGCTGGATTTGCGATCCAGATATCATCAGGTCCGAGTGAAAGCAGAAGATATTTGCAAGACGACATTCCGAACTCGATATGGACATTACGAGTACTTAGTGATGCCCTTCAGAGTAACGAATGCACCGGCGATATTCATGGACTTGATGAACCGAATCTTTTCACCATTCTTGGACCAGTTTATTGTGGTGTTCATTGACAATATTCTGGTCTATTCGAAGAGTATTGAAGAGCATGCAGAACATTTGAAGATCGCACTGCAGACGTTGAGACAAGAGAAATTGTATGTGAAGATGAGCAAGTGCGAGTTTTGGCCGGAGGAAGTAAAGTTTTTGGGGCATGTTGTTTCTGGCGATGGAATCGCCGTCGATCCAGAAAAGATTGCAGCAGTTCGAGATTGGCCGATTCCAAAGAATGTTGCGGAGATAAGAAGTTTTCTTGGACTCGCCGGGTATTACAGAAGATTTGTGGAGAACTTTGCTCGTCTGGCGGAGCCGTTGACCAAGCTTACGCGCAAGGAGGTACCTTTCGTGTGGACGGATAGGTGTGCGTCAGCTTTTGAGACGTTGAAGCTGAGATTGATAACCGCTCCTATTCTGACCATGCCAGACAGTTCCGGAGGATTAGTGATTCACAGCGACGCATCTGGGAAAGGATTGGGATGTGTTTTGATGCAGCATGGGAAGGTTGTAGCGTACTCATCGAGACAGTTGAAGACTCATGAAAAGAATTACCCAACTCACGACTTGGAGCTTGCGGCTGTGATCTTCGCATTGAAGATTTGGAGACACTACCTTTTGGGCGAAAGGGTCGAAGTTTTCACGGATCATAAGAGCTTGAAGTATGTGTTCACACAGAAGGAGCTTAATATGAGGCAGCGTAGATGGTTGGAGCTGATGGCTGACTACGATCTTGATCTTAAATACCATCCGGGGATGGTTAATGTCGTACCGGATGCGCTCAGTCAGTTACCAGCTATTCAGATGTTGACTACACAGAAGGAACTCGTTGAAGACTTTCGAAGATTTGATATGGAGGTTGTGCTACCGCATTCTTCGGGGCAGTTGATGCAGCTGCAAGTACATTCGTCGTTGATCGAGAATATTAAAGCAACGCAACCGTAGGACCCTAGATTGCAAAAGTTTCGAGAACAGGTTGACGCCGGACTACGAACAGATTTATTGATCCACGAAGATGGCTCGTTGAGATATGGTAGCCGTTTGTGTGTGCCAAAGGGGGATATTCTTAAAGAACTTATGAAGGAGGCACGCAGTTCAGCTTATTCCGTACATCCAGGAGACACGAAAATGTACCGAGATATACGACATTATTTCTGGTGGGAAGACATGAAACGGGAAATTGCTTGCTTTGTGGCAAAGTGCTTGGTGTGTCAGCAAGTTAAGGCTGAACATCAAAGGGTTGCTGGTTTATTGCAACCACTTCCGATTCCTCAATGGAAGTGGGAACATATAACCATGGATTTCATGACAGCTCTACCACGGAGTCCAAAGGGAAACAACGCAGTATGGGTGATTGTTGATCGATTGACTAAGGCAGCTCATTTCATTCCTTTTCGGGTTGGTCAATCAACGGAAACTTTGGCGAAGCTGTACATGCAGGAGATTTTAAGATTGCATGGAGTGACGGTAAGCATCGTGTTCGATCGTGACACTCGGTTCTTATCACACTTTTGGCGAAGCTTACAGGAAAGTTTGGGGACTCGATTGAAGTTCAGCACGGCTTATCATCCTCAAACAGATGGCCAGTCGGAGAGGACGGTCCAAACTCTTGAAGATATATTGAGAGCTTGCATGTTGGACTTCAAGGGTTCATGGGAGGATCATCTACATTTGGTGGAGTTTTCTTACAACAACAGTTTCCAGGCGACAATTCAGATGGCTCCATTCGAAGCTTTATATGGTCGCAAGTGTCCTTCACCTATTTGTTGGGACGAAGTCGGTGAGCAAAGATTGTTGGGACCAGAATTGGTTGTGCAGACTGTTGAGAAAGTTAATACTATCCGGAATCATATGAAGGCAGCACAAGACCGACAGAAGAGTTAGGCAGATAAGTCGAGAAGACCTCTAGAGTTCGCCGTGGGTGATTTGGTATTCTTGAAGATATCACCGACTAGAGGGGTGATTCGTTTTGGAATTCGATGAAAGCTCGGTCCTCGATTTGTTGGACCCTTTGAGATCTTGGAGCGGGTTGGTGAGGTAGCGTACCGTTTGGCATTACCACGGTCCTTGGCGAATGTGCACGATATGTTTCACGTATCTCAACTCCGTAAGTATGTTCGAGATGAAACACATGTGTTGGATCATTCGGAGCTGACGGTACGAGAAGACTTGACTTTTGAGGAGCGACCGGTTGAAATTGTGGATCGAAGGGAAAAGGTTCTTAAGAACAAAGTTATCCCTCTTGTACTTGTTTCTTGGGGTAATCGTTCACATGGAGAGTCCACTTGAGAACGGGAAGATGAAATCTGACAGAAGTTTCCTCATCTTTTCTTGTAATTGTTTGTCGTCTATCTTTGTATTCTGGGAATTTCGAGGACGAAATTCTTTTTGTAGTTGGGTATAATGTAACAACTGAGTCCAGTTCTACAAATTTCTGTTACCGTATGGGTTGTTGTGGTATTTATTTCATTTATCATGCTTTGGCTGTTACTAGTTATAGTTTACACTGACATGTCGTATTCTGCATATAACAATTTAATTCATTTAAAATAGTTTAAAAATACTTGTCATGACCTGCATGATACCCCTAACCCTGTGGTAGAGTCCTTGCATCGTGTTTTCGTCCCGTTCAGTGAAACGGACGTGTTTGGACGACTACGCGCACGTACGTGCGTCCGTTCTTGGGGGTATGCTTTTTAATTATAAAATCCTTCATTTTAATTTCTGGAACCTGCCAATAAATTTCATATTTCAAATTCAAATTTTTGGACCCGACCCGGACGCAATTCTGAAATATTTTGTATCCCGCCAATTCTAATTTTTTTAATATTTAATTTTACCTAACTTATATATTTTTCTCAGCATAGAAATTTGTTACGAGGGGTAGAAATCATTCAACTTAAGGAATCCTGTTAAAAGTTGTTTAAGTATCTTTTCATATTTTTTTCACAACCTAATTCTTTTCCCCTCAGCCAATCGCAATCCTTTATTTTTACCCTGGGCCCCACACGCCTTTCTCTCCCTCTCCCCTTTCTCTCTCCTCTCGATCTCTCTCTTTATCTCTCTCTCTCTCCTCTTCTCTCTCCTCTCGCGAGAGAGAATCTCTCTCTCTCTCTCGTCCCGAGTATCTCTCTCTCTCTTCTCTGTTATATTTTTCCTTCCTCCTTTTTTTCTTCAGCGAAAGAAAACCCATCGCCCAGAAAAAAACATAGTCGCCGCCTACCCTCTTGCCGTTGCTCTACCGCCGACGCCACCATTGCCATTCATCACCGCTCCTCACCCTCGTCATCTCCACCTTCTCTTTTTCCTCCTTTCCTTCTCTCTCGTTAACCTTACGCTTGCACCAGGCAGCCGCGCAACCCCTTGCACGCATCTGCACTGCTAGAAGATCGCCGCCGGTGACTCGTTCTCGTGTCCCGAGCCTTGTGCACACCCCATTCGTGCACCGGAGCTCCGTCGACATCGTCGATCTTCATGACCCCTCTGCAGATCAAGCGAGGACTTCTGACCCGTGTGAATCCATTGTTCGTCGTTTGAGCTCTTTCCGTGTACCGTGTGCGCGTCGCGACTTTTCCCCATCGACGCGTAACGTTCCGTTTTCCGTATCGCAACCCATCGAGGCAAGTGAAACTTGCTACATGCTATTCAAAATATTCTTATACTAATCTATTTATTTTCCTATTAAATCTCTAAACAGAATCAAAAGTCTTAGAATTCAAGTTAGCCGTATAACGTTCCGTTTACAGATTTTCTGATCTAGAATTGGAAACTTAATTGTTGCATCAAGTTGTTTATAACTAGTAATCACATGTATAAAATAGACCACATGATCACAATTGTTTTATAACCATGATACCCCTTTTCTCTAGTATTAACCTATCAGACATCCGTGTGTATCTTTAACCGTTTTAATTACAATTGCATCCATTGAACAGATTATACATGTCGTCGCATCCCTAGACTACTCAATACTTATTAACCTGGTTTTAGCATTCACATCTGTTATACTGTATTCATATAATGCTGACACCATCTCTTAAACACACACTGATAACCGTATGGCTAATTAGTTAATTCTGCATTTATTGCTTAACCTATTACATGTATTGTATTGTCGATAACCATGCTTGATGATTTATAACCATGATTATGCTAGTTGTTTATGAGCACCCACATGTTATCTTTTACACCCTGACATGACTTGCTACACACATATTACTTGACCCGGCATGGTGTAAGTCCATATTGCGACCCCCGGTGCTTACGGGGAGGCGGAAACGGTATAAAAAACGAATTTTTATCGCAAGAGGCAACATGGACTAAACATGGTCGGGATCGTTGTCTAAACTTGAACTAGTATTCTAGCTAAAGAGAGTTAGCTACTATGGAAGATGGTTATACCTATACTTGAACTCCTTCTTCTTCTAACCTTGTAGAGGTTGATGGTTCTCTTTACGTCGCCTTCTCCCGTCGAAGATGGATCCACCTCGAAGGTTCGACTTTGGGCTCTTCCTCGATCTTTGAGTGAACTAGGGTTTCCGGTTTGCTAAACCATCATCCTAGAATGAGTAGAGAGAGATTAGGGTTTGCTTTTCTATCAAAAGAGAATGATTCTCAACACATGAGAAGGTTTCTCTTTTCAAGAGGAAGAAGAAGATGAAAATGAGGAGAGAGAGAGGTTATGATAGAATGAGCTCAATTATTTCTTTCTTGCAACCATATTGCAAAAGAAATGAATTATCTAAATGATAATAATTGAAAATGAGAATAGTTGATGGTAGTATTTTGAATGACCACAACCATGCTTCAATTAATGAAAAGTAAGCATGAATCAAGGAAGACTTTCAAGGCATGAAAGTGGTCAATGGTCAACAAGTCAACCAAGGTCAACAAGTCAACAATAACAACCATAACATAATTCTCATTTAATTATTATTATTAATAGATAATATATAAATCCATTAGGGTTTGGAAAATGATAACTGTCAACTGTGCATACGCACCCGATCCGAAACCCTAATGAAATACCTCATTCTCCGCCTCAAGCAACTGTGCATACACACCTGCATTCTCGTTCCGAGGAACAAGAATACCAAGATATAAAAGCAACCCCAAAACATATACCAGTATCTGGCTCAAACCAGAGCCTGCCAGTATAATCCGTCCGGACTCCAAACGTGCATAAGTGCGCGGATGAGAACGAACCCTGTCGCAAAACCATGCGACCTCTACTCTATTTTGCCCAGAGGCGAATACCCTCTGTGTGGGACTCTAAAGACTCGGCACTACGCTGGCAGTGGGTTTAACCACAGACCGCAAGCGGCACTAGCTGTGCGTAACGGTCCCCAGGTAGATGCCGACAAGAAGGCTGACGAGGTGAAACCCCATCTGTACTCCTACTGAGTCTGAATGTGACATTCTCCGTACAGTCCGGTCTGTTCGTCTGATACATCGCATGGCGGGCCTAGGGGGCGGTAAAACGTCAGTCCCCCAATAGCGGTACAAGTCGTGTCGGAGTGAAGCCCAAAACACCCTGAGATAACACTGGAAACCTACCAGTATATCTCGCTTGCCCTGGCCAGGGACTACTCGTGTAATGGCTCTCCTAGACACAGCGCGATGTCAACCCCCAATACCGGGAGAGACGAATCCTGTCTAACCGTCACTGCCTCCAAGTGCTTCGGGACTGCACCCAACCACCACCTGTTTGCACGACTCCTTTGAGCCGTGGTAGGGTAGTGATCAAAGTGCAGTGGGAACACACTCGAGGCGAAGTGTCAGTGTCAAGTCAGCGGACTAAGCTGTACTCATGTCACCTGGGAACTGATAACTGACGATAGGTATAATACCAACCTGTCAGTTCCCGACGAGTCCTGTCCAGTGTACTCGTAACCCAACGAGCACCCGTATACTATCTCCAGTACGACGTACTGATGGCTGTGGGACAGACCATCTCCCACACTGGGATGAGAAGCGCATACGCTAGTCTACTCCGGAGTATCGATGCCCTGTCTCGATAGTCCTACGACTAGGGACCTGTATAAGGATGTGCCTATAGATTACCCAGCCCCCACTAGTGTGACTGCCATCACAACGCTGGTAATCAAGCAAAAGATCCTAAGGGCTCCACTAATGCGTATAAGTGATATACTGAAATAAACACAAGTACACATTGAAGTAGAAACAAACCAAGTAGCATACTACTATATTGAGCAAGATTGTTTATACAAGGTGAATATCCCAAGCTTCCATCAAGTAATATACAAACTAGTATGATACAGTAATGGCCTCTAGGGCATATACACTAACAATCTCCCACTTGCACTAAGGCCATGTACTGGCGTATCGAAGACCTATCATCTCGATCAGCCGCTCGAACTGAGTCAGGGGTAGGGCCTTGGTGAATGGATCTGCAGTGTTCTCTTCTGAAGCAACCCTCCGAACCTCGATCTCCTTGCGATCCACGATCTCCCTGATCAGGTGATACCGCCTCAAGATGTGCCAGGATCTCTGATGGGACCTGGGTTCCTTTGCTAAAGCTATAGCCCCGTTGTTGTCGCAATACAGAGGTACTGGGTCAACAATGGACGGAACCACCTGAAGTTCTTTTAAGAACTTCCTTATCCAGACAGCTTCTTTTGCGGCATCAGATGCAGCGATGTATTCCGCTTCCATAGTCGAGTCTGCAACGGTTTCCTGTTTGGAACTCTTCCAACACACCGCCCCTCCATTGAGGGTAAAGACAAAACCCGACATGGACTTGGAATCATCCTTGTCACTCTGGAAGCTGGAGTCAGCAAAGGCCTCAATCTGGAGGTCTTTTCCGCCATACACCAAGAACATCTCCTTAGTCCTCCTCAGGTACTTGAGAATGTTCTTTACCGCTATCCAATGTTTCTCCCCAGGGTTTGACTGATACCGGCTTACCACACTCAGTGCATAAGCTACATCCGGTCTGGTACACAACATCGCATACATTATAGAGCCTACCGCAGAAGCGTAGGGTATAATAGACATGCGATCCCTCTCCAAATCAGTCTTGGGAGACATCTCTTTAGAGAGGGTGATCCCGTGACAAGCCGGTAGGTTACCGCGCTTGGAATCTTCCATACTGAATCTCTTCACTATGGTGTCGATGTACCTGGACTGAGAAAGTCCTAATATCCTCTTGGATCTATCACGATGGATCCGGATCCCCAGGATGTATGAGGCATCACCCAGGTCTTTCATGGAGAACCTGTGTGACAAGAACCCCTTGACAGATTGTAGCATAGGAATATCATTTCCTATTAAGAGAATGTCATCCACGTATAAAACGAGGAATACTACAGTTCTCGCTACAAATCTACTATAGATGCATGGTTCATCTGGATTTTTGATAAAGTCAAATTCCTTGACTGTCTCATCAAAACAGATGTTCCAACTCCGCGATGCCTGCTTTAGTCCATAGATGGACTTAAGCAACTTGCACACCTTTCCGCTGCTCCCACTCTGAATGAAACCCTCTGGCTGATCCATATAGACACACTCCTCTAAATTTCCATTTAGAAAAGCGGTCTTTACGTCCATCTGCCAAATCTCATAATCGTGGAAGGCAGCAATGGCAAGAAGGATCCGAATGGATTTCAGCATAGCCACTGGAGAAAAGGTTTCGTCGTAGTCCAAGCCAGGTCTTTGACGGAAACCCTTTGCTACAAGTCTAGCTTTATAGGTCTCAACCTGTCCATCTACACCAATCTTCCTTTTGAAGATCCACTTGCATCCTACGGGTTTTACCCCGTCTGGAGCAATGTCCAACGTCCATACTTTGTTGGTGTACATGGACTCCATTTCGGTCCGCATTGCATCCAGCCATTTTACCGAGTCAACGCTCTGAACGGCCTGCTGGAAGCTAGTAGGCTCATCATAATCTATGATGCAATCCTCTCGATCCCCGTCTATGAGAAAACCGTAGTATCTCTCGGGCGGATGAGACTGCCTACTACTCCTGCGGAGCGGCATAGGAATGTCCTGTTCTTTCGAACCCTCTGGTTCCTCTAAGATTTCAGTAATGGTTTGTGGTTCTGGAACTTCTTCCAGTTCTACAGCGCTCCCACTTATCTGATTTTCCAAAAACTCAGTTTCCAAGAAGTAGGCATGACGAGAAACAAGAACTTTTTGTTCCTCTGCGTAGTAGAAAAGATACCCCTTGGAGTTCTTTGGGTATCCCACAAACTTGCACTGTACCGAGCGTGCCTCGAGCTTGTCCGCATGCTGCTTTTTTACAAAAGCTGGACATCCCCATGTCTTAAAGGATTTAAGACAGGGTTTCTTCCCACTCCACATCTGATATGGTGTGGTAGGCACTGTCTTAGTAGGAACTTGGTTCAAGAGATGTGCAGCTGTTTCCAGTGCATAACCCCAGAAAGATCGCGGTAACTCAGCCTTACTCATCATGGAACGAACCATATCCAATAGGGTTCGATTCCTCCTTTCCGATACACCGTTATGTTGCGGAGTGTATGGAGGAGTACGCTGAGAGAGAATTCCATTCTCTTTTAAATAGTCCAGGAACTCGGCACTTAAGTATTCTCCACCTCGATCCGATCTTAGAATCTTAATACTTTTGCCTGTTTGTTTTTCAACTTCATTCTTGTAATCCCGAAATTTCTCAAAGGCCTCGGATTTGTGCTTCATTAAGAAGACATGTCCATACCTAGAGAAATCGTCTGTGAAAGTAATGAAGTATGAATAACCGCTTCGCGCATGTGTAGACATTGGACCGCACACGTCGCTGTGTACGAGTCCCAAGAGCTCGCTCGCTCTTTCTCCGTGTCCAGTGAACGGAGTCTTTGTCATCTTTCCCATGAGACAAGATTCACAAGTGGCATAAGACTGATACTCGAACGGATCCAAGTATCCTTCTTTATGTAACTTAGTCAACCGTGTCTCATTGATGTGACCCAGTCTACAATGCCATAAGAAAGCCTGATTAATATCTGGAGACTTTCTTTTGTGTGTATTCTGGACATTGAAAATCTGTGGTTGGTTCAATACGTATATACCATTGCTCAGTGTACCTGACCCAATCAGAACTTGATTAAGGTGAATGTTTACAACATTACTTACAAACGCAAATTCATAACCTTCTTTTGAAACCAAAGATACAGAAATGATATTACAAGTTGCGTTGGGTACAAAAAAGCAATTACGCAAAACCAAAACATGCCCATCTGACATTCCCAGGTGATAGTCCCCCACGGCTTTAGCATCCATGCTAGCTCCGTTCGCAACTCTGAGGGTCATGTCACCTGCCTTCAAAACCCTACGGTTTCTCAACGCCTGCAAAGAATTACAGATATGAGATCCTGATCCGGTATCCAATACCCAGGAAGTAGAGTTTATAGAAAGACAGTTTTCAATAACATACACACCTGAAGCTGAAGCCGCAACCTGCTTCAGTTCCTGTGTCCTGGCTTTCCAAGCCCTGCAATCTTTCTTCCAGTGTCCACTCTTGTGACAATAGAAGCATTCCTCTTTACCAACAAGCTTCCCCGCTATCTTTGTTGCCTTTTCCTTTCCCTTCGCACCCACTTTACTAACACCGCCCCTTGGTTTGGCGGGGGCTTTCCTCTTCTTTCCCTTGGCTTTCGCCTTGGACCTAGAAGAAGAAGATCCTCCTACAAACAAAGTGGATGTATCCCTACCCTTCTGTAGGGTGCCCTCTGCGCTCCTCAGCAGGTTGAGGAGTTCTGAAAGTTCAACTTCCTTTTCTTGCAAGTTGAAATTCAGTATGAACTGGGCGTAAGTGGATGGAAGGGACTGGAGAATTATATCTGTGTAGAGTTCACTATCCAACGTGGTCCCAAGTTCCGCGAGCTCCTCAGTGTAGCCAATCATCTTAAGCACGTGGTCCGCTACCGATGATCCGACGGCCAACTTAGTCGAAAATAACTTCTTCGACACTTCGTATCTTGCGATACGAGACTGCTCTCCATACAGTTCTTTTGTATGAAGAAATATGGATTCCAAATCCATATTCTCGTGCCTCCTCTGATGGTCATTGTCCATCGAGGCAAGTACGAGGCATCTGGCCTTCGCGCTGTCAATCTCCCAAGTCTTACGGATTTCCTTATCCGCGACGCTGGAGGTGGGACCTGGGACGGGGGGAGCTTTGGTGGTAAGAAGATACCCCAGCTTGTCGTAAGAGATTGCCAATTTGACATTCCTGAGCCAATCTTTGTAGTTTGGCCCTGTCAATATGTTTTTATCTAGAAGTAACTTAAGTCCAGTCATTTCGATTTGGTCGCTGCAGGGGGAGAGAAGAAACACTTAGCACGATGCTCTTGCAAGTTTAGAATGGTTTTTAATTTGTCTAAACAGGATGGCTCCCACTGTCTCTCGAATCCCTCCTCAAACCACAAAGGAAGAATTAGCCGGGATCAATCCCACCGCGCAATACTTGCTTAACCGTTCAGCCAGGCCAGTGTCGGTACTTCGAGGGAGGTTTTCCAACGCTTTCGCGAAGTTCCTTAATTTAAGAACCTCTTTTCCCTGGGGGCGTAGCCCCGCTAACACCTTTCTAGGCACCTACTAGGTTTATAGCATTGATCGTCTAGTGAGAAATTTCCCGAGGAGTAGCATATACTCACAGTAGGATCGGGATCCAAATATCATCGCGTGACGAAACTGAAGGAATCCTACCAGAATCACCACACTCCAAATGGTATGCAAATCTAGCAAGTTTCAGTGCTTATGAAACTCCCGATGTGGATTTTTGCCCCATGCTCTTATGACCTTGACTAAGGCCAACAAATCATAAGTCACATGTCAAGTTCTACCCGTCGTTATCCATGTTAATTTGAATCCACCCGTATCTACCCTTGACTATGGCCAACAAGGCAATACGACTGTCCCAAACCAACGCATTCTATCTATGCAACATATGAATATCCATCAGCTACCAAGCACTGTGCCTTGACTAAGGCCAACAAACACAGCTTGAATACCGTTGAATATTCATATGAAACGACGGAGGGCTACGAATGGTTTTGGTGAAACCGTGAACGTAGTGAACTTGATATAATCGATGGAACGAGATAGCTTTTAGAAGGAGTGGCTCAAACTCCGCATTTAAAAGTTAGTTTTGAAAAGAACCGAGTGGTTTTTCGAAAGTGTTCCAACGATTTTAACTTGGTTTATTATCTTGCATTAGTTCTTTTAATGCTTGATATTCTTGCATTAGTTCTTTTAATGCGTCCCATCATTTAATTCCTACCATTGCAGAAAACAACCAAAATATGACGTACGCTTATGCCATTCGCATTCGCCACGGGGTCCCGTCATCACTCGTTAGGTTACTTAACTAACGACAGAGCGGGGGCTGGGCTAGCGCGGCTGAAAAACATAAGCAACGCCTAAATAGAAAGCAATGATAGACATTACAGATCACAGATGAATACATTGGATATACTAGCAATCCGCAATCCTTTCGAGCCTGAAACGAAAAGCGGATAACACGGTCGCGGTGAATAGCCAAATACCCCACCCAAGACCCCTACGGGTGCGGCAAACTACCCGCCAAGTACTCGGTAGTTTGTGCACCCCCTCCATGGGTCTATCCTAGGAGCAAAAACAGTAAAAAGAATTATACAATGACGGCTACAACCCCGACCCGGTTGTGCGGCCAAACAAATAATAATTATTACATCAATTTACATTTACAATGAATGGAAGAAAAACAAAAGCTCATCTCACATCCAACCCCGGCTATTCACCCGCGACAGTCCAACACATTCATATACACATTCCAGCACATTACAGATCATGTATAACCCCGACTAATCGACTTATAGCGATTAGCCGACGTTCAATACATGCAAACAACACAGATATAACCAATATAGCCAAAGTGCAGTGAAGTTCGGAAAAAATACGGAATTATAGGACCCCAAAAGGAAATTTCTTTTCTGGAAAATCTGGGCACATATAATATATCTCAAAAATCCCAAAACCAAAACCTACAGATACTGCACGAAAAACGAGGCGCAGAAGAGGACAAAGCGCGGCGGTTCCGCGGCACGAGCCTACCTCGTGCCGCGGATGCGCGGCGCTTTTAGCTCAACTCTGGATCGTTTTTCATGGGTGTTTTTAGAAAACCCTGAGATGATTTTACAAATATAAATTTTTCCATTTTGAGCCAAAAAAATTTCAACAGAAACTCAGGTTTTGAAAAATACGGTTTTAGGGTTTTGGTTTTTCCGGTTTTATGATTTTTTCGGTTCCGAACTTCGTTACACCTTACTACCAAGCTAGTTTAAGTTTAGTTAGGCTCTGATACCACTGTAAGTCCATATTGCGACCCCCGGTGCTTACGGGGAGGCGGAAACGGTATAAAAAACGAATTTTTATCGCAAGAGGCAACATGGACTAAACATGGTCGGGATCGTTGTCTAAACTTGAACTAGTATTCTAGCTAAAGAGAGTTAGCTACTATGGAAGATGGTTATACCTATACTTGAACTCCTTCTTCTTCTAACCTTGTAGAGGTTGATGGTTCTCTTTACGTCGCCTTCTCCCGTCGAAGATGGATCCACCTCGAAGGTTCGACTTTGGGCTCTTCCTCGATCTTTGAGTGAACTAGGGTTTCCGGTTTGCTAAACCATCATCCTAGAATGAGTAGAGAGAGATTAGGGTTTGCTTTTCTATCAAAAGAGAATGATTCTCAACACATGAGAAGGTTTCTCTTTTCAAGAGGAAGAAGAAGATGAAAATGAGGAGAGAGAGAGGTTATGATAGAATGAGCTCAATTATTTCTTTCTTGCAACCATATTGCAAAAGAAATGAATTATCTAAATGATAATAATTGAAAATGAGAATAGTTGATGGTAGTATTTTGAATGACCACAACCATGCTTCAATTAATGAAAAGTAAGCATGAATCAAGGAAGACTTTCAAGGCATGAAAGTGGTCAATGGTCAACAAGTCAACCAAGGTCAACAATAACAACCATAACATAATTCTCATTTAATTATTATTATTAATAGATAATATATAAATCCATTAGGGTTTGGAAAATGATAACTGTCAACTGTGCATACGCACCCGATCCGAAACCCTAATGAAATACCTCATTCTCCGCCTCAAGCAACTGTGCATACACACCTGCATTCTCGTTCCGAGGAACAAGAATACCAAGATATAAAAGCAACCCCAAAACATATACCAGTATCTGGCTCAAACCAGAGCCTGCCAGTATAATCCGTCCGGACTCCAAACGTGCATAAGTGCGCGGATGAGAACGAACCCTGTCGCAAAACCATGCGACCTCTACTCTATTTTGCCCAGAGGCGAATACCCTCTGTGTGGGACTCTAAAGACTCGGCACTACGCTGGCAGTGGGTTTAACCACAGACCGCAAGCGGCACTAGCTGTGCGTAACGGTCCCCAGGTAGATGCCGACAAGAAGGCTGACGAGGTGAAACCCCATCTGTACTCCTACTGAGTCTGAATGTGACATTCTCCGTACAGTCCGGTCTGTTCGTCTGATACATCGCATGGCGGGCCTAGGGGGCGGTAAAACGTCAGTCCCCCAATAGCGGTACAAGTCGTGTCGGAGTGAAGCCCAAAACACCCTGAGATAACACTGGAAACCTACCAGTATATCTCGCTTGCCCTGGCCAGGGACTACTCGTGTAATGGCTCTCCTAGACACAGCGCGATGTCAACCCCCAATACCGGGAGAGACGAATCCTGTCTAACCGTCACTGCCTCCAAGTGCTTCGGGACTGCACCCAACCACCACCTGTTTGCACGACTCCTTTGAGCCGTGGTAGGGTAGTGATCAAAGTGCAGTGGGAACACACTCGAGGCGAAGTGTCAGTGTCAAGTCAGCGGACTAAGCTGTACTCATGTCACCTGGGAACTGATAACTGACGATAGGTATAATACCAACCTGTCAGTTCCCGACGAGTCCTGTCCAGTGTACTCGTAACCCAACGAGCACCCGTATACTATCTCCAGTACGACGTACTGATGGCTGTGGGACAGACCATCTCCCACACTGGGATGAGAAGCGCATACGCTAGTCTACTCCGGAGTATCGATGCCCTGTCTCGATAGTCCTACGACTAGGGACCTGTATAAGGATGTGCCTATAGATTACCCAGCCCCCACTAGTGTGACTGCCATCACAACGCTGGTAATCAAGCAAAAGATCCTAAGGGCTCCACTAATGCGTATAAGTGATATACTGAAATAAACACAAGTACACATTGAAGTAGAAACAAACCAAGTAGCATACTACTATATTGAGCAAGATTGTTTATACAAGGTGAATATCCCAAGCTTCCATCAAGTAATATACAAACTAGTATGATACAGTAATGGCCTCTAGGGCATATACACTAACACATGGTACCGTACACTACTTGACTTGACCTGATTCGCGTCGGCCCGCAGAGAAACCAGTGTCTCCGTAGGAATACTACGATTCGTTTCAACCTCGAGGAAACCAGTGTCCTCGGCAAAATACTTCAGCTCGGGGAAATTAGTGTCCTTGACGGGAGCTGTTCGATTCGTCTCGACTCGTGGGGAAATTAGTGTCTTCGCGAGGACTTCCCGATTCGTTTCGACTCGCAAGATAAAGCCTTAGGCAGCAGGGATTAAAAAAAACTTGTTTCCTAAGCACGGTGACCCTGCAAGTCGGTCTAAAACGGTCTCTTGCATACTATCCACGGGTCTCACTCTCCGAAGTCGAATCTCGACAAGGAGGGAAACAACCGCTTACGGGTCCTCTCGACTCATAAGAGGGAAAATTCTCTTATAAGATCTTTACGACTTATAAGAGGAAACACACTTAGGAATCCTCACGATTCCTAAGGAGAAAATACACCTACGAGATACTCTCGACTCGTAGGGAGAAAAGTCTTTATGAGACCCTCACGGATCATGAAGTTGAAAAGCCTTAGGTAGCAGACCTGAACCTGCTTCCTAAGCCATCACTACTCCCCAAGATGTTCAAGACGGAATGTTATATATTGCTTACATGCTATGCTTATTTAAAGAATATGCCAGTAACAAAGCAGAAAATAAAAGGAAGGAGGCAAAAGAGTTGTCATTCATACTTGGAAAGTTCTTACATCAATAAAGAAATAAACAACAACATTATTAAAATGTTTACAACGGTATAACCTCGGACCCAGGACATGGGTTGAGGAATTCGAAAGTAACCTTATCTAAAACTTTCCAAGCCTGGTGAACCATCCTGGTGTGCTTTCTTTCACGAGCACGAGCGTCGGAATCCCCACTGATGTCCTCCTCCCTCCAATAAGCAGCGAGTATGGCAGACTGTTGGAAAGCCTGGTGTAGGAGATCGACAAGATTGTCTCGCCGTCTATTCGAGATTAAGTTCATCAGGTACACCGAGTGCACCTTATCCTCGGTGGCATCTAATGCCCTAAGCGGCACACCGGAACAGAATAAGGGAAGCGCTTCCCAGATGGCTCCCACGATAAGCTTTAGGAGAGAGGAACGTCGGGGAAGCAATTGACCGCTGTATGCGTCGAAGCGACTCATGATCTCGGCACACTCGGCATTAGTAAATTCTCGATTTTGGGAACGGCCGAGTCGACGGATGTCCCCGTAGGAGATAATCTCGTCGAGGTCGTACATGTGGGTGTCCATCACTCCTATAAAAGAAGATCGACAAAAATCAGCAACTCTTAAGAGTTATGCTATATGATTTAAAAGGAGCAAAGCTCCATTAATGAATCAAGAAATTATAAATGAAATCTTTCAGAGAGCAGAACTCTATTGATGGAATCCTAACAGGGTTCTCTTTAGTTCTCTTTAGATCCTTTTAGAGAAAAGCTCTGCTAAGTGAAACCCTAAATGGGTTTTCTTTAGATCAGGGATCTATTGAGAGCAAGGCTCTGTCAATGAAAATTGATTTAATTTAATTAAAAAATTTACCTAAAAAGTGTTTTCTAAAGAAATTCTAACTCTTGGAGTTCTTGAAGGCAAGAGCAAGGCTCTGAAGTTTTGAAAGTAAAAATCTTAAAAGATGATGATCATCTGTAGAGGACTAAAGGTCCTATTTATAGGAATCAAATGCCCTTTCAACTTCCAAGAGTTGCCGCGACAGTTGGAATTCTACCACCGCTGCGCTCACGTTTGGAGGGCCATGTAAGCGCAATGGTGGGGGGGGGGGCATTTGTTTACCCCAATCAGAGAAAAACTCTGTTCAAATTCCAATGCGGGAAAAGAAGCAACGCTTCTGTTTCCCCCAATCAGAGCAAAGCTCTGTTTTGAAAATTAAAGTGAAAATTAAAATTCAAAAATTGAAGCAACGCTTCAAATTCCTTTCACTGTGCAATGCACCACGTGTCAAAAAACTGATACGTCAGCGCAGCGCCCAAGGCAGTGCGCCCAATCAGAGCAAGGCTCTATTTAAAACAAAATTAAAGGAAGCAACGCTTCAGATGCGCTGCGCGACACGTGTCAGCGCAGTTGCGCTGCGCGACACGTGTCAGCGCAGTTGCGCTGCGCGACACGTGTCAAGCGCAGATGCGTTTGCGCCAAACAGAATTAAAATTCCAGTAAGATCTTTCTGTTCTTGTTAAAATAAGAAGATTGTCTTCTGTAAAACAGAATCCCTTGGATCAAAGATCCAACGGTGGGGAAAATTCCCCAAATCACTCAGAGAATGATCTCTATAACAAATTTAACAAATTAATGGACACTATATAAAGGCCCTTAGACCCCAACTCAAAAAAGACAACACAGAGAATAGAGAGACAGAAACTCAGAAACAGAGAGAGAACTCCTCTAAAGAATTTTTGAGAAGAAATTCAGGAAGAAAAAAGAAGGTAAAACATTTTTTAAAAAAAGAAGAACTTCTTCTGAATAGATCATTGATCTAAGAACAAGATCAAGGATCTTCAATAAAAAAATAAATAATAATAAAGGCATTGCCTTTTTTATGAACCATCGGTTCTGGAATCTTAAAGATTCATTCTTGAATCCAAAATTGGATCAAGATATTAAATTGGTGCCTTGCACTTGAAAATCTGCACTGTTGCGCTCTTGGGTTGGCGCAAGCCACCAGAGAGCGCCACGTGTCAGCACCAGAATAACTTGCGCTATGCGCTTTTAAGATAGAGCATTGCTCTCTAAAATTGGCGCAACTCACCAGAGCACGCCACGTGTCAGCAGCGCAACAGCGTAGCGCACTGGTGCAGCGCACTGCGCTTGCGCTCAACCGAGCGTGACACGTGTCACCTCCACATGCGCTTGCACTCAATAATTAGCGCAAAGCTCCTGACAGGCCACATGGCCACTGTCAGTTTGATTAATGCATTGCATTATTACAGAAGAGCCAAGCCCAATTAAAAAAGGCCTAACAGGCCTAATAAAATGCAATGCATTATTTTAAAAAGGGCAGAGCCCAAAAAAAAACAGATGTTGTGCATCATTTAAAAGGGACAGAGCCAAAATCGAAAAGGCCTAGCAGGCCAAAAGAAAATGCAGTGCATTATCAAACAGGGGCAAAGCCCTAGCACAGGCCTAACAGGCCAAAGATAAAAACGTTGAATATTCTCAACTGGACTTAGCCCAATCATGGCCGTAAGTCCTCAAATTGACTGAGCAAGACTGCTTTCTTAAATCAATTTACATCCGGTTCAAGGGTACATCTCTGAACTCCTCTAACACCTATCGTTGTAATCCTTCAACGACGTCAGAGAGGTGACGGGTCCCGACAACCACACATCCATACGGACTGTGGGGTCCTTAAACTCATGGAATTATGCGTCCTTAAACCAAAATACGGACTGTAGGGTCCTTAAACCTATGGACTTATGCGTCCTTAAACTAATGGACTAATGCGTCCTTAAACACACCCATACAGACTGTAGGGTCCTTAAACCTATGGACTTATGCGTCCTTAAACTAATGGACTAATGCGTCCTAAAACACATCCATATGGACTATGGGGTCCTTAAACCTATGGACTAATGCGTCCTTAAACTAATATTCGTCCCAAAAATGGGAACGATGGACCCCTATGTCCCTAAACTGGAAATGGACCACCATGTCCCTAAACTGGCAATGGACCGCAATGTCCCTAAACTACCTATGGACCACTACATCCCTAAATTGGAACAATAGAGCCCCTAAATGCTCTTTCCGTTAAGTTGATCTTAGTCTCAAATCATACTAACGTATCCTTAACGAACGTTTAAGTTGATGTTAGCCTCAATATGGCTAACGTATTCTTAAACTAAAACACCAAACCCAAATCTAAGTAAATAGGGATTTGGACTAATCCACGTCCTATGGGCGACGACATCACTTAGTCTCCGTATACAATCCATGGGCAACCACAAACAAAATAAACACCCACGACACGAAGTGAAACTCTAGAGAAGGAGAAAGTGGTTACCGCGATGTGGTAGCGTAATTAACTGCAGGGGCTTGCGCCTGCAGGGAAGAACGTTCCCACAATCAAAAACCCTTCAAGCGAGGGGGAATCTGACGAAGTTTGCTACATCGGCCGCATCCGTCTAAACCTCCGATACACAGTGCCATGAATCAACTTGGCATCTTTGGAGAGGTGGACGGACAAAACCAAATAGCATCTGCCCCGAATCTCAGGTGAGATGCCCACGTCGTCGCCGCCAATCGGTGGGGAACAGATTCTGGCATGCCGGGTGGGTCCTTTTCCTCTTTCCACTCCACACTTCGTGTGTCGTCTTCGCGAACGAATCGCGGTTTGTTAATGGTTGCCTTTGGGTTTCAAGTTACTAAGATTTGGTATTTTGCCTGGTGCAAAAATCAAGCATCAATGGCATCCAACTGCTCGAGCTGCTCCAAATGCCAATGCAACCGACGCTCCGCCTCACCTGGAGGTGTAGCCTATGGGCCTCAAGCGGCCTCCATCCTTGCCATAACGGTGGAACAACTGACTCAGGCCACCACCGGTCTGTTTTTCGGGACCATGCTCCCGCCATCAAGCTTCACTATTCCCGTGCCCGCACCGGAAGCGCACAAAAACTCGGTCTTCAATCGGCTCACTGCTACAACGACCCCTTTCAACGGGTCGTCCAATATAAAGCTGGCAGCCTCTGTCTTTACCTGGCTGAACCAGAACTCTGATGGGCCCGCCAAGAAGCCCATGAACCCTGAAGTGGCCGTCCCGAGGAAGACAGCCACCTCTGCTCCTGAAGTCGTCAAGGCGGCTTCTCTTGTTAAAGAGTCAGTCTTTTCAAGGCTGACCATTCCGACTCCTGCTCCTGCTCGAGGGACTGTCTTTGACAGATTGAACATCGCCACTCAAAGGACAACATCGGTCTTTAAGAGGCTAGCACCGGCAGTGCCTCATCTGGATAGGGGGCAAGACGAAACTATCTCTATCGCCGAGCCAGTCCAAACAGCTCGACACGCTCGACGTCTCCACTGGCACCGAGTAAGGAAGGCCGGGGGCAACTCCCCCTCAGGGTTAACCCCACCAGCTCCGATGGTGGAAGTTAATGCTGCTGTTCCAACTGGGAACAGCTTTGAACCGCTAAGGAGGGTACGCAAGAACTCTCCGACTGCCACGTTGAAAAGATCTCCACCACCTGCGGAAAGTGTTACAGAAGCGAAGCCGGAGCAGCCTCCTCAACGGTTGTCCTCCAAAATTTACAAGGTCTGACGACGGGTTCAGGACTTAGTAATCGACCAAGATCACTCTCGTCGGCAGAAGAGGGTGAAGGTCCTGGAAGAAAAGAACCATCCTGTCAAACAACAAAGGACGAAAACCACTTGGGTGCCCGCTGCAACGGCTCCCTCCACGTCGACTACTTAAAAGAGAAGAAGGCCGGAGAAAGTCCCCATGCCTGCAGCAAATGTCAAAGACAGTAAGCCTAAACGCCCTAAGTTTAGGGGCATGGTGGTGCATACCGTTTACATGGCGTCCGGGAAGGAAGACAGCCGTACATCTACAGGTCATCGACCGCTCACGCGATCGGTGACTAAAGCTCAGCAGCAGCAGCAGAAGCTCTAAGAAATGAAGAATGCGATGGCCGCACTTACTGGGCCAAAAGAAAGCCCCGAAGCGTCCTTGGATCAACGCCAGGAGCAGGAAACTGACGCTGAATTCCTTCCCAGAATACTGGAAAAGAAGGATAAAGAGGCTGCGGAACAAGCAGCCAATATAAAGTGAATGGCCCTTCTGTTCCAGGACATGGTGGGTATGATGATCCAACAAGATCCTCCTTCTGAAGATCCTCCGATCGTCCTTGACGATGACAGAGGAGAGACGTCGAAACCTCCACCGGCTCTGTCAACAGCCAAGGAGGAGACAATTTCTAAAGCTGCCCTAGATGAATATATAGCTCAGCAGATAAGGGTTCACCAGGCAACTGAGGCAGCCGGTTAGGTCATTAAAATGGGGCGACCATATCCGAGCTGGTACGATCAGATAAAGTACCCGCCGGGCTACACCATCCCAAAGTTCCACGTCTATAAGGGGACTGGCAATCCCCATCAACATGTTGCCCAGTTCAGGGCTCTTTGCGGTAACGCTGGCGATGATGATAAATCGTTGCTTCGCCAGTTCGTCGGTAGCTTATCGGAGACGGCATTTGAGTGGTACTCCGAACTCCCAAATGACTCCGTCAAGACCTTCGCTGAAATGGAGTTGTTGTTTACCCAGCGCTTCGCAAGTGCCAGTGAGCGTACTCCAATAACAGCTTTGATTAATGCAAGAGTAAATTCGGGTGAGACTTGGGTTCAATATGCAATCCGATGGCGGAACTTGTGGTCAAAGTGAGAACAACGCATTGAAGAAGCGCCGGCGGTGGGCATGTTCGTGGGCACCCTAGATCCTCATGCATCTATCTCACAGTTCATGCTGTTCTTTAAACCAACCACGTTCCAAGCCTTGATCGATAAGTTAGCCCAGAAGGATCAGATGCATCACAGACCGTCTCCTCCAAAGCCGGACTCTCGAAATGAGAAGGGGAAAGGGAAAGCGATCGTAGTCGCCAATGCTCAACAGCAGCCGGGCAACTTGAAGCCGGTTATTTGTCAAAACAATATGCGTCCACACATGTCCCTCGAGGAGAGGCCGGGATTTCCTTACTCGTTTCCTCAGAATAAAATGAGAAGACTGTTTGAACTGGCATTGCGTAACAGACTCATTAATCTACCGGAGTCAAGACGTCCGTCGCAGCCAAACGACATCAATGATCCTAATTACTATCCCTATCACCGAGTATTGGGTCATCCGATTGAAGATTGCTACGTCTTCAAAAATTGGATTGAAGATCAATATCAGCAAGGCAAATTCACGTTATCCGAAAGATGGAAGGTGAACCCGCCGCAACCTCATACTTCTAAAAAGGTGAATACTCCGGGGGCAACGTGCTCCCTTGTTGAAGAAGCTCCATGGGAAGTTGTGTTATCAGCTAAAACCAAAAGGATGCTGAATGATCTCAAGACATGCCCGGCGGTCCGGTGGAAGAACCCGCTAGAACCCCAGATTATTGAAGGGATGTTGAAGCCGCGCCTAACTCCAAGGACCGGTGGTGATGGCCCAAGCATTCATACCCAGCCGTCGAAATCTTCAAAGAAGAAGAAGAAGAGATCCAAAAAGCCCGTGAAGCCTGGTGACAAGCGCACAGACTTACAAAAACAAATTGACGCACTGGAGGAATACAATCAAAAGGCACGGACTCTCGTCACACTCCAGGAATTCCTCAACCACGTCTTTCAAGAGGAAGATGAGGGAGAGAGCTCGTCGGATGAATCCGAGGAATACGCGGCGAGTTGTCATGTGATCTCTCACTCATTTACGGACAATGAGAGAACTCCTTGCACTGAGAAGCTGGGGGCAGATCCTGAACCGAAACTTCTGGGGCCATCAGATGAAACTATTGATGCATTCCTCAATGAAGCTCTGTTGAAAAGTAAGCCTGATCGGGAACGCGAGACGCTCTTATTTGAAAAGGCCAAGCGCCGGCGATTAGACGAAAAGGTCGAGACACTCCCGTCAAATCAAAGTACATCCATTGCGGAAAAAGTCAAATTCAAGACGAGGAAAAGGTTTTCTAAAGCCATATCAATGGGTATGAAGCTACCACCCTCTGAAGGAAACATTGCTGGCAAAACGGAAATGCACCCCTCCTACTGCTTATATCATCGGAAGATTTCGCACCCCACCGAAGAGTGCAAAGCTTTCAATAAATGGTGGCAGGGATATGTTGCTCACCGACAACATTTTAAGAGGGAAAAGCGCAAAACTTGTCGGGAGCGGAAAAGTACAACCGAAGCGCTTAACAGAACTACCGGTGATTGTCGCATGATTAATGCTGGGGGATCGCAAGTTCTCACGTTCGGGAGCGACTCTGACGAGGAAATGGCTCTTAGCCCCCACTTTAATGAGTCCACCTCGGGAAAAGAAGAAGAGCCGAAGGTCTGCGAAAATATCCGGCTGCGTAATCGTACGCTACCTGAAAAGAATCTCGGACCCTCAAATAAAAAAGATAAAGGGAAAGAAAAGATCTCTGAGAATATCGCCTTAGATGACCAAGTCAAAAGAGCTAGCCACCAAGGACCCGCCGAAGAAAAATAAGGTGGATTACAACGTCTTAGAGCGTCTGAGAAAGCTACCCTCGCAGCTTAGCATTCTTGACGCCCTTTTACTATCAAAAGAGGCAAGGGATTCATTAACCAAGGCACTACAAGAGCCGGAACAATTCCAAGCTTTCCTTGCCGAGGAAAAGATGAAGGATGAATTGGAGGAAGTGCATACGGCCGATGTCACTTTTGGCGATGAAGACCTTCTTCTTGGGACGAGCGAACACAATCTCCCCCTCTATGTCTGAGGATACAGCCATGATATAAAGATAGGCAAAATCCTGGTCGACAATGGATCCTCCGTTAACCTCCTTATCGTGCGGGTGTTAAAGGAAATCTCCATAGTGGAAGCATCGACCAGCCGCATGATCCGTGGAAAATTGTAAGTTTCATAGAAATGGGGCCGCTTGTGCATTCCAAAAGCACCGAACACATGCAGCTCGAGCCATGAAGTAAAATAATGCATCGAAAAGTTCACGGGCTGCACCCCCGGTTGAGTAGTGTCGGCCGCCAAGCTAAGGCCGTGATACAAATGAGCCAGCCCGGCAATCCCAACAGTAACCTGTCTCCCTTCAACCATCCGATGAGCTGGGTAGAAGACAGACGACCTCATGTAGAGAGGGTGCATGGGAGCGCGAACCAGCTTAACCACAAACCGAGGAACCCTAGAAAGAACGCTTCTTCATCGATGTCCTGAGCGGCGATTTCTGAAAAGGGGACGACTGCGACGTTTGGAAGGAAGAAACTCTTTTGATCGACTTCCGTTATCGGCCGGCTATCCAAGCCAAAACCGAAAGGATCATCAAGTTTGGCAAACCTTTCACCTTGTTGCGATAAAGCTTCTGGGCGGAGAAAACGGGCGATGAAGTCCGCAAAGCTAACCCCATGGATTCCAGATTCAAGAAATAGGCCCTCATAAATGTTTAGCACCCTAATCAAGCTGGGAAATCGGTGTTGAATAGCATTCTCTGGGGTTAGACCCGTCATCACCAGTCGGGTAGCGAAAATATACTCGTCAGGGGGCAAGACCTCCTCATAATGCTCCCCTCTGACAGGCAAGTCGGAGATATCCGTAAACTCCTCCAAAGAGATGGAAACTTCCCGATCTAGCATAAGGAAGGTGTGAGTTGGAACGTTCCATTGTTCCAAAAAGGTTTTGACCCACCATGCTGGAGGTGTGGAATACTGGAACAGAGAAGCATAGATCGCGGGGTACAACTCGAGCCTCAGCAGCTCTGACTTCTTTACCGATAAGATGTATCGGGCCCACTGCAGATATCGAGCTGAATGACGAGGAGTCAAGCCTATGTTGTATGGCTGTCCCAAGGGCGCGACTCACCCTGGCATATACGCCGCCCTAGAATGTCCAAAGCCATCGGCGGTTGTACAGGTATTGCAGCCATAGAGGGCAGAAGGCAACCCTCTGAAATCCAATTAACCACCTCCACGACATAGTTCACCGGGGGTACGTCAGCATAATGAGTCGCCGAAATGGGCTCTGAAGGTGTTGCGCAAGAGAAGCTGGGCCGACCCATGATGATCTGGTTGTACCATGTTCCCCATAAATGGAGATTCTTCCGCTCCGGGTCGTGATCCTTGATCAGTGCGAAAACTTCTCGGTCTACTGGCGCTGTAGGGAACCGGCTTTCTGAACGGATAAAGGGAAACGAAGTATCGAAAGACATGGTACATGCGCGAAAGAGAACAAAGTTAGCCGTCAATGCTACAAGTCAAGTTCAGTACTTGGTACTTTAAATCCGTACCATACTGCAATGCGGAAAAAGGGGGCCAAAAGGGACCCACACAATCTAGATGATTCTCACTATTAATAAAACAATCTCATCATTTGATGACACTATCATTGAATGAGGAAATCCTTAAAGGATTCTCATTTAATGAGGGCCCCTCGGGCCAAGGTGTAAATCTCCCATTGCAACAGACAGACATCTGTCATAAATAATCATGAGGGGAGTAAAATTCCCCCCAAAATTTCTAAAGAGCAATCCTCTGTAAGGAAGATGAAACAATCCATCAAGAAACCCTAAAAGCAAAGCTTTTAATGAATTAAAAATTCCGAGATCTTAAAGATCTATGAACAAACTCTAAGAGTTCTTCATGGAAGATGAACAGTATTCCAGTTCATGGGTTAAAATCGCCCTAAAAAAGATTATACTTTTAAGATCTATGATCTAAAGATGAGCATGGTTCTATTAATGGGTAAAACCCTAAAAATATTTTAAGATTTATAATCTAAAGATAAGCGTGGCTCTGTTAATGGGTAAAACCCTAAAAATATTTTTAGATCTATGATCTGAGAAGAGCAAAGCTCTATTTATAAGTTCAAATCTTACCAAAAAATTGGACAGAGTTTTGACTCTTAAGAGTTCTTAAAACAGAGAGCTATGCTCTAAAAGAGAATTAATTCTCAGAAAAAACAAGGAAAGAGATGAACAGAGGTCATCCCAAGGGCCAAGGGTCCAATTTATAGGCATAGAGAGCCGGTTCAACTTCTGAGTTAATCCAATGGCAGAGATGCTGCCACAACTGCACTTACGTGTAGGCCACGTGAGCGCAACGGTGGGGGGCATTTGTTTTCCCCAATCAGAGCAAAACTCTGTTCAGATTTTGAAATTTGAAATGAAGCAGCGCTTCATAGCAGCGCCAGCGCTGAGAGCAAAGACTCAGAGGCAGCGCTCACGTGCAAAGCACATGAGCGCTGCATTATGAGCAGCACACTACGTGCAAAGTACGTGAGCGCTAACAGCACTGGAATCTAAGCAGCGCACCACGTGCAAAGCATGTGAGCGCTAGAGCTAAGAGCGCTGCACTCTTAGCAGCGCACCACGTGCAAAACATGTAAGCACTAGCGCTAAGTGCGTTGCACTCTAAGCAGCGCACCACGTACAAAGTACGTGAGCGCTAGCGATGAGAACAAAATGTTCTCGGCCCTTGGATCAAAGATCCAACTTACATGATTAAAAATCATCAATTGACCAGAATAAAATTCTGTTAAGGAAACATTCCTCAGAATCTTTCCAAACAGGAAAGATTATGCTCTGAAAATCAAAGCACCGTTGGATCAATGATCCAATGGTGATTAAAAATCACCAAAATACAGAATAAATTCTTTATGGGAAAAGTTCCCAAACTTGTTAAAAACAAGAAAATTGCCTTCTGTAAATCAGAAGCCCTTGGATCAAAGATCCAACGTGGGAAACATCCCCAAATCAATTAGAGAAAAGATCTCTTTAACCGATTCAACAATTCAGCCTACCCAATATAAAGGCCCCAAGACTTCAAGTCTTATATAGAGGACCCCCAACCCATAAACTTTGAGAAATTTCAAAGACAAAGAGCAAGTTCTCAGAAGAAGAAGATTTTCTTCAAGGTAAAAAAAAGACCAGAGAGATGAAATCATCTCATATAAGAAGAAGAATTTACTTCTTTTTCTTCAGATCATAGATTTATAAGACCAAGGTCTTTCATAAAAAGAGATCAAAGTATCTCATCATAAAAAATAAAGGAAGAACTTAATCTTCTTCAAATCATAGATCTGTAAAACAAATTGTCTTTCACAAAAGAGATCATAATATCTCATTATAAAAAGGGGGGAGAATAATTCAATTCTCTTAGGATCATAGATCCATAAAGGCAGAGCTTTTCACTAAAACATAAGAGATTGAAACATCTCCTATAAAAAATAAGAACTTTGTTCTTAGATCCATGAGACAAGGTCTCTTATAGAGGGAATTTAATTCTCAGGGTGCAAAGCTGCCTAAAAAGAGCCTTAGCTCTCCAATTAAAGAAGAGTGCCTCAGCGCTCCAAATCTAGCGCACAACGTTGCAGAGCCTTAGCGCTCCAAACTTAAACAGAAGCACTCTGCGCTCATTGAATGGCGCTCAACGCCAAGCGCGCCACGTGCTCCTCACGTGTGCGCTACCGCGCTCTTTGAACTGGCGCTCAACACCAAGCGCGCCACGTGCTCCTCACGAGTATGCTACTGCGCTCTTTGAACTGGTGCTCACCGCCAAGCACGCCGCGTGCTCTCCACGTGTGCGCTACTTAAACAAAAGCTCTTTGTGCTCTTTGACTGGTGCTCACTGCCAAGCGCACCACGTGCTCCTCACGTGTGCGCTACCCAACAGAAGCGCTCTGCGCTCATTGACTGGCGCACATCGCCAAGTGTGCAACGTGCTCCTCACGTGTGCGCTAAAAGAACATAAATTGTTCTATAAATAAAGCCCAGAGCCATAATGAATGCTCAGAGCCCAAATCAATGCTCAGCATTGTTAAATGTTTAACATTTTAACTGAATGGGCCGAGCCCAAGTTGGCCCCAGATCCCTAATTCAGATTAATTGAGCCCATATACTCATAAATCTTTGATCTTAGTCCCAAATTGGACCACAGATCTCCCAACCAATATTGGTTCAAGGGTACATCTCTTCACTCCTCTGATATTTGTCGTTGTAATCCTTCAACGTCTTCAGAGAGGTGACGGGTCCCGACAACCAGATATTCCACGGACTGTGGGGTCATTAAACTCATGGACTGTGATGTCTCTAACCTTTATAGACTATAATGTCTCTAAACTACCACAGACTGTGAGGTCCTTAAACTCATAGATTATGATGTCTTTAAACTTTACTGACTATGACGTCTTTAAACTCTGGACTATGATGTCCTTAAACTCCATGGACTATGACGTCCTTAAACTTCTGGACCGCAATGTCCCTAAACTAAACAATAGAGCCCAAATGCTCATTTGTTGGATTTAAATGATCCTGTTAAGTTGATCTTAGTCTAAAATTAGACTAACGTATCCTTAACAAACGTTTAAGTTGATTTTAGTCTCAAATGAGATTAACGATCCTTAAACCCAACCCAAACCCAAATCTAAGAAAATACAGATTTGGACTAATCCCCGCCCTACGGGTGACAGCATAAATTAGTCTCCGTATACAATCCACGGGCAACCAAAAACCAAAAAAAAACACGACACGAAGTGACCATCTGGAGAAGGAGAAAGTGGTTACAGCGATGCGGTAGCGTAATTAACTGCAGGGGCTTGCGCCTGCAGGGAAGAGCATCCCCACAATCAAAAATCCCTCAACGAGGGAGAATCTAACGAAGTCTGCTACATCGGCCGTATCCGTTTAAACCTTCGATACATGGTGTCATAAATCAACTTGGCATCTTCGGAGAGGTGGGATAAAACTAAATAGCATCTGCCCCCAAAATTCAGGCCGGACGTCCCAACGTCCCGGTCACGTCTTTCGGCGGTGAACACATCCTTTGTCCTGATTGAGCACGACAGTCCTTAGAGGCTTGGTCTAGATATTTTTTATTAATGTAGGGTGATAGTATGCTCGTTTGTGATTTGTGGGGCCTAGGAAAGGTGATGAAATCCCCACCTAATCTGAATTTGGGTTTATTGCCCCTTAATGTCCATTTTAAGTTATGCAAAACAACTCGAAATCAAAGCACGCAAAAAGATTTTTTAGTGGCGCTGTTTGCAAAGAATCCTGCAGGTAAAAACATTTTATTGGAGCTTTAGAGGAGATAAGGAGACGATAGGAGAATACCAGAGAAGTTTGGGGGGCCAACTCTTCAATAGGGACACGCTTCTGCCGCCAAAAGCAACCCTAGGCAGCGGTTCTGACGCCTCTTGATTGATGTGAAAAAGGTGTGTGTGTTGTGCTGTGTGCTGTAAATAACCGCAATCAAGACGGTGACGCAAATATCTAACCGCGATGAGTACGGGTCGTCGGCAGGAAAACGTGAATTTCTTTTCTTGTTTTAGACGAGTTGATAAAAGAGAGGATGGATTGTTGTCGTTTAAAATTAAGATGTGTAGAAAATTTTATAATAGAAAGGCTTGTATGGTTTATAAGACTTAGTAGTTAATGGATGAAGATTTAGAAATGATTCTTTTTATCTTTTATTTGTTTAAAACTAGAGAGATAGCGATGGATGTAGATTAGGGTTCTTGGAGGGAATTAGGGTTTCCCACTACTGCCCCTTGTCTTTCCATTGATCTCTATTTATCTCAACCCCTTAACAAAACAAGTATTAATTAATCTCAAATCGTGGTCGTGACTATTAATTGATAGCGCGCCTGATAAGAGGGTTAACATTTATTTTGCTAAAGTTTATAAACATTAAAACGTCAAAAGAAGTTAAGGGGTTTTTCATCCATTATTCTACCATATCCTACAAAGCCTAGCAAGCAGGATATTACTCGCTCATGGTTATTAGCGTAGTAAAATAGAGGTAGAAGATCAATGAAATCATAATTTAAATCAGAAAGTAATGTCGAATGAAATGCAGAAAAGTAATGCAGAAAAAATAATGCAGAAAGTAAGGCAGAAAAATAATACGTAAAGTAAATGCGAAAAACTAATGCGGAATGTAAATTCGAAAAGAATTAAAACAAAAGATTACCTTTATTGATCTACTATTGCATTACAAAATTTCTCCTTAAAATGGCAGATTACAAGAACCCTAGTTTTGCTTATAGATCTCTCTCTCTTGAATTGAAATTTTGAATGTACGATCTTGAATTGATGATTTTGGAATTCACGGCTCTCGGTCCTTTTTATAGTCTCTGGAATTAGAAAACCTAGATACCATATTGGAGTATGTAACATTACGATCATGTCCCTGAAAATCCAGATCCTACGACCACTAACAGACCGCGGAACCGCCGCCCCTACCCCTGTTTGGCCGCGAATCCGCCACCATCTTGTGGATTTTTGACTTGGGATTTTTTCTAGATTTTTCTCTCGATATTTGGAGATTCTCTTTATATAAAGATTTTGAAAATATTGCTCTTAGTCTCTATCGTTGCTAGATTCTTCGATTTGTTTCTAATATTTGGCAGATTCGGTTTGATATTCCGATTTGATGTGGATCTCCTACTTAGATTTCAGACTTGAACTAATACCTGCACAATAACTCAAAATCATCTTGTTAGTAGCATTAGTTATTTTTAAGATATATTCCAATCATTTATATGATATAATATCTTCTGCGCACCACATACAAATGTGCACACGATCAAAACAAAGAACAACAGAGCTCCGGTTTTATGAAAGCATACATATATGTATATGTATATTTTGGAGGAAATATAAATGAATTTAAATTGGATCGCACCCTAATATTGGGCGCATCCCATTTAGATGTTAGAATCATGCGCTTCGCCACGTGATATACACGTGTGTGCAAGCTGAAAGATGGACCTCTATGTCCCTAAACCAGTATTCTGCCCTGCGTACTGTTTCCATATTGACTGCCTTATACTATCCATGAGCCACCCATAGTAAAGCGCACCTGATGACAAGCCAAAGCATAGGAACTCAGCCAAAATTTGCTAAGTATAGAAGCATATGTTTCATATGTGATCAAATGATCAGTTGGGCCCATATGCTCACTGTCATCTAAGTTGATGTTAGTCCCATATACAACTAACAATCCTTAGCCCATATCATCTAAGTTGATCTTAATCCTATATTCACCTAACGATCCTTAGCCCATATCATCTAAGTTGATCTTAATCCCATATACGACTAACGATCTGTAACCATATCATCTAAATTGATCTTATTCACATATACGACTAACGATCCTTAGCCATATTATCTAAGTTGATCTTAGTCTTATATACGGATAACAATTTTTAGCCAAATCTTATAAGTTGATCTTAGTCCTAAACAAGACTAACGATCCTTAGATCAATAAAAATATCCTTTGGACTGATGGAAATCATTCATATGAGAAATGCAACCTAAAGTTCAACCCCAAATCTAATATATATGGATTTGGACTAATCCACGCCCTGTGGACGACGACATGTATTAGTCTCCGTATACAATCCAAGGAAAACCCCAAAATAAACAATTTATAATACGACACGAAGTAGAAAGTTGTTATTGCTTAGCGATAAAGTAATTAATTGTAGAGGCTTGTGCCTGCAGAAAAAAGCGTCCTTGCAATCAATAATGTTAGTTGTATGTATGCCCTAGAGGCCAGTATTGTACAGTTGATGTATATTATATTGGATGCTTGGACATATATAGAGATGACTTTCTTGCTCAATATGATAGTATGCTATCTGGTTGCTCTTTATCTTAACATGTATACTAGTCTCTTTAAACTGTCTTATAGTTACATGTTGATAAAGCCCTTAGGATGTGTACTTGACTACCTGGAATATGATGCAGATCATACTAGTGGGGACATGGTAGTCTATAAGTACATCCTTCAAGGTCCCTAGTCGTAGGTGTATCGAGACGGGGCATCGATATACCAGTGTAGACTAGCGTATACGCTTCTCGACCCATGAGATGGGCGATGGATGATCCCATATCCATTGGTGTTTGACATCAGAGATGGTATACGGGTGCTCAGTGGAGACTGGGTACACTGGACGGACTCGCCGAGAACTCCCAGATGGTATTATACCTCACGTCAGATGGCAGTTCTCAGGTGATACTTGTGCAGGTTAGTCTGTAGACCCGAGATCGTCATAGAGTCTTGTGTGATTCCCACTGTGCTTTGATCTCCACCTTACCACGTCCATGAGGGCGTGCAAAACGGTGGTTTTTGGGTACAGTCCCGAGTCACATGGAGGCAATGAGCGATAGGAGGGGTTTCGTCTCTCCCGGTATTGGGGGTTGATGTTGCGCTGTGCTAGATTGGCCGTAACAGGGAAGTCCCTGGCCAGGGCTGATCAGAGATTTGCTGGTAAGTGTTACCAGTAGTTTCTCGACCCGTTATGAGCCTCACATCGGCACGACTTATCGGTTATTGGGGTCTGACGTTTACCACCCCTAGACTTGATATGCGACATATCAGACGAGGAGACCGGACTGTACGGGAAGTGTCGCCGATCGGCTCGACGGGAGTTGTAGCAGGTTCGCTTGTTCTCTTCTGATCGCTCAATACCCGGGTGGCCGTTACGTTTAGCTGACCGCTTGCGGCTTGGGGGTGCTTGATATGATCATCACCCACTGCCGGCGTATTGACGAGTCTCAGAGTCCCACAATGGAGTTTCCTAGTCCAGGCGAAACGTTGTGGTGCGCGTATGCGATATGCGCATGGACCCGATTAAAATGCGCGTATAGGATACCGTATATTGATCGGGCAGCTTGCTTTTGGTAGGGGTCATATGAGATATGGCCGGATTGGTAAATCAAGTGTTTATTTATCATTTAACCATTAGTTTCTCACTAGAAATCCTTTTCTTGTGTTGGATGGATGTATGAATGCATGTATGTTTTTCTTTCATTCTAGTTTCATGCACATATGGATGTGTATACATACATACATGCATACATACATTTATCTTGGTTGGATATATATGAAAATGGTGGCAATATAAGACTCACACCATGGTATTTTTTATGAATTATTATTGTATTTATATTTAAACATAAAAGGAAAGAAAAGGTTCATTATTGTTTTCTTCTACACTCTTCTTTTGACCTAACCATTCTCACCCACCTTTTAACCTTTGGTTAATTTCCTTTTGTGTTTTAACTCTAGTACAATAATGATTCAACCATGGTTTGACATGATAGATGGAAAATATATATTGATATATTTTTCTATTTTCATTTAGAGTTGTAGTTATCATCTTCTTCAAAAAGCCATCATCTTCATCAACCTCTCTCTTTTGCTCTCTAGTTCTTAGTAGTGAGCAATATACTCATCAAGATTGGATTTTGAAGTGAGAAAGAGAACCACAATACCATTCTACACAATTCTAGCCCACTTGTTTAGGGTGTTAACTTGATTCCGTTCACTTGATCGGAGAAAGTCGCAAGCTTGGACAAAGCGGACTCCGGGTGGATCATCGGTGACATCGAGGAGTTCAAGCGGAGTTCTTTCAAACCCCAAGTAGCCGAGGAGTCTAGCGTAGGGAGCTACAAAGGTTGTACTCTCTAAACCCTAGCATTTCTTTCATATGTCGATATGAAAATTTTGAAACCCTAATCGATTCTAGGAACGATTCTATGTTCATTAGCTTAGCACCCTAAAGACTACATATTTGGTTCATGTGATGCTTCCAAACCCTTCATGAGGTGCTATGCTAACCCAACATTGGTATCAGAGCCGACCTAGAACATTAGGCGATACCTTTACGAAGTTAAAACTCCGATCGAACCGTAAATACGGTTTTACGGGTGCTCTCTGGACTTTTTTCAAAATTTGGTTATTTTCAGAATAAAAATATGTAAAAATTACAGCAGGAAAAAATAAGAATTACAGCATAAATTTTTTTTCATGATCCCTCTTTAATGCCGCGGAAACGCGGCCTAAGCTTACTTAGGCCGCGATTCCGCGGCCGTACTCCTAGGTCACTTTATAATTTTTATGCTATAATCTTTAATTCTGCTAGTATAATTTTTAGGGTATTTTTAATCTGTTTTTGGTGATGAAAAATTCTGGAGATGTTTTTAGACTCGTCGATTCGATCGGAATTTTGATTTCGTGGCTTTTCCGGGTAAATTAGAAAGTAGTGATGTGTTTGAACGAGTATCATTTGCTCACTTTTCACGGGGTTTAAATACTTTGGAGATACGTGAAAGTCTTTTTGCGGTGGTCCCTCTAGAAGACAACAAACCTTAACTCGATTATGTGACCGTCTTGAACTGCCCTTTGAACCTTAGGGTTTGGGGCAGTACGACGTGCCACATGTGAGGCGTTGGCTTGACCCTTCTACGGCTGGACCGCTACTACTGTGTCACACTCCAAGTTTTTGAACTTCGCTCAAGTGTTGAGTTTTAGTGAATCTTGGGTATTTGATCGGTCGTTCGAAAACTTTAATACTGTCTGTTTATTCGGAATGTGATGCAATGTGTGGAATTCACATTATAAGACATGAAATACGAGGTATGTGATACTTCGCATTTACGATGTCTAGAGAGAATGTGGATTCCAGATATTGCAGTTTTACACTTTCTTTTCTCTGACCGTAAGTGTAGTATGTCAATATCGCCGGTTTCGTTGCTATACGTTAACGACAATTGGGATATGCATACTTACTTACGTTGATGACATGTGATGTTATGTGTTGCTGGATATGTTATATTGAATCGTCGTGTTCGAATAGCCGGGGGTTTTTTTATGTGAGATGAGTGTTTTTCATTTTCATTCATGTAAAAACTTGTATGTAATATTCTTTTATTGGGGCACTTCCAGGTTGCGAAAGATGTCACCCTTTGTATATTATTTTCTTTTCCTCATTAGGATAGACCCAAGGAGGGGAGCACAAGTAACCGGGTTCTGGGGTCCAGTGGGAGACCAACTCAAGGAGTCGAGTCCGGGTCTCCTAACCCTAGAATTAATAGGGTTGCTTGCTGCTCTCGTAGGGGTCTAGGGGTGTGGGATTGGCTATTCATCACGACCGTGGAATCCGTTTTTTATACTGGCTCGTATTGAAAACACGGACGTCCTAGTATATCCAATATTTCATATGATATTTTCTGCTGCGATATCTGTGATGTAATCATGTGATGTACTATGATAGATACAGTATATAGTATATATGATATATTATATAGACGTTACTTATGTTTTGCACCCGCACTAGCCCCGCCCTGCTCTGTCGTTAGTTACCTAACCTAACGGTGCACGAAGGGACATCGAGGCGAATGCGGATGGCATAAGTGTACGTCGTATTTATCTGTGATGTTTAGGTACTTAAATGATGGGACTTCATTAATGTGATTAATGAAAGAAAAGAAACCTAAGATGTTGTGGAATCGAATTTCAAAATAAAACAAGTAGCTACAGTTCTTGCTTTGCACAGCGATATATATGATATATCCCGCACCTCATTCGACGAGGAAAGGAGCGAGATCCCTTCACCGGGAATGACTCCTTTAGCAATAACTGGCAGATGCTACACACTCGGTTTGTCTTTTGATTGATTTTGAGAGTTTTTGCTTTACACAGTGATATATATGATATATCCCGCACCTCATTCGACGAGGAAAGGACCGACGATCCCTTCACCGGGAGTGACTCCTTTAGCAAAACTAGAAAAGCCTCAAAAACACTCCATTTCAAAATTCATTCGATCCTACAACGATATCAAGTTCATTACGCAATAGGTTTTCAGAAAAACCTGTCGTAGCTCTCCGTCATTTCAGATAAGTTGCATATAGTATTCGTGCTACATTTGTTGGCTTTCGTCAAGGTGTAGTGTGCGGTAGCTATGTGCTGCTTATCTGCTGCATATGATGCGACTGGATTAGGGTAGTCGTACGGCTTTGTTGGCTTTTGTCAAGGGTCGTGCGGGTGGGTTTAATTCAGTCAAGAAATGTACGGGTTGAACTTGACTAGCGGGCTGTGGTTTGTTGGCTTTCGTCAAGGTCATAGCACGCTAGGGGCAAAAGCATTATCGGGAGTTTCAAGTGTTGAAATTTGCAATGAGATTGCATACCTTCTATGAGATAGTTGGATCCCGATACCCACTGCGAGTAAGAGTTACTCCTAAGAGAGTTTTACACATTGCAATTAGCAAATCAAGTAGGTGTCTAGAAAGGTGTCAACGGGATTACGCCTCTGGGAAAACGAGGTTTTCATTAATTAGGTTCGTGCGAAAGCACGGGGGACCTCCCTCAAAGTACCGACACTGGCCTGGCTGAAAGATTGGCGAACTTGTAGTGTGTAATTAATCCCGGCTAGTCTTTCCTTTTAGGGTTTGAAGGAAGATTTGATAAAAACCAGTGGGAGCCATCATGATTAGATAAGATAATAACCAATCTGATCTTGCACGAGCATACGCTAAAGTGTTTTCTTCTCTCTCTATCCAGGTAGCGACCATGTCATGCCCTAATCAAGATAATAATATGGATGTATTGACCGAACCCGCATGTTATACTGTGCTGGAGAACGTTGGTTCCGTTCTTTCCTATAAGAGTTATAGGACTGAACAGGATATAGGGGAATACCAGGATTCCCATGCCACCCGATTGAAGAAAGTTCATGTTGATGCATTTTCTTCGGGTGTGTTCGTTACAGAGAACTGTTTCTCCATTTGCTCTACGTCCTGGGTATTAGATACCGGGTCAGGATCCCATATATGTAATCAGTTACATGGGCTTAGGAAAGGTAGAGAACTTGGAGAAGGTGATAAAGACATTAGAGTTGGAAATGGTGCAATTGTTGCAGCTAAGACTGTCGGGGAATATCACCTTGTATTACCAACTGGTAATACATTGGTTCTGAACGAATGCTATTACATGCCGAACCTGATTTGCAACATTATATCGGTTTCTTTGTTGAGTAAAGAATGATATAATTTTGTATTACAGGATAATGTTATGAAAATTTTCCGTAACCAAAAGTTGGTTGGATCAGGCACGTTGTGCAATGGCATTTATGTTCTAAATCAATCTACAGTTCTGAGCATAACAAACACACACAAGAGGAAGAGTTCAGAACTGAACGAATCCTTCTTGTGGCATTGTAGACTGGGTCACATCAATGCGACACGACCGGCTAAGTTACATAAAGATGGATATTTGAAACCATTCGAATTTTCATTTTATGACACTTGACAGTCATGTCTCAAAGGAAAGATGACCAAAACTCCGTTTACGGGACACGGAGAAAGAGTTACTGAACTCTTGGGACTGATACATAGTGATGTATGCGGTCCCATGTCTACACATGCCAGAGATGGTTCTTCGTACTTCATTACATTCACTGACGATCTCTCAAGATACGGACATGTGTACTTGATAAAACACAAGTCTGAAGCTTTTGAGAAATTTAGAGAATATAAACAAGAAGTCGAGAACCAACCCGGAAAAAGTATTAAAATCCTTCGATCTGATCGAGGAGGTGAATACTTGAGCAATGAATTCCTGGACTTCCTAAAAGAGAATGGGATTCTCTCTCAGCTGACTCCTCCATATACACCACAGCACAATGGTGTATCAGAACGGAGGAACCGCACCCTATTAGATATGGTGCGCTCTATGATGAGCACAGCTGAGTTACCTATTTCCTTCTGGGGGTATGCACTTGAGACAGCCATACATCTATTGAATATGGTCCCCACCAAATCTGTGCCTACCAATCCATATGAGATATGGAAAGGAAAGAGACCATGTCTTAACTATGTTAAGATATGGGGTTGTCCAGCCTATGTCAAACGACAAAATCCGGACAAACTCGAGGCAAGGTCTGTTCTATGCAAATTTATAGGATATCCCAAGAATTCTTAAGGGTATATCTTCTACCACCCTGAGGAACAAAGAGTGTTTGTTTCTCGGCATGCCACCTTTTTAGAAAAGGAATTTCTTGAAAAAGAGATTAGTGGTCATGAGGTAGAACTGGAAGAGGTTCCAGCTAAAAAAGCTACAACAGAAGATTTAGTGGAACCAGAGGATTCAGTAGCTCCCGATGAACCCCAGCCTCTTCGCCGATCTAGTAGGGTTTCTCGCCAACCTGAGAGATACTACGGTTTTCTCATGGATGGTGGGAGCGAGGATTGCATCATGGAGGATGATGACCCAACTAGCTTCGAGCAGGCCATCACGAGTAGGGACTCAGTGAAATGGCTGGATGCAATGCGGTCCGAGATGGAATCCATGTACACCAAAAAAGTATGGACTTTGGAAGTTGCTCCTGAAGGGGTAAAACCCATTGGGAGCAAGTGGATCTTCAAGAAGAAACTTGGTGTAGATGGGAAAGTGGAGACTTTCAAAGCTAGACTTATTGCAAAGGGTTTTCGTCAAAGACCAGGTGTGGACTATGACGAAACCTTTTCTCCAGTGGCTATGCTTAAATCCATCCGGATCATGCTTGCCATCGCTGCATATCATGATTACGAAATCTGGCAAATGGATGTTAAGACCGCCTTTCTAAATGGTGATTTAGAAGAGTGCGTGTACATGACTCAGCCAGAGGGCTTCGTAGACAGTGGGAGCAGCGGGAAGGTGTGCAAGCTGCTTAAATCCATTTATGGATTAAAGCAAGCATCGCGGAGTTGGAACATCTGCTTTGACGTCGTTATCAAAGAGTTTGATTTTGTCAAAAACCCAGATGAACCTTGTATCTACAAGAAGGTGGCAGAGAGTAAGGTTTCTTCCTCGTATTGTACGTGGACGACATACTCTTGATAGGAAATGATATTCCTATGCTGCAATCGGTCAAGCTCTTCTTATCACAAAGATTCTCAATGAATGATCTTGGTGATGCCTCCTGCATATTGGGAATTAGGATCTATAGAGATAGATCCAAACGGATTTTGGGATTGTCCCAATCCAGGTACATTGACACCATACTAAAGAGGTTTAGTATGGAAGAATCCAAGCGTGGGAACTTGCCCACGATTTCTGGAGTCACTCTCTCCAAAGAATGATTTGGAGAGAGCTCGCATGCAAGGGATACCCTATGCTTCGGCTGTAGGCTCTATCATGTACGCGATGCTATGTACCAGACCCGATGTTGCATACTCACTAAGTATAGTGAGCAGGTATCAAGCTGATCCTGGAGAGAGTCACTGGACAGCTGTGAAGAGCATTCTCAAGTACTTACGAAGGACTAAAGAGATGCTCTTGGTGTATGGTAACAGAGAACTCCAAGTGGAGTCCTTTACCGATTCGAGCTTCCAGAGTGATAAGGACGACTCTAAGTCGCAGTCAGGATTTGTCTTTACCCTTTATGGAGGGGCGGTTAGCTGGAAGAGTTCCAAGCAGGAAACCGTGGCAGACTCGACGATGGAGGCTGAATACATCGCTGCCAACGATGCTGCTAAAGAGGTTGTCTGGATCAAGAAGTTCATTACTGAACTTGGTGTGGTTCCATCCATTGAGCATCCAATACCTTTGTATTGTGATAACAATGGAGCGGTGGCTTTGGCCAAGGAACCCAGGTCCTATCAGCGATCCAGGCATATTCTGAGGCGGTATCACCTGATCCGGGAGATAGTTGATCGCCGGGAGATCGAGGTTAGGAGGGTTGACACAAAGGACAACACGGCGGATCCACTCACGAAGGCCATTCCCCAGATACAGTTTGAGAGACTCTTCGGGATGCTCGATAAGCGATACTACAGCAGCCGGCCCTAGTGCAAGTGGGAGATTGTTAGTTGTATGTATGCCCTAGAGGCCAGTATTGTACAGTTGATGTATATTATATTGGATGCTTGGACATATATAGATATGACTTTCTTGCTCAATATGATAGTATGCTATCTGGTTGCTCTTTATCTTAACATGTATACTAGTCTCTTTAAGCTGTCTTATAGTTACATGTTGATAAAGCCCTTAGGATGTGTACTTGACTACCTGGACAATGATGCAGATCATACTAGTGGGGACATGGTAGTCCATAAGTACATCCTTCAAGGTCCCTAGTCGTAGGTGTATCGAGACGGGGCATCGATATACCAGTGTAGACTAGCGTATACGCTTCTCGACCCGTGAGATGGGCGATGGATGATCCCATATCCATTGGTGTTTGACATCAGAGATGGTATATGGGTGCTCAGTGGAGACTGGGTACACTGGACGGACTCGCCGAGAACTCCCAGATGGTATTATACCTCACGTCAGATGGCAGTTCTCAGGTGACACTTGTGCAGGTTAGTCTGTAGACCCGAGATCGTCATAGAGTCTTGTGTGATTCCCACTGTGCTTTGATCTCCACCTTACCACGTCCATGAGGGCGTGCAAAACAGTGGGTTTTGGGTACAGTCCCGAGTCACATGGAGGCAATGAGCGATAGGAGGGGTTTCGTCTCTCCCGGTATTGGGGGTTGATGTTGCGCTGTGCTAGATTGGCCGTAACAGGGAAGTCCCTGGCCAGGGCTGATCAGAGATTTGCTGGTAAGTGTTACCAGTAGTTTCTCGACCCATTATGAGCCTCACATCGGCACGACTTATCGGTTATTGGGGTCTGACGTTTACCACCCCTAGACTTGATATGCGACATATCAGACGAGGAGACCGGACTGTACGGGAAGTGTCGCCGATCGGCTCGACGGGAGTTGTAGCAGGTTCGCTTGTTCTCTTCTGATCGCTCAATACCCGGGTGGTCGTTACGTTTAGCTGACCGCTTGCGGCTTGGGGGTGCTTGATATGATCATCACCCACTGCCGGCGTATTGACGAGTCTCAGAGTCCCACAATGGAGTTTTCTAGTCCAGGCGAAACGTTGTGGTGCGCGTATGCGATATGCGCATGGACCCGATTAAAATGCGCGTATAGGATACCGTATATTGATCGGGCAGCTTGCTTTTGGTAGGGGTCATATGAGATATGGCCGGATTGGTAAATCAAGTGTTGATTTATCATTTAACCATTAGTTTCTCACTAGAAATCCTTTTCTTGTGTTGGATGGATGTATGAATGCATGTATGTTTTTCTTTCATTCTAGTTTCATGCACATATGGATGTGTATACATACATACATGCATACATACATTTATCTTGGTTGGATATATATGAAAATGGTGGCAATATAAGACTCACACCATGGTATTTTTTATGAATTATTATTGTATTTATATTTAAACATAAAAGGAAAGAAAAGGTTCATTATTGTTTTCTTCTACACTCTTCTTTTGACCTAACCATTCTCACCCACCTTTTAACCTTTGGTTAATTTCCTTTTGTGTTTTAACTCTAGTACAATAATGATTCAACCATGGTTTGAGATGATAGATGGAAAATATATATATTGATATATTTTTCTATTTTCATTTAGAGTTGTAGTTATCATCTTCTTCAAAAAGCCATCATCTTCATCAACCTCTCTCTTTTGCTCTCTAGTTCTTAGTAGTGAGCAATATACTCATCAAGATTGGATTTTGAAGTGAGAAAGAGAACCACAACACCATTCTACACAAGTCTAGCCCACTTGTTTAGGGTGTTAACTTGATTCCGTTCACTTGATCGGAGAAAGTCGCAAGCTTGGACAAAGCGGACTCCGGGTGGATCATCGGTGACATCGAGGAGTTCAAGCGGAGTTCTTTCAAACCCCAAGTAGCCGAGGAGTCTAGCGTAGAGAGCTACAAAGGTTGTACTCTCTAAACCCTAGCATTTCTTTCATATGTCGATATGAAAAGTTTGAAACCCTAATCGATTCTAGGAACGATTCTATGTTCATTAGCTTAGCACCCTAAAGACTACATATTTGATTCATGTGATGCTTCCAAACCCTTCATGAGGTGCTATGCTAATCCAACAAATAAACCTCTCATCATTGAGGGGGATCTAAAAAGTCAGCTACATCGGTCGCATCCATCCAAACCTCCGATATACGGTGCCATATATCAACTTAGTATTTTCGGAGAGGTGGATGAATATGTTCTATATAGCATCTTCCCCAGCATTCAGGCTGAACGCGCTCCCCGTGTCTAAGTCTGGTTTCCGGCGGTAAATTGTAACATCTATGAAGTTGCCTGTATCTTGTAAGCAGTTGCCTATAACATGTAAGGAACTTTGGTACATATTACAGGAAACTGCTTACAAGTTACATGCAACACTATAGATGTTATGTAACACCCTAGAACGATCGTACGATATTTGGTTTAATAAATTGAATTAAATAGTATGCTGGCTATTTAAATATTTTTGCAAAAGCTCGTGAGCTGGCTCAAGGTGTGGATGAGCCGTCTCTTGTACCCAGAGAACGAATAATAATTTTATACAACTCGCGAGCTGGCTCAAGCATATATGAGCTATCTCAATACCTGACATGCGAGCTGATATTATTACTTGACGTGATTTTGACGTGTTATTTCATTGGGTTAATATGTTGATAAATGGAGATATTTTAGTTAGGCATATGAATAATATTTTACCTTATCTAAATCCCTGGTCCTACTTGATATAATATTTATATAACACCTGGCCTATATTCCTACTAAACTATTAAAACCCTGTGTTCTCATGCAACCTATAAAAAAAAACCCTAGCCTCCATCTCTCTCATCAAGAACAAAACCTTAACCCTAACTCCAAAACCGATCTCCCTTCAACATCTTCATCGCCATTGTTGCATCTTCATCATCATCTACATCTCTTGGTGGCGGCTACATCCAAGGCCGAAGCACATCAAGAGTACATCTCGCGTGGGTTCAACCATTGTCTTCTCGTGTCTTCTTCGTGGTTATCGTGAGATCGAATCGAGGCAAGTAGTTAATACTTGCTACATGCCAACGCAAGATCTGATCTTGCTTAATATTATAATAGAATAGACTTATGGAATTTCAATCGTATGCTTTTTTACAATCAAAACGTGATCTTTATTTGACTCTTGTTGTTGTTGTTTATCAAATGTACATTTGACATGATTAAGATCTTGCTGGACATCACTATAATTTTGCGTTATTGATATAGATTAATTTTGGAGAACCCAAGTGCTAAGCTTGAGTAACGATGCGTTGAGATCAGAATCAGGAAATATCGATAAATCTATTTTGGACATGTTTGTATCACCAAACCCTAAAAGTGACGATCATTATAGATAAAATAAATCTTTAGAATTAGATAATTCATGTTGCTTTATATTACCCGTATTAAATTTAAATAATCAAAAATTTAAATAAACCTGATTGTCCGAATGAGAGGGTTTGAGCCGGCTCAACATTACTTCGAGCCGTCTCATGTAGATAGAGAAATAATACACGTTCCAGACATAGAACGAGTCATCAAAAATTACATTGAGCCGTCACAAGTTAGGGAAGAGCTGGCTCAAGGCCATCATGTGTTGTCTTTTACAACCAGAAAATAAATATAAATTCTGAAGCAATTGCGAGACGTCTCAAATTCTTGTGAGTCGTCTCCAATGCGCAAGAGCTTCATCATCCATTGATGAGCCGTCTCAACCTAATATTTAGATCTGATATGGAACTGATATATTGCATCACTTTACATGGATCAAGATATAACACCTGACTTGTATGACAAATTAGATTGGATTTGATTACGCTAATAGTATTAATGTTAGCAACTTGATCATGTACATTGTTCCCCTCCGAAAGGCGGCCGCACAGGACTGCTTGGTCCTGGCGCTGGGATTCGGGGCAGATGCTAATTGGTTTTATCCGTCCACCTCTCCAAAGATGCCGAGTTGATTTATGGCACCGTGTATCGAAGGTTTAGACGGATGCGGCCGATGTAGCAGACTTTGTCAGATTCCCCCTCGCTTGAGGGGTTTTTTATTGTGGGGACGCTCTTCCCTGCAGGCGCAAGCCCCTGCAGTTAATTACGCTACCGCATCGCGGTAACAACTTTCTCCTTCTCCAGCATTTCACTTCGTGTTGTGTGTGTTTGTTTTGTTTGTGGTTTCCCGTGGATTGTATACGGAGACTGAGTAATGCCGTCGTCCGTAGGACGTGGATTAGTCCAAATCCGTATTTACTTAGATTTGGGTTTGGTGTTTTTAGTTTAAGGATGCATTAGTCGCGTTGCGGCTAAGACCAACTTAAATATTCGTCAAGGATACGTTAGTCCTGTTTTGGACTAAGATCGACCTGACGTAGTGATTGATTTAATATCTGGCCGTCGGGACTAGTCACCTCTCTGATGTCGTTGAGGGATTACAACGACAGGCGTCAGAGGAGTTCAGAGATGTACCCTTGAACCAAAGTTGATTTAGAGTTTGATTTAAATATCTAAGGACACATTAACCGTATTTGGGGCTAAGATCAACTTAGACGGGACCGTTTAGATCCGACAAAAGAGCGTTTGGGCCCTATCGTGCCAGTTTAGGGACGTGGTGGTCCGATATTAGTTTAGGGACATCTCAGTCCATTATTAGTTTAGGGACGTCTCGGTCCGATATTAGTTTAGGGACGTCTCGGTCCGATATTAGTTTAGGGACGTTTCGGTCCGATATTAGTTTAAGGACGTTTCGGTCCATTTGGATGTGTGGTCGTTGGGACCCGTCACCTTTTTGACGTCGTTGAGGAATTACAACGAGGGATGTCAAAGGAGTTCGGAGATGTACCCTCGAACCGGTCGTGAATTGGTTTAGGGGAGCCATTTTGCTCAATCAATTTAATTTAAGGACTTACAGCCAGGATTGGGTTAAGTCCAATTTTTTTTATTTATTTTGGGCTTTGCCCGACTAGAAAATCAATCCAAACAGGGCTCTGCCCCTTTATTATTTTGCAATTTGATTTGGGCCAGGCCCTTTTAAATAATGGGTTGCATTTGTGCAGAACATCAAGAATTTTTCAGATTTAAGAACAAAAGTGCATAGCACTTTTGATCTAAATTTGGATCAAAGGAAAACAAGTTTTTCTTCTTGTTTTCCCTGATTTCACAGAACCAAGAGTTCACAACAAGTGCAAGGCACTATTTATTTATTTTCATTTATTTCCCCTTTTTTTTAAATCCTTTGTTCTTCAGAGATTTTTCACTTAAAAAAGGGTTTTTACCTTTCTTCTTTTTTTTCTGTTCTTGAATAATCTCCAAGAGTTCTCTTTTCTTCTTTTTTTTTTTGCTAGAAGTCGATTATCGAAGTTGATGCCCATCGAATGAGGTCTGTGGTCCTATTTATAGTGCTCACAAATTTGTTGAATTTGTTAACAAGATCTTTTCTGAGTGATTTTGGGAATTTTCCCACCGCTGGATCTTTGATCCAAAGGCAGAAGAAAATCTTCTGGTTTTGGAAAGAACAGAAAAGATTTCAGTAAATTTTCATTCTGTATCTGCGCAACTCCCCAATGAATGACACGTGTCGCGCAGTGGAAGGCTTGCGCAACAGTGCTTGCGCAACTGCGCAGACACGTGTCGCGCAGTTGTGCACTTGCGCAACAGTGCTTGCGCAACTGCGCAGACACGTGTCGCGCAGCGGTGCGCTTGCGCAACTGCGCAGACACGTGTCGCACTGTGGACCGCTTGCGCATTGCGCAACGCACGGAATTTGAAGCGTTGCTTCAGAAAATATGAATTTTCAAAATTCAAATGAGCCTTGCTCAGATTGGGGGAACAAATGCCCCCCCACCGTTGTGCTTACGTGGCGCGACGTGAGTGCAATGGTGGCGAGATCTTAGCCGTTGGATCAAGGGGGGTCAGTTGAAGGGGCGCAGGCGCCTATAAATAGGACCCTTGGTCCTTGGTAATTTTTTCTTACCATCTTCAAGAATTTTAACTCTCAGAGCCTTGCTCTTGCTTAAAAATTTTCAGAGCCTTGCTCTTGATTTCTCTCAAGAACTTTCAAGTTCAGAACTTAGAATTTCTAGGTAAAAAAATCAGATTAATTCAAATTAAATTTAATTGACAGAGCCTTGCTCTTGTAGATCTTGGATCTAAAGAAAACCCCTTTGGGGTTTCTTCAACAGAGCCTTGCTCTTGGGATCTTTGATCTAAAGAAAACCCCATTGGGGCTTCTTCACCAGAGCCTTGCTCTCAAGATTTACAGAGGTCCTGTTCATGGGTTTTGACCCATGAACAGAGCTTTGCTCTTGGATGAACTGAAAAAATTTTTAAAATTTTTTTATGAGTTTTCATGGATTTTTCAGGATTCAAAAACTTCAATTCTTCTAAGTGTTGATGGATTTTCGATTATTACCACAGAGCCATGCTCTTTTAAGGAATCTTGTTCCCCTGAGACTAGAGTTTGACAAATGTCACTCTGTGACAGAGTTTTGCTCTAAAAGAGGAGATTTTCTCTTTGTCTCTAGGGACTTCCCCACCAATGGGTGTATCCTATTGGGAACTTTTTATGAATTGACGTCCCATCTAATGATGGGATTGTCTTATTAAATGATGCACCTCATCCAGATTTTGTGGGTCCCCCTTTGGTCCCCTACCCACTGCATCACAGTATGGAGCAAGATTTTTATTTTTTTAAAATGCCAAGCGTTAGGCCACTAATGATATATATTTTTTTTGTCTTTCCACAGAAAACATGTCTGACGACTTGTCTTTTCCCTTCGTTCGCTCGGAAGGAGGGTTCCCCCATTCGCCAGTGGATCGGGTGGTGTTCGCTCTTATTAAAGATCACGATCCTGAGTGCAAAAAGCTCCATCTGTGGGGAAGGTGGTATAGCCAGATCATCCAAGGCCGTCGCAGTTTTAGTTCCGCCGCGCCCTCTGAGCCCATAGTTACGATCCCTTATGCGGACGAACCCCCGGTGAAGTATGCCGTGGAGGTTAAGAATTGGAATTCCGATGACCTCCTTCAGCCTGCAATCAGTGCCATCCCCGTGCAGCCGCCGCCGGCGATAGATATTCTGGGGAGGCGAATCTGTCAGGGCGAAGCACGCCCTTGGGGACAGGCTTATAACATTGGAATGATCCCGCGACCCCCCGCCGGATATTTGCAGTGGGCCCGGTACATTTTATCGGCGAAGAGGACCCACCTAACGAAGATTGGTCTATACTCGGCCGTCTTCGTCTCGCTTTTCGAGTACCCCTCTCCTCCAACGTGGTGGATAAAGGCCTTCGTTGAACAATGGAATATCCCCACCCATACCTTCTTGATGGCGGATAAGGAAGTCTCTATCTCTTTGGAGGAATTTGCCGAAATTTCAGGTCTGCCAATGAGGGGAGAGCACTACGAGGAGTTGCTTCCTTCTGACGAGTATGTCTTTGCCACCAAGCAGCTGGTATTTGACTTAACCCCGGAGAATGCCATTCAGCATCAGCATCCGGGTTTGGTGAAGGTGTTGGAGATCTATGAGGAACTCCATTTGGAATCGGGCGACAGGGGCGTCAGTTTCGCAGCTTTCATTGCTCGCTTTATCCGCCCGGAGTTCTTATCAGAGCAGAGCGAGAAGTTCGCTCAGCTTGACGACCCCTTTGGTTTCGATTTGGATCGCCGACCCGTATCGGAAAATAACCAGAGGGATTTCTATCTCCCCAATGCTGCCATCGTCGCTTTCTCGGAAATCGCCGTCCCCGGCATGGATGAGGAAACCTTCTTTATTGGGTTCTTGGGCTTGTGGTTATGCAACTTTGCGCTCCCCATGCACCCGCGCTTCATGCGGCCCTCTGTCTTTTACCCGGCGCATCAGATGGTGGCCGGTCTGCAGTTGTCGGTAGGAATTGCTGGGTTAGCTTACCTTTATCATGGACTCAGCGTAGCGGCGGACGCCAATGATCCTGGGGCACAGCCTGCTAACTTCCCGATGCATTACTTCGTTTCTTGGATGGAGATGCACGTGTGAGGGGTGTTTGGCGCCCACAAGACTCCTCCATTCTTCGAGAAGTACAGACTCCCGAGAGTCATACGGTTAGTCGGGGCTTCAATTGTGTTTGCATCCCCGCGGGATTCTAGGGGACTCCTCCTGCGCCCACATTTGGTCGGAGCGACGATTTCTTTCGTGGATAAGGTTATCACCATAGGCTCAGAGACTACTAAGTCGGTGGTGCCCCTACGTGACGAGTTTAAGGGCGGGGCTTCTGTACTGAAGGCTCGGGAAATCCTCCATCTCTACTCCATTCGGCCGGGCTACCTAGTGTTTCGGCAGAATGAGACGGCTTTGTTTATGAGGTATAATCCGCATCGATTTGCCCAGCAATGAAGCTACAACCAGAGGATCCCGATGGAAGCCTTCTTGGAAAAGCCCGTGGATGGCCCAGAGGGGATAAAGAATGCGATGCATCACTTTATACGGCTTAACACGGGTTCCTATTTCTTCATTAGTGAACCCAGCTGTGTCCCTAAGATGCTTAATTCATATGTGGCCTGGTATGCGCACGCTATGGGCCCAATCATTTTAATGGAGAAACGCCTGCTGGTTGACCGTAGGGGTGCGCCTCCTGGCGGTGATCGCAAGGCTCCCTAGCAGCCAAGGACCCAGGTCACCCTCCCGATAAAAGATGCCGGAGCTGACCGACCACGTGTGTTGGCCCCTCAGCGTGGATTGCCACTGTCTACTACAGTGGATGCACCAACGGCGCCCCGTGCTCCGACAAAGACGGTTAAAGTGGTATCGCCAGAGTCGGGCGCAGGAGCGGATATCGGGACTCGCCGCCCGAAAGTGACTGCCAAGCGCAAAGCTGTTCCGAGTGGATCTAAAGCCGGCGGACAGAAGAAGAAGAAGAAGTCCACCCTATCCCTCGATGCGATCCTCAGCTCAAAGCCTGCGGCTTCTCCTGCCGAGGCCATATGCGAGTACGACAGCAATGAGGGCTTTGTGGTGGACCCTGAGGACACCAATTTAGCTGCCGCCATCGCAGCTTCGGAGCGATCGGCGAGGCTTGAAGCGATGTTAAGCAAACTCGCTGAGTCAGGTAATCATCAGCCGCTTTATTTGTCATTTCATTGCATTTTTTATCATTACCTTTAACTGATTTTTGCTCCCTTTTCAACAGGTGTTTCTACCGAAGAGGCTATTGCTGCCTCCCTGAAAACCTTCCAGGAAGAGGAGGAGAGGCGTGCCCTGGCAGGTGTTGGTATGCTCCACCCCTTTTCTTTTTTTTTATAGGGAAAGTTTGTTATTTCTTCTGGTGGTCAATTTAACCTTCTTTTGTTTCTTTACAGGGGCTATATCAGTTGATGCGGGGATCCTTCCCGAGCTTGCCACCGAAGCCCCGGCTCCGTCGAAGCTGCCGCAAGAGCCTCGGCTTGACGCAACGACGAGGGATGCTCTGAAAAATCTAGAGGCATCCCTCTATACGGATGAGGATGCTTCAATTAAGGCCGCCCTAGTGGCATCCGTCTCAACGGCTCGGGAGGAGCGGAAGCGGTTGAGACGTGAAGCAAAGGCGCGGAAAGCTGCTTTGGCCACGGGAGCGGGCCCTAGCACCATTCCTCGCGCTAGTACTCCTTCTGAAGAGCCCCCTGTTGCCCTGTCTACTGCTCGTCGGCAAGTGGCGCGCGCGGTTCGGAGCGCCAATGATAAATCTGCTTCAGGTAGTACTCCTTTCAGAACCTTGTTGTACGAATTGTAAAGCTATTGGCTCATACGTATCCCATCTTGCAGGGTCAAGTCCAACTGAGGGGGAGGCGGAGGAAGCGGTACTTGCTGAACCCGAACCGACAGTGAGCAACGTTGTCGGGGTCATGGGGCCTGGAGCCGAGATTGAGGGACCTGCCGCGGAGAGGGTCATTGATGTCGCACCTGAAGTGGCGGCAGATGAGATGATTGTCTCAACCGAGCCGAAAGCGGTAGAGGGCGAGGTGCTTGAGGCTTGGGACCTCGTGGTGCCGATGGACGAGGCAGCTGCGACCGCCGATCCTGAGGGAGCAGCGGGTGAGGCGGCCATGATTCCTGAAGACGGGCTAGGCGCTCCTTCTCAGGAATCTGGCAATGTTCTTATCATAGCCCTCCCTGCCTATGGTCCCCCGCCGCCTGTAGAGCTTGCGAGCATAATAACGGTTCCCCTCGAGTCGGGTGATGAAGCTACAGGCGGTGGCCTTCCGTCAGTGGAGGAAGGGATTGCCTCCGTTTCTGCTGGCAGCTTGTCAGGTAAATTTTGAATGACCAATGTTCTTCGTTTATATATACCTCACAATCTCTTTTAACTAGTTTGTCTTTGTTTTAAACGCAGGTGCGGCTAGTGCCGATGCTCCATTGCCTGAAGGCACACCGTCAACTACTGCTTTGGCGGTGGTCGCTCCTCAGCCTTCCCTTGTGCCATCGCGGATGTTGGAAGGTATGAATTTATGACTTATGCATTATTCTTTTAACGTGTAGCTTATGTACTAACGTTATACCACTATGCTCTTTTCAGGAGTGCTCTTCGATCATCTATACCAAGTGTTGCTCCCACACTTCTCCTTCCCATCCGAGCTCGCTTCTCCCTCTAGTGGTGCCGGTAAGTGCTATCCTGATCTCTTTCGAGGGAATATAGGATCGTATCTGACTTTTCCTCTTCCTGATTGCAGTGCCACGAATCGAAGGAGGGGACACCAGGCCTGCGCTGCCACCGGCGCCTCCGGCTTTGCCATCCGTTGCGGCTGGTACAGCATATTCCTTTCCCCTTTTTATATGATCTTTCAACGACTTTTCGAATCATTGTTTGACCATGTTTCGTTTTGCAGCTATTGTTCCAGCTCTGATCCCTTTTGAGTCTCGCGTTCTCTCACCGGCGGGCCCTTTCTCGAGGCGTCCATCTTCAAGGGGTGCTGCAATGAGTTTGGGCATGCTCAGCGGGTACATCGAAGAGCTCAACATGGACGCTCTCCCCTCTGCCGTAGATTTCGCTGTGGAGGTTAACCCGATGTTGGCGGGGCTCGTAAACTTTCACAACGAAGGCGTCGTCGAATCTTGGGTTAACCACTGCAGAGAGATCGAGGCTCGCCTGCATCGGTTGGAGTCGACGCGCCCTTCTCCCGAGGTTTTGGCCGCGAGCGCCCAACGGACAGCTTGGCTTGAGCAAAGCGTTTCTTATCTCCGCCATTTGGAGCAGGAGGCAGCTTTACGGCTAAAGGAGCATCGGGAATCTTCAAACGCGACCGCTCGCCTTCGTGCTGAAGTTAGGACGAATGCTGCTGAAGTGAAAGTCGTCTTTGAAGGTCTTCTCAAGCGTATATCTAATGGGCTAGCACTGAAGCGGAAGCTTGATGCCGCTGAGCGCGATGCCCGAGGCTAAGAAGCAGCTCAGCAGGTTGTTGGGGAACAGCTCGCATCCTTCACGCAGCAGCGGGCTCAAGTAGAGGCTGAACTGGCAGTGGTAGTTGATCAGGAGAAGGCGTGGAAGGAAGTACGCGAGCAATTGATAGAGTTGTTCAAGAAGCTTCCTTCTCCCTGAATATTTTTGTATCGTTTACACACCTGTAATTTGTATATAGCATATACGCATTCTTTATTCTTTATACGATCCGCCTTGTATTTTGATTGAATTTATGAATAAAGACACATTCTTTCTTGCAATGTCTGGTACTATTTCTTCGCTTTTTCCCTTTTTGTTATGGTGTTTTCGATGAACCTGATCGGCGGGCAACTTAACTTCTCCGAGAGGTAGCGATGGCTTAGGTTGCAGGTTCAGGTCTGCCGCCTAAGGCTTTTCAACTCTATGAGCCGTGAGGGTCTCATAGAGACTTTTCTCCCTACGGATCGAGAGGATCTCGTAAGTGGATTTTCTCCTTAGGAATCGTGAGGATTCCCAAGTGTGGTTTTCTCTCATAAGTCGAAAGGATCCTATAAGAGAATTTCTCCGTCTTACGAGTCGAGAGGGCTCGTAAGCGGTTATTTCCCTCTTTGTCGAGAATCGACTTCAGAGAGTGAGACCCGTGAATAGTATGCAAGAGACCATTTAGGTTGACTTGCAGGGTCCCATTGTTCAGGAAGCAAGTTTTTGAATCCTTACTGCCCGAGATGTGAGTCAAAGAGGCTCTCGTCACGGAGTATTTGTATCCGTGAGTTGAGAAGTTTTGCGAGGGATTATTTGTTTCCCAAGCGCCAAGGATTATTTGTGTCCTTGGGGTTTGAAACGAGTCGATGGTTCCCACGGAGGCGCTGGTGGCTCTGCGAGTCGACGTGGATCAGAAGGCTCTCGTCAAGGAGTGTTTGTATCCGTGAGTCAAGGATTTTGCGAGGGATTATTTGTTTCCCAAGCGCCAAGGATTATTTGTGTCCTTGGGGTTTGAAACGAGTCGAGGGTTCCCACGGAGGCACTGGTGGCTCTGCGAGTCGACGCGGATCAGAAGGCTCTCGTCAAGGAGTGTTTGTATCCGTGAGTCGAGGATTTTTCTAGGGATTATTTGTTTCCCGAGCGCCAAGGATTATTTGTGTCCTTGGGGTTTGAAACGAGTCGAGGGTTCCCACGGAGGCGCTGGTGGCTCTGCGAGTCGACGCGGATCAGGAGGCTCTCGTCAAGGAGTGTTTGCATCCGTGAGTCGAGGAATTTGCTGGGATTATTTGTTTCCCAAGCGCCAAGGATTATTTGTTTCCTTGGGGTTTGAAACGAGTTGAGGGTTCCTACGGAGGCACTGGTGGCTCTGCGGGTCGACGCGGATCAGAAGCCTCTCGTCAAGGAGTGTTTGTATCCGTGAGTCGAGGATTTTGCTAGGGATTATTTGTTTCCCGAGTGCCAAGGATTATTTGTGTCCTTGGGGTTTGAAATGAGTCGAGGGTTCCCACGGAGGCGCTGGTGGCTCTGCGAGTCGACGCGGATCAGGAGGCTCTCGTCAAGGAGTGTTTGTATCCGTGAGTCGAGGATTTTGCTAGGGATTATTTGTTTCCCGAGCGCCAAGGATTATTTGTGTCCTTGGGGTTTGAAACGAGTCGAGGGTTCCCACGGAGGCGCTGGTGGCTCTGCGAGTCGACGCGGATCAGGAGGCTCTCGTCAAGGAGTGTTTGTATCCGTGAGTCGAGGAATTTGCTGGGATTATTTGTTTCCCAAGCGCCAAGGATTATTTGTTTCCTTGGGGTTTGAAGCGAGTCGAGGATTCCTACAGAGGCACAGGTGGCTCTGCGGGTCGACGCGGATCAGGAAGCTCTCGTCAAGGAGTGTTTGTATCCGTGAGTCGAGGAATTTTTTTTGTTGAAGTCACTGGCTTCTTCGGTTGAAATGAACCGTTGAGGTTTGGCTTCGTCGTTTGACGGAATCCGCTGGGGAAGTATGGTTCCTTCTTTGTTTACACCCTTGGATTGTATACAGGGATCGATGTGATCTTAACTGTAGGGCCGAAGTTTTATCATTTCTTCTTTTTATTTTATTTTATTTCCGCGATTCTCTATCATTTCAGCTTTTATATCGTGAAGGTCGCGATTGCCCAATCATTTCGGCTATTTTTCGCGGTGCCCAATCATTTCGACTATTTATTTTATCTTTACTCGTTGCTTTTTATTACGAGTTGCCCAATCATTTCGGCTATTTTGCATGCATACATTTTACTTGCTGCTTTTTATTGCAAGTTGCCCTATCATTTCGGCTATTTCGTATGCATGAGCGGCCTACTGGCTTTCGCCGTAAACCTGAAATCGGACACCGATTTTGGCATCAGCACCGCTGCAACTGGGATATTGCCAGGAGCGAATCATCATTTGCCTCTGTCATTGTCGAACAAAGGAGGCTTAGCGATCAGGGTTAGGGACCTGTCGACTAAGGCTTTCGATTTCATGAGCCGTAAGGGTCTCATAAAGGTATTTCTCCCTACAAGTCGTGAGGATCTTGTAGGTGTATTTTCTTCTTAGGAATCGTGAGGGTTCCTAAGTGTTTTGTTCTTCTGTAAGTCGTAAGGATCCTACAGGAGGGTTTTCTCCTCATAAATCGAGGGGATTTATAAGGGTTGTTCACCATGCGAACGTATTCCCAATTACGGATGAAATTTGGCTAGGGAAATGTTTATTCGCGTCTGTGGATTGTATACAAGGGTCAATATTGGACCACTTGGAGGGCAATATTGGAAGTTTGTGGGGGTTTGCTTAAGCACAGGTTTAGATCTCTGTAACTTAAGACTTTCAAATCTTATGAGCCGTGAGGGTCCCATAAGAGAGTTCTCCTTACGAGTCGTGAGGATCTCGCAAGTGTATTTTGTCCTTAGGAATCGTGGGGATTCCTAAGTGTGTTGCTCCTTTGTGAGTCGTAAGGATCTCACGCAGGTGGTTTCTCCTTACAAGGTCGAGAGGACTCCATAAGGGTTCTTTAACGAAGTTGCGCCCTTTCGGGTTTTCACAAACATTCGCCGGTAGTCCTGCTGTTTTTACTCACGGAGCCCTTTCGGGTTTTCATCCGTGCCCATTTCGCTCATGAACATACCGTTTTTTTTAATTTTCTTTTTCTCTTTTTTTTTACGAGGTCGCGCCCTTCCGGGTTTTCACGAACACTCGCCGGCAGCCCTGCTGTTTTTACTCACGGAGCCCTTTAGGGTTTTCATTCGTGCCCTCTTTGCTTATGGACATACCGTTTTTTTTATATATCTTTTTTATTTATTTATTATATTTTTTTTTATTCATCTCGTCAGTCCAAGGATGTTGCGGTATTAGTTTCAAGACGTTTCGGTCTGCTATTAGTTTAAGGACATTTCGGTCCACTATTAGTTTAAGGACATTTCGGTCCACTATTAGTTTAAGGACGTTTCGGTCCAATATGGAGAAGGCCGGCTACTTTTTATAAAGCTTGAGCTTAGGAAGATAGCGAGCGGACATAGTCATCGTCATCTACCATTGACCTAGGCTGCGGTTCATTAAGCATAGTATTTCTTAAGGAAGCGACCGTTTATCGGCCTGAAAGGCCTTTCACCGTGCATGTCCATGAGTAGATAGGCTCCACCCTGGTAAACTTTATCTATGATGTACGGGCCTTCATAGTTTGGCTCGAATTTTCCCCGCTTGGCGCGATTGGGGATCATAGGCCTTTTGACCACTAGCACGAGTTCTCCTTGACAAAATGTCCTCGGTCGGGTCAATCTTTCGTATGAGCGCGTCATCTTTGCTTTATAAGCTTCCAGATTTTGCTGTGCTAGAAGACGGATTTCATCAAGGGCGTCAAGCTCTGCAAACCGAAGGTGAGCATTTTCTTCGTCGGTCAGCTCGTAGTGGACTGCCACTCGTAGAGAGGGTAATTCTATCTCGAGAGGGAGTACTGCTTCCGTCCCAAATACCAACGCGTATGGCGTTGTGTTTGTGGCCGTTTTAAATGTAGTTCGATACGCCCAAAGAGCCTCTTGCAATCTTTCGTGCCAATCTCTCTTATTTCGTGACACTGTTTTCTTCATGATCTTCGTCAAGGTCTTGTTGAAGGCCTCAGCTAGACCGTTAGCTCGCGGATTATAAACTGAGGAATATCTCCAGTCTATATTGTGCTGTTGTGCGAAGCGGCTAATTTTATGACTTCGGTAGGCTGGCCCACTATCAGAGATGATCCTTCTTGGGGTTCCAAACCGGTATATGACATGCGTTTTGAAGAAATGGAGGATGTTCTCTGTCTTTACTTCCCTCAACGGTACCGCCTCTGCCCATTTGGAGAAGTAATCAGTCGTCGCCAAGATGAAACGATGTCCCTTCGACGATGCTGGTTCGATGGGGCCGACTATGTCAGTTCCCCACATTTCGAATGGCCAACTAGCCACTGTTGGATGCAGTGGATTGGGATGCTGATGGATGAAGTCCCCATGAATTTGGCATGAATGACATTACCTCGCGTATTCCAGGCAATCCTGCATCATCGTGGGCCAGTAGTAGCCCATCCGTTTTATCTTCAACTTCATCTTAGGGCCTGCTTGGTGGGAACCGCAGAGTCCGTCGTGAACTTCTTGGACGACCCTTCTCGCTTCGTCAGGTCCTAAGCATCTCAGCCACAGAGAATCAAATGTCCTCTTGTATAGAGTATCGTTGACGAAGGCGAAAGACAGAGCTCGTTTCACGAGCTGATGTCTTATGGACGCTTCTTCAGGCATTCGGTGGAACTTGAAGTAATCTATGAAGACTTCTCTCCAGTCTTCGGTCTTCTCATGGTCTTTTATTTGTAGGGTCGCCTGTTCAGTTGCTCCCTTTTCTTTATATGATTCTGGATGTATTTCTGCTGGGGCGAGCACTCGACGGCTTTGTATCACGATTCTAACGTCATCGAGGTTCTCGTCAGCCAATTCTTTAGCAAGTTTGGCCAGTGCGTCCGCTTTGCTGTTTTCCGCGCGCGGTATACTTTCCAACGTGTAGGAGGGAATTTGGGTTAGCAGTTGCTGCACTTTTTCACCGTATTTTACCAATTCCGGTTTGCATGTTTGGTAATCGCCGTTCACTTGACTGACGACCAGTTGGGAGTCCCCATATATGAGGAGGATTTCGATTCCCATATCAATGGCGATCTCGAGGCCTGCTATCAAAGCTTCATATTCAGCTTCATTATTCGTTCTCGGCTCTGTTAAGGAGAAGGCGAAGCGCATTATTTCTCCTTGTGGAGTCACAAAGATGAGTCCTACCCCCGATTTGATCATTGGCGTACTTTGTTTGTGCTTTTTCATGGAAGATGCTCCATCGAAATAAAGCTCCCAACAGGTATCACCACTGTCGATTGCGTCAAACGCATGTCTGTCTGGCAAATCGCAATTTAACGGAGAGTCGGCAGGTATGGGATGCTCAGCAAGGAAGTCGGCGATGGCCTGGCCTTTTACTGCCCTGAGAGGTTGATATGTTATCGAAAATTCCATCAAGAGCAGGGCCCATTTAGCGAGTCGCCCTGTCAATATGGCTTTTGACATTAGATATTTGAGAGGGTCCACTTTTGAAATAAGACGGACTTCGTGCGCCAATGCATAGTGCCTAAGCTTTGTTATTGCGAAGATCAATGCCAGGCAGTGTTTTTCAATGGGAGAGTAGTTGCTTTCTGCCCCCAGCAGAACTCGACTTAAGTAGTAGAGTGCTCTTTCTTTCCCTTGATCGTTCTCTTATGCCCATAATGCGCCTAAGGAACCTTCGAGGGCGGTTGTATAAAGAATGAGAGGCTTCCCCTTAACCGGAGCAGCCAACACCGGCGGGTTCTGCAGGTATTTCTTGATCTCGTCCAGTGCGCCTTGGCATTTTTGATCCCAAACGAATGGGGTTCCCTTCTTCATCAGGTGACTATAAGGATGGCACTTTCCTGAAAGGTTGGCTATAAATCGCCGTATGTATGCGAGTTTCCCTTGGAGAGACCGCAGCTGTTTGAGAGTCCTCGGCGGAGGCATTTCCATGATCGCTTTAATCTTTGACGGATCTATTTCAATACCTCGGTGTCGAACAACGAATCCCAGAAATTTGCCCGAGGAAACCCCGAACGCACATTTAGGAGGATTCATCTTCAAGTTGTATTGCTGAAGGCGTTGAAATACAGTCTTCAGATGCTCGAGATGTTCTTCGTATGATTTGCTTTTAACCACGAGATCGTCGATATAGCATTCAACGATTTCGTGTATAAGGTCGTCGAAGATCTTTGTCATGGCCCTCTGATAAGTAGCACCGGCGTTCTTCAAACCGAAGGGCATCACTTTATAACAAAATATACCAAGAGGAGTCCTGAAGGCTGTGTGCTTCTGGTCTTCTGGATGCATTTTTATCTGGTTATACCCCGATGAGCCGTCCATGAAGGAGAAAACCTCATGAGTGGATGTATTGTCTATCATCAGTTCAGTGACCGGCACTGGGAAATCATCCTTCGGGCAAGCTTTATTAAGATCCCGGAAGTCTACGCATACGCGCACTGTCCCGTTTTTCTTCATCACTGGGACAATGTTGGCGATCCATTCAGGGTACTGAACTTCCTGGATAAAGCCAGAGTCAATTAACTTTTTGACTTCGGTATTTATGCTCATCTCAAGCTCGAGTCGCATTCTTCTCGGCGCCTGTTTGACTGGCTTGATGTTCGGGGATATTGCTAGTCTATGTACAGCAACTTCTGGATCTAGTCCCGGCATCTCGGAATAGTTCCATGCGAAGCAATCTTTATGCTGCACAAGGACGTCTTTTAACGCAGCCACCCTCTCTTCAGACAGCAGCTCGCTGACGAACGTCGGTCGCGGATCATTTGTTGTCCCCAACTCGATTTTCTTGAGGTTATCTGCAGTAGTATGGATTCCATCCTTCAGTTCTTTCGGAGCTGGGGGAAATTCTGAGATTACCTCATCGCTGCCGTTTTCAAAGCACCAAGGAAGGCTGTTCATGTCCTCGGACTCTTCTTTTAATATTGTTACCACGTGGCAAGTGCGAATTTTCTGCCAATCCCAATGCGGAGTTGAATCTATCCTTGTGTTTTCGGGTTCGTGCTTTTGCGGCGGCGCTACCCTCCAGTTGTCAGACAACGCGAATTTGCCAAGCTGATATTGGCCCTCAACCCAATTCTTAAAGGTGAAGCAATCTTCAAGCGGATGCCCTACTACTCGATGGTAAGAGCAATAATTTGGGTTGGAGACTTTGCCTGCTTGCTCAGGGTGTTTAGACTCTGGCAGTGTAAGCATTTGATGTTTTAGAGCAAGATCAAGTATTTTCCTTGTCTTGTTCCGAGGAAATGAGTATGCTCGACCCATTTTCTTCGTGAGGGCTAGGTCAATAACGCTCGACTCTCGGATGCGTGGCTTCTTAACTCTGCTTTGTGGTTGCCGAGCGCCTTTCTTGCCTTTCGACTTGTTTTTGCTTTCGCGTCGAACCTTTTTTGTAGCAGGTTGACAAGGAGCAGCATCTTCGTTCTTTACTGCCTGTTGAAGGAGGCGCTGTGTCTTGGCTTTCTCATAGATTGCCATTTCACGATTGTGATCATCTCAGGCCTTTTGACTTGCATCCCTTATAAGTTTGCTCATCTGGTCTTCAAACGATGGACTGGGCGGTTTTGTATCAGGAACTTTTGCTGGTTCAGGATTGGCGTCCTCCCATTGAGCGTCCGCCTCTTCATCGAAGTCATACATGACATAACAGCTGTTTACTAACTCCCGTTTCTTTGACCGGATGTACCCAAGCCTTTTTGTTTCTATTCTCCCGTTAGGCAGTTTGCATTGAGTCCCGGGAACGTTCCAGACCTTGTCATAGAATTTGGCCTTTCTAACGGTTTGTTCGAAAGGTATTGCCTGGCGCTTCAGCAGTTTCTTCAAACCTTCGGTATAATATCTGGGAAGACGGATAGGCTGAAGCCTGTCGAGCGTGGGATCCGCGCCATGCCAAATTTCTTTTTTCACTTTGTTTTCTTCAGAACGGTAGAATAGGATTGCCTTCTCGCCTTTTCATCCGGGAGGGATATATAATGTCTGCAATTCTTCTACGCTGTTGGTGTCGAGTGCATCCAGTTCTTTGTAATGTTCAAGCGGCACCATGGTTATCTGCAGACTTCGCTCTTCATCAGCGGAAACCCGTATTGAAGGCCGAGCAGGGAATACAGCATGAACTTCATCCTCTGAATCACTACCGAAGATCAATGAAAGAACGGATGGTCCTGGCCTGGTGGATTGGGATGGACCTGAATAAATTATATCCTCCTCCTCCTCGGTGTCACTGCCGAAGACAGGGATGGTGGCGTTAGTTTTGTTCTCCGGTTTGTGACATCTTTCCGTGTCTTCGAAACTCGGTAAGAAGTATTTGGCATCTTCATACTTGCGAACTTCGTTTACGGAAAACGGATTCAACTCTCCCGCCACTGTGTACTCGAAGCCATCCCTAGAATACTTCATGCACTGATGCTGTGTAGAAGGGATGATATTGTACTCGTGTAGCCATGGTCGGCCGAGCAGAGCATTGTAGCACGTCTTGGCATCTATAACATGGAATTTGATGTCTGTGACGAGCAACCTGAAGCGTAGCGTCAATATCACAGATCCAAGAGTCTTTGAGGATTGAGAGTCGAAACCGGAGATAGTGATCTTGTCTCGGGCGAGGTGTTGGACACTCATGCAAATCTCCTTTAACACTCGCACATTGAGTAAATTAACAGACGATCCGTTATCGACCAAGATTTTACCTATCTTTATGTCATGGCAGTACCCTGAGACATAAAGGGGACGATTGTGTTCACACGTCCCGAGGAGAAGGTCTTCATCACCAAAAGCAACGTCGGCTGTGTGCACTTCTTCTAATTCATCCTTCATCTTTTCTTCGGCCAGGAAAGCTTGGAATTGGTCCGGATCTTGTAGGGCCTTAATCAAGGAATCCCTCGCCTCTTTTGATAGTAATAGGGCATCGAGAATGCTGAGTTGTGAGGGTAGCTTTCTTAGATGCGCCAAGACATTGTAATCCACTTTATTTCTCTTCGGCGGGTTTTCGGCGTTTAGCTCTTCCAGAACTTGGTCATCTAAGACGATGTCTTCAGAGACCTTTTCTTTCCCTTTATCTTTTCTATTCGATGGTCCGAGGTTCTTTTCGGACAGTGTCCGATTCCGCAGCCGGATATTTTCGCAAACCACCGGCTCCTCTTCTTTTCCCGAAGTTGGTTCTTTGAAGAGGGGGCCAAGCTCTAGCTCCTCATCGGAATCGCTCCCAAATGTAGGCACTTGTGACCCGGCAGTGTTAACCATGTGACAATTGCTGACAGTTCTTTCAAGCTCTTTGGTCGTGTTTCTTTGCTCCCGACGAATTTTACGCTTTTCCCGTTTAAAGCGTTGTTGATTAGCGACGTATCCTTGCCACCATCTATCGAAAGCCTTGCACTCTTGAGTGGGATGCGAGACCTTCTGATGATATAAGCAATAAGAGGGGTGCATTTCTACCACACCAGTCATTTTTCCTTCAGAGGATGGTAGCTTCATGCCCATTGATATGGCCTTAGCAAACCTCTTTTTTATCTTGACTTGGCTTTTGTCAGCGGTGGAGGCATTTTGCTCCAGCGGGATCATCTCAGCTTTTTTCTCAAGTCGCTGGCGCTTGGCCCTTTCGAATATAGCCGTCTCGCGTTCTCGATCAGCTTTACTTTTCAATCGAGCTTCACTAAGAAACGCGTCAATCATTTCGATTGATAACTCCGGAACCCTTGACTCAGTATTTGCCCCCGGCGTTTTAGTGCCAGAAGTCCCTTCATCGTTCGTGGTCAAATGGGAGATCATATGACAGCTCGCCACATATTCCTCGGATTCATCCGATGAACTTTCTTCCTCATCTTCTTTTTGAAAGACGTGATCAAGGAAATCATGGAGCGTAATGGGAATCCGCGCCTTTTGGTTGTACTGATCCAGTGCGTCGATTTGCTTTTGTAAGTCCGTGCGCTTGTCGCTAGGCTTCACGGGCTTCTTAGATTTCTTCTTCTTCTTTTTCGAAGATTTTGACGGCTGGTTATGAACGCTTGAACTACCACCATCGGTCTTCGGAGTCGGACGTGGCTTCAACATCCCCTCAATAACCTGCGGCTCCAAGGGGTTCTTCCACTTGACCGCTGGACAGGTCTGAAGATCATTTAGCATTCTTCTCGTTTTGGCTGATAATACAACTTCCCAGGGAGCTTCTTCAATGACGGAGCATGTTGCCCCCGGCGTATTTGTCCCCTTAGAGGTGTGGGGCTGCGGGGGATTCACCTTCCATTTGTCAGATAGCGCAAATTTGCCCTGGCGGTACTGATTCTCAAGCCAATTCTTGAAAACGTTGCAATCCTCGATGGGATGGCCTAGCACTCGATGGTAAGGGCAGTAGTTGGGCTCGTTGACGTCGCTTGGTTGCGACGGGCGTTTTGGATCTGGCAGATTTATGAGTCTGTTGCGCAACGCCAGCTCGAATAGCCTCCTTGTTTTATCGCGGGGGAAGGAGTAAGGACGTCCCATCCTGTCCTCAAGGGGTACGTATGGGCGCGTATTGTTTGGACGAGCAACCGGCTTCGAGTCGTTCGGTTGTTGTTGAGCGTTAGCGACAACGATCGCTTTTCCCTTTCCTTTATCGTTTCAGGAGTCTGGCTTCGGGAGAGGGGTTTATGGCCCATCTGGTCCATCTGCGCTAATTTGTCGATCAAAACCTGGAAGGTAGTCGGCTTGAAGAACATCATAAACTGTGAAATGGTTGCTTGTGGATCAAGGGTTCCAACAAACATTCCCACCGCAGGGGCTTCTTCTATGTGCTGTTCACACTTAGACCATAGATTACGCCACCGTATAGCGTACTGAACCCATGTCTCGCCGGGTTTTACCCTGGCATTAATCAGTGCCGTCATCGGGGTACGCTCGCTGGCACTTGCAAAACGTTGGGTGAAGAGCAGCTCCATCTCCGCGAAGGTTTTAATAGAGTCATTGGGGAGCTCAGAATACCATTCGAAGGCCGTATCTGATAAGCTTCCAACAAACTGGTGAAGCAAAAGCTTGTCGTCACCGCCGGTGTTACCGCAAAGCGCCCTGAACTGGGCAACATGTTGATGGGGATTGTCGGTCCCTTTGTAGACATAAAACTTGGGAATTGTATAACCTGGCGGGTACTTGATTTGGTCATACCAGCCTGGATACGGTCGCCCCGTTTTTACGACGTGGCCGGCTGCTTCGGCCGCGTGATGAACCTTTATTTGCTGGGCTATATATTCGTCCAGATCAGTTTTAGAGATTGTGTCCTCTTTAGCCGTTGATAGAACGGGCTGAGGGTTTGATGTCTCTCCCCTATCATCCCCAAGGACAATCGGGGGTTCTTCAGTCGGGGGATCTTGTTGTATCATCATCCCTATCATGTCCCGGAAGAGGAGGCCCATACGCTGTATATTGGCCGCTTGTTCAGCAGCCTCTTTGTCTCTCTTTTCCAGTACTCGGCGGAGGAACTCGGCGTCGGTCTCTTCCTCTTGACGCTCATCTGAGGACGTCTCAGGATTCTCTTTTGGCCCCGTGAGTGCAGCCATTGTAGTCATCATCTCCTGGAGCTTTTGTTGCTGCTCCTGAGCCTTGGTCACTGATCGGGTAAGCGGTTGGTGGCCCGTAGAAGTACGACTTTCTTCCTTTCCAGAAACCATATAAACCGTATGAACTGTTATACCCCCTGACTTGGGGCGTTTAGGTTCACCGCTTTTAAACTTTGTCAGTGTCACGGGGGCTTTCTCCGGCCTTTTTCTTTTGTGGACCATTGAGGTTGAAGGAGCCGTTGAAGTGGGCATCCTAGCATTTGTTGCCCCCTGCTGTTTAATGGAGCGGTTCTTGTCTTTTTCCACCTTTGCCCTTTTCTGGCGACGGAAGTGGTCTGAGTCAATCACGGAGTCTTGAACCCTCCGCCAAACTTTATAAATTTTTGACGACAGCCGCTGAGAGGGCTGTTCCTGCTTTGTCTCCGGAGCTTTTTCCATAGGCGGAGGAGATCTTTTCAATGTAGCAAATGGAGAGTTCTTTTTCACCTTCCTCAGCAATTCAAAGCTGTTCCCGGTTGGAACAGCAGCGTTGACCTCCACCACTGGAGCAGGTGGGGTTAGCCCTGAGGGGGAGTTGCCCCCTGCTTTCCTTACTCGTTGCCAATGGCGACGTCGCGCACGACGAGCCGTTGGGACTGGCTCGGAAATCGAGATGGTTTCTTGTTGCCCCCTGTTGGAGTGTGGGGTAACTGCCGATGTCAGCCTATCGAAGACTGATGCCTTTTGACCAGCTGGGGAGGAGTGGGAACCGTCAATCTTGTGAAGACCGACTCTCTGATGGGAGAAGCCGCTTTAACGACTCCCAAAGCAGCGGCCGTTGCCCTCTTTGGGACGGCCACTTTATATTTCTGACCTAGCCTGGTGAAAACGGAGGCCGTCGGCTTAGTAGCGGGCGACCCGTTGACAGGGGTCGTGGTAGTAGTGAGCCGGTCGAACACCGACTTCTTGTTCGCTTCCGGTGCGGATATCGGCATAGAGAAGCTTGTAGGTGGGACCATGGTCCCGAAAAACAGGCCAGTGGTGGCCTGAGTCACCTGTTCAACCGGCAGAGCGAGGAAAGAGGCCGCTTGGGGCCCATATGTTACACCTGTCGGTGAGGTGGAGCGTCCGTTGCAGTGGTGCTTCGCGCATTTGGTGTAGTTGGTGGCCATTGGATCTTGAATTCTGCGCCAGGCAAAAGACCATATCTTAGTACCTTGAAATCCGAAGACAACCATTTAACAAACCGCGATTGGTTCGCGACGACGATACACGAAGTGTGGAGTGGAAAGAGGAAAAGGTCCCACCAGGCGTGCCAGAATCTGTTCCCCTCCGAAAGGCGGCCGCACAGGACTGCTTGGTCCTGGCGCTGGGATTCGGGGCAGATGCTAATTGGTTTTATCCGTCCACCTCTCCGAAGATGCCAAGTTGATTTATGGCACCGTGTATCGAAGGTTTAGACGGATGCGGCCGATGTAGCAGACTTTGTCAGATTCCCCCTCGCTTGAGGGGTTTTTGATTGTGGGGACGCTCTTCCCTGCAGGCGCAAGCCCCTGCAGTTAATTACGCTACCGCATCGCGGTAACAACTTTTTCCTTCTCCAGCATTTCACTTCGTGTCGTGTGTGTTTGTTTTGTTTGTGGTTGCCCGTGGATTGTATACGGAGACTGAGTAATGCCGTCGTCTGTAGGACGTGGATTAGTCCAAATTCTTATTTACTTAGATTTGGGTTTGGTGTTTTTAGTTTAAGGATGCATTAGTCGCGTTGCGGCTAAGACCAACTTAAATATTCGTCAAGGATACGTTAGTCCTGTTTTGGACTAAGATCGACCTGACGTAGTGATTGATTTAATATCTGGCCGTCGGGACTCGTCACCTCTCTGACGTCGTTGAGGGATTACAACGACAGGCGTCAGAGGAGTTCAGAGATGTACCCTTGAACCAAAGTTGATTTAGAGTTTGATTTAAATATCTAAGGACACATTAACCGTATTTGGGGCTAAGATCAACTTAGACGGGACCGTTTAGATCCGACAAAAGAGCGTTTGGGCCCTATCGTGCCAGTTTAGGGACGTGGTGGTCCGATATTAGTTTAGGGACATCTCAGTCCATTATTAGTTTAAAGACGTTTCGGTCCAATATTAGTTTAGGGACGTCTCGGTCCGATATTAGTTTAGGGACGTCTCAGTCCGATATTAGTTTAGGGACGTTTCGGTCCACGAGTTTAAGGACCCCGCAGTCCATTTGGATGTGTGGTCGTTGGGACCCGTCACCTCTTTGACGTCGTTGAGGAATTACAACGAGGGATGTCAAAGGAGTTCGGAGATGTACCCTTGAACCGGTCGTGAATTGGTTTAGAGGAGCCATTTTGCTCAATCAATTTAATTTAAGGACTTACAGCCAGGATTGGGTTAAGTCCAATTTTTTTTATTTATTTTGGGCTTTGCCCGACTAGAAAATCAATCCAAACAGGGCTCTGCCCCTTTATTATTTTGCAATTTGATTTGGGCCAGGCCCTTTTAAATAATGGGTTGCATTTGTGCAGAACATCAAGAATTTTTCAGATTTAAGAACAAAAGTGCATAGCACTTTTGATCTAAATTTGGATCAAAGGAAAACAGGTTTTTCTTCTTGTTTTCCCTGATTTCACAGAACCAAGGGTTCACAACAAGTGCAAGGCACTATTTATTTATTTTCATTTATTTCCCTTTTTTTTTTAAATCTTTTGTTCTTCAGAGATTTTTCTCTTAAAAAAGGGTTTTTACCTTTCTTCTTTTTTTTCAGTTCTTGAATAATCTCCAAGAGTTCTCTTTTCTTCTTTTTTTTTTGCTAGAAGTCGATTATCGAAGTTGATGCCCATCGAATGAGGTCTGGGGTCCTATTTATAGTGCTCACAAATTTGTTGAATTTGTTAACAAGATCTTTTCTGAGTGATTTTGGGAATTTTCCCACCGCTGGATCTTTGATCCAAAGGCAGAAGAAAATCTTCTGGTTTTGGAAAGAACAGAAAAGATTTCATTAAATTTTCATTCTGTATCTGCGCAACTCCCCAATGAATGACACGTGTCGCGCAGTGGAAGGCTTGCGCAACAGTGCTCGCGCAATTGCGCAGACACGTGTCGCGCAGCGGTGCGCTTGCGCAACTGCGCAGACACGTGTCGCACTGTGGACCGCTTGCGCATTGCGCAACGCACGGAATTTGAAGCGTTGCTTCAGAAAATTTGAATTTTCAAAATTCAAATGAGCCTTGCTCAGATTGGGGGAACATACATGATATGACTATGATACTCCTGACATGCCAGTTACCGATTATACATATGTATCCATGTTTGATGACATGCATCCTTATTATCTTGTCTTGTTATTGTTATCAGGTTAACTTTACTTGAAATGTAACATTTACCTAGATACCAATGATTACATAATATTTCTTGATCTGCCATGTTTTCTTGATAGACGTGACTTGTACATGCTTGTTCCTGTGTTGGTATTATATAAATACTATATTGACACTTGAAATGAAACTTGAAAACTTAGGGAAAAGGGAAATCAAAAATGGAACCCGAATTGTAACTCAAGAGTTTATCACTTGCTAGAGACTGATCAGTCATCACGAGCCCTGGTGCACGGGAATGATGATGCTGACATCATTCGTCCAGGCTTGACCTTGTTTTACCGTCCAGTGGCACGTCTCGGATTCAATCCTGAAAGTCATGAGACCGTAGTCCCGGGTGAGTTACGAGGATAATTGCATTGATTGGTTTCAAATAGCTATAGAATAGTTAACGTAGAGATATGGAAATCTAGGTTTTATATGACATGATTGCCTTGTATATTTTGCTTGATACATCACTTGGTATTGCTATTTTTATAATCACTTACATGATATTAGTTCATGTATAATAATATATTATATCCCATTACAGTTATATTCACGATTATTTATCTATGACTCTATGACGTCTGAGTTTTGCATGGCCCAGATAACTTAGTTTTAGAACAGCAGGACACAAAGTAATTCGAGGAGATTGTCGGGCAGTGACGACTATTCTCGTTTATGTAGTTATTATGGTTTAGGTTTGTTTCTCATATTGAACTAATTTATTGGATCTCTTTTGTGAGCCCATAAGGGACAAGTATTTATTGTTTTATTTATCATTGGATCTTTGAGACTTGATCATTTATTATTGCTTCTGCTATTATTGATTTTTGTGGCATTAGACATGTGATATATATATATATATATATATATATATATATATATATATATATATATATGTGTGTGTGTGTGTGTGTGTGTATGTATGTATGTATGTATATGTATGTATGTATGTATGTATGTATATGTATGCATATATGTATATGTATATATGTATGCATATATATATATATATATATGTGTGTGTGTGTGCGCGCGCGCGCGCGCGGGGATGCATATATATATATATATATATATATATATATATATATAGTGGCATTGGATATGTGATGTGCATATATATCTTAATGTGCTTGATTACTGCATGACAGGCTTAATGTGATTATGAAAGGATGATTTCTTACCATAGGTAGCATAACTGGCCTTTGTTACCTTCCGTATTCACGTATTTTGGGAGCGGGGCATGACATGTTATGGGTAATTTTTATAAAAGTTACATGCAACTGCTTAGATGTTACAAGCAAATAATTTGCCTGTAATATCTTACCAACAACAAATGAAAATAAGCACTTGCCTATAAGCTGCCTATAACTTGTAAGCAGTTGCATGTAACATGTAAGCAAGTTTGATACATATTACAGGCAACTTCTTATAAGTTACATGGAACATTATAGATGTTACATGCAACTTTTATAGAAGTTACAGGTAACTACTTAGATGTTACAGGCAAATAATTTTCCTATAATATCTTAACAATAACAAATGAAAATAAGCACTTGCTTGTAACATCTATGAAGTTGCATATAATATGAAGGCAACTTTGGTACATGTTGCAAGAATTTTTAGTGGATGTTACAGGAAACATTATAGATGTTACAGAAAATGTTATAGATATTCACAATTTTTTTTAAAAAGAAACTGTCACGCCCTGCTTCCCAAAATACGGAAAACGAGGGATGATTAGGCCAGCCATGCATGACTAGGCCAGCCATGCTCCTACGATCAAGGAATAATCCCGCCGTAGTCACACTTCGGCTTCTAGCATTACATGGTAATCAGTAAACAAAGCACAGAAGTAAAGGAAATACATCACTAAACTATTACATCAAAGTTCATTGTTCACAATTTACAAATAAACCAGAAAAGAACTACTAACCAAGTTCGAGTACAAAATCTCTTTAGGGAAAGCAGAAAAGAAGAAAAGAAGAAAGAGGTACTCCAGACTAGATCTCCGCTAGCTCAAAAGGTAAATCCGACTCCTGCGCTGGTTCACCTCGAGGTCTGAGCATGCATACTCAGGTCTTCAGAGCGACGTAATAGCAATATTATAATAATGACATGAAACGGGAAAATAAGGTAATAACAGTGAAAGTAAAATGCGGATAATCACTATGTCACTAAATGATGCAAAGTATGATCTGTGTCCCTATCGGTCTCTAAGTCATGTTTGAAATCGAATAGTGGAAAGGAGGGTCATGTTTAACGGGAGTCTCGTATATACCCGAGATAACGGCCCACACGCCCGGGACATAACCCTGTCAGCCGGATCGCTAGATCCTACCTAATATATATAAGAATCGCTGTTCGAATGATCATCCTCTAAACACGGTCCCGCTAAATACGATGCTCTTTCCACTTCGATTTCCCCTTTTTTCCCAGGTTTACACTATTGATGATTATGATTTAGTCGTGTACAAGTATACACCAATAACACGGTTTTGTCACTGTTCACTATATTAATCACTGTCACGAATCATTCACTTTTCCATTGGCGTATTTGACACTCCTAAATCAATACCATTCACGCACGATGATGCAATGTCCACTGAATAATAACGCGCACTATCACTATGTATATGGCAGTTCGGTAAGGTATGTACATTTATGCAGTTAACAAGTCATGTGTAATATGAACTATTATGCACGTCATAATCTTACAAAAATTGCAGTAATTCTTATGTTCAGAATTCAGTGAAATGATACAAATACGGTAACAAGTATACTCTGTCGGAAGTTCATAAAAATTGGTTTCAATACAATCGGATTTCTGGTATTCAAGTTACAGCCGTTTCAATTTAAGTGCTCGCTGCAGGAAATTCAGTTTCTGAACTGAACGTCCATTTCGCGGTACAATTTTCACCCAGTTGGGGTCAGAATTTAGCGACTCTACAGTTGAATGAAATTTAGGGTTTTCAATAGGGTTTCCAACACACTAGACGTATTCGCAATCAAATCTCTACATAAGAAGTTATGCACTGTTCAACACTATGGTATCAGTTCTGTTTCTGTTTGGGACTGCTATACGTCCTATTCCTTTAAATTGCAGATTAAATAGTAAACGATGATAAAAGGGTGTGAAATCACTTGCTTTATTTATCTAACAGATTCATCTTCAATAAAGTGCAGGGTTCCGCAACATACAAGTTCAGACAACAAGGTAGTGAGCATTACGAGATAGAAACCAACAGCCGGAGCTGCTCTGGACTGCAGTCCAGAGCCGCTCTCCGAACCAATTCTCGTCATAATTTCAGTACAGAAACAATTAAGAACTTGTATAGGGTTACAGGTCGTTGAGTCGGATTCAATTTGAGCCCTTGAACGCATCATTTCAATATGTACACAATTAATTGTGATTTAAACAAGTTTCAGGTGCGGGAATTTCCCAGTTTTTACGGGTGTAATTGGGGGTGCTCGTTTAAGCCAATAACAATCATATTTTTCAGTCAAATTCCTACACAATGTTCATTATCACATGGGCCAGATTATACGATCAATTTCCGTCAGTTTAAAGAAAGGATTTTGTTCGAGTTTTGCATCGAACACATACACTATTTCATGTCGCACTAAATGTTCATGTGGAATTTAACAGTATTTCAAGTTCTATTAAAACAATTAGCATGAAGCAACTAGATAACTTGCCTAGAGACGCTTTGGCAACGCACAGCAGCGGCAGCGGCACGAACGCGAGACGAACGGCACGGTTTGGATTTGCGGCCTCGGCTCGCGTTCGGGTTCGTCGTCGGAGTTTCCCGGAGATGTCTCGCGATCGCTGGAGGCGGAGTGTGGTGCTGGAAAGTTCCTGTGAGTGCGCTGGGGTCGACGGTGGTCGGCGTTGGTCGCTCCGGCGATGGTCACAGCGAGGGTGGTGTGTAGGGTTTGGAGCTTGGTGGCGAGGAGTTTGGCGTGGGTTTTGGAGGAGGTGATGGTGATGTAGAGGATGCAGAGGTTGACGGGGCAGTGGGGAGCTCGTCGGCGAGAAGCGTGCAGGTGGTGGCTGAGGTGATGCAGAGGAGCTCGGGGTGCGCGGTCATGGGAAACGAACGGGGAACGTGGGCGACGATGCGGTCATGGGCGCGCGACGTGGGCGCAACGGGAAGAAAAGAAGCGGGAAAGTGAATTGTAAGGAGGAAGAGGGAATGGAGCGGGTCGAGTATGGGTTAGGCGGGTGCAGGTAAGGGGTTTGGGCTCGCTTGGGCCAGGCCGGCAAGGTTAATTAATTACTTTAGTTTTATTTTCATTTATTTTCTTGGGCTGAGGAGTTAAGAATTTTTAAGGCTTTAATTTAAATTAAATTTTTCTTTTGGGCTTGATTTTAAGGGTTTAGAAGAAACAATTAGTAACACTTGAGCAACCAAAATACCTTCACGATTACGAGGAAAAATAGGGAAGCAATCGGGGGACTAGGAAAAATATAGAAAAAATTTTATAGATGGGAACGGGGATTTACATCATACCTCCCTTACAAAAATTTCGTCCTCGAAATTTAACAAGAATACAATGAAACAAAGTACTAAACAAAGAGATATGGAAAACGTGCACGGATATCTTCCTCACGCTCCCAGATAGATTCTCCTGGGGAACAACCGCCCCAAGTCACTCGGACTAACGAAATGACCTTATTCTTCAACACTTTCTCTTTGCGGTCGAGGATAGTAGTGAGCTGCTCCTCGTATGATAGATCGGTACCCAAAACTAACTCCGAATAGTCCAGAACGTGGCTCTCATCCTGAACATAATGCCGCAACTGTGACACGTGGAAGGTATTATGCACACCAGCTAGCGATGGAGGCAAGGCAAGTCGATAGGCCACCTCTCCTACTCGCTCTAGCACCTCAAAAGGTCCGATGAAACGAAGACTGAGTTTCCCGCGACCTCCGAACCTGATAACTCCATGGGTAGGGGAAATCTTCAGGAACACGTGATCTCCGACTTCAAATTCTAACGCTCTCCTGCTGGTATCTGCCCAACTCTTCTGTCGATCCTGAGCCGTCTTAATGCGCTGCCTGATCATTTGGACCTTGTCGACTGTCTGAACAATGGGCTCGGGACCCAGTAGTCTTCGCTCTCCCACATCATCCCAACAAACTGGGGATTGACAATTCCGTCCCTAAAGTGCTTCGAAAGGAGCCATCTGGATGCTAGCCTGGTAACTGTTGTTATAAGAAAACTCGACTAGATGCAGATGATCTTCCCTGGAACCCTGAAAATCCAACATGCAGGCTCTCAACATATCCTCGAGCATCTGAATCGTACGCTCGGACTGTCCGTCCGTCTGTGGGTGATAAGCTGAATTTGAGGCGGGTACCCAAACTCTCCTGTAAGCTCCTCCAGAAGTGCGAATCTGGTGTCTCGATATGATACAATGCTGACCGGGACCCCGTGAAGTCGCACTATCTCCTGCATGTACCTCTCTGCCAGTGACTCTGTTGACTGTCCCACTCGGAATGGTAGGAAGTGTGCATCTTTCGTGAGGCGGTCGACGATAACCCAAATGGCGTTATTGCCCCTAGGGCTCCGTGGTAAGGCCATCACGAAATCTATGGTAATGTGCTCCCACTTCCATTCTGGTATCGGAAGTGGTTGCAGCATCCCTGCTGTCCTCTGATGTTCCGCCTTCACCTGCTGGCAGACCAAGCATCTGGATACAAACCACGCAATTTCTCGCTTCATCATGTTGCACCAAAATGCTGCTTTAGATCCCGATACATCTTTGTACTTCCCGGATGCACAGAATAAACTGAACTATGCGCCACATCCAATACTTCTTCTCGAACATCTCCCTTGGGTACGTAGAGTCTGCTGCCGAATCACAGAGAACCGTCTTCATGTATGATTAAGTCCGTTCTCAGCCCTGCTTCTACTTGCGCTATGAACTTTTGCAATCGAGGATCATCCGCTTGTGCAGCCTTGATGCGATCCACAAGGGAAGACTGCACCTGTAGTTGCCAAAATTGACTGATTGCGCTCGGTGTGACGATTTCAAGCTCGAGTCTCTGAAAGTCCTCAATAAGGCTTCTCTGATTGGTCAACATCATGACTGCTTGCTTGCAACTGAGAGCATCTGGTACAACATTTACTTTCCCCGGGTGATACTGAAGGTCCAAGTCGTAGTCTGCCATCAGATCTATCCATCGGCGCTGCCTCATGTTTAGTTCTTTCTGAGTGAAGACGTACTTCAGACTTTTATGATCCGTGCACACCTCCACCTTCTCGCCCAACAGATAGTTCCTCCAAATCTTCAACGCAAAAACTACTGCAGCTAACTCCAAGTCATGCGTAGGATAGTTCTTCTCGTGATTAATCAGTTGTCGAGAGGCATAAGCAACCACTCGGCTGTGCTGCATCAGAACACAGCCTAATCCCTTCCCTGAGGCATCACTATGTATCACCAAACCACCGGAATCATCTGGTACTGTAAGAATGGGCGTCGTGGTTAACTTCTGCTTCAGTGTCTCGAATGCATGTGTACACTCCTCTATCCACGCAAATGGTACATCCTTCCGTGTCAGCCTCATCAACGGTTCAGCGATTCTTGAGAAGTCTTGGACGAACCTCCGATAATAACCTGCCAATCCCAGAAAGCTTCTGATCTCGGCCACTGACTTCGGCGTTAGCCAATCTCTGACAGATTCTATCTTTGCCGGGTCCACTGAGATGCCTTCGCCCGAAACGATATGTCCCAAGAACTGAACCTTGTCGAACCAGAATTCACACTTGCTTAATTTCGCATACAGCTTCTCTTCCCGAAGAATTTGTAGAACCGTGCGCAAATGCTCAACATGCTCCTCCCGGGTCTTCGAGTAAACAAGTATGTCGTCGATAAATACAACGACAAATGTGTCCAAGTACTTTGCAAACACCGTGTTCATCAAATCCATGAATATCGATGGAGCATTGGTAACACCGAACGGCATCACAAGGAACTCATAATGTCCGTATCGGGTCCTGAAAGCCGTCTTGCATACATCCTCGGCTGCTACTCTGATCTGATGATATCCAGAACGGAGATCCAACTTCGAAAATACCTTGGCCCCACTTAGCTGATCGAAAAGGTCGTCGATGCGCGGAATTGGGTACTTGTTCTTTATTGTGACTTTGTTCAGCTCCCGATAATCTATACACATCCGCAGCGATCCATCCTTCTTCTTCACTAACAGAACTGGTGCACCCCACGGTGAAACGCTCGGCCGGATAAATCCCTTCTCTAGGAGCTCTTCAATTTGCTTCTTCAATTCTGCCAACTCAACTGGTGCCATTCTGTACGGGACCTTGGAAACTGGTGCTGTACCTGGAGTCAAATCAATAGAGAACTCCAAGACGCGTGGAGGTGGTAGACCTGGTAAATCTTCAGGAAATACGTCCAGAAAGTCCCGAACAATCTCTGGGGCTGTGCTCTCATCAATCTCCATAGCTGTCAGCTCTTTTGGCTTGGCTCTATACTTGGCTGGCTCCAAAGATTCGCTTCCGCCTTCGAAAATAAACTCCGGGTGGTTGGGAATGCAGAAGATCGCGTTCCTTGCTCGCAATCAATAACTGCATGGAAGGTACTCATCCAATCCATCCCGAGAATTGCGTCATAACTACCTGTCCCGATCAAAAGGAAATTCGCATAGAATTCCCTGCCACACACTACAACCGGACATGATCTACATTCTCGACTAGATATTATAATTCCATTACCCGTATGTATCTCCCAGCCCTTGGTTAGTGGTTCATGTGGTATGGAGTGTGTATCAATGAAATGCTCAGATATGAAACAGTGCGATGCTCCAGAATCAAATAGTACTCTAGCTGGCATAGAATGTACGAGTAGAATACCTGTGACAACTTCTCCTGAAGCCTCTGCCTGCTCGGCGGTCAAAGTGAAAGCCCGTCCCTGACCGCGACCTGTATAAGGTTGCCTCTGCTCCTGTGGTCTCTGCTGCTGCGGTCCAGAACCTCCCTGTATCTCTGCTCGCTCGGGGCAACCGCTAATCCTGTGCTAACTGGATCCGCAAATCAAGCACTGTCCCTTAGCGCGGCGACAGTCCTTCTGGGTATGCCCATCTCTATTGCAGTAGCCGCAAACTATGTTCTGTCTCTGGGGAGATGCTGGGGCACGAATGGACGCTTCATCTGAGTTGTTCCTGGCCTGTGAACCGGTATGGCTCCTCGAGAAGGTGCATGGGTGCCTGCTGGAACGACTGGGGGATTCCTGAACTTGTTGATCAATTTCTCCTGAATTCTCGTCGCGTTGAGTACATGTGCAAAAGTCTGCAACTCCAGTGACGCGATCAACTGCTGCAGCTTGAAATCAAGTCCCTACAAGAAGCGTCTGGCCCTGGTGGCCTCTGAAGCGACCATGTATGGAGCAAATCGGCTCATACGGTTGAACTCTGCCGCATATACGTCCACGGGGAGGCCATTCTGCTTCAGTAGGATGAATCTTTCTTCCATCTCGGCCATGGCGGTGGAAGGGAAATAATAGTCCAGGTAGCACTCCTTGAATTTGCTCCATTCGATTGGCCTCTCTATCCTGCTTTCTTCAACTGTCCACCAAGTACGGGCTTCATCTTCCAACTGGATCTTTATCACATTCACCCTATCTTCATCTGGTACCCCGGCGGCCGTCAGTAAGTTCTCCATGTTCACTAGCCATTGCTCGGCCTTTAGTGGTTCGGCTAGCCCTGTAAATGCAGCTAAATGCAACCTCTGGAAATCTGACACGGTGCCAGCCCTGGCAAAGTAAGCTGGTGGAGTAGTGCCCTCGGGGGCGGAAATGAGTGCGGAGGGTCCTCCTGCAGCGGTAATAGCCATGAGTCCCTCAGCGAGTAAGTCCGTCTTCCACTCCTGAGCTTCTGCGAGAGAGGTCAGTGCACTAAGTATCCTCTCCGTGCGGTCCTGAGAACTTGAGTCCGAGGAGTGGTCGTTCGGGGACGTCATATCGATGGAAGACTCAAAAGGATATGATTAGATACAAGGATGAAAATCAGGAATAGTGAAACAAAAATAATGTAATACAGTGTAGTTAATGTTATCCTTTGTTACTAAACATGGCTCTGATACCAACAAAACCATGTCACGCCCCGCTTCCCAAAATACGAAAAACGAGGGATGACTAGGCCAGCCATGCTCCTACGATCAAGGAATAATCCCGCCGTAGTCACACTTCGGTTTCTAGTATTAGATGGTAATCAGTAAACAAAGCACAGAAGTAAAGGAAATACATCACTAAACTATTACATCAAAGTTCATTGTTCACAATTTACAAAAAAACCATAAAAGAACTACTAACCAAGTTCGAGTACAAAATCTCTTTAGGGAAAGCAGAAAAGAAGAAAAGAAGAAAGAGGTACTCCAGACTAGATCTCCGCTAGCTCAAAAGGTAAATCTGACTCTTGCGCTGGTTCTTCCTCGAGGTCTGAGCATGCATACTCAGGTCGTCAGAGCGACGTAATAGCAATATTATAATACCGACATGAAACGGGCAAATAAGGTAATAACAGTGAAAGTAAAATGCGGATAATCACTATGTCACTAAATGATGCAAAGTATGATTTGTGTCCCTATCGGTCTCTAAGTCATGTTTGAAATCGAATAGTGGAAAGGAGGATCATGTTTAACGGGAGTCTCGTACATACCCGAGACAACGACCCACACGCCCGGGACATAACCCTGTCAGCCGGATCGCTAGATCCTACCTAATATATATAAGAATCACTGTTCGAATGATCATCCTCTAAAACACGGTCCCGCTAAATACGATGCTCTTTCCACTTCGATTTCCCCTTTTTCCCCAGGTTTACACTATTGATGATTACGATTTAGTCGTGTACAAGTATACACCAATAACACGGTTTTGTCACTGTTCACTGTATTAATCACTGTCACGAATCATTCACTTTTCCATTGGCGTACTTGACACTCCTAAATCAATACCATTCACGCACGATGATGCAATGTCCACTGAATAATAACGCGCACTATCACTATGTATATGGCAGTTGGGTAAAGTATGTACATTTATGCAGTTAACAAGTCATGTGTAATATGAACTATTATGCACGTTATAAGCTTACAAAAAATGCAGTAATTCATATGTTCAGAATTCAGTGAAATGATACAAATACAATAACAATTATACTCTGTCGGAAGTTCATAAAAATTGGTTTCAGTACAATCGGATTTCTGGCATTCAAGTTACAGCCGTTTCAATTTAAGTGCTCGCTGCAGGAAATTCAGTTTCTGAACTGAACGTCCATTTCGCGGCACAATTTTCACCCAGTTGGGGTCAAAATTTAGCGACTCTACAGTTGAATGAAATTTAGGGTTTTCAATAGGGTTTCCAACACACTAGACGTATTCTCAATCAAATCTCTACGTCAGAAGTTATGCACTGTTCAACACTATGGTATCAGTTCTGTTTCTGTTTGGAACTGCTATACGTCCTATTCTTTTAAATTGCAGATTAAATAGTAAACGACGATAATAGGATGTGAAATCACTTGATTTATTTATCTAACAGATTCATATTCAATAAAGTGTAGGGTTCCGCAACATACAAGTTCAGGCAACAAGGTAGTGAGTATTACGAGATAGAAACCAACAGCCGGAGCTGCTCTGGACTGCAGTCCAGAGCCACTCTCCGGACCAATTCTCGTCATAATTTCAGTATAGAAATAATTAAAAACTTGTATAAGGTTACAGGTCATCGAGTCGTCTTCGATTTGAGCCGTCTAACGCATCATTTCAATATGTACACAATTAATTGTGATTTAAACAAGTTTCAGGTGCGGGAATTTCCCAGTTTTTACGGGTGTAATTGGGGGTGCTCGTTTAAGCCAATAACAATCATATTTTTCAGTCAAATTCCTACACAATGTTCATTATCACATGGGCCAGATTATATGATCAATTTCCGTCAGTTTAAAGAAAGATTTTTGTTCGAGTATTGCATCGAACACATACACTATTTCATGTCGCACTAAATGTTCATGTGGAATTTAACAGCATTTCAAGTTCTATTAAAACAATTAGCATGAAGCAAGTAGATAACTTGCCTGGAGACGCTTTGGCGACGCACGGCAGCGGCAGCGGCACGAACGCACGACGAACGGCACGGTTTGGATTCGCGGCCTCGGCTCGCGTTCGGGTTCGTCGTCGGAGTTGTCCGGAGATGTCTCGCGATCGCTGGAGGCGGAATGTGGTGCTAGGAAGTTCCCGTGAGTGCGCTGGGGTCGACGGTGGTCGGCGGTGGTCGCTCCGGCGATGGTCACAGCGAGGGTGGTGTGTAGGGTTTGGAGCTTGGTGGCGAGGAGTTTGGCGTGGGATTTGGAGGAGGTGATGGAGATGTAGAGGATGCAAAGGTCGACGGGGCAGTGTGGAGCTCGTCGGCGAGGAGCGTGCAGGTGGTGGCCGAGGTGATGCAGAAGAGCTCGAGGCGCGCGGTTGTGGGAAACAAACAGGGAACGTGGGCGATGATGCGGTCGTGGGCGCGCGACGTGGGCGCAACGGGAAGAAAAGAAGCGGGAAAGTGAATTGTAAGGAGGAAGAGGGAATGGAGCAGGTTGGGTATGGGTTAGGCGGGTGCGGGTAAGGGGTTTGGGCTCGCTTGGGCTAGGCCGGCAAGGTTAATTAATTCCTTTAGTTTTATTTTCATTTATTTTCTTGGGCTGAGGAGTTAAGAATTTTTAAGGTTTTAATTTAAATTAAAATTTTCTTTTGGGCTTTATTTTAAGGGTTTAGAAGAAACAATTTGTAACACTTGAGCAACCAAAATACCTTCACGATTACGAAGAAAAATAGGGAAGCAATCGGGGGACTAGGAAAAATATAGAAAATTTTTTATAGATGGGAACGGGGATTTACAGAAACAAGTTCGAATTGCAATGTAAGATTAACAGAAAGAGTATCAATTTTACCTAATTTGTATCTCCGCCCTTGTCGATTACTTGGCCCCTGTCGATTTCTCAGCCGATGTCGATTTATCTTCAATTCTGGAGCCACTGATTTAGCCGGCGCCTCTTTCGTCAATTTCAAGACCTTATCCTTTGATTTAGGCGCCATTCTGGAGGAAGTGATGGTGACGAAGTTGTTCTCGTGACGAGGAATAGGGTTTACGAGGCCGACGAGAAGGCAGCGAAGGTCCGGAGTTTTGGTGTCGACTTGGGGCAGATGAGAGGACAGACGGGGCTTTAGGGTTAGGGTTTTCGACTACTAGAGGCAATTTGTGACGGGAAGTTTTGGTGTCCACTTGAGGAGGCGAGGTTGTGACGACGGTGACGACGACGAAGAGAGATGTGGGTTTTTTTAGGAGCTCGAGCGACAGTGAGTTTAGGTGAAAGAGAGAGAGAAAATTTTGAATAGGGGGTATTTTCGTCCATGCATCAAAATTTAATACCCATATCTTGGGCCAAAGGTATTTAGACCAACTTTTTGAACAATAGGCCCTTTCTCTCTATTTACAAAATACCGGGGACTTTTTGACCCTTTTTCGTGGATTGGGGGCTTTTCGACAATTTACCCTTAAAATTTTGAAAGAATTGACTTTATATCTATGTCTTTATTGTTGCAGGTATGTTTTCATCTAAAATTAATAAATGCACCCTGTAATCCACGTGTCATGAGATAATAAGCTGGTTTTGATATTAATTAATGAAACAGATATCAGTAGAAACAAACTTTTATTTCCAAGATGTGGTTGAATTTAAATGAGTGGAAAGTTCTAAATGAATTTAATGAAATATAAATCATCTCTCTTTCTCTCTTCCATTCTTTCCAATTCTTACAAGCTGTACATGTCATTTATTGCTCGACAATCAAGTGCAACTAATAAGGTTAAGAGAATTGGATAAGATCAGATAATTAGAGTATCAAAATAATTTTATTAGAAGATGCAAAGAATAGTACTCCTAATAAAATTAGAGTATCAAAATAATTATTTGCAACTTCTAATAAAATTATTTTGATAATAAAATTAGAGTATCAAAATAATTCCAAGATCGTTCTCTTTCATAGAATTAATCAATTGCCTCGTTAATTCCAAGATCGTTTATCTTCTCTCTCTCCTTGTGAATGACAACTAAAACTATCCTTACTTTATCCATGTATGATGGGCTAGTGGAATAATTATTCATAAGGCATAACGAAACTGGTTAGGCCATAGGAGTGTATATAGATATAATGGGAGTGATCCATTGCAAACCGATCCGTGATTTTTAAAAACAGGAACTCCTGATCTACGACATACTTTAACGATCCGAACCGTTCAAGTTGATCATCATGCCCTGAAATATATGTGTGATAATTCAAAGGATTTGAAGACATCTGATCTGTGCATTGGATGAAGTTTATGTTGCATTATTGAAAGACGTTTATTTTTGCACCCATCGATGCATAGGCTAGAGGTATTCAAATCTTTTGATTTATATTTGAGGATGGGGTGATCAATTTGAACGGATCAGATCGTTAAAATATGACGTAGATTGGGAGTACCCATTTTTAAAAAACGCGGACCGGTTTGCAATGGACCACTCATATATATATATATATATATATATATATATATAAGGTGTGCTCCATTGCAAACCGCTTCGAGTTTTTTAAAAAGGGGAAATTCCAATCCACGGTATATTTTAACGGTCCGATCCGTTCAAGTTGATCATCCTATCCTTAAATCTATGTGTATGAAAAATCAAAAAATTTGAAGAGCTCTAGCATATGTATCGGATGAACTTTATATAGCATTATCGAAAGACATTCATTTTTGCACCCATCAATGCATAGGATAGAAATCTTCAAATCCTTTGATTTTTCATACACATATATTTGAGGATAGGGCGATCAACTTGAACGGGTTAGATCGTTAAAATATGCCGTAGATTGGGAGTTCCCGTTTTTAAAAAACGCGGACCGATTTACAATGGAACATTCATATATATGTGTGTGTGTGTGTGTGTCACGCCCCGCTTTCTAGTGTACGGAAAGAGGACGCGACGAGGCCGCTACGTATTTACTGTGAAGTAAATACGCTAATCGTATTTAAGCAATATATAAATGCACAAGAGACAAGATATAATAAAACAACAACTTTATTTATTCACATTCTTTTTACAATACATGGAAAAGTAAATACAACTGAATGAAAGAAATACCTAAACAGTGATATAATAGAAATGAAAAATACTGAAATAAAAATGTGTACAATGAAGCTAGAGCTCTGTGTCGTAGGAAAACTGGTCCACGTCCTCACTAGTAGACTCGATCTCCTGAGTGTCCAGATCACCTGACAACATTCCAAACAAGAAAGAGAAGGAATGTCGTCAGCGAACAATCGCTCGGTATGTCCCAAAGATAAGGAAGAGGTAGAATAGACAGGGAGTAAGAGAGAGAGTGTGTGTAGTTTTTACAGTTGTTTTTAGTGTTAACGCTGTTGTTTGTAGCTTGGTACAGAAGGATGCCAGTGTATACGAGAGGAGTCTCACTTGCCCCGGAGACTAAGGTATCAGGAACTCAAGGAACCGTTTATACCACAGTACAATAGCAAAGGAATACATGTTAGGTGTCTTATGGTTGTAGTCTCGTGCCGCTTCTAACACCTTCCGTACCAATCTACCCTTTAAACCCTGCGAAGTATTGTTTTGTATTGTTGTATTGTTTGAATTGTATTGCAACTTGTACTGTCTTGTAATACAGATTGTATAATTGGATGACTTGCCGAAACCATGATATCAGTAAATGGATATAACTGGAGAATCATGAATGTAACTGGAGAATCATGTAAATGGAAATATATCCATTGTTCGGTTCAGTCATATAGATTGAATAGATTGAATATATGTATTCATGGATTCATGTTGGATTGTAGATTGTATTTGAATCATATTCAAGTCAAATTATTAATGAGACTCGGCCTGAGTCAGAACAATTAGAAAAGAAATTGATGTCCTGATCGTTTTAATGTTATCGGTAACCGCTGCACATGGGCGGCATGATTTGTGTCTTTTTAAAAGACGATTACCGTGTTGATAACACCGTTGTTAAGTTGTCTACCTTAGATAGGCAAGCATCCATATCTCCGGCTCCCTAAGGCTCAAGAGACTGGTCCCCGCTTAAACCTATATTTACTAGGGTCCTTAGGGTAATTTATAGAACTTGAGGGGGTTTTATGTAAAAATAATTTTGTATAATTTACAAAATACACCTCAAGTATTTAATTATCGTCTTTGGAGTTTTCATAGTTGTAGATTTTATATTTGTGACATTTCTAGTGAAAATAACCTAATTTTCATAATACATGATATTTAATTGTAAGTGTTGGACTTGTATAAAATTTCATGGTATTTTCATGTAAAATGATTCTTTTGATTTAGAAAGGTTGAAATATTTATATCATATCAAAAATAGGTATTTTGATAATACATACATACATACATATATATATATATATATATATATATATATATATATATATATATATATTTTATATAAAATAATTTTAATTTATTATTTTCTAGAAATCTCATTTTCTTAAGATATTTTTATTTTAAATCTCTCAAGACCGAATGCTCCTTACGGAGGTCTGCATCTCACACTACTAAGTCCAGGGATGTGCGATAATCTGCATCATCCCAATCAGGTTCCCCAAAATGTGTTGTAGTGGCGCTTTACAAAGATTTATAAAAATACATAATCTTCTAGAAAACGGTTTTAATAGTAAATAATATTTATATGTAAAGTTTCGTTTTCCCGTAGTCTATGTTCCCGAAAAGTATTGTGCTATGTTTCATATGAGTGTTGTGAAGAGGTAGGTCGTTACCTCGTGATCTAATTAAAGGTATAACAAGATTTATGATGTTTTAAAGTAGAAAGTAAACTACATGGTATTTTAGTGAAAAAGAGCGGTAAAAGTTACAAAATGAAATGAATTGCCATGAAACTTGTTCAACGTGTTTGTTAATGATTAATAGTCAACATGTAAGGGTTTGGTATATTTGTGTTAAGGAAAATTGAATTTTATAAAGAAAACCGAATCAGAAGTCGGATTTAACTCCACTTCCGTTGGGTTTTATTAAAAGAAGTTTTAAGACTAAAGAATAGAAGAGGGAGGTGGGAATTACAGGTTTTCAGATTAGAGGATAGCAAGAGGGAACGGTAGAAGGCGCCGGTGCGTCGTTTCGTCGCCGGGAGCACCTAGGATCGTCGTCGGAAAATCGCCGAAGTTTCGCCCTTTATTAACTTCAATTGTACACTAAAATTTCTAGAAGGATTTCTTAAGAGTTTGGACAGAATTATGAGTGAGAGGTGTGTATCTAGGGGTGGTATTTATAAGGTAAAGCTAGGGTTAGGGTTAGGTGAAAGGATGAATTGAAAATGCATTAAAAATGGAGTAAATAGGGTTTAAAGGGGCTCTGTTACTGATCTAAGGAATTAAAGTGTATAGTGGTACTGGGGAGGCCAAGAGACAGAAGTTTGGTGTTAGGGGATCGGCGGTCCGGCCGAGTCCGGCCGGCGGCGGCGGCCTCGTCGGCCGATTCGCCAGCCAATTCCGGTGTGCCTTGGGTTCCTCGTTGTATCATATACCCTCTCGGACAGTTAGTTTTACATGTGTAGTAGGGTTTTACGGGTTTAACATGTATAGAATCTTAGAATTCTAAACATATTAAAAGAAAACAATATTAAAAATAATGTGGGGGATGGGACTTGAACTCTGATGGCTTGGTTCAGTAGTGCAAGGTCTTACCAATGAGCTACAAGCTCTTTCTTGCCATTAAAAAGCAAAACAAACTTATATCTTGTGCTCAAGCAAGCAAAAATACCTCTTTCTGTAATTTTTGAAAAAATTGTACATAAAGTTGTACGGAAAGTTTAGGGTTGTTACAATATATATAGTGTAACCACCATATACTTCCTATACCTTCGTATTATCTTTCTTTAATAAAATATTGTATTTATTTATTTTTTGTATTTTCGTATATATATTTTTCTATTAAGTATATTATTTTATTAATTCTATTTAATCCCTTCATCTATTTTTCCTCATATTTTCCTTAGCTCAATCACCAAAACCTACCGCTTCAAGCAAGAGCCAACACATTTCTTTTCTTTTCCCTTTCCCGTTTCTTCTCTTTCTTTTCTTTATAAGCACATGAGCCCAAAAGCCCAAAAGCTCCAAAACTTCCCATGCAAATAACCCCGGTTATTGTTCACCTTCTCATATCTGATCCCATTTATTCAAATCCTAACTCTAACTTAATCCCCCATGAAGCACCTTCACCCTCTCCATCTTCCTTCCTCCTTTCGTTCTCTTCTCGTTATTCATCTCCATCTCTATCTTCCCTTTCCTTCCCTTGCAACCCGAGAGCCCAAGCTAACGCCGCCAACCACTGAGCTGAGCCCCTACTCCTCATCATCAACCTGTCAATGCCGCCATCATCTCCCTCTCCTCTTAGCCAACCAAAACTCAACATCAAGCAACTCACAACATCCAAACCGTATCCATCTCCACAACCAGACCCACATCCTTTCATTCCCCTTACTTCAAACTGCAGCAACAACGATAGCCACTACCACCATCGCCTTTGTCAGCCACAACACCACCACAAGGGGACCGAGCCCACTTCGATTAGCATATCAAGACCGAACCCTAGCCTTCGACCCCAATCAACCTTCAACCTTCGATATCCATTTGATTGTTGTTGTTTTTGTTTTTTTTATGTGGAGCTTTTTGCAAAAAATGAATCAAAGAATAATTTTACCGCAATCAAGAACGGCGTCACTTGGTAGCTAGCCGGTGAATACGGGTCGATCCACAGGGATGTTGTGTATTTCCTAATTGTTCTAACGAGTTAATTCCAAATGGCGTTTGGATCTTTATCACTAAAACTAAGTTGATTTAGACTAGGATTTAGAAATCTTGCTAGGGTTAGGTTTAGGTTAAGTTTGGAAAGTTAAAGATTTCCCACCGCTTTCAATGCCCTAAATTAGATCTTCTTTAGGAGTTATAGTAATTATTAATAAAGGGGATTAGGACGATCGGGAAGAAACGATGTTTCTTCCTCTAGGTCCTTGTCCGTCCTTTCTTAATCCTTACCCTAACCTCCATGGAAAACATGCACATCCGGTCTTTTATACTACGGTATCACCGTTACCTCGTGGGTAGGGTGCCGTAGGAAGCGGTATGTGTATATATGCATGGAGTACTAATTATTAATATGTGATGGGCAAGAAATGGGTGAGAGATTTGCATCTCTCAAACCTTCCCTATTCCTAACCCTAACAAGCGAAGAACTACTCGCTCATTAGGGGATCTATGAAAAACATGATTTTTATGAGTTTTTGATTTAAGAGATTAATTATCTAACTACTGCAGATCAATAAAAAGTTCTAATTTAAATTAAACTAGGGCAGAGAATAAATTAAACTAGGGCAGAAAGAAGAATTAAGAACTAAGGCAAAATAAAAAGAAACTACTTACAAAATTGATGCTCTCAAAACTTGATAGAAATCTGAATTTTATTCAATGAAAAGAGGCATGACCTAAAATAAGTTTTAGGGCTTCTATTTATAGAGGATAGAAAACCATAGGGTTACAATCGACACACATCTGCTTTTACAAAAATACCCCTAGGAAAACTAGTCAACGCGCCGCCAATTTCCAAAATTTTTCTGCACTGATACGGGTAATACACGGCCGCGGAACCATGGCCATAGGCCAGGTTTGGCCGCGGTTCCGTGGCCAAGTTGGAGGCTTGTTGGCTGGTGTTTTGTGTGCTGCTCCTGGCTGTGTTTGTCTTCCTGTTTTATTAGTTGGTTCTTCAGAATGTCTTCTAGTTCTCTTCCAGATCTCCACAGTGAATAATTGTAGTGGACTTTTACCGTTGCTTTGTGTCGAAGTCTTGAACCTTGCGCTGCCTTTGTACTTTTGTAAACTTGCTCATTGATCTTCATGGTCCCTTAAAATGTAGGCACGATCAAGATTCCATTATTTATCGGTCGTAGTCTCACTTTTGTATCGTCTTTTGTCTTTTTCACTGTTTTTGTTCCGAGAACTTGTAACATGTAACTATGTAGCAGACATGGGTCAAAAGCACCTGTTTATTTGTAAAATGAATAAGAATGGGGAATATAACAATGCAAAATTATGATAGGAACAAATACCCCCAAACTTATCTTTTGCTCGTCCTCGAGTAAACCTAGTTTTATTCTTGAAAAAGACCTAGGCTCACATTCGCAGGGAATCGCGATTGCACTGAGCTCGTGCAATAAGCTGTTAAATCTCTAGGTGTCCCTTGTAGGAGGGATGTTGTCTCCTGAGAGTTTTCAGCGGATACTACCCACAAAATCCTATCAATTTGGCTTATCGACTTTTATTCTCCAATTAGGTTTTCCAACAAAGAATTCTATTATTTTTGACTCATAAATTATCCACCCGTATTCTTCATGCCTCCTTACCATTTAACTTAAGATTATATATATTCTTGTAAATTTACTTAGGTTTTAGCATCTTTTAAGTTTTTCTTCTAGGGTTCTATCTCAACTTAGGAATTTTTATCATCTCTATTAAAAATATAAGTCATATTCTCCATTCCTATCTCTTATCTAAACGCCAATCACATACCCACTACATGTGTGTATATATCACTCCTATACTTGGAAATTCAAATCAAGTTATTATACTCTTGTCCGTCGTCCAAAGCACTTCTTAATTGGTGAATTTTTAGATGAAATTCGCTCAAACATCCTTCATGCGACCGTTAATACTTCTTGAGGTACCAACAACCGATTACAAAATGTGTTTTCTCATTAAAGCGTAATTCCTAGTCTTGTAATACCTAAGGCTTTAGCAGTGACTCCCAAACCAGTTGGTCTAAGGCATTAGGTGATGAAGCACCCTCGCCAATTATTTTTTATTTTGCAGCCTTAAGTAATTACAAAAACCAGTGTTCATTTTTTTTCTTTATTCACACTTGTATTTTTTTTGTATTTTTCTTCGTACTAAGGACTTTGACAAGAGCATTTCAAGGTCTCTCCTACTATTCCAAGTTTCAAGGTTCGTGTTTGTGCAATTTTGTAGGGTATATATTTTCAGAATTTAGACTTAAGCTTAGGAATTATTTTTCAAACTTATACTTTAATAAAAAAATATCAATAATTTTGCCTTGTTTTAACTTAGCCCAAGAATTGAACTCAAAATTTGCTTATTTCTAAATAATCTACAAAGACATATACTTTCTACCGTTAAATTTTAAGAAAGGTTATTTTTAGGGTTTTTAATTTGCTAAGTCTGAGATCTAGTTGTTCCTAGCTAGTTAACCTATTTGTCAAACTCAAGTCGATTATTAAAAAAATTTCAATTTTTTATGGGTTTTAAAATACGTATGCAAATGCAAAAATATACACATGAATGCGAAGGAAGAAGGCTTACCGAGCATGCATACCCCCAAACTTAATCTTGACAGTGTCCCCACTGTCAGGCTACACCAAGAGGGTCGAAAATGTCGGCACTTCCCTGTTTATTTATTTATAATTTTTTAATGTTATTTTGTATTTATATATTTACAAATGATACACACCCCCAAACTTGTTTGAAATAAAGTTTTGGCAAGAAGATCAAAATTTTGGGGGTCAAATGGAGGAAGATCAATCAGTGTAAACCGGCTCCTGCAAAAACAGGAGCTCCTCCGACGGGTTCGCAGTGAGGAACGGTTTCAGTCGATGTCCGTTTACTTTAAATAAAGTACCATCCTCCGGATTTTCAAGATCTACCGCACAGTGCGGATATACGGTGCGTACTAAAAACGACCCTTTCCACCTAGATCTGAGCTTGCCGGAGTAAAAGTGTAACCGAGTGTCATAGAGTAAAACCTGTTGACCAGATTTAAACGTTTTGCACATAAGGTGTTTGTCATGGAACACCTTAGTTCGGTTTTTAACAATGACAGCATTATCATAAGCCTCATCTCGCAGCTCTTCTAGTTCGTTTAATTGCAGCTTTCGATTGCTACCCGCATCTCCCATTAATAAATTCAACTCTTTGATTTCCCAAAATGCCTTATGTTCAATCTCAACTGGGAGATGGCAAGCCTTCCCATAAACAAACCGGTATGAAGACATGCCAAGATCGGTCTTGTATGCAGTATGGAATGCCTATAGTGCATCAAGAAGTTTGTGTGACCAATCTTTACGGTTCTTAGAAACCGTTTTCTCTAAGATTTGCTTAATTTGCCGATTCGAAATCTCGGCTTGCCCATATGTTTGGGGATGGTATGGCGTTGACAGTTTGTGAGTAATGGAATATTTGTGCATTAAGGACTCAAAAACCCTATTGCAGAAGTGAGATCCATTATCACTTATAATTGCTCGAGCGTGCCCAAATCGAGAAAAGATATGTTCTTTAAGAAATCGAACGACAACCTTGTTATCATTCGTTCGGCTAGGCACAGCCTTGACCCATTTTGACACATAGTCAACAGCCAAAAGAATATACATATTCCCAAAAGAATTGGGAAATGGTCCCATAAAGTCTATTCCCCAAACATCAAAAATATCCACAACCAAAATTGGTTGGAGCGGCATTTCGTTTCTTTGCGATATCCGGCCCAAATGTTGGCATCGGGAGCACGTCTTGCAGTATTCATATGCATCCTTAAAGAGTCGTGGCCAGCAGAAACCACACTGCAAGATTTTCTCGGCTGTCTTTTTTGGGCCAAAATGCCCGCCACACGCTTGATCGTGGCAAAAAGATAGCACACTCTTAAACTCATTTTCAGGTACACACCGACGAATGATTTGGTCGGAATAGTATTTAAAAAGATACGGCTCATCCCAGTGAAAATGTTATACTTGGGACAAGAATCGGAGTTTATCTTGTTTCGACCAATGTTTAGGTATCAAGCCGGTGGCCAAGTAGTTTACTATATCAGCGAACCAAGGTTCGCATGACACGGCTAAGAGTTGCTCATCAGGAAAAACATCTTTGATTGGAATTTCAAGTGTAGGCGAAGAAGGAAGTCGTGAAAGGTGATCGGCAACTACGTTTTCACATCCTCTTTTGTCCCTTATGACAAGGTCAAACTCTTGTATCAAGAGGATCCAACATATTAACCTCGATTTAGCATCCTTCTTCACAAAAAGGCGGCGAAGAGCTGAATGGTCCGTATACACAATCACTGGAGAGCAGATTTAGCTTCCTTCTTCAAGTGCAAACACAACTGCTAAAAATTCTTTTTCTGCTGTTGTGGAGTTCAGTTGAGCCTCATTTAATATACGGCTAGCGTAATAAATTACGTGCGGCATCTTATTAATGTGATGTCCAAGAACAGCACCAATGGAAAAATCTGATGTATCGCATATAATTTCGAATGGATGCGTCCAGTCTGGAGATGAAAGAATGGGCGCAGAAATGAGAGAGTGTTTCAATGACTCAAACGCTTCCAGGAAAGTTGAGTCAAAATCAAATGTTGTGTCCTTGGCCAATAAGAGAGTCAAGGGTCTAGCAATCTTGCTAAAATCCTTGATGAACCGTCTATAAAACCCGGCATGGCCAAGGAAGGCTCGGATGTCTTTGACGCATTTGGGAGGAGGGGGATTAGAAATGACATCAATCTTGGCTTTGTCAACCTCTATGCCGTTTTGTGAGATGACATGTCCTAAGACAATGCCTTCTCGTACCATAAAGTGGCACTTCTCCCAATTTAAAGTGAGGTTCTTATCCCTACAGCGGGTAAGAATTGTGTCAAGGTGTAGCAAACACTCGTCGAAGGAGTCACAAAAAATGGAGAAATAATCAATAAAAATCTCTAAAAACTTTTCAACCATGTCTGAAAAGATCCCCATCATACACCACTAGAATGTAGCGGGTGCATTGCATAACCCAAAGGGCATGCGACGATAAGCGAAAGTGCCGAAAGGACAAGTAAATGTGGTCTTGTCTTGATCCTCTTTGGCGATGGGGACTTGGTTATAGCCGGAATAGCCATCCAAAAAGCAGTAAAACTCGTGCCCAGCCAATCGTTCTGGCATTTGGTCAATGAAAGGTAAAGGAAAGTGGTCTTTCCTTGTCGCGGCATTGAGTTTTCTATAGTCGATGCAAACTCGCCACCCAGTTTGGATGCGAGTAGGTATTAACTCATTTGCCTCATTGGTTATGACCGTAATGCCCGATTTCTTTGGGACAACATGAATGGGGATAACCCACTGGCTATCCGAGATAGGGTAAATGATACCACTATCAAGACATTTAACAATCTCCTTCTTGACAGCCACTTTCATTATGGGGTTAAGGCGTCTTTGTGGACCCCTCACTGGCTTGGCATCATCCATCAAGTATATATGATGTTCAACTATGAGGGGACTAATCTCCTTGATTTCCGCCATAGACCAGCTAAAAGCTTGCCGATTATTTTATAAGATCATTTGATTGAAATAAATTTCCGATTGTGTAAGTAAATCAAATGATCCCCGGCAACGGTGCCATTTGATTGATAAAAGAAATTCGAGACTGTGTAAATCGAATAAAGCGAATAAGTTTCTTTGTGTCGGTAATTAGAGAATTGAATAAAATTTCACAATCAAAGAATTATATTTGACCGCAATCAATTACGGTGTCGGTTGTAGATCGTAAGCGAGTGCGGATCGTCCACAGGGATTGTGCGATTCATTTTTATATTTGATTTGTTTGAATTGAAAAGTTAATCGAAAGGAAAAGAAAACATGATTCAAGATTTTATCGATTGATTCAAGTGTCACTAATCTAATCAAGAATCAAGAAAATGATAAACAATCGAGAATTGGGTTTCGATGATATTTCCAACCAAATGTCAAGAATCTAAATGAGTCTCGTAGGAATCGATCGGATCTATAGACGTGATGTAATCTCAAGATATCGTGTTCTTGTCCTTTGAAGAATTGATACTAGATCGATAATGATCGACGAGAGTTAGGGCTTCTTCGTGAAACTAGGGTTTCATCATTTAACCCTTGTTCTTTCGTCGATATTATTCACATTCTAGCCTCTAGTAATTTTAAAAAATGATCGTAACTCCCCAATTTCGAGCGATATCAATCAAGAAAGCATCGCAACGAACTGGGTTGTCGGTTCTTGAACTTGCTAGGGTTTACAAAACTCGTAGGACTCAAGAATCGATTTAAGATATGTTACATCATTATTCTATTGATCGTCTCGACTCCTCGACGAGCGGAGTATTACTCAAACATCACAACAAGAACTACAACTAGAAATTGAGATCGAATCATGATGCAAGAATTTAAAGAAAACAAGATAAAAGAATATCACCTTTTATTTATATCAACAATTTGATTACAGTCGCTCAAGAACTACAAGAGGAAGAACTAAATTGTCGATCTGACGTCGCTTTTCTCCGTGAGTCGTGGATTGGCTTGGACCACTTGCTCTGTTGAAGATCGGCTTTGCTCCTAAAAGGTTGAAGGGTTTCTTGCTTGATTTGGTACTCGGGACTCTTGGCTTTTGATTGGAATTAGGGTTAGGGTTTCACACAAGCCTTGTCACTAGACTTGTGGAAGAAGATGAAGAAAGAGAGTGAATGGATCAATCAATTTCAATGAATGAATAATATTTTACAAGTGAGTCTAGGGTCTTATTTATAGATTTCCCAAACCCTAAGCCTTGAGTTTGAAATAGAAGTTCCCTCCAAAAGTTTTTTGAAAGACTTCTAGAAGTAGTTAGTTAGGCTTAGCTTAGGGTTTAAGCTAGGGTTTAGGGAGAAGTTTCTAGAATACAAGGCTAGTTTAGTGTTGATCCCAAAGCTTGCTGATCTGGCAGAAGGTTCTGGAGTCTTCTGGAATTTGTCATGTCTTGATGTAGTTTTGACCCTGAGAGAGAAATAATGCACTGAATTTGAGGAGGTGACGTGGCAAGACGGCCGCGAAACCGCGGCGCAAGCCGGCTCCGGCCGCGGTTCCGCGGCCATGTTGGCTCCTTGGGGCTTGTTCTTCTGGTGTGGTCTTGTGATGATATTTGGGGCTTCATCTGATATGTTGAATTGTATTTTGCCTTTTGGATTGCTACCAGAACTGAAATCATTGAGTTGGCATAATGTTTGATCAGCACCATGTAAATATTTGGCTTTTCTTCTGGGTTTTCCTGCACAGATCTCAAAACAAGTGTTGCGCAATGTAGGGATGATGCGATGCCATGAAATGCAGTCAATTTCCTTAGAAATGCCGGTTTTAAGGTCTAACACATGTAATCTGATATTTTGCGACAGATTTGCTAATATGTGAAATATGAATGCCGAACACTTCTATATGAATGCAAATGATGAGGAAATTGCAGGCTAAAAGATGGAATATTTTCGACTAATCAAATTCCCCCAAACTTAATTTCGATCGTCTCGAGCGAACTGTTTTATTAAAAACAGAAGGAGAAAATAAAGAAAGAGAAAAACTAACTAGCATACTTTCGTAGGCAACACGATTGCATTGAGCACATGCAACAAGCCTTTAAACCTCTAGGTGTCCCTAGTAGGAGGAGCGTTGTCTCCTGAGGGTTTTCAGCGGATTACACCCACAAAATCCAATAATAAAAGAAAAGAACATGAATATTACATTTAAAGACAAGAATTGTAAAAGAAAAGCTTTGAAAATTAGGGTTTCCAACTAAGCTAGCTTTTCGGTTGTCATGAGCCCTATCTTAATGGTCATGAAAAGATGTCAGAAATCACGTCCTCTCTCAATAAAACATCGTCTTATTCTTCATTCCTATCTTTATTCCAAACATCGATCATATAACCCTGTGTGTGTGTAAAGACATCCCTACACCCGGAGAATTCAATTCAAGCTATCATACTCTTGCCCATCAGCCTCAGTACTTTTTAATTAATGAATATTTAGATGAGATTACTCACACACTTTCATGCGACCGTTAATACTTCTTGAGGTACTAACCGACCGATTACTCATGTTTTTGCTTATTTGGTGTATTTTACTCGTCTTGCACCACCTTAGGCATAGCAGTGACTCCCAGACCAGTTGGCCTTAGGGCACTAGGTGAAGAAGCACCCTCGCTATATATTTTTTTATTGCCCTCGGTGATAACAAAACCAGTGTTCATTTTTCTCACCACTTTATATTTTATTCATTTTTTTTTATTTCCTTCATACTTTTGGCTTTAAGACAAGAGCATTTCAAGGTATCCTCTACTATCCTAGGCTTTAAGACGTGTGTAAGTGCGAATAGCAGGGTATCAACGTTCAAAATGTTTGGCTTCCAGAATAGAAACTATTTTTCAGACTTATTTTTATCCTCAGATTAGTGACGTCCTTCATCTTACTAACCCTTGAGACAACGGCTCATAACTACTTATTACTAGTTCGTATAAGAAAACTTCTAATTTTCTTAGTTTTCTTAAAATTTTTCTAATCTCATGGATGTAATTGTTCACTATCTAAACTTTCATTATCTTATTTATATACAAAAAAGTGTAAATATTAAAATTATTTTTATTCTTGAAAATTTTTAAATTTTTATGAGTTTTGAAAAATTTTAAATTTTTATAGATTTTTTAAAAGAAATGTTTTGTGCTTATGCAAATGATGCAAAAATAAGCACAAACCTCCCCCAAACTTGTTTTCAACAGTATTCTCACTGTTGCCAACAGCTATATCTACAAAACCTGTAAGTCTAGAAGGAATTTATTAGTGGGTGCAAAATATATAAGTGAAGAACTTCCCATAAACTTACTCTTTTCACTCACCTCCATTCAAAAAATGATGCAATGATATACTGGACATGAAGGTGAGACGGAGGATTTTTAATCCAAATAAACTGGCTCTTGTAAAAACAAGAGCTTCTTGGGTGGGGTCAGCGGAAAAATACGGCTTTAGTCTATGCCCATTCACTTTGAAAAAGATGCCGTTTTTCATATTTTCTACTTCTACTGCCCCGTGCGGGTATACAGACCGCACAACAAAAGGTCCTTTCCACCGAGATCGGAGCTTACCCGCGTGAAGGTGTAATCGTGAATCATAAAGAAGGACTTGTTGACCAGGTGAAAATATTTTCCTCAAAATGTTTTTATCATGAAAAACCTTAGTCCTATTCTTTATGATCACAGCGTTATCATAAGCTTCATCGCGGATTTCGCTTAGCTCATTTATCTGCAGCTTCCGAAAGTTGCAAGCTTGGTTTAGATCAAAATTTATTTCCTTAATAGCCCACAATGCTTTATGCTCTATCTCGACAGGTAAGTGACATGCTTTTCCAAACACTATCCTAATGGAGACATTCCTAGGTCGGTCTTATATGCAGTTCGGAATGCCCAAAGAGCATCCGTCAGTTTGGTCGACCAGTCTTTTCTATTTTTAGCAACAGTTTTCTCCAGGATAAGTTTGATTTGTCTGTTTGAGATTTCAGCCTGCCTGCTTGTTTGGGGATGATAGGGTGTAGAAAGTCGGTGGTTGATTGAGTATTTCCGCATCAGAGTCTCGAAAGACCTGTTGCAGAAATGTGTCCCATTATCGCTAATAATAGCGCGTGGGTGTCCAAATCACGAAAAGATATTCTCTTTCAAGAACTTAATGACAACTTTCCTGTCATTAGTGCGACATGGAATGGCTTCAACCCACTTTGAGACATAATCAACAGCCAGCAGTATGTACAAATTCCCAAAGGAGTTGGAAAAGGGACCCATAAAATCAATGCCCCAAAGATCGAATATTTCAACAACCAAAATGGGTTGCTGAGGCATTTCATTTCTCTGGGAGATTCTACCCGTGTACTGACATTGTGTACAGGTTTTGCAATGCTCAAATGCGTCCTTGAATAAGGTCGGCCAATAAAATCCACATTGCAAAACCTTCTCCGCCGTCTTTTTAGGACCAAAGTGACCCCCACAGGCCTGATCGTGACAAAAAGAAAGAACACTCTTGAACTCTTCATTCGGGACACACCGGCGAATGATCTGATCAGGACAATATTTAAACAAATAGGGCTCGTCCCAGTAAAAGTGTTTTACTTGGGATAGAAAACGGTATTTTTCCTGTTTTAACCAATCGCTGGGTATCAGTCCCGTGGCATGATAGTTCACAATATCCCTAAACCATGGTTCATTGGATACGCTCAAGAGTTGCTCGTCAGGAAACGAGTCATTGATCGGCAGGGTCACAGGGAAGAAGAAATGCGTGAAAGATGGTCAGCTACTACATATTCACATCCTTTCTTATCTTTGATAACAAGATCGAATTCTTGTAACAGAAGGATCCAACGTATTAGTCGGCCTTTTGCATCTTTCTTCGCCAGAAGATGTTTTAAGGCGGAATGGTCCGTGTATACAACTATAGGTGAGCCAATTAAGTAAGGCCTGAATTTTTCTAATGCAAATACAACCGCTAAAAGTTCTTTTTCTGTGGTTGTATAATTGATTTGCGCATCATTCAGGGTCTTACTTGCATAGTATATCACGTGTGGCATCTTTTCGATGTGCTGTCCTAAGACCACATCTACTGCAAAGTCGGATGCGTCACACATTAGCTCAAATGGGTAGTCCCAGTTTGGTGATGATAAAACGGGGGCTGAAGTGAGTGAGTGTTTAAGTGAGTCGAAAGCTGTCTCGTAGTCCGAGTCAAAATGGAAGGTCGTATCCTTGGCCAGGAGAAGATTTAAAGGTCTAGCAATTTTGCTAAAATCCTTAATGAATCTTCTATAAAAGCTCGCATGGCCAAGGAAAGATCGAATATCTTTGACGCTTTTGGGATGAGGGAGGTTTTGAATGACATCTATCTTAGCTCTGTCAACCTCGATGCCTTTCTGTGAGATGACATGTCCAAGTACAATTCCTTCTTGGACCATGAAATGGCATTTTTTCCAGTTCAAAATTAAGTTCTTCTCTTTGCAACGAGTAAGAACAGCGTCAAGATTCGATAGGAATCGGAAAAAGAGTCTCCAAAAATCGAGAAGTCGTCCATAAAGATCTCCAGGAAATTCTCTACCATTTCAGAGAATATCCCCATCATACACCGCTGAAAGGTAGCGGGAGCATTGCATAACCCAAAGGGCATGCGACTGTAAGCAAAGGTACCAAAAGGATAAGTAAAAGTGGTTTTATCTTGATCCTTTTGGGCGATGAGGACCTGATTATAGCCTGAGTATCCGTCCATAAAACAATAATACTCTCGTCCCGCTAAGCGTTCCAGCATTTGATCAATGAATGGTAGAGGGAAGTGGTCTTTCCTCGTGGCAGCATTGAGTTTTCTATAATCGATACATACACGCCACCCAGTTTGGATGCGTGTCTGAATCAACTCATTCGCCTCATTGGTTATAACAGTGATGCCAGATTTCTTAGGAACGACATGTATAGGACTCACCCATTGGCTATCAGAGATGGGGTATATAATACCATTATCTAAGCATTTGACGATCTCTTTCATGACCGCTTCCATCATGACGGGATTCAACCGTCTCTGTGGTTCTCGGGTTGGTCTGTCATCATCCATCACATGTATATGATGTTCAACTATCAAGGGACTAATCCCTTTGATGTCCGCCATACTCCAACCAAACGCCTCTTTGTTAGATCTCAATACCGATAAAAGTGCATTCTCTTGCTCTAATGCTAGAGAAGCGGATATTATAACCGGTAAAGACTCCTTCTCACCTAAATAAGTATATTTCAGATGAGACGGTAAAATTTTGAGATCTAATTTGGGCGAAGAAATGATAGAAGGAGGGATCATTGAGTGATTTTTGGATTTACAAAGAAGCTCAGAGCCTGTGAAAGATACAGACTTGAGTGGAGAAAAGTCAGAAGTGCAGGACTCAAGTGTAGGTAAAGTGTCCTCACTAAGATCTTGTGTAAAGTAAAACAGAGATGTGGTAATGTCATCGAGATCAGTAAAGCAAAGTACCTCAGCTCCACAACTATCGGGAGCGATCTCATGGACAGAGCACACATCTAAAATATGAGCAGAGGGTTCTGATGGCTGACTTCCAACTTTGTAGATGTTTAGTTCAATGGTCATATTTCCAAATGATAAGTTCATTGAACCGTTTCTACAGTTTATAACAGCGTTGGAAGTGGCAAGGAAAGGAAGACCCAAAATCACCGGAATTTGGCCCCGGGGGTTTGCTACAGGCTGTGTGTCGAGCACAATGAAGTCTACAGGGAAAACAAATTCCCCGACCTTTATCAACACATCCTCTAGTTCACCCCTTGGTTTGGTGATTGAACGGTCTTCCATTTGGAGAGTGCGGTGAGCAGGTTTCAGCTCTCCAATCCCTAATTGCTCATATACAGAATATGGAAGTAGGTTAACACTTGCGCCAAGGTCTAAAAGAGCACGATTTATGTTTTTACCCCCAATAGAAATCGATATTGTAGGACATCCTGGGTCCTTTCGTTTCTTTGGTAGCTGTGGGATAAAAGCAGTGCTGATATTATTAGCCATGAAGACCTTCTTCGGCACTTGGGTCTTCCTCTTCCTAGTGCACAAGTATTTAAGAATTTTCGCATAAGCGGGGACTTATTGAATTGCATTTAGGAGAGGGATATTGATGTTAACCTGTTTGAACATTTCCATAATTTTCTCAATATGAGGACCCGTTCTGTTACCCCTTAACCGGTTCGGGTAAGGAGCTTTCGCAATAAGCGCCGGGTCCATCATAGGAGAAGGAAGAGGGGGTAGACGAGATCCCAAAAGAGGTGTGGGGACCGTCTGTGGAGAACTATAAGGGTTGGGTTCAGGTGTCGAGCCTAGAGGGAAATGGAGAATAGGCTCGCAAAAAGGTGGTGTGGTGGAAGAAGAAGGATCAGAAGGAGAAGTGTGTGTGTGTGGAAAGGTCTCAGCCGGGGTGTTGATATGATTTTCAATATCATCAATACCTTCCCCGACATGATTGTTCAGCACTTTTCCCGATCTCAACGTTGTGACGGCATTTACATTGTAATGCCCAGGATTCTGTAGGGGTTGAGAGGGAAGTTTCCCTTTTTCTCTCGCACTCATTTCGGCTTTAAGGCGTGCGATTTCAGCTTCCATCGATCTGATACCCTCAGCTTGGGACGCTGAGTTTTTCTTTATCTCACTGACGGAAGTTCTAACCTCAGTCGAAACCTCTATGAAATTTGATAAAAGTGATTTCATGGTTTGAGTGAATTGTGAGAATTCGTCAGAACAGGACAACTGCATAGGATTAGACTGTGCAGGAGTGTTGCCCTGGTTTTGGAAATTTTGTGACCGATAGGGGTGCTGAGTGAGTTGAAGGGGTTGCTGTTGTGGTGGAGGAAGAGCCCTTTGAAAATTATTCGTGTTTGGAACAGTGTTTTGAGATTGGTTTTGGTTCCAAGCGAAATTCGGGTGATTCCTCCAACCCTGATTGTACATGGAAGAATATGGATCATTTCTAGGTCGTTGAAATGCGGCATTTGTATGCTCGTGACCTTGAAACGTAGATTTTAATGGACATTCTTCCGTTAAATGAGACGGCTCAGAACAGCACCCACAAACAGTTTTGGGGAGCGACATTGGGTTTAGGGAGGCTGCAGAAAATTTGTGTTCCATAGCGTCGAGCTTCTTTTGCATTGTTGCCATCTCAGCTCGAACACCTATGGACACATCTATTTGGTGTACGCCACCCCTACTCAATGGTTGGGTTCCACTCTCCCACTGTAGTGATTTTTCAGCGAACTCTTCTAAATACTTCCACGCTTCCCCATCATCCTTAGTCATAAAAGTACCTTGACACATGTTTTCAAGGCTCTGTTTAGTGTTTGGATTAATGCCCTCATAAATGATTCGGCAAAGCTCCTATCTCAGGATGCCGTGATGAGAACAATGAACCAATAGATCCTTGAAACGTTCAAAGCATTCAGAGAATGGTTCAGTAGGGAGCTGGGCAAATTGATTCAGTTCGCTACGGATTCGAGCTGTCTTTTGTATTGGGTAAAATTTCTTAAGGAATGCAGCGACGAATTCTTCCCAATTCGTAATAGAGTGTGCGGTAGTGTTATATAGCCACTTCTCGGCTATATCGCACAATATAAATGGAAGAAGTCGTAGACGCATCGCATCCACTGAAAGTTGTGACGTACCCATCATTGTGCATACGTTTTCAAATTTGGTAATGAAAACGTAAGCGTCCTCAGTCTCGAGTCCGTAGAATTTGGGTAAAAGGTTGATGTATTGGGGTTTAATCTCAAAGTTATCCCCGTTGGCTGGTGGTGTGGATAAGCAGGTCGAAAGAGGACCTCGAATAGGGTAGCACCTCTCTTGGAGAGAGATGTGGGGTGGATTCTGCGCACCAACGGACGGCGGCAGATTAGGGTTAAAGAAGTTTGATGGAGATGGATCCATCGGTGTGGGTGTGGTAGTGGGTAAAGAAGAAGTAAATGGAGAAATATCGACTTCGGAGTCGATAAAGGGTATGCGGACTAAACGGGCACTAGAATCCTGTGTCCGGCCTATCTTGTACTAAAAAGGGTTAGTACAAGTGGCAGCGTTGACTTATAATTAGGGGTAATGAATTAATGCGGTGCTTGCTTTGAAAAAATGATGCGACACAACAAATGCGGCACACAAAACCCTAGAATCTAGTTGTCACCTAGGTCCGGCTCTAGACCGCTCCTAACTGCCAAAAGACAAGTCGCAGGATAGAATCCTCCACTGCCTCTTTGTCCCCCTGTGGCAAGGTAAGTGCCAGGTAAGTGGGAAGGTACTCCACTACATAAGTAGTGGGCCTAATTAATAACCACTAGCCTTCGACACACTTGCCTTAGACACCACAAGAAAACGCGGATAAGCAATGAATTATCCACGGCCTTCTCTTGTCCTAAGTGAGCGCGATGGTCCTTAGAGTCATCTCTAGATATTTTTTAGTTAATGTGGGTCAATGCGGATGCATGTTTTGTGATTTTCGGGGCCTAGGAAGGGTAATGAAATCCCCACCTAATTTGGATTTAGCCGTGCCCCTTAATATACGTATTTAGAATGCAAACAACCAAGAAACAAAAACACGCACAAATTTAATTTTTCAATTTGCGAGCTGCGATTATTTGTAAAGAATCCTGCAGAAATTTGTTAGTTGGAGCTAAAAAGAGGAGAGAGGAGAAGGTAAGAAATCACCTGAGACAAAAATTTCACAGAGATCCCTCAAGGCTTCCGCGGTTCCGCCGCGATTGGAGCCTAATGCCATGCTTCCGCGGTGTATTAGTCAGATCTCTTGAAAAGAAAATTTGCAGAATACTCTTGATCACTTCCCTAGTCCTCTGGAATTCTCCAAAAAATTTGCCAATTTTCCAGCAAGCTCTAGATCTCCTTGCAATAAACCACAACAAATTGTTTAAGGTTTGTGCGAATTTCGATCTCAAGAAATGTAATGGAATAAATCTTTCAATTCAAACTTTAGTATAAAACGAATTAGCGCGTGATCCCCGGAAATGGCGCCATTTGATTGAAATAAATTTCCGATTGTGTAAGTAAATCAAATGATCCCCGGCAACGGCGCCATTTGATTGATAAAAGAAATTCGAGACTGTGTAAATCGAATAAAGCGAATAAGTTTCTTTGTGTCGGTAATTAGAGAATTGAATAAAATTTCACAATCAAAGAATTATATTTGACCGCAATCAATTACGGTGTCGGTAGTAGATCGTAAGCGAGTGCGGATCGTCCACAGGGATTGTGCGATTCATTTTTATATTTGATTTGTTTGAATTGAAAAGTTAATCGAAAGGAAAAGAAAACATGATTCAAGATTTTATCGATTGATTCAAGTGTCACTAATCTAATCAAGAATCAAGAAAATGATAAACAATTGAGAATCGGGTTTCGATGATATTTCCAACCAAATGTCAAGAATCTAAATGAGGCTCGTAGGAATCGATCGGATCTATAGACGTGATGTAATCTCAAGATATCGTGTTCTTATCCTTCGAAGAATTGATACTAGATCGATGATGATCGACGAGAGTTTGGGCTTCTTCGTGAAACTAGGGTTTCATCATTTAACCCTTATTCTTTCGTCGATATCATTCACATTCTAGCCTCTAGTAATTTCAAGAAACGATCGTAACTCCCCAATTTCGAGCGATATCAATCAAGAAAGCATCGCAACGAACTGGGTTGTCGGTTCTTGAACTTGCTAGGGTTTACAAAACTCGTAGGACTCAAGAATCGATTTAAGATATGTTACATCATCATTCTATTGATCGTCTCGACTCCTCGACGAGCGGAGTATTACTCAAACATCACAACAAGAACTACAACTAGAAATTGAGATCGAATCATGATGCAAGAATTTAAAGAAAACAAGATAAAAGAATATCAACTTTTATTTATATCAACAATTTGATTACAGTCGCTCAAGAACTACAAGAGGAAGAACTAAATTGTCGATCTGGCGTCGCTTTTCTCCGTGAGTCGTGGATTGGCTTGGACCACTTGCTCTGTTGAAGATCGGTTTTGCTCCTAAAAGGTTGAAGGGCTTCTTGCTTGATTTGGTACTCGGGACTCTTGGCTTTTGATTGGAATTAGGGTTAGGGTTTCACACAAGCCTTGTCACTAGACTTGTGGAAGAAGATGAAGAAAGAGAGTGAATGGATCAATCAATTTCAATGAATGAATAATATTTTACAAGTGAGTTTAGGGTCTTATTTATTGATTTCCCAAACCCTAAGCCTTGAGTTTGAAATAGAAGTTCCCTCCAAAAGTTTGTTGAAAGACTTCTAGAAGTAGTTAGTTAGGCTTAGCTTAGGGTTTAAGCTAGGGTTTAAGGAGAAGTTTCTAGAATACAAGGCTAGTTTAGTGTTGATCCCAAAGCTTGCTGATCTGGCAGAAGGTTCTGGAGTCTTCTGGAATTTGTCATGTCTTGATGTAGTTTTGACCCTGAGAGAGAAATAATTCACTGAATTTGAGGAGGTGATGTGGCAAGACGGCCGAGGAACCTCGGCGTAAGACGGCTCCGGCCGCGATTCCGTGGCCATATTGGCTCCTTGGGGCTTGGTTCTTCTGGTGTGGTCTTGTGATGATATTTGGGGCTTCATCTGATATGTTGAATTGTATTTTGCCTTTTGGATTGCAACCAGAACTGAAATTATTGAGTTGGAGTAATGTTTGATCAGCACCATGTAAATTTTTGGTTTTTCTTCTCGGTTTTCCTGCACAGATCTCAAAACAAGTGTTGCGCAATGTAGGGATGATGCGATACCATGAAATGCAGTCAATTTCCTTAGAAATGCCGGTTTTAAGGTCTAACACATGTAATCTGATATTTTGCGACAGATTTGCTAATATGTGAAATATGAATACCGAACACTTCTATATGAATGCAAATGATGAGGAAATTTCCGGCTAAAAGATGCAATATTTTCGACTAATCACCATTAAAAGGGCCTTCTCTTGCTCGAGATCCAGAGAGGCCGATATGATAACGGGAAGGGTCTCGTTCTCACCTAGGTAAGCATATTTAAGGTGCGACGGCAAAAACTTTAGTTCGAGTTTAGGAGGTGAAATAATTGAAGGTAACATAGGTGAAATTTTTTCAAACTCAAAGGATTCCATCAACGGTTCAAATCGAGTGTACGTAACCGAGTCGGATGGTTCAACTAACTCATCCGAAAAATCAAAAGACTCAAACTCGGGTGGTGAGTCTTCAAAATCGTCCAAAAAAGTGAAACACTCATAATCGTTGTCCGGCGTGAAAGCTGTGTCGGATTCTAGGAGGAACACGCTAGAGGCGTCAACACTGCTGTAATCGAACAGAAAATTTTCGAGCTCACAGTCCTCCTCCGTGATCTCATGGATCGAGAAAACATTAAGTATACTAGCATTAGGCTCGGAAGGCCGATTCCCCAACTTAAAGATGTTGAGTTCAATCGTCATATTTCCAAAAGATAGGTTTATGGAACCATTACGACAATTGATCACCGCATTGGAAGTCGTAAGGAATGGTCGACCAAGTATCACCGGAATTTGACTCCGGGGGTTAGCTACAAGTTGTGTATCCATCACATCCTCTAACTCACCCCTAGGATGGGTGATGGATCGGTCGGCCATTTGGAGAGTACAATGAGTGGGTTTAAGCTCTCCAACGCCTAATTGCTCGTACACAGAATAGGGTATCAAATTGACACTAACGCCAAAATCTAATAGTGCTCTATTGATGTTCTTGTCCCCAATTGTTATCGAAATAGTAGGACAGCTGGGGTCCTTGTGTTTTTGGGGTAAAGATTGGACAAGAGCATCACTAACAGCACTAGCCACTAAAACTTTTTTTGGTACTTGTGACTTCCTCTTCTTGGTGCATAAGTCCTTTAAAATTTTCGCGTAAGAAGGAACTTGTTGGATTGCATCCAAGAGAGGTATATTTATGCTAACCTGTTTGAACAACTCTACAATCTTCTCCATTTATGGAGTTGGTTTATTGGATCTCAACCTGTTTGGAAAAGGAACATTTTGAAAATTTGTTGAGTCCAATTTTTGTGGATCAGATTGTGGAGTTGGAACGGATCCCCGTATAGATGTGTTCGTGATGTGAGAAGTGGGTCCGTTCGAAGTAGAAGAAGTGGAGACTTGTGAAGAATAAAGAATATGCTCTAACGGAGAAGAAGATGATGAAGAAGAAGAGGGTGAAGAAGAAGAAGATGAAGAAGAAGAAGAACCACCGGCATGGGTGTCATTATTAATACCCACGTTATTTTGCAACACTTTTCCGGATCTCAACGTGGTCACAGCATTTACGTTATGGTTTTGCTGTTCATATGCAACTTGTGCGTGACCGGGATTTGGCAGTGGTTGAGATGGAAGCTTTCCCTTTTCTCGCTCGCTCAACACAGCATTGAGTTGTACAATTTGTGCCTCAATAGATTTGATGCTTTGATCGTGTGAAGCACTGTATTGCACCAAAAATTGAATGGAAGTCTCCAACCTTGCTGAGGATTGTATAGATTGCTTTAGGAACGCATCTAGACTTCTTTCTAGCGAGGTAACCTTATCATTATTAGGCTGAACAAAATTGTTTTGAGGGTGAGAGTTGTTGGGCACAAAATTGTTCATTTGGTTTTGGTAAGGTTGTGGGTGGAAAGGTTGCTGGTATTGAGTTTGTGGAGGTGCTTGTTGTTGTGGAGGAGGAGGCATTTGAAAGTTGTTGTTTCCTTGGAATTGCTGATTTTGATTCCAAGCAAAATTTGGGTGACTCCTCCAACCCGGATTATAAGTCGAAGAGTATGGATCATTTTTTTGTCGTTGCTGAAAGGCAGCATTGACGTGATCTTGTCCTTGAGCAGGTGGATTGTAAGGACACTCTTCGGTAAGATGTGATGGATCCGAACAACAAGCGCAAACAGTTCGTGGGGGCAAAGCAGGGGCAAGAGAAGGCGATGAGATTTTGGTCTCAATTGCTTCTAGATTTTTCGTAAGTGCGGCCATCTCGGCCTTCATAGAAATCGACATATCTAATTGATGTATGCCTGCCTTAGACTGACCAATTGAAAAAGATGAGGTGGTCTTGGTGCTTTCCCACTGAAGTATTTTTTCAGCAAGATTGTCGAGAAACTGCCACGCTTCCTCACTAGATTTGGTTAGAAAGTGACCTTGACAAATGGTTTCTAGCAACTGCTTCGTTGCTGGGTTCAATCCCTCGTATAAAGTTCGGCAAAGTTGCCAATTTTCGATCCCATGGAGAGGGCATTGAACATGTAGGTCTTTGAATCTTTCAAAACACTTCCAAAAGGGTTCGAAAGGAAGCTGGGAAAATTGTATAATCTCATTGCGAATTCTCGCAGTCTTGTGATAAGGATAAACTTTTTAAGAAAAGCTTTAACAAACCCTTCCCAATTCATAATTGAATGTGATGCGGTGTTGTATAACCACTTCTCGGCTAAGTCATATAAGGTGAAAGGAATGACCCTTAGCCTTATAGCATCATCTGATAATTGGGTTGTTTTCATCATTGCGCAAACGTTTTGGAATTTGTTTATGAAGATATAAGAATCTTCGGATTCCAGTCCGTGAAATTTTGGCAACATATTGATGAAGTGGGGTTTGATCTCAAAATTGTCCCCATTTGCCGGTGGGAGTGAAAGACAAGTAGGTAAGGCGATGCGGATCGGGTAGAAAAGATCCTGGAGCACGATTCGTTGGGGCGCTTCAACAGGAGGGTATTGCGGGTTATTCGCACCTAACGGAAGTGGAATCAGTCCCGTGGGTAAGGTGTTGTTAGGATTATATCCCGACATCCCTTCGACGGAAGAAAGTGAAGGTGAAGGTAAGGAAGTGGAAGGAATTTCGACTTCGGAGTCGAAAGCTTCGTCGGTCGGTACTAACGAGACACGGACTAATCGGGCGCCAGTGTCCCTAGTCCAACTGGACATACACTAAAGAGGTAGTGTAGTCAAAGAGATGAAGAACAGAATGTGGAGGTAAGAAAATGTCAATGAGAAGAAAGTGGTGTAAGTGGGGTGCACGGATTTCTTAGCGACAAGTTGCAAGTTTTTGTAAATTTTTTTTCCTTTTCCCCCTTTTTTTTATGTGGTGCTTTTTGCAAAAAGATTTTCGATAAAAGGCTTAGACACACGTTCAATCAACCACAATTGCACAATCATGCCTAGATCTAGGGTCAGCTAGACAGCTCCTAACTGTTCCAAAGGGCAAGAAGTAGGACCTCAAACCGTCTCTTCACCGCCAATTATGGCCAGGTAAGTGCCGGGTAAGTGGGAGGCTCTCCACCACGTAAGTAGTGGACCTAATTAAGTAACCACTTGCCTTAGACACACTTGCCTAGACACCACAAAGTCAGGTTAGGATCAACGGTCGATGCCTACAACTAGTCCTTTGTCCTATTGAGCGTGAATTCCTTAGGGCCAAGTCTAATCATTTTTAATTAAATAATGGTAAATGCAATATGCTTTATGTGACTTCTGGGGTCCTGAGAAAGGTGATGAAATCCCCACCCAATCTGGATTGGTTTCAAGCCCCTTAAAGTCCGATTAAATATGCAAAGCAGTAAACAATCACTTGCAACAATTTTTTTTTTATTTTTAGCGCGGCGCAAAGAATCCTGCACAAGATCAATTATTGGAAGGGGAAAGATTTTTTTAGCGCAAAGAATCCTGCAGGAGATTTTACAGAGGAGATATTGGGATTTGCAGAGGATGAGAGAGAAAACAAACAGAGATTTTTCCACGTGCTGACTCGACCAAGGCACGACGCTTCCGCGGCCAGGGGTAAGGTACGGCGGCGATTCCGCGGCCCAATTGGGGGTTCGGGTCCCCAAATTTCTTCTGCTCCTTTGGTTTGATTTTTCTCTGTTTTTCAGATCTAGGGTTTTCTGTTTTGATCTCTGGATTTTTCCAGATCTGAACTCGTTCGTTAATCCTGCAAAAATTCACACGAAACACCCTTCAAACAATAAAAGATGATAAATTTTTTATATTTTTTTATTTTTCAGTTTTTATGATTTTTTTGATTTTATATTAACCCGAAATTGCAAAAAGAAAATAACACTCCATCCCCGGCAACGGCGCCATTTGATTGTTGTTTCTGTTTTTTTTTATGTGGAGCATTTTGCAAAAAAATGAATCAAAGAATAATTTTACCGCAATCAAGAACGGCGTCGCTTGGTAGCTGGTCGGTGAATACGGGTCAGTCCACAGGGATGTTGTATATTTCCTAATTGTTCTAATGAGTTAATTCCAAATGGTGTTTGGATCTTTATCACTAAAACTAAGTTGATTTAGACTGGGATTTAGAAATCTTGCTAGGGTTAGATTTATGTTAAGTTTGGAAAGTTAAAGATTTTCCACCGCTTTCAATGCCCTAAATTAGATCTTCTTTAGGAGTTATGGTAATTATTAATAAAGAGAATTAGGACGATCGGGAAGAAACGATGTTTCTTCCTCTAGGTCCTTGTCTATCCTTTCTTAATCCTTACCCTAACCTCCATGGAAAACATGCGCATCCGGTCTTTTATACTACGGTATCACCGTTATCTCGTGGGTAGGGTGCCGTAGGGAGCGGTATGTGTATGTATGCATGAAGTCCTAATTATTAATATGTGATGGGCAAGAAATGGGTGAGAGATTTGCATCTCTCAATCATTCCCTATTCCTAACCCTAACAAGCGAAGAACTACTCGCTCATTAGGGGATCTATGAAAAACATGATTTTTATGAGTTTTTGATTTAAGAGATTAATTATCTAACTACTGCAGATCAATAAAAAGTTCTAATCTAAATTAAACTAGGGCAGAAAATAAATTAAATTAGGGCAGAAAGAAGAATTAAGAACTAGGGAAAAATAAAAAGAAACTACTTACAAAATTGACACTCTCAAAACTTGATAGAAATCTGAATTTTATTCAATGAAAAGAGGCATGACCTAAAACAAGTTTTAGGGCTTCTATTTATAGAGGATAGAAAACCCTAGAGCTACAATCGACGCACATCTGCTTTTACAAAAAAACCCCTAGGAAGACTAGTCAACGCGCCGCCAATTTCCAAAATTTTTCTGCATTGATACGGGTAATACACGGCCGCGGAACCGCAGCCATAGGCTAGGTTTGGCCGCGGTTCCGTGACCAAGTAGGAGGCTTGTTGGCTGGTGTTTTGTGTGCTGCTCCTGGTTGTGTTTGTCTTCCTGTTTCTTTAGTTGGTTCTTCGGAATGTCTTCTAGTACTCTTCCAGATCTCCACAGTGAATAATTGTAGTGGACTTTTATCGTTGCTTTATGTCGAAGTCTTGAACCTTGCGCTGTATTTGTACTTTTGTGAACTTGCTTATTGATCTTCATTGTCACTTAAAATGTAGGCACGATCAAGATTCCATTATTTATCGGTCGTAGTCTCACTTTTGTATCATCTTTTGTCTTTTTCACTGTTTTTGTTCCGAGAACCTGTAACCTGTAACTATGTAGCAGACATGGGTCAAAAGCACCTGTTTATTTATAAAATGAATAAGAATGGGAAATATAACAATGCAAAATTATGATATGAACACCATTCAACGCGACCCCAAGCAAAGAACCGAGGATCTAAAGCTAGGCCCGATTCTGTGTGAGTGTCACGATCATTTCACAGCCTCCAGATCTCCGTTCTGACAACGTTTCAATTTTGCGCGTGAAAGTGTTCGATGAAATGTCACAAAGAGAATTCCTTCATTTCCCACGTTCTAAACGTGAGCAAGTCTTCTTCTTTTTCACTCTCTTGATCCTTCTCACTTTCCTTCCCTTGTCGTGCTCTTTGTCGATATCGCTGCCCTCGCCTTTCTATGGATCCCAATAGGACATTTTTTATATGCGTAGAATTATTTGTACATGGATTTGTTAAAAATTACTCGTAAATAACGCACGGGGTAACGACCTACCCTACACTCACGTTCTGATCCTAATCCTCTAAAGATCAGTTAGTAATTTCTAAAGTTTTCTATATCAAATAGTTAGCAGTTTATATATAGTATTATCTTTATAATGCACGTTGCAACTATAATTGTATTCAATAAGTTGCATTATAAATATATTTATCAATTATTAGTTTTATAGTAGTGTTATTGATATTATTGTCATTATAATATTACTATTAGTATGATTTGCATTCATATGGTATTGGGATGCATTTAATGTTAATTTTTATTAGTAGTCTGTTTTTGTTTATCATCACCAGCAAAGTTTGTTATTTTTCCATTTTATTATCTAGGTTTTTTACAATATCAATACCAATTTATTGTAGTTAAATTTTAATGTAAGTTATCATATTTACGTGTGTAAATGTAAGATTAGTATGCATGAATTTTATTTAATATAAGGTAGTGTTTAACATGTTTATTTAGAGTAGAATGATATTAGTAATTATTTAGATTAGTATTCTCAATTAATTATAACAGTTTGTAGGTTACGTGGCATTTATCTCTTGAGCCTCGTGGAGTTAGAGTTGAGAAATCACTAAAATACCATTAACTCTTAGGAAAACCCACTTGGCATGACGTGAGCCGGCTTAATTTTGATTGAGCAGTCTTAAATCATGTCGAGCCGGCTCAAGCATTTTTGAGTCGTTTCTTACCGCCAGAGAAAAAATTATGATTAGAGATAACTTGTGAGTCGGCTCAAGCATACTTGAGTAGTCTCAAACTGTTATACAAACCGCATTAATACCTGACATGTATTTGATTTAATATATTACTTGATTTATTACATTATACATGTCTCATTCAAGCTATGCAATCTTTATTGCTGAACCTACACCACTTACATGAATAATCCTGTTACATGTTAGACTCGACTGGACTCGAACCATGAATACAACTTGACACGAATACTCAGACATGACATGAATACATCTTGACACGAATACATCTTGATATGAATACTTGAACTCAACTCGAAAACTTGACATTGAACTTGTATCTCTAAAATATTCATGGATTCAGGCAAGGCTTGTGACATTATCCATAATGTAGAATATGTGCACTTGACATGAACTCAACTCGAAATCTGAACTTGCAATATCTCATTTGTATTCATGGATTCGGGCAAAACTTGTGACATTAACTACAATCTAGAATACACTGGGTGTTAGGGTAGTTTGAGTGTGAATCCAATGGAATCTCAGGAGTCCCATTACTCTTTTGACACGGGCTGACTCCTATATAGCTTAGGGTCCCGTTGTTCGGGCTCGTGATTCCTTGCTCCTGGGGCCCTATCCTTGGGTTTTAGAATACTCTTAAAATTGGTTGATATTCATATTTGAACTGACGTTAGATTAGATTACCCTTATAGTGACCTCTTAGAATTTATTGCCTGACATTTCTTGTTCATCAGTTATGCTTATTATATGCCTCCTTTACCGACACCATGCTTACACTGAACTGCCATCCTTATGTAGTTTGCCATGCTTATGTAGTTTCCATGATAATTACCACGTCATACTTGTTCACATGTTCATTATTTTCCTTCATGCTATATTATATATCGCGTTGCACCTATTTATATACTTCACACCTTTATTGGGGACTTACCGAGCGCAAGTTCGCTAACGGGCAGCCTACCTTGTTTATTTTTTCCTTAGAATGTTCATTAGGTGACTTAGGGACGGAATAAATAGAACCGATAGAGTAAGAGTATTCTCAACTCGCATTACAAGCGGACGACTAGTTTCCTTTCATCTTTTCATATCAGTATGCCTTTCTGTTAAGGCTTCTTTATGTTATCTTATCTTGTATTTCAGACATCTTGTTATCGTTTGAAACTCTATGGAATCTTGAATGTAATAAATAATAGTTGGATTTTATTCACTTGTTATTTCTTGTTTCTTTATATTGCTTATAAACACTTAGCATATTTGTTACGAGAAATGACCTTCTCGGAATAAATACGTCGCGGATCTCGTCGCATGCTTATTACCGTCTCTTTGGAAGCGGGGTATGACAGGTTTTACTGGTGGCCTATACTGGTCAGTTTTGCATGACATCGAAAGAAATATATTACAAGAATTTTGAAATCCAACAATTACATTTAACCTTTTCTTTGAATTTCATCATAATCCTTGAATCCATCTTGAACTTCACTCTCAACTTCCGTGAAAATCACATCTCGACTTTTGATTCCTTGAATTCAGCCCACTCCTTTCCACTTGCATCTCTTAGAAATTTTTTGTGTCCTTAAACCGTTCTCGTTAACTTCAAACTCTCTCTCTTTGCTACTCTCGACTGTCGTCAAAGGATGGTAGTATTCACGATTCCCTCGAGATCTATTCTAGTTGAAAACCTTCTTATCGACCAGAGTACTGACTGATGGAGCGCGACAATGTAACATGACTGCATTATCCTGATCCTACCCCTTGCTCTGTTGCAACATTTTTCTTGAAGTAATTACGAGGACTAAATTATTTTTAAGGAGGGTAGAATGTAATGACCCCAAAATTCTTATACATTCGTATTATCTTTGTTTAATAAAATACTTTATTTATTTGTTTTTGGTATTTTCCGTATATTTTTGTTTTCCATTAAATATATTATTTTAATAATTCTATTTTATCTCTCCATCCATTTTTCCTAATATTTCCCTAAGCCCAACAATCCAAACCTACCCAATTCTTTTCGTTTCCCTTCACCTTTCTTCCCTTTCTTTTCTTTAGAAGCCCATGAGCCCAAAACCCCACAAGCTCCCAAACTTCCCATGCAAATACCCCCGGCTACTGTTCACCTTCTCATAACCAATCCCATTAATTCACTCCCTATTAAACAAAACACTAACTCTAACTTAATCCCCCATGCTGCACCTTCCCCCTTCTCCATCTTCCACCCTCCTCTCGTTCTCTTCTCCTTCTTCATTTCCATCTTCCCTTACCATCCCTTATAACCTGAGAGCCTAAGCCAACGCTGTCAACCGCTAAGCCGAGCCCCTCCTCCTCCTCATCAACTAGTCAACACCGCCATTATCTCCCTCTCCTCTTGGCCAACCGAAACCTAGCACCAAGCAATCCACAACATCCAAACCTGTAACATTTCAGAAAATAGAAAATATTATTTTTGGAATTTAAATAATAAAATAATAAATTTCACAGATATTATGCGATTATAGATTTCAGTTTTCGTAGATTGGTATAATTATATGCCTATATTTTTTGAATATAATTGGAATTTAAAAATGAAATATCATTATGAAAGTATTTATTTAATTGGGCTTTTTATAAATTAATATATATAAATATATACATACAAGTTTATGATAAACTTTATTAGTATTTTCCTAATTATGCATTAAGCCAAGTCCATTTTGTTAAACATGCTTTGTGTGTATGATATGTAACATTTTATTCATGATTTATATCATGGTTTCATTTTTATTTTATTTTTAATTTGTTTTAAAAGAAAAAAGAAAAAAAGAAAAGAAAATAATAATAGGGGGGCAAGAGGGTATGGAGCAATAAATGGTGGGAATTATTGTGCATGGCTAATATTAGCCATTGTTTTCTTCATCTCTCTCTTTCTCTCCTTCCCTCTTCTTCATTTCTCCTTCTTCTTTCTTCAACTCCTCTGCAAGACCTTTCTCCACCTCCTAAATCCCACACACACACCCACTTAAAAATCCTCACAAATCATCACAAAATCCTAATTTTGTGCCTTCAAGATACTTATGAGAGCCAAATCCTTCATCTTGAAGCCTTGCAAAGCTCAGGACCTCCATCAAGCTAATCTAGATGTAATAAGTCAACCTTAATCTTGTTTTATCAAACCCCCTGCCTTAACAACTCTTAATTAAGTTAAAAAAAGTGTGTTTTAAGTAGTTTTAAAACTTAAAGAGAGGTTTTGATGTGAGATTGGGGTTATGAAAATTCTTGGGTTGACAACACCTTAATCTAGGCTAGATGAGGGTACCATAGTGTTAATTATCCCTTATTAAACCCCCAAGACTTCACTAATCTATCATGATATTTGAATTAGTGTTAAAACTAGTATTTAGTTAAAGGCTAGGCTTTCAAACTAAATCTGCTATTAAACCAGTAACCTCAGAATTATTTTTCAACTACAGAAAGCTTGTTATTGAATGATGAGTGCACCCTCGAAACACGAGTCCTTCCTTCCAAACCTTGGCCGCCAATTAATGCAAAATGGCAGCAAATCTCGGGTATTTTTAAGAGTTGGGATCTGGGGTTTGGTCTGTAGCCCACTCACTAGATAATTAGGCCTATCCTATATGCTAAAAAGTCTAATTTCACCTTTAGAATAATCTGGAGTTATTTTACTAAGTATCTGTCAATATTTCACGATATTTGAAAACTCAATTTTTCATATTTGAGTTTTGACTTGGTCGTTTGACGTTCATACGTCGATATCATGGTTGTTTTGTTGTTTTAGCATGCGTTGACCATGGGTTCTAACCTATGTGCACTACGCTCGTCGTATCTGTTTTCGATTTAGATTTTTATGCGATACGATATGCTTTGAATTGTAGGTACAAGCGCATGGACTTTCAGGACGACAAAGGAGGGCAAGGCATCCGTCGGAATCGGGTAGAGTGGGGCAGAGTTAGGTGAGTGTTCATATAAGAATATTGCATTATTATATCGCCCATTCTTAATCATATTTCAAATAAATAAGTGCTTTTGATTCATGTCTGCTAAATAGTTGCAGCTTACAGGTTCTCAGAACAGTACAATGAAATTCATGAAAAGACATTACAAAAGTGAGACGACGACCAACAAAAGATGAATCCGTATGATGCCGCCTAACAGTTCAAGGAACAAATGAAGATCAATAAACAGTTCCATGCACAAGACAGTTCAAGGGCAGCACAAGACACAAAACTTCAAAGCGAAGTTTACGGTAAAAATCCACAAATTCTGCACTGTTGGAAATCTGGAAGAAAGTAGAAAAGATTCTGAAGAACCAAGTGAAGAAAATAGAAGCAAAAGGAAACACGAAGCAACCCTGGAAAGTTGAGAAAGAGAGCCCTCAAGACGGCCGCGGATCCGCGGCCAAACATGGCATTCCGCTGCAGTTCCGCGGCCGTGCTGTGCACGTGTCGGTGCAATTTGTCGGTGGTGTCGGTGCTTTGACCCGGCTTTCTTAAGGTAGTCTTGTAATTTTAAATGTGGATCAGATGTAAACCCTAGGGTTTTTCCTATCTACAAATAGGAAACCCTAAAGCCTTATGAATGAATGCCTTTTTAATTTCTAGATTAAATTTTATTTTCATTATAATCGTCAAGAGGTGTCAATAAAAAGTAAGTTTTTTTTATCTTGAATATTTCTTATCTGCAATTTATTTTCCGCAATTTTCGTATCTATCTTTATTATCTGCAAATTAATTAGGTTATTAAAAGAAAATTATAAAAATGAATTTCATCATGACATCCTTAATGAGTGAGTAGTTCCTCACTTGTTAGGGTTAGGATTGGGTAGGTTTGAGAGATGGAAATCTCTCACTCCTTTCTTGCCCGTTTAATATTTTAAATTAGGAATCTATATAAATCAATCACCCACCGCTCACTACGGCACCCTATCCTACGAGATAGAGGTGATTCTCTAGTTAGACCGGTTGTGGTTGATTTAGATAGAGGTTAGGGCTAAGAATTAAGAAAGGACGGACAAGGGCCAAAAGGAAGAAACAAAGTTTCTCCCTAATCATGCTAATCTCCTTTGTTAATTATTACCCTAACACCTATGTTCTTAATTAGGGCAAAAGAAGTGGTGAGTAGAATTACCTTTCCAAACCAACCTAATCTTAATCCTAGCAAATTTTTAATCTAAATCAAATTCAATTTTAGTTTTTATAAAAATCAAAACCTACCATAAATAGAACTTAACTCGTAAGAATAATAAGAAAAGAACACGATTTCCCTGTGGACCGACCCGTACTCAACCGGTTAGCTACCAAGCGACACCGTTATTGATTGTGGTAATTCTTACTCTTTATTTTAAAACGCATACAAAATTTCTTCCAATCAAATGGCGCCATTGCCGGGGAAACGGTAGTTATTTCTTTTTGTAATTTCGGGTTAATTAGAAAAACATAAAAAATGAAAAATATAAAAATTATCATCTTGTTATTTTTTGAAGGGTTGTGTAAATTGCGCAGGAAAGGAAGACGGAAAATTTCAGATCTGGAGCAAAACCAGTGAACAAAACAGCAAACAGAAGATCTGAACAGACAGAAGAGAACCACAACAGACAACAGAAGAATTTTGGAGGATTGAACCAACTTACCTACCGTGGAACCGCCGCAGTATCAAGCTTTTGACCGTGGATCCGCGGCCCCTTGCTGACGTCAGCCCTTCAAATCCCTCTGTGAGTATTTCTTGTCTTCTCTGTAACCCCCTGATCTCCACTGAAAAATTTTCCTGCAGGGTTCTTTGCGCAAAAACTTCTTCTCCCTCTCCAATAAATCATTTTGTGTAGGATTCTTTGCGCCGCAAATAATAAAAAATTGGCAAGTGTTTTGGATTTTGTGTTAATTGCTTTGCATATTTAAAACGTACATTTAAGGGGCTCAAACACCAATCAAGATTGGGTGGAGAATTTCACTACCCTTTCTAAGACCCCAAAAATCACAAAAAGCATATGCATCAACCCTCGAGTTAATTAAATAATATTTAGACTCAGCCAATTAAGGACTGTCGTGCTCATTAGGACAGAGGAAGGTTGTGGGCAATCGGTCGTTTATCTAAACCCGACTTTATGGTGCCTAGGCTAGACAAGTGGGAAAGGTAATTTTGAAAGGCCCGTCTCACGGTGATTCGTGAGCGGATCTCTCATTTCTTTACTTGTGCTTACCTGGCCACAATTGGCGGTGAAGAGGCGATTTGAGGGATATCTCATAACTTGTCGCTTTGGACCAGTTAAGAGCGGTCTAGTTGACTTAAGAGACCCTAGATCTAGGCTTGATTGTGCATGTTTAACTGTGGTTGATTGAAATTAATTCCGTTCAAATATGTGCACACAAATCTTTATAAAAAAAAGAATTTTTTTACAAAAACTTGCCATTTGTCACTAGAAATCCATTGCACCCCACCTACATTTCACAATTCCCCATTGACTTTTTCTTACCCTCACCTTCTGCGTTTTGACTACACTGCAACTTGTTAGTGTATGTCCGGTTGGACTAGGGACACTAGCGCCCGTTTAATCCGTGTCTTGTTAGTTCCTACCGACGACGCGTTCGACTCCGAAGTCGAAATTCCCTCCACTTCTTTACCTTCGTCTTCACATTCATCTTCTTCTAAGGAGATATCAGGATGCGATCCTAACAACCCCTTACCTACTTCGGGACTGATTCCACCTCAGCTGGGTGCGAATAACCCACAATACCCGCCTGTTGAAGCGCACCAACGAATCGTGTTCCAGGATCTTTTCTATCTCACCCGCTCCGCACTTCCTACATGTCTTTCACTTCCACCACCTAATGGGGATAACTTTGAAATTAAGCCCCACTTCATCAACATGTTGCCCAAATTTCACGGGCTGGAATCCGAAGATGCTTATATCTTCATAAACAAATTCCAGAATGTTTGTGCAATGATGAAGACCACCCAACTGTCCGATGATGCCATAAGGCTACGAGTCATTCCCTTCACATTATGTGACCTAGTTGAAAAGTGGCTATATAGTACTGCATCGCATTCCATAAACAGTTGGGAAGAGTTTGTTAAAGCTTTTCTTAAAAAATTTATCCACATCACAAGACGACAAGAATTCGTAATGAGATTAATCAATTTTCCCAGCTTCCTACCGAACCTTTTTAGAAGTGTTTCGAAAGATTCAAAGACCTTCTTGTTCAGTGCCCTCATCACAGTATTGAGAAATGGCAACTTTGCCAAACTTTATACAAAGGAATGAACCCATCAACTAAGCAGTTGCTGGAAACCATTTGTCAAGGTCACTTCCTAATCAAATCAAGCGAGGAAGCTTGGCAATTTCTCGACGATCTTGCCGAACAAACACTTCAGTGGGAAAGCACTAGACAGACCACTTCATCCACTTCATCTACCTCTTCCGGTCAGTCTATGGCGGGCATTCATCAACTTGACATGTCGATTGCAATGAAGGCCGAAATGGCTGCAATCACGAAGAAACTAGAGGCAATTGAGAGCAAATTCTCATCGCCTTCTCCTGCCCCTACTTTACCCACTCGCACTATATGCGCTTGTTGTTCGGATCCATCCCACTTGACTGAAGAGTGTCCTTACAATCCACCTGCTCAAGGACAGGATCAAGTCAATGCTGCCTTTCAGCAAAGACAAAGAAATGATCCATACTCTTCAACTTACAATCCTGGTTGGAGGAGCCACCCAAATTTCTCCTGGAATCAAAATCAACAACAATTCCAAGGAAATAACAATTTCCAGAGGCCTCCTCCACAACAACAAGCTCATTAACAAACTCAATATCAGCAACCTTTCCAACTCCAACCTTACCAAAATCAAATGAACAATTTTGCTCCAAACAACTCTTTTTCTCAAAACAATTTTGTTCAGCCAAATAACGATAAGGTTTTCTCGTTAGAACGAAGTCTGGATGCGTTTCTAAAACAATCAACTCAATCATCCGTCAATATCCAGTCTTCCATTCAGTCTTTGGTGCAACACACTGCTTCACATGATCAAAGCATCAAAGCAATTGAAGCTCAAATTGCACAACTGAATGCTGCTATAAGCGAGCGAGAAAATGGAAAGCTTCCATCTCAACCATTGCCAAATCCCAGTCACACACAAAATGCACATGTTGCCCATGAACAAAAAAATCATAATGTGAGTGCTGTAACCATGTTGAGATCTGGAAGAATGTTGCACAATAATGTGGGCATTAATAATGACACCCCGGACGCTTCTTCTTCTTCATCATCTTCAGAGCCTGTTCTCCATTCTTCACAAGGCTCTAATTCGTCTACTACTCCGATCGGACCCACATCTCACTCCACGAAGACACCAACACTGGGATCCGTTCCAACTCCGCAATTTCCTCCACAAATATTGGACTCAACAAATTTTCAAAATGTTCAATTTCCAAACAGGTTGAGATCCAATAAAACAAGTCCACAAATGGAGAAGATTGTGGAGTTATTTAAACAGGTTAGCATTAACATTCCCCTCTTAGATGCAATCCAACAAGTCCCTTCTTACGCTAAAATCTTAAAGGTTTTATGCACCAAGAAGAGGAAATCACAGGTACCCAGAAAGTTTTCTTGGCTAATACAGTGAGCGATACTCTTACCCAATCTTTACCTCAAAAGCAAAAGGACCCTGGCTGTCCTATAATTTCAATAACTATTGGGGATAAGAACATCAATCGCGCACTTTTAGATCTTGGTGCAGTGTTAACCTGCTTTCCTATTCAGTATATGAGCAATTAGGTGTTGGAGAGTTGCAACCCACACATTGTACTCTCCAAATGGCCGACCGATCTATCACCCATCCTAGAGGTGAGTTAGAGGATGTGTTGATTAAAGTAGGGGATTTCATATTCCCTGTTGATTTCATTGTTATAGACACACAGCCTGTAGCTAACCCCCGGAGTCAAATTCCGGTGATTCTCGGTCTCCTATTCCTTGCAACTTCTAATGCGGTGATCAATTGTTGAAATGGTTCAATGAACCTATCTTTTGAAAACATGACAGTTGAGCTCAACATTTTTAAGTTGGGGAATCAACCTTCCGAGCCTAATACTAATATACTTGATATTTGCTCGATCCAAGAGATCACTCAGGAGGACTGTGAGCTCGAAAAATTTCTGTTCGATCACAACAACTTTGACACCACCAGTGTGTTCCTCCTAGAATCTGATACTGCTTTCACACCCGATAATGATTACGAGTGTTTCACTTTTTCGAACGATTTTGAAGAATCACCACCCGAGATTGAAACCTTTGAATTTTCGGATGAGTTAACTGAACCATCCGACTCGGTTGCTTACACTCGCTTTGAACCCCTGTTGGAATCCTTCGAGTTTGAGACAATTTCACCAATTTCATCTTCAATTGTTTCGCCTCCAACACTCAAACTCAATCTATTGCCGTCTCACCTTAAATACGCTTACTTAGGTGAGAATGAGACCCTTCCTGTTATCATATCGACATCTCTAGCCACCGAGCAAGAGAAAGACATTTTAACGGTCTTACAAAACAATCGGCAAGGTTTTGGCTGGACTATGGCGGACATCAAGGGGATTAGTCCCCTAATTGTTGAACATCATATTCATATAATAGATGATGCCAAGCCAGTAAGGGATCCACAGAGACGCCTCAACCCAATCATGAAGGAGGCTGTTAAAAAGGAGATCGTAAAATGTCTTGATAGTGCTATCATTTACCCTATCTCCGATAGCCAATGAGTTAGCCCCATTCATGTTGTCCCCAAGAAATCTGGCATAACGGTCATAACTAATGAGGCGAATGAGTTAATACCTACTCGCACCCAAACTGGGTGGCAAGTATGCATCGATTATAGAAAACTCAACGCCGCAACACGGAAAGACCACTTTCCATTACCTTTCATTGACCAAATGCTAGAACGATTGGCTGGACATGAATTTTATTGCTTTTTGGATGGCTATTCCGACTATAATCAAATTCCCATCGCCGAAAAGGACCAAGACAAGACCACATTCACTTGTCCGTTCGGTACGTTTGCCTACCGTCGCATGCCCTTTGGGTTGTGCAATGCACCCGCTACTTTTCAGCGGTGTATGATGGGAATTTTTTCAGACATGGTTGAAAAATTCTTGGAGATCTTCATGGATGATTTCTCCATTTTCGGCGACTCCTTTGATGAGTGATTGCTACATTTAGACGCAGTCCTTACCCGTTGTAAGGATAAGAATCTTACTCTAAATTAGGAGAAATACCACTTTATGGTACGAGAAGGTATTATCTTAGGACATATCATCTCGCAAAATGGTATCGAGGTAGATAAGGCAAAAATTGAATTTATTTCCAATCTTCCTCCTCCCGAGCGCGTCCGAGAAATTCGTGCCTTCCTTGGCCATGCCGGTTTCTATAGACGGTTCATCAAGGATTTTAGCAAGATTGCTAGACCCTTGACTCTCTTGTTGGCCAAGGACGCTACTTTTGATTTTGACTCGAGCTGTATGAAGGAGTTCGAGTCTTTGAAAAACTCGCTTACTTCCTCTCCCATTCTTTCATCTCCTGACTGAACGCACCCATTTGAACTTATATACGATGCATCTGATTTTACCATTAGTGCTGTCCTTGGATAGCACATCAATAAGATTTCGCATGTAATTTATTACGCTAGCCGGACATTGAATGAGGCCCAATTAAATTACACAACAACTAAAAAAGAATTCTTAGCTGTTGTGTTTGCACTCGAAAAGTTTAGGCCCTATTTAATCGGCTCTCCAGTCATCGTTTACACTGACCACTCAGCTCTTTGCCATCTTTTTGCGAAGAAGGATGCTAAATCTCGTCTTATACGTTGGATCCTCCTACTACAAGAGTTCGATCTTGTCATCAGAGATAAGAAAAGATGTGAAAACGTAGTCGCCGACCATCTTTCACGCCTTCCTTCTTTGCTAACACTTCAATTTCCAATAAAGGACGTTTTTCCAGATGAGCAGCTCTTAACTGTGTCATGGGAAGCTTGGTTCACAGATATTGTAAATTATGTGGCCACCGGACTTATACCTACTGATTGGTCGAGTAAGGACAAACTCTGATTCCTATCCCAAGTGAAACATTTTTACTGGGATGAACCGTATCTCTTCAAATACTGTTCCGACCAAATCATTCGTCGGTGTGTCCCCGACAAAGAGTTTATGAGCGTGCTGTCTTTTTGCCACGATCAAGCGTGTGGCGGGCATTTTGGCCCTAAAAAGACGGCAGAAAAGATCTTGCAGTGTGCCTTCTATTGGCCACAACTTTTTAAAGACGCACACGATTACTGCAAGACATGCTCCCGGTGCAAACACTTGGGCCAGATATCTAGGAGAAATGAAATGCCGCTCCAACCAATTTTGGTTGTTGAAATTTTTGATGTTTGGGGGATAGAATTTATGGGACCATTTCCCAATTCCTTTGGGAACATGTATATTCCACTCGCTGTTGACTATGTTTCTAAATGGGTCGAGGCTGTGCCCATCCGAGCTAATGACAACAAGGTTGTCGTTAGATTTCTCAAAGAAAACATCTTTTCTCGATTTGGGCATCCTCGCGCAATTATCAGTGATAATGGATCTCACTTTTGAAATAGGACTTTCGAGTCCTTAATGCGGAAATACTCCATTACTCACAAGCTGTCAACGCCCTATCATCTCTAAACTTGTGTGGCAAGCCGAGATTTCAAATCGGCAAATTAAACAGATATTGGAGAAAACGGTTTCCAAAAACCGTAAAGATTGGTCGTCAAAACTTATTGATGCCTTTTGGGCATTCCGAACTGCCTTTAAGACCGATCTTGGCATATCTCCATATAGGCTTGTTTATGGAAAGGTTTGCCACCAACCTGTTGAAATTGAGCATAGGACATTTTGGGCAATAAAAGAGTTGAATTTATCTCTAGGAGACGCGGGCAGCAATAGAAAGCTGCAGTTGAATGAATTGAACGAGCTTCGGGATGAAGCTTACGAGAATGCAGTAGTCGTTAAATACAGAACGAAGGTGTTTCATGATAAATACCTTATGCGAAAAACTTTCAAACCTGGTCAACAGGTTTTACTTTACGATACGCGATTGCACTTCCATCCCGGAAAGCTCTGATCTCGATGGAAAGGGTCATTTTTGGTACGCACCGTATATCCGCACTGTGCGGTCGATTTAGAAAATCCAGAGGACGGTTCACTATTTAAACTGAACGGACATCGACTTAAACCGTTCCTCACCGCGGACCCTTCGGAGGAGCTCCTGTTTCTGCAGGAGCCGATATACATTGACTGATCTTCCTCCATCTACCCCTAAATTTCGATTATCAAGCCAAAACACTGTTTCAAACAAGTTTGGGGGTATGTATCACTTGTAATTTTATAAAAACAAAATAAAAATAAGAAATTTTGAAAATAAAAAATATATATATAATTTTTTTTTAGGTATTTTTGTAAATTTCCAAAAATAAAAAAAATAATAATTTGTTTTTAATTTACAAATAAATTCCTCTTTTTAAGAGGACTTTTTTTGCTAATAACCAACACACTCCCTCTATAAATAAAACCTGACCCCTCTGCGGTTTTCATAACGCTAATTTTTCAACTCTCTCAAAACCCTAGCCGCCGCTCAAGTTTTTGCAGCAAGATCTCCCTGCGCCGCCGCCATTCCGCCGCCAAACCCTGCATCCCGCCGTGCTTCTGCCGCTCCCTTGCTGCGTCACCCTCTGAAATCTTCAGAGGAGGTTTGCATCATCTCTCCCTCTCTGTAATTTTTTTTTATAAATCTGTGAACTTTCTGAATGGCACCAACCATGCAATTAGAACAAGATTTTGCACTCTCACACAATTTACGGAAGTTATTTTGCTGATGAAATCACACGGCGAGGGTGGAACTTTTTAATTTACAATCATCCCAATGCCTACGCTCTTCCAGATCTAGTTACTCGTTTTTACGAGTGCATGGAAGAAGGTTGCCTAACACAATACGGTTTTATTAAATTATTTTGGTGAGATAGAGAAATAATCATTGATAAGGACTTCATCCATGAAGTCATCTTAATTCCTAGGCTGCCTGTTCACGACCAACCTCTTCAATTTGAAGACTACTTACCCTTAATGGGTAATGACTGTTCGAGGGAACCTAGGAAGGGCATACAGGCTAGAACCATTTTCGCCAATGTATTAACCGTGTGTCGTTGGGCACAAAACAACATTTTTGGCAGTTCATATAACACAACATTTTTCACCCCATCTCTTCATATCATGCACACCTTAATGACTAGGAACACTAGATTTGACATGTGCATGGTTTTACTCAATTCAATTGGTGCTGGCAAAAGGGCCGCAAATTACCCATGTCCTATGTTAGTGACACAACTGTGTCGCTATTTCTTCCCCGTGGAGGAATTTGAGTTTTACAAGCATGGAGGTATACCCATTAGGCCTCTTATTGAGGGCATATCCACGTCCTATACCTGCCTAACTGCTGTATGGTCGCGAAGAGAACCAGCCGAACATGTATCCGCCAGAACACCCATCTCCAGCTCGACCGCGAGCGGGGAAGAGCTTACCCCTGCAGAACATGCACGTCTTCTTAGAAGAGCCATTAGGGGGATTGATAATTTGGTGGGGATGGTGATCAACTTGGATCACCGGGTGACAGAGATTGAACATGACGTATCTACGCTACTGGCGAGAGAGGAACATTCCCGTTCACGTTCAAGGGGACGACGAGGTCCTGAGCAATGAGGGCACTGCTTTTGGTAAGTTTGGGGGTGGAGGTGGTTTGTAAATAGTTATCTTTGCATTGCATATTCTTATTTTTTGTACATATTTGTTTTTTTTCCTTTGCATATTTAATTCCTCATTGCATGTTTATAAAAAATTATAAAAATAAAAAAATATATATAAAAAATAAAATCAAATAAAAATTCGAAAAATTAAAAAAATTGAAAAATTCAATTTTGGCCATATTTGACTTAAGTTTGACAAGATGATTAACTAGTTAGGAAAAACTAGATCCTAAACTTAGTAAATTAAAAACCCTAAAAATAACCTTTCTTTAAGTTTAACTGTAGAAAATATATGCCCTTGTAGATTATTTAGAAATAGACAAATTTTGAATTCAATTCTTGGGCTAAGTCAAAATAAGGGAAAAATATTGAAATTTTTATTTGAAGTGTAAGTCTGAAAAATAATTCTGAACCATTAGTCTAAATTCTGAAAATATATACCCTACAACTAGCACCTACACGCACCTTGAAACTTGGAATAGTAGAGGATACCTTGAAATGCTCGTGTCTAAAATCCTTAGTATGAAGGGAAAATAAAATAAAAGTACAAGTGTGAAATAAGAGATATAAAAAAATGAACACTGGTTTTGTAATTACTTGAGGCTGCATAAATAAAAAAATATATAGCGAGGGTGCTTTATCACCTAGTGCCTTAGACCAACTGGTTTGGGAGTCACTGCTAAAGCCTTAGGTATTACAAGACGAGGAATTACGACTTAATGCGAGAACACATTTTGTAATCGGTCGTTAGTACCTCAAGAAGTATTAACGGTCGTATGAAGGATGTGTGAGCGATTTAATCTAAAAATTCACCAAATAAAAGTATTTTTGGACGATGGACAAGAGTAATACAGCTAGAATTGAATTTCCAAGTGTAGGGATGATATATACACACACGTAGGGGTATATGATTGGGGTTCAGATAAGAGATAGGAATGAAAGATAGGGCTTATATCTTCAGTAGAGATGATAAAAATTCCTAAGTTGAGATGGAACCTTAGGAGGAAAATTCAAAAGATGCTAAAAGCTTTATAAATTTGCAGAACATATATGATCTTAAGTTAAATGAATAGCAAGTGTGAAAAATATGGGTTGATGATTTCTAAGTTAAAGATAATAGAATTTCTTACTAGAATACCTAATTGAAGAATGAAAGTCAATAGGCCAAATTGATCGGATTTTGTGGGTAGTATCCACTGAAAACCCTCAGGAGACAACATTCCTCCTACTAGGGACACCTAGAGGTTTAACGGCTTGTTGCACGAGCTCAGTGCAATCGCGATTCCCTGCGAAAATGAGGTTAGGTTTTTTTCGAGAATAAATTGGTTTTGCTCGGGACGAGCAAAAGATAAGTTTGGGGGTATTTGTTCATATCAGAATATTGCATTATTATATCGTCCATTCTTAATCATATTTCAAATAAATAGGTGCTTTTGATCCATGTCTGCTAAATAGTTGCAGGTTACAGGTTCTCAGAACAATACAGTGAAATTCATGAAAAGACGTTGCAAAAGTGAGACTACGACCAACAAAAGATGAATCTATATGATGCCGCCTAACAGTTCAAGGAACAAATGAAGATCAATAAACAGTTCCATGCACAAGACAGTTCAAGGGTAGCACAAGACACAAAACTTCAAAGCGAAGTTTACGGTAAAAGTCCACAAATTCTGCACTGTTGGAAATCTGGAAGAAAGTAGAAAAGATTCTGAAGAACCAAATGAAGAAAATATAAGCAAAAGGTAACATGAAGCAACCCTGGAAAGTTGAGACAGAGAGCCCTTAAGACGACCGTGGATCCGTGGCCAAACCTCCGCGGTTCCGCTGCCGTGCTGTGCACGTGTCGGTGCAATTTGTCTGTGGTGTCGGTACTTTGACCCGGCTTTCTTAGGGTAGTCTTGTAAATTTAAATGTGGATCAGATGTAAACCCTAGGGTTTTTCCTATCTATAAATAGGAAACCCTAAATCCTTATGAAGGCTTGCCTCTTTGAATTTCTAGATTAAATTTTATTTTCATTGTAATCGTCAATAGGTGTCAATAAAAAGTAAGTTTTTTTATCTTGAATATTTCTTATCTGCAATTTAAAATATTTCTTATCTGCAATTTAATTTCCGCAATTTTCGTATCTGTCTTTATTATCTGCAAATTAATTAGGTTATTAAAAGAAAATTATAAAAATGAATTTCATCATAACATCCTTAATTAGTGAGTAGTTCCTCACTTGTTAGGGTTAGGATTGGGTAGGTTTGAGAGATGGAAATCTCTTACTCCTTTCTCGCCCGTTTAATATTTTAAATTAGGACTCTATGTAAATCAATCACCCACCGCTCACTACGGCACCTTATCCTACGAGATAGCGGTGATTCCCTAGTTAGACCGGTTGTGGTTGATTTAGATAGAGGTTATGGCTAAGAATTAAGAAAGGAAGGACAATGACCAAAAGGAAGAAACGAAGTTTCTCCCTAATCGTTCTAATCCCCTTTGTTAATTATTACCCTAACACATATGTTCTTAATTAGGGCAAAGGAAGCGCTGAGTAGAATTACCTTTCCAAACTAATCTAATCCTAATCCTAGCAAGTTTTTAATCTAAATCAAATTCAATTTTAGTTTTTATAAAAATCAAAACCTACCACAAATAGGACTTAACTCGTAAGAACAATAAGAAAAGAACACGATTTCCTTATGGACCGACCCGTACTCAACCGGTTAGCTACCAAGCGACACCGTTATTGATTGCGGTAATTCTTATTCTTTATTTTAAAACGCATACAAAATCTCTTCCAATCAGTGAGTAGATGTATATTTACAGGGGAAGTCGGGTGGATGATGTATATCACCCCCGCAACTGTAGTACTATGATACTATATGTCACACCCCGCTTCCCAAAAGAGCGGTAATGGCACGTAACAAGCCCGCGGTGTATCTATTTAGAGAATGTCATTTCTCAAAACAAATACACTAAGCGTAATATAAGCAGTATAATGATGACAAGAAATGACAAGTGAAAATAAAATCCAACCACTTTATATATTTATATTCTTAACTTTACAGAGTTTAACTGATACAAATGTCTGAACATAAAAAGAAAGTGTCTAAACATGTGGCTTACTGAAGAAGAAAAGCAGAAAAGAAAACTAATGATTTGCTTTAGCTGCGAACTGGTTGTAATTCTCTGCGGTGGATACCACCTCCTCTAATCCTAAGTCACCTGACGAACATTCCAAGAAACAAAAGATGGGTGGAATGCCCGTCGGCGAACTTGCGCTCGGTAAGTCCTAGATGTGTAATATATAGATTGGGTGCAGGATGAGATGTAATATAATATAAATAAAAAATCGTAATATGTGAACAAGTATGGTAATATATATATATGGAAACTATGTAAGCATGGCAAACAAATTTAATATGGCCGTGGGATGTAGGTATAGTGAAAATGAAGTGAATGCAAGTGTCCTAAAAGGGTCTCTAAAATGGTAAATTTAATTAACGTGAGTTCAAGTGTGAATGTCAACCAAATCTCAAGAGTATTCTCGAACCCAAGGCTATCGTCCAGGGGCAAGGAATCATGGGTCCAAAATAGCGGGACTTCAATTGTTATTGAAATATTCCAAACCCAACAGGCTATTGTCCAGGGGTTCAATAACACGGGCCCTTATTAGTGAATTCATGATGTACTGTTTCAGCCCGGTATCACAGCAACGTTATTTATAATAATTGGACTCATGAGATTTCGTCGGATTCATACTTAAACTACGCCAACACCACGTGTATATTAGTATATGATTAATGTTACGAGTCTTGATCGAATCCATGAATACAAAAGGTGGTGTATGATATCAAGTTTTCAAGATTGAGTTCATGTAGTCATGTCAAGTGCAAGTCATGCCAATTGTATTCATGGTTCGAGTCAATTTGGTTCAAGTAGTGTACATATTGGCTTCAAGTATTTATGATTGAATTGTGTCAAGATCAAGTCAATTCTAGAATATAATGGCTTAATCACAAGTCATATAGATAAAAATAAATAAGCAATCACAGAACATGATATGAGATAAGTATACAAGTAACGTCCAAAAACAATGTTGTAAATAAGTGTTGTGTACGGCTAATCAATCAAGTCAATAAATTTTGGAATATAAACGGAAATATAGATCTAAGTGTTGTGAACGCGTGAGTTTCAGTCTCGCCTAAATACGACTAACGGTATCGGAGATATACTCGTTTTCGTATCGTCGAGCAAAACATATCAGAATATGTTCAGCACCGTCATATATTTTTAAAACGCAGTTTGAGTTAATTTCCATCCAGTTTCATGTTACAAAAATTATTATAAATTTGTAGTTCTTTCTATGTACTTATCCAAAACACCAAGATTCACATGATTTGGATTTCTGAAACTCTACTTACGATCATTTTAATATCAGCATTTAAAACAGAAATTCAGATTTCTGGACAACAACTATATATTGTATTGCAAAGCCTATATCGGGTTATTTCATGCATTTCTAAGTAATCTAATATACAGAAAATTATAGTTCTAACAATTGTACATCTACACATCTAAAGTTTGTCACGAACGGATATTGGGAGTTTGAGTTATGTCCTATTTAAAAATACTGTGTGAATCAGGACAGATTCTGTCCAGATTCGTCACTAAATATTGTAACGATGTTTTCTATATTTTTCGTCGGTTTTCAGTAAAAACTTAAAACTAAGAAAATCTAGATATTTCGATGTATATGTTTAAAACATCTGAAAAAACTTAATTTGGATCAACTATTACAGAGTTATTGTCTCTCGAAAAAGACCCTTATTGGCAGTTTTCTGATTTTAAAAACAGTGAATAAAAAACTACGTAACTCTAAAACTGTTATTCGGTTTGATATAAAATTTTACTGGAAACCTGAAATTCTATCTATCATATAATATAGTTTTCCTAAAATGTCCAAAGGTTAAGATTGATTTTCTAAAAATTATTTTGAAGGTAAAGCCATTTCTTCAATGTGGTATTTGAGATTGACAAGGTCATGGTATTTATTTGAAATCTCGTTTTCTTTTAAAATTAAATATAAATAAAATAAAATAAAAATACCGAGCAATAAATTATGAAAGGCATACGGATAAGCATACGAGTCGATCATGATATATATACTAAAATCGACAAAAAAGATTAATAAAGATTCTATACAAAAATTATTAAATACTTTTCTTTTGTTTTGAATAAACGATCGTGTTATGTGATGGTATGCAATATAAGATGATACGATTCACATATTTTCATAACTACTAAAACATGAAATAAGATAATCACTACTAGTTAAAAACGTATCATATTTATGAAGATAAATAAGTTTACAAAACAATTAACTATTAAATTATCTATTTATTTTATGTGGGCTTTCTAAACAACGAGTTTACAAACGAAGTTAGCAAGTATGGACATCAGTGGAGACATGACAGGATGAAGATGATTCAACAAAATGAGGAGAAGAAACGAAGAGGACTTACATACACAAGTTAGTATTGTCACCGGGTTTGTCTATCCGCCGATAGCCTCACGTTACTAGCGAGACCTTCTTGAAAAATTCTTCATGTTCTTCTTCGAGAAATCTAGATAAAGAGAGAGATGTGAAATGATAGAAATGTGTGATGATGAAAAGAAGAGGAGTGAGATATAAAAAAGATTTATGGTCAACATAATTCTAATAAAAACCATTCTAATTAATTTCAGACTTAAAATAAAGATGAAATGAAAAGTCTGATTTGTAGGTTATGAGAATAATAAAAATTGATAAATTTTTTTACAAGTATGGAGATTTAAATATGTGACTTATGAAATAACAATGCAAGGAATTAACCAATGAGCTACAAGGTTGTTTATGCACATATTTAATTAGAATTAAATATATGTTGTTGCTTGAAAAGAAAGTGGGCTGTTGGGCTCATAGTTTTAAAAATGAAAATGAAAATGAGATTAGATTTGGGTTATGAGCCGGGTCAGGTCTTGCATTTAATTTGAAATAGGTTAAGATTTAGTTTAAAGAAATGGGTTTGGGAAAAATAGATGAAATAATAAAATAATATATTGAATAGAAAACGAAATATACGAAAAAATACTATGAATAAATAAATACAATATTTTACTAAAAAAAGAAAACACGAAAATATAGTAATATTGGGGTCGTTACATCCTACCCTTCTTAAAATAATTTCGTTCTAGAAATTAATTAAGAAGGATGTTGCAACAGAGTAAGGAAAAAAGATTAGGATGATATCGTTTTCGAGCTCCATCGATCGATACTCTAACCATTTGAGCTAATAGGCCTAAGAGATACAAATAGAAAGGGTGAATAAGAGTTAAGAATTCAAAAGTTGAGAGATAGACTTTAAAGAAGCCGAAGGTGGAGTTCAAGATGGATTCAAGCAATGGGGTAGGATTCAAAAGAAAATTCGAATGTAATAATTGGATTTCATAATTCTTTTATTATATTGAATACGATATTCTTGCAGAACTGACCGGCATGGGCCACCAAAAAAACATGTCACACCCCGCTTCCCAAAAGAGCAGTAACGACACGTGACAAGCCCGCGACGTATTTATTTAGAGAAGACCATTTCTCAAAACAAATATGCTAAGTATAATGACTCTGAATTTTCTGTACAAAATTTTTTCTTCTTAAAGTACAGAAAGGAGTTTGCAAGCTCGAGCACAATTTAAAAGTTATTTTTGTTTAAGAACAGCAAGAAAACACTTGTAGCTCATTGGTAAAGCCTTGCACTGCTGTGATGTAGCCCATGTGTTTGAATCCTATCAGCCACATATTATTTTTTCTGATTTTCTTTTAAATTTTTCGGAAGCCCAAAAGTTTACACGTGCACTGCACATAGAAATGAAAAGACAGAAAAACATGTGTAAAATGTTGTGTACACAGAGGAGTACACGCGGCAAAGATCCAACGGGCTCCCTCTTCTATATGGTCGGCGAGATCGAGCCTAGGGCCGGCACCGACGAGCCCCCTGTAGGGAATGGTCCCCGTGTTCTGTACACAAGCCCCTTGGCTTACCCCCATTACACCTGAACTGTTTGTTTTCTCTGAAACTAAACAGCGACTTCAATATTCACCTTTAATCCAATTTTAATGCATTTTAATTAAATCTTTCAATTCCAAAACCCTAATTTCACACTAAAAATACAACTCCATACCCTAGCCCCTCCTCATTCTGAAAATTATAGACAAAATTCTCAAAGTTTTCTAAGTACAAGAGGAGTATTAGTGGAGTTAGCAAGAGATCAACTTCCGACGAGGATCAAAGTTCCGGCAACTCCGCGACACGACGGCGAGAACAATCTATTCTCCTACCTCTTCTTAATATAACCAAGCGGTAAGTCACTCGCAATCCCTCTTTGTTCTCTTTGAAATCTCTTTTCAAAACGAACATCGGTAAGTGGAGTTAATACCGATGTCAATATTCTAAACCCTAAAAATACACTCTTTTCTTACAAATTGTTCATACAACTTTTACCTAATACTTGAAACATCATTGTACATGTTATAGAATAATTTTTAACTGAGAATTCCATGAAAAATAACTTCAATTTAACTTGTTCGTTAAAATACCATGAACATTAAATGCGACATCTTTATTCTCTAGCTTAATCATACCTCTAGAAAATTTCACGAGGTAATGACCTACCCCTCACATACACACATGATTCTATAGCACGATATATCTTGAACATACTTTTGTTACAACATTTCATTAAAATAGCATGAACTATAAAAACCCGTTTTCTTTAAATAGTATTATTAAACTCTTTGCGATTATGCCTCTACAACCCATTTTGGGGAACCCGCTATTAGATGGTGTAGATTATCGCACATTTTTGGGCTAGTAGAGCAAGATGCAGACCTCCTCACGGAGCATACGGTCTCGAAAGAATTTAAATACGAATTTAAAGAAAAACGAAATTTCTACTTTAATAAAGTTTAATTTTTAATAATTATATAAATATTATCAAACCATATATTTTCAAGTTATAATAAAATTCCATGTTTTTTAGAAAATAAAAGAATGACAAGTTTCACTAAAATACAATCAAGTATCAATTCAAAACAAGTCTTACACTAAAATACCTAGAACTATTCAAGCTAAGTTAATATTCACTAAAATTCTCCATATCTTTAAAAGTTACATCCATGAAAACCCTAAATAACATAACTAATTATCGAGATTTATTTTGAAAATATATAAAATATTTTTTCATAAAACCCTCTCGAGTTATATAAAATTACATATAAGGATTTTATTAAATATAGGTTTAAGCGGAATTCGTTCTCTTGAGCCCTAAGGAGCCGGAGAATATGAGTGCTTGCCTATTTAAGGTAGAAAACTAAAATGGAGTTATTTATGGTAATTGTCTTGGAAAAATACACAAACTATGTTGTCCATGTGCAGCAGTTACCGATAACTCCTAAACCTAATTCAGGATCCAAATCTGTTTTAAAGTGTCTGACTCAAGTCTAAGTCTGAGTCTAACATGAATCCAAATCAATATGAAAACAGTATACCAAACATGTTTACTTGAACTTGACCCTGAATACCAGAACAATATCAATATGCAACATGACTTGATTTGACCGAAGCATGGCTATATCTTGACTTGATTACATGACTACTTGATACATCCTAAACCAGATTACATGAACAACTTGTATCTATGGTATCGTCAAGTCTTGTAGCTATAAATCCACACAATATATATTACGGTGTTTAACGGGGGTATATTGGTACGGAATGTATTAGAAGTGGAACAAGACGGTCACTATAATACATCTAAGCTGAACATACATTGCCGTTGTCCCGTGGGTTTTTACGGGGCCTTGTACTCCCTATACCATAGTCCACGGAGCAAGTTGGACTTCTCTCGTATACACTGATACATTCTGTACCAAGCTACAAACAACTACGTTAGTATAACAAACATAAAATTACCAGTTCTATTCTCTTTACTTGTTCTATTCCACTCTTATCTTTGGGACTTACCGAGCGCTAGTTCGCTAACGACATTCCTATCTATTTTCTCTCTTTGGAATGTTCGTCAGGAGGACAGGATCTTCAGGAGACCGAACCCAGCCAAGAGTACATGGAGCAGATTGAGGCACAGCCAGTCTACTAGTTTACTTGTACTTATTTCCATTTATATGCCATTGTTTTTTATCATTGTACTTTTCCTTTGTAATGTAAAGAATGGATATTAATAAAAGTTGTTGTTTATATTACATTTCTTGTCATTCTTGTGCTTTAATTCACATATTGCTTATTTACACTTAGCGTGTTTACTTCTGAGTAAATACGCTGCGTGCCTCGCTACGTCCCCTTCCCCATACACCGGGAAGCGGGGAGTGGCAGGTTTTGTTAGCGGCCCATGCAGGCCCAGTTCTGTATAGAATCCTAAGCAATATGAAACAAGAATTATAAGAACCTGCAACAAAACATTCCTTACATTTTTAATCTCTTAAATCTATCATAACCCTTCCTTTTCTCTCAAGGTTATGGATTCTCCCAACAACACGAGTACGAATGTCAATGGAAACACTCCCCCACCTACTCTACCACCACCACCTACCGTTACAGCTCCCATCAACGAGCAGACGATACTTCTTGAGGCAATAAGAAGCCTCTTAGAGGGTCAGCAGCAGCAAACTGCTATCCCCATGCACCGCTCAGAGACTGAGGCACCTGGAGTCAAGCAATTACGGGCTTTGCATCCGAAGCATCTCTCTGGAAAAGAGAGCCCACTAGAGGTAGAGGAATGGGCTCAGTCAATTGAAGATGACCTGAAAGCAGCATAAGTGCCAGAGATTGATTGGGTGAGAGTTGCAAAGCTGCAACTCACAGATAACGCCAGATTCTGGTGGAAGGCTGAAGAAAGTCGACTCGCCCAACTGATTGAATGGAGAACTTTTTGTGATATGTTCGACGCGAAATATTTCTCCGAGACTGCTCGTTTCAACATAGAACAACAGTTCATCCACTTACAACAAGGTTCAATATGGAACAAATTTGTGGATGAATACAATGCTGAGTTTACCGTGCTTAGCAGTTTCGCGGCACACCTGATACCGACTGCTGAGATCAGGGAACGAAGATTTCAGCAATGGTTGGACCCGGAAATCCAAGCTGCATTAGCTACAGGGGATTTACCAAACCATGATCTTGCTCTGAAGGCTGCTCGACGATATGAGGCAGTAGTGAAGAAGAAGGGCAGACCTCAGACTGCCGGTGTGAAGCGCCCTGCTACTCAGATGGCAGGAGGAGACTCTTCCAGGCTAACTTTTGCACCCAGGAGACCGGAAGTACCATTTAACCAGCCTAGTCCAGTATTTTTCTTCTATTGCAAGATGAATGGACACCTGGTGAAAGACTGCAGGCATGAAAATGGCCTGTGCTTAGTTTATGGCGCATCCACTCACGACATTGGAACATGTCCCTATAGACGCAACCCAGCTCCAGCACACAGACCGACCATTACTTTTCCGCAGAGGCCAGCTATCCAGGCACCTGCACCTCTTCTTGCTTTACCCGCTCCACCACCATGTAGACCTCCTGCACAGCCTCCTCGTCAATTTCATCAAGCACTGAGGAACGTGCTTCGAGGCAGATAAACATGCCCTAAAGACACAGAAATGTGCCACCAGCTAGGAGGAATGTATCCCAGCATCAGGCTTTCACTTTAGCGGCCGTGGAAGCCGAAACTATAGGTCAAGGTAACACTGGTAATCTTCCTTCCATTATTTTCGACCGTTGCATCCTTTCGTGCTTTCAAACATTTCATGCACTTTCAGTAGTTCTTTCACCACCACTGTCATCAAAATTTTTCTTGGATCTGTTACAACTTCCTTCTATAAATTTCGAGGACGAAATTTTTATAAAGAAGGTAGAATGTAACGACTCTGAATTTTCTGTACAATTTTTTTTTCTTAAAGTACAGAAAGGAGTTTGCAAGCCTGAGCACAATTTAAAAGTTATTTTTGTTTAAGAACAGCAAGAAAACACTTGTTGCTCATTGGTAAAGCCTTGCACTGCTGTGACGTAGCCCATGTGTTCGAATCCCATCAGCCACATATTATTTTTTTCTGATTTTCTTTTAAACTTTTTGGAAGCCCAAAAGTTTACACGTGCACTGCACATAGAAATGAAAAGACAGAAAAACAAACATGTGTAAAATGTTGTGTACACAAAAGAGTACATGTGGCAAAGATCCAACGGGCTCCCTCTTCTATATGGTCGGCGAGATCGGGCCTAGGGTCGGCACCGACAGGCCCCCTGTAGGGAATGGTCCCTGTGTTCTGTACACAAGCCCCTTGGCCTACCCCCATTACACCTGAACTGTTTGTTTTCTCTGAAATTAAACAGCGGCTTCAATATTCACCTTTAATCCAATTTTAATTAAATCTTCCAAAACCCTAATTTCACACTATAAATACAACCCTATACCCTAGCCTCTCCTCATTCTGAAAATTATAGCCAAAATTCTCAAAGTTTTCTAAGTACAAGAGGAATACAAGTGGAGTTAGCAAGAGGTCAATTTTCGGCGAGGATCAAAGAAAGTTTCGGCGACTCCACGACACCACGATGACAACAATCTATTTTCCTACCTCTTTTTAATATAACCAAGTTGTAAGTCACCCCCAATCCCTCTTTGTTCTCTTTGAAATCTCTTTTCAAAACGAACATCGGTAAGTGGAGTTAATACCGATGTCAATCTTTTAAACCCTAAAATTACACTCTTTTCTTACATATTGTTCATACAACTTTTACCCAATACTTGAAACATCATTGTACATGTTTAGAATAATTTGTAACCGAGAATTCCATGAAAAATAGTTTCAATTTAACTTTTTCGTTAAAATACTATGAACTTTATATGCGACATCTTTATTCCCTTGCTTAATCATACTTCTAGAAAACTTCATGGGGTAATGACCTACCCCTCACATACACACATGATTCCATAGGACGATGTATCTTGAATATACTTTTGTTACAACATTTCATTAAAATGCCATGAACTATAAAAACCCGTTTTCTTTAAATAGTATTATTAAATTCTTTGCGATTATACCTCTACAACCCATTTTAGGGAATCCGCTATTGGATGGTGCGGATTATGGCACATCCTTGGGCTAGTAGAGGGAGATGCAAACCTCCTCACGGAGTATACGGTCTCGAAAGAATTTTAATACAAATTTTAAGAAGAAAAAAATTTCTACTATAATAAAGTTTAATTTTTAATAATTATATAAATATTATCAAACCATATAATTTCAAGTATAATAAAATTCCATGTTTTCTAGAAAATAAAGAATGACAAGTTTCACTAAAATACCATCAAGTATCAATTCAATACAAGTCTTATACTAAAATACCTTGAACTATTCAAGCTAAGTTAATATTCACTAAAATACTTCATATCTTTAAAAGTTATATCCATGAAAACCCTAAATAACATAACTAATTACTCGAGATTTATTTTGAAAATATATAAAATATTTTTCATAAACCCCCCATCGAGTTATATAAAATTACATATAAGGACTTTAGTAAATATAGGTTTAAGCAGAATCCGTTCTCTTGAGCCCCAGGGAGATGGAGAATGTGAGTGCTTGCCTATTTAAGGTAGAAAACTAAAACGGAATTATCAATGGTAATTGTCTTGGAAAAATACACAAATTATGCTGTCCATGTGCAGCAGTTACCGATAACTCCTAAACCTAATTCAGGATCCAAATCTGTTTTAAAGTGTCTGACTCAAGTCTAATTCTGAGTCTAACATGAATCCAATTCAATATGAAAACAGTATACCAAACATGTATACTTGAACTTGAACCTGAATACCAGAACAATATCAATATGCAACATGACTTGACACCAAACCATGGCTATATCTTGACTTGATTACATGACTACTTGATACATCCTAAACCAGATTACATGAACAACTTGTATCCATGGTATAGACAAGTCTTGTAGCTATAAATCCACACAATATATATTACGGGGTTTAACGGGGTATATTGGTACGGAATGTATTAGAAGTGGAACGAGACGATCACTATAATACACCTAACCTGAACATCCATTGTCGTTGTCCCATGGGTTTAGACGGGGCTTTGTACTCCCTATACCATAGTCCACAGAGCAAGTTGGTCTCCTCTTGTATACACTGATACATTCTGTATCAAGCTACAAACAACTACGTTAGTATAAAAAAACATAAAATTACCAGTTCTATTCTCTTTACTTGATATATTCCACTCTTATCTTTGGGACTTACCGAGCGCTAGTTCGCTAACGACATTCCTATCTATTTTTTCTCTTTGGAATGTTCGCAGGAACTTCATGAGATAGAACCCACCAAGAGTACATGGAGCAGATTGAGGCACAGCCAGACTACTAGTTTACTTGTACTTATTTCCATTTCATATACCATTGTTTAGGCATTGCTTTCGATCATTGTACCTTTCCTTTTCAAATCAGTTGTAATATAAAGAATGGATATTAATAAAAGTTGTTTTTTATGTTACATCTCTTGTCATTCTTGTGCTTTTATTCATATATTGCTTATTTACGCTTTGCGTGTTTACTTATGAGTAAATACGTCGCGTGCCTCGCCACGTCCTCTTCCCCGCACATCAGGAAGCGGGATGTGACACTAAGCGTAAGATAAGCAGTATAATAATGACAAGAAAAGACAAGTGAAAATAAAATCCAAACACTTTATATATTTACATTCTTAACTTTACAGAGTTTAACTGATGCAAGAAGTCTGAACATAAAAAGAAAGTGTCTAAACATGTGGCTTACTAAAGAAGAAAAGCAGAAAAGAAAACTAATGATCTGCTTCAAGTGCGAACTAATTGTAATTCTCTGCAGTGGATTCCACCTCATCTGATCCTAAGTCACCCGACGAACATTCCAAGAAACAAAAGATGGGTGGAATGCCCGTCAACGAACTTGCGCTCGGTAAGTCCCCAAAAGGTGTGTAATATATAGATTGAGTGCAGGATGACATGTAATATAATATAAATAAAAAATCGTAATATGTGAATACGTATGGTAATATATATATATATATATATATATATATATATATATATATATATATATATATATATATGGCAACTATGTAAGCATGGCAAACAAATTTAACATGGCCGTGGAATATAGGTATAGTGAACATGAAATGAATGTAAGTGTCCTAAAAAGGTCTCTAAAATGGTAAATTTAATTAACGTGAGTTCAAGTGTGAATGTCAACCAAATCTCAAGAGTATTCTCGAACCCGAGGCTATCGTTCAGGGGCAAGAAATCACGGGCCCAAAATAGGGGGATTTCAATTGTTATTGAAATATTCCAAACCCAACAGGCTATCGTCAAGGGGTTCAGAAATACGAGCCCTTATTAGTGAATTCATGATGTACCGTTTCAGCTCGGTACCACAGCAACGTTATTTGTACCGTTTCAGCCCGGTACCACGGCAACGTTATTTATAATAATGGGACTCATAAGATTTCGTCAGATTCATATTTAAACTACCCAACACCCCATGTATATTAGTCTATGATTAATGTTACAAATCTTGATCGAATTCATGAATACAAAAAGTGATGTATGATATCAAGTTTTCAAGATTGAGTTCATGTAGTCATGTCAAGTGCAAGTCATGCCAATTGTATTCATGATTCGAGTCAATTTGGTTCAAGTGTACTTATTGGGTTCAAGTATTCATGATTGAATTGTGTCAAGATCAAGCCAATTCTAGCATGTAATGGTTTAATCACAAGTCATATAGATAAAAATAAATAAGCAATCACAGAACATGATATTAGATAAGCATACAAGTAACGTCCAAAAAAAATGTTGTAAATAAGTGTTGTGTAAGCCTAATCAATCAAGTCAATAAATTTCGGAATATAAACAGAAATATAGATCTAAGTGTTGTGAACGCGTGAGTTCCAGTCTTGCCTAAATATGACTACCGGTTTGGGAGATATACTCGTTTTCGTATCGTCGAGCAAAACATATCAGAATATATTCAGCACCGTCATATATTTTTAAAACACAGTTTGAGTTAATTTCCATCAAGTTTCAGGTTACAAAAATTATTAAAAAATTATAGGTTTTTCGATGTATTTATCCAAAACACCAAGATTCATGTGATTTGGATTTTTGAAGCTCTAGTTATGATCATTTTAATATCAATATTTAAAACAGAAATTCAGATTCCTGGACAGCAACTATATATTGTATTGCAAATCCTATATCGGGTTGTTTCATACATTTCTTGTTAAGAATATGTATGTCCTAGAGGACATTAATGTTGATATAGAGGATGATTGGATATATATATATATATATATATATATATATATATATATATATATATATATATATATATATATATATAGAGAGAGAGAGAGAGAGAGAGAGAGATGACTTTCTTGCTCGACATGATAGTATGCTATCTGGTTGCCTTTATCTTAACATGTAGACTGGTATCTTTATACTGTCTATCTCTTACATGTTGATAAAGCCCTTAGGATATGTACTTGAATACCAGGATTATGATGAGATCATACTAGTAGGGCTAGGATGGTCCAAAAGTACATCCTTTAACTGTTCCTAGTCGAGGGGATAGCGAGACAGGGCATCGATATTCCATAGCAGACTAGGGTGTACGTTTCTTGTCCCTTGGAGGGTGATGGTTGATCCAACAACCATTGGTGTGTGACATTAAAGATTGTACACAAGTACTCATTAGAGAATGGATACACCAAACGGACTCGCCGAGGACTCCTAGTTGGTAGTATACCTATCGTCAGATAGCAGTCCTCTGGTAACACTAGTACAGGTTAGTCTGTAGACCCGGGATTGTCATAGAGTATTGTGTGGCCCCCACTATTCTTTGATTTCCTCCCTACCACGCTCAAGAGGAGTTGTGTAAACAGGTGGATTTTGGGTACAGTCCCGAGTCACACGGAGGCAATGAGCGATATGAGGGGTTTTGTCTCTCCCAATTTGGGGGTTGATGTTGCGCTATGCTCGATTGGTTGCCACACTAAATCTCAGCAGCATAGCGCAACATCAACCCCCAAATTGGGAGAGACAAAACCCTCCACACTAAATCTCAGTGGCAACCACTTAATTCACAACACTTAGCCATTCTTTCTTGAGTTGCTCTCATGCTCTCATCTTCTCATCATAGTTCAAGCTTCAACCCTCACATGTGATGTGAACCATGAAGCTTGAACACAAATTAGTGAGCCTCAAATCCCCTACTTCACCTTCCCACACCAAACTAGCACTTTAGTGTGGCGTGTTTACTTCACTAATAGGAGATTAGTGAAGAGGTAGCTTGAGCTAGTGGGCTTCGCGTGGATCATCTTCGGCACGAAGGTCATCGGCGGAAGCTCGCCCAAATTCTCAAGTAGAGCCTAGTGGAGTCGCATGGACTACTACACGGAGCCTATGAAGTGAAGGACTCGATCTACGAGGATATACCTTTCTTTCACTTCACTTTAGTCTACATATCATCATAGGTTTAAACCCTAATCTTCTAGTTACGATCTTAGTTACTCTAACTTAGCACCCAGAAAAATTAAAATATAGCATGCTTGATGCAATTAAAACCTCATGGTGGTGCTAGGGTAGACTTTCATGGTATCAGAGCCAAGCTAGAATATTAGGGAAGGTCGTTACGATGTTAAAGTGTTCGATCGGTCTCAAAACCCGTAAAATCTTGAAGTTTCTGTCAAATTTTTCAAATGTTGGAATTTTTAAGATTAAAAATATCCAAAAAATCGTGCAGGGTAATCTATGGAGCCCCAGAAAATTTGAGCCCATAACTCCTTAAATTGACCGTGGAACCACGACCCAAATCCCTGTTTGGTCGTGGTTCCGCCGCTCTTTTTTAGATTCATGGCTTGATTCTTTCTGTCCTGCTCCATTTTGTAGTTTTCCACTATCTGGGTATTTTTAATTCTTCTCAAGTTGTTGAGGTCTCTGGAATTTTGTGCGGTTTTTCTAAATCGATCAAAAAGTTTAACGTTGTACAGATCTTGATGATATGTGATACAATATTTAGAATCCAAATAATTAGTTTTATGAAAAATAGTTAGTATATTCTAATCTAATGTTTTAGTCTCGGTTAATCGGTTGCCACGGAGTTTTGATTCCGATCAAAACTCAATCGCAATCGCATATTGTACGCGAACACTCATCGGGTAACTCTAGTAGATAGCCACGCCCCATAGTCGCGACTAAGTGACTGTAGGAGAACCCCGTTGCCAAAAGCACTCACTCGGGTGCTTGCGGCCACGGTGTTCCGCCATAGTGCATTTTTTCAAGGGCATCGGGTGTGCGGCCATTTCTAAAGTTTCTGACGAGTATTTGATAAGTTAGTCGGGAATCCTGTTAAATTACCCGACTAAAGTAATTGAAAAGTGTTTTCAATTTGAGACTAAAATACAAGGTTTATAGGTTAGGTATGAAATCTGGAATATGAGATATTCCGGGTTTATGATATCTAAGAATGTACGGATTCTAATTATTATAGTTTTCCATTTCTTTTCGGCGACCATAAGTGTAATATGTGGGGTATCCCGAACTCGTTGCTATATGTCAACGAAATTTCGGAATACGCATATTTACTTACATTGATGACATGAGATGTTATGTGTTGCTTGTGATATGATTTATTGGATCGTCGTGAATGAATAACCGGGTTTTTCTAATGTGATATGAGAGTTTTTATTTTCATTCATATAAAATCTGTATGTAATATTCTTTTATTGGGGCACTTCCGGGTTGAGAATGATGTCACCATTGATATATATTATTTATTTCTCCGCATTAGGATAGACCCAAGACGGGGAGTATAAGTAACCGGGTTTTAGAGTCCAGTGGGAGACCATCTTAAGGAGTTGAGACTGGGCATCCTAACTCTAGAATTGGTAGGGTTACTTGCCTCTCTCGTAGGGGGTCTAGGGATGTGGGTTTGGCTATTCTTCATTACCGTGGAATCCGTGTTTTACATTACTGGCTAAATTTAAAACACGGAAATCCCAGTATATCCAATATTTCATATGTTGCTTTTGCTGCTTGGTTCTGTGATTTGATCATATATAACCGCGTGAGACGAATATTATATTATATATATGATATATAATAAACATTGCTTATGTTTTGCACCCGCGCTAGTCCAGCCCTTGCTCTGCCGATAGTTAAGTAACCTAACGGTGCATGACGGGGACCAGTGGCGAATGTGGAAGGCATAAGCGTACGTTCTATTTTCGTTTCATTTTTCTGTGATATTTAGGAAACATTAAATGATGGGACTTCATTAATGAGATTAATGAAAAGAAAGAAACCTAAAAATGTTGTAGAATCAAAATTTTTAAAAAGGGTAGCTCTAGTTTTTGCTTTGCATAGTGGTATTCCTTGATGAATATCCAGCACCTCATTCGATGAGGAAAGAGCCGAGATCCTTTCACCGGGAGTGACCTCTTTTGCAAAACTAGAAAATGCTACAACTCACTCGGTTTTGTCTTTTGATAGTTTCTCTAGTTCTTGCTTTGCATAGTGGTATTCCTTGATGAATATCCAGCACCTCATTCGTTGAGGAAAGAGCCGAGATCTCTTCACCGAAAGTGCCTCTTTAGCGAAACTAGCAAAAGCCTAAAAACACTCATTTTCAAAATCACTATATTCTACAACGATATCAAGTTCATTACGCTCATGGTTTTCTTAAAATCGTGCTCAGCCCTCCTTCATTTCAGATAAGTACTATTTAGTATTCGTGCTACGTTTGTTGGCTTTCGTCAAGATGTAATATGCGGTAGCTGATTAGTGATTATCTGTAGCATGTGATGCGATTGGATTAAGGTAGTCGTACGACTTTGTTGGCCTTCGTCAAGGGTCGTGCGGGTGGGTTTAATTCAATTAAGAAATGAACGGGTTGAACTTGACTAGCGGCCTATGGTTTGTTGGCCTTCGTCAAGGTCATAGAAAGCTAGGGGTAAAAACATTATCGGGAATTTAAAGTGTTGAAATTTGCAATGAGATTGCATACCTTCTATATGATAGTTGGATCCCGATACCCACTGCGAGTAAAAGTTACTCCTGGGAAAGTTTTTCACTTTACAATTAGCTAATCGAGTAGGTGTCTATAAAGGTGTTAACGGGGTTATGTCTCTAAGGAAACGAGGTTTATTTTAATTAGGTCCTTGCGAGAGAACGGGAAACCTCCCTCGGAGTACCGAAACCTTTCTTGCCGAACGATTGGCGAACCTGTAGGGTGTAATTAATCACGGCTATTATTACCTTTTACGGTTCGAAGGAAGATTTGATAAAAACAGTGGGAGCCATCCTGATTATATAAAAACCAATCTAAGCTTGCAATGAGCGCACGCAAGATTATCCTTCTCTCTCTCCTGGTAGTGACCAATGATATGCCTTAATCAAGATAATAATATGGATGTATTGACCGAACCTACTTATTATACCGGACTAGGTTCCGCTCTATCTTATGATTGTCATAAGTCTGAGCAAGGAATAGGGGAATATCCGGATTCCCACGCCATCCACATAGTCTCTCACCTATTGTTAAAAGACGAAGAAGCTCCCTCGGTGTCGGAAAGCAATGCGGAGGAACTGGGGGCAGGACCGGCGTCAAAATCCATGGAACCGTCAGACGACCTGATCGATAAACTGCTGAACGAAGCCTTTCAAAAGAGCAAAGCTAACCGAGGGCATGAACCGGCCATATACGAAAAGGCCAAGCGTCGGCGTCAAGATGAAGAAGTTGCGGAGAGGAAGAGTCAAAAAGTACTCCAACCAGATCGAAGCACACCCGCGGCAGACAAAAGCAGGTTTAAGACGGGGAAACCTTTTGCCAAAGCCCTGTTAATGGGAATGAAGCTGCCACCTTTCGAAGGAAATACTCCTGGGAGTACGTGCCTTGAAGAAGCGGATGTACATACGAAATACTGCTTATACCATCGGAGGGTCATACACTCTATCGAAGAGTGCAACGCCTTCAGGAAGTGGTGGAAGGGATACGTTGCCCACCGACAACACTTAAAGCGAATGAAGCGCAAAGCCCGTCGGGAACAGAGAAGCACGACGGATGAGCGTAAAGGAACGGCCGGTAACTGTCATATGTTTGATGCCATTTCAACGAAAGGGAAATCTCAAGTTCTTACCTTCGGGAGCGATTCTGACGAAAAAATAGCCCTCAGCCCTCTCTTCAGGGAATCCACCTCTGGAAAAGAAGAAGAGGTGAAGAAATGCAAGAACGTTCAGCTGCGTAACCATACGTTTCCTGAAAAGGATCTCGGACCCTCAAACGAAGGTTCGGGTAAGAGAGACAAGGGGAAGGAAAAAGTCCCTGTGAAAATTGCCCTCGATGATAGAGTCGTCGAAGAGCTCACGGCTAAGGACCCGCCTAAGAAAAACAAGGTGGATTACAATGTCCTGGCACACCTGAGGAAGATACCTTCATAACTAAGCATATTGGATGCTCTCCTCCTGTCCAAAGAGGCATGAGATTCTCTGATCAAGGCATTACAAGAGCCCGATCAGTTTCAAGCCTTCCTTGCAGAAGAAAAGATGAAGGACGAGCTGGAAGAAGTTCACAAAGCTGACATCACATTCGGCGATGAAGATCTCATCCTCAGAACGTGCGAGTAGAACCGTCCTCTGTATATCACTGGGTACTGCCACGACATCAAGATAGAGAAGATCCTGGTTGACAACAGGTCCACCGTCTCCCAATGTGAGAGTTTTGAAGGAGATTTGCATGAACGTTCAACACCCGGCTCAGGACAAAATTACTATCTCCGGGTTCGACTCGCAATCATCACGGACGCTTGGGTCCGTAATACTGACATTATGCTTCAGGATGCTCATCACTGACATCTAGTTTCACGTCATCGATGCCAAGACTTGCTATAACGCTATGCTTGGACGACCTTGGTTACACGAGTACAACATCATCCTTTCTACACAACATCAATGTATAAAGTACTTCAAAGACGGCCTCGAGTACACAGTTACAGGGGAGTTAAACCCATTCTCCGTAAATGAAGTCCGCAAATATGAAGACGCCAAGTACTTCTTACCAAACTTCGAAGACACGGAAAGATGTCGTAAACTGGAGAATAAACAAAAAGCCGTCACCACCATCCTGATCTTTAGGAGTGATACCGAGGAGGATGAAGAGATAGTCTTCTCGGGGCAACCCCAAGGCAGCAGGCCAGGATCATATACTCCTATTTTGGTCTTTAGATGCGACTCTGAAGACGAAGTAAACACAGTATTCTCTGTTCGTCCATCAATACAAAGCTTCATTGGAGCTGATCAGAGATTCCGAATCACCATGGTTCCGCAGCACTATTACAGAGAACTTGATGCGCTCGATACATCGGTGTGCAAGAGTTGCAGACCTTCTATGTTCCTCCTAGGCTAAAAGGTGAAAATGCAATCCTCTTCTACCAATCTACGGAGACTAAGGTGGAAAAAGAAGTCTGGCATGGTGCCGATTTTGCACTCGATAGGCTCCAACCAATCCGTCTGCCCAGATATTACGCAGAGGGATTGAAAATGCTGTTAAGATGCCAAGGCGTACCCTTCAAACAAACTACTCGACAAGCCCAGTTCTATAACAAGATTTGGGACATTCCCGGGACTCAGCGAAAAATGCCCAACGGGAGGAGAGAGATGACGAGGCTTGGATACGTTTGGTCCAAGAAACGGGAGCGATTCCATGGTTGCCATATCATAAATAACTCCGGTGGAGAAGCGAATGCATTTTCAGATATCACTGATGTCGAACCAGAGCGAGATCCCGCCGTGAGAATTCCAAGCCCGTCATTCGAAGAACAAATTGAAAAGCTAATAAGGGAAGAGCATCAAAAGGGTCGGGATGACCACAGCCGCGAAATGGCCATTTACGAGAAAGCCAGGACGCAACGTCTCATTCAGCAGTCTACAGAAAGAGAAGATGATGATTCCCTTCATCCTCAACCTGATGTGTGCTCTCGTGGCATAGAAAAAGTCCGACGTGGAAGTAACAATAAGATCAAGAACGGGAATGGTGTTCGAAGACAGCAAAGCGGAACCAAGAAGCCACGCGATCGAGAAAAAGTCAGCTGGAATCCGACTTTTATGAAAAAGATGGGTCGGGAATACTCTTTCCCTCAAGACAAGGCAAGAAAAATATTCAATCTTGTCATGAAGTATCAAATGATGACACTCCCGGAGTCTCGGCACCGTGAGCAAATAAACGAGATCCATCATCCGGCTTATTGCGCCTTCTACTGAGCAATAAGACATCCTCTTGAAGATTGCTTCACTTTCAAAGATTGGTTCGAAGACCAGTATCAGCAAGGCAGGTTCGCTCTATCCGACAGTTGGAGGATAGCCCCGCCACGAAAGCATGAGCCAAAAGCAACCTACACTGCGAGGGAAAGTCCAGATCAACATCGAGCTTGGAAACGAGCTCGTACCTGCCACATGATAACATTCTCAAAGGAGGGAGAACATGAGAATGTGGACGAACTCTCCCAGTGCTTTGCAAATGAAGATGAGGACGAGGTGATCTCAGAATTTCCACCGGAGCCAAAAGAGCTGGAAGATAGAATACACACCACAACAGATGTTCACCGCCGAAAACAGAGACGAAACCGCGTAGGTCGTCTTGCCTGAATTTGGGGGCAGATGCTATTTGGTTTTATCCGTCCACCTCTCCCAAGATGCCAAGTTGAATTATGGCACCGTATATCGGAGGTTTAGACGGATGCGGCCGATGTAGCAGAATTCGTCAGATCCCCCCTCGTTTGCGAGGGTTTTTTTGATTGTGGGGACGCTCTTCCCTGCAGGCGCAAGCCCCTGCAGTTAATTACGTTACCGCATAACGATAACCACAGTCTCCTTCTCCAGATGTTCACTTCGTGTCATGTGTGTTTGTTTTATTTTTGGTTGCCCGTGGATTGTATACGGAGACTAATTTATGTTGTCGTCCGTAGGGCGGGGATTAGTCCAAATCCGTATTTTCTTAGATTTGGATTTGTTTGATTTAAGGATCGTTAATCTCATTTGAGATTAAGATCAACTTAAATGTTTGTTGAGAATACGTTAGTCTAATTTTAGACTAAGATCTACTCAACAGGGTGTCAGGATCATTTAGATCCAACGAAAGAATATTAGGCTCCATCGTCTTAGTTTAGGGACGTTGCGGTCCATTGGGTTTAAGGACATCACAGTCCATGTGAGTTTAAAGACATCATAGTCTGTAGAGTTTAAAGACATCATAGTCTGTAAGGTTTAAAGACATCGTAGTCTGGTTTAAAGACATCATAGTCTGTAAGGTATAAAGACATCATAGTCTGTAGGGTTTAAAGACATCATAGTCTGTAGGGTTTAAAGATATCATAGTCTGGTTTATAGACATCATAGTTTATAAGGTTTAAAGACATCATAGTCTGGTTTAAGGACATCATAGTCTGATTTAAAGACATCATAGTCTGTAAGGTTTGAAGACATCATAGTCTGGTTTAAAGACGTAATAGTCTGTAAGGTTGAAAGACATCATAATCTGGTTTAAAGACATCATAGTCTGTAAGGTTTAAAGACATCATAGTCTGGTTTAAAGACATCATAGTCTGTGGTGTTTTGGTTTCACGGTTTGGGGATGCACCAAAAGTTATTGGTTATTGGGACCCTCCATCTCTCTGAAGATGTTGAAGAATTACAACGATATGTATCAGAGGTATGAAGAGATGTATCCTTGAACCAGTGAATGTTCATCCAAGATTTGATGATCTTGTTTGAGACTAAGTCCAAATTAGAAGAAGACATGTGGGCTCGATTGATTTTTGGGGTTTGGCCAACCTTAAGCTCGGCCCACTTAGTTTTTGTCATTTCCCCTTTTTTTTATAAAGTGTTAGACACTTGCTGGGACACAGTCCTTTCTCTGTGCACATAATGCTAAACATTTATGTGAATACTGACACCCACTTTTTTTTGGTTTTTTATTAGTGTTGAACACTCTTCATAGTGCTAGGCTCCTCTTGTGGAGCACAGAGCGTTCTATATTAAGTAGCGCCCACGTGAGGGGCACGTGGGGCGCTTGGCGCTGAGCGCCGGCATTTGAGCACGGAGTGCTCTTTTTATTTTGAGCAGCGCCCATGTGTAGGGCACGTGGAGCGCTTGGCGCTGAGCGCCAGCATTTGGGTGCTAAGCACTTTTTATTTTGAGTAGCGTCCATGTGAGGGGCACGTGGAGCGCTCGGCGCTGAGCACCAGCATTTGAGTGTTGAGCGCTCTTTATTGAGCAGCGCCCACGTGAGGGGCACGTGGGGCGCTTAGCGCTGAGCGCCATATTTGAGTGCTAAGCACTTTTTATTAAGTAGCTCCCACGTGAGGAGCACATGGAGCGCCCCGCGCTGAGCGCCAGATTTGAGTGCTAAGCACTGAGTTTTTGTTCTGCCTAATTCAATTCTCTGAGGATTTGTTTCTCCCTTGTGAAAGACTTCGTCTTATAGATATGAGATCTGGAAAAAGAACTAAGTTCTTATGATGTGAGAGTTAAACTCTTAGATGTGGAGGAGATGCTATGATCTCTCTTCTTTTTTTTGAAAGACTTTGTCTTATAAATCTGTGATCTTGAAAAAGAACTAAGTTCTTCTGATGTGCGAGTTAAACTCTCAAATATAGAGGAGATGATATGATCTCACTTATTGTTATTTACCTTGAAGAAAATTCTTCTTCTTAGAGCTTGCTCTTCTCTTTTTCTTTTTTCGATTTGAAACTTATGAGGAGGTTCTTCTGTCTCTTCTTTTAATTTGAAACTTATAGGGAGGTTTCTCTTTGTACAAGACATGAAGTCTTGGGTCCTTTATATAGGGGAGGCTGATTTGTTGAATCAGTTAAGGAAATTCCTCATTGAGAGATCTCCGATTGATTTGGGGATGTTTCCTACAGTTGGCTCTTTGATCCTAAGCCTTTTGTTTTACAGAAGATTTTCCTCTTGTTATTAACAAGATTGGCAAAATATTTTCCCATACAGGGATTGTTCTGTATCTTGGTGATTTTTAATCACCATTGGATCTCTGATCCAATGGTGCTCTGATTTACAGAGCACCATCTTTGTTGTTTGGAAAGATTTGAGGAGTATTTTCTCAACAGAATTTAATTCTGTAATTTGATGATTTTATCATCTCTGTTGGATCTTTGATCCAAGGGTGGAGAACATTTAGTTCTAGTGCTGGCGCTCTCGTGCTTTGCACGTGAGGCGTTGCCTCAGAGTTTTTGACTCATGGTGCTGGCGCTAGCGCTCTCGTGCTTTGCACGTGAGGCACTGCCTTAGAGTCTTTGACTCTTAGCGCTGGAGCTCTTGGCGCCAGCGCTCTCGTGCTTTGCACGTGAGGCGCTATCTCAGTTCAAATTTCAAATTTTGAATAGAGCTTTGCTCTCTGATTAGGGGAACAAATGCCCCCCACCGTTGCGCTCACGTGGATTACACATGAGTGCAGTGGTGGCAGCCTTTCCACCGTTAGATCAACTTGGAAGTTGGATCGACTTCGAGCGCCTATAAATAGGGCCTTTGGTCCTTGAGATGATTTCTGTTCATCTTCATTCCTCCTTGTTTTTCTGAGAATTTAATTCTCTCTTCAGAGTATAGATCTCTGCCCAAAGAACTTCTTTTAAGTTAGAACTTTGTTCAAAAGGTTGGTAAGAACCATGTTCGACCCTATTAACAGGGCTTTGCTCTTACTAGATCATAAATCTAAAACATCCTTTTTAGGGTTTTTTTAAACCATTAATTAAAACAGAGCTTTTCTCTTCCTAGATTTAAAGAAATCTTTTTTTAAGGTTTCTTAACAGAGCTTTGCTCTTTCTTAGAACATAGATCTCAAGGGATCTTTTTTAGGGTTTCTTAACCCATTAATGAAGAACTCTTAGAGTTTCTAAGATTTGTATTTCAGATCTTTAAAGATCATGGGGTTTTACCTCTGTAAAAAGCTTTGCTTTTTAGGGTTCTAATGGCTTGTTCCATCGTCTTCGTAGAGCATGGATCTTTAGAATTTTTGGGGAATTTTTATTCCCCTCATAATGACAATGTGACTTCTGGTGCAGAGCGCTGCTCTCAATGGAGTTTAACTCCTTGGCCCGAGGAGTCTCTGATTAAATGAGAATCCTTTTAGGATTTCCTCTTTAATGAGTGACTGTCTCATCAATGATGAGCCGTCATCTTGATTTTGTGGGTCCCCTTTGGTCCCTTTCCACTGCATTGCAGTGTGGTACAAATTTAAAGTGTCAAGTGTCAGAATTTGGACTATAGCGTTGACAGCTAATCCTTGTTCTTTTTCACGCAGGTACTATGTCTTTCGACACTTCTTTCCCCTTTGTTCGTCCAGAAAGCGGCTATGCCTACGCGCCAGTAGACTGGGAAGTTTTTGCACTAATCAAAGATCATGACCCAGAGAAGAAGTCTCTTTATTTATGCAGGTTATGGTACAACCAAATCATTCAGGGTCGACGCAGCTTCTCTTGTGCAACACCTTCAGAGCCGATCTCCGCTATTCACTACACCGACTCACCCCAAGTAAACTATGTCGTAGAAAAGGTCAACTGGACTTCGGAGGGTCGTCTTCAGCCCTCTATGGCTTCAATACCCGTACAGCCTCCATTGGCTTTGGATATCTTGGGGCGGCGCATATGTCAGGGAGAGTCGTGCCCTTGGGGATAAGCCTACATGATTGGCTTGACTCCTCGCCATCCAGCCGGATATCTACAGTGGGCTCGATACATCTTGCCGGCCAAGAAATCGCCGCTGCTGAAGCTCGGGTTATACCCCGCGATTTATGCGTCTCTCTTCTAGTATTCCACGCCCCCTGTATGGTGGGTCAAAGCTTTCTTGGAATAATGGAACGTCACGACTCATACCTTTCTTCTATCAGATCGGGAAGTCTCAATCTCTTTGGAGGAATTCACGCAGATCTCCATCTTGCCTGTCATAGGGGAACATTATGAGGAGATATTACCCCCTGACGAGTACATTTTCGCCACCCGATCAGTAGTGATGGGTCTGACCCTAGAGAATTCCATTCAACACTGATTCCCAAGCTTAATAAAAGTGTTAAACATTTATGAAAGTCTGTTCCTAGAGTCCGGAAGGCACGGCGTCAGCTTCACAGATTTTATTGCCCGCTTTCTTCGCCCGGAAGTACTGTCGAAGGAAGCCGTGAATTTCGCCAAACTCGACGATCCTTTTGGCTTTGGTTTGGACAAACAGCCAGCAGCGGAAGCGGATCAGAGAAATTTCTTTCTCCCCAACACCCCGGTCGTCTCTTTCACAGAGCTCGCAGCTTCTGACATCGACGAAGAGACATTCTTTTTGGGGGTTCCTCGGGCTATGGCTAAACTGGTTTGTGCTCCCAACGTACCCTCGCTATATGAGGCCGTCCGTTTTCTACCCGGCTCACTGGATGGTTGAAGGGACGCAGGTTGCCGTCGAGATTGCTGGGCTAGCTCATTTGTATCATGTCCTCAGCTCAGCGGCAGACACCACTCAGCCATGGGTACAGCCCGTAAATCTTCCACTGCATTATTTCACGTCGTGGATCGAGCTGCATGTGCTTGGCGCCTTTGGAGTCCATAAACGGCCTTGTTTCTATGACAGTTATAATTTCTCTCGGGTCATGTCCCAAGTTGACGCTTCTGCTTTAGATCCGTCACAACGAGAGGCTCGGGGCCTGGTCCTTCGCCCGCGTTTGGTCGGGGATGGCATGACCTTCGTCGATAGGGTCCTGAATACCGGCAAGGAGTCCACTAAGGTGGTGCAACCACTGCGCGACACCTTTAAAGACGGGGCTCTCACGTTGAAAGCTCGGGAGATCTTGCATCTGTACTCGATCAGGTCGGGCTTCTTAGTGTTCAGGAAAAACGACTCGGCGCTTTTCATGAGGTACAACCCGCACCGTTTTACCCAACAGTCGGGTTACAAGCAGGGTGTTCCCCTTGAGGCCTTCCTGGCAGAACCGGTCTCTACTGAAGAGGGTATCCGGAACGCATTGCACCATTTCATGCGGCTAAACACTGGGTCCAACTTTTGATCAGTGAGCCGAGCTGTATTCCGAAAGCCACGAACGCATACGTGGCGTGGTACCAGCATGCGGCGTGTGCTATCATTCAGGAAGAAAAGCGGTTGCTGCTTGATTGCAAGGGTGCAGCCCCTGCTGGTAATCCATCTATTCCCCTAAAGCGACGGACCCTTGTTCGTCCTTCCCTAAGAGAAGTTGATGTGGTTGCGCTCCCGCGCGCTCTTCCTGAGAAGCCTCTCACCCATGTTCCTATGGAAACGGCAGCTGCAGCGTCTCCTGAGTCTGGTGTTGGTACGAAGATTAGGACTCGTCGTCCAAAATTGCCCGCCAAGCGCAAGCTCCTGTCATCGACTGCTGGCGCTCGCTCACAAAAGAAGAAGAAGTCGTTATTTTCTGTCGACGTTGTATTCGTCTAGGAACCCCATGCTCCCTACAGCGAAGGCTTATGTGAGTACGACACTAATGAGGGTTTTTTCGACATTCCTGCGACCGACACCGATCTCCAGGCTGCCCTTCTGGCCTCTGAGCGACTGGCTCGTGAAGAAGCGGCGCTACTCACCATCGCGAAGTCAGGTATACTTCAGTTGTATTTTCTCCCTTTTTATTCCTTCCTTATTATTATGCTTTACTAATGCCCTTTTCTGCAATAGGTATTTATGCCGAAGAGGCTCTCACGGCTTCTATCAAGACTTTCGAAGAGGAAGAAAGGCTCCGCTCTTCTTTGGGTCTTGGTATAATTCGGCTCATTGTGCCTTCATTCCCTTTTCTTTTATTTGTGGTCTGACCCTCTCCTTTATCTTATTTCAGGGACTACCTTGACTCCGGTTATCCAGAGTGCGGTGCTGATCCCGCGTGGTGATGCGGCGATACTTCCAGAGCCAGCTGCTGAGGCCCCAGCTCCCCCAGTATTACCGCAAGAGGCTTCGCTCAAGCAGCCGATGACAGACGCCGTAACGGCTCTAAAGGCAGAGCTTGGTTCGGACGATGACGTCCCTTTGACGGAGGTCTTGAGGAGATCTCTTCTCACTGCTAAGACCGAAAAGAAGCGTAGGAAGCATGCGGCAAGGGAACGCGATGCTAGTTTGGCCGTGGGTGCAGGCTCAAGCGTCATTGCGATTCCTGATACTCCTTCGATAGATGTTCTCCCTGCGTTGTCTACCGCCCGTAGATAAGTAGTGCGTGCAGCTCGGGAAGAAACCAAAAAGCTGCTCCACGGGAACGTAACACTGAGAGTTTTTTTATTAGAACTAAATCTTTGAATTTTGACATATGCATTTTCTGCAGGTCCAAGTCTCGGCGATGGGTTGACGAGTGAAACCCTGGAGGTCATTGTGCCCGAAGTTGCTACCATTTCTCTAGAATCTGGGATCGTCCAGACTGCTACCCTTTCCCTGTGTGGCTCCCCGGTATCGGTGGGCGCCGCAAGCATCATGATGGCCCTCGTCTAATCAGGGGACGAAGCCATGGGCGTAGAGACTACTCCTCTGCGGGAGAGCGAAGAAGCCGCAATGCCTGGTGATGCTTCCATTGCGGTTTTGGTTGATGACCCGTCAGGTTAGTTTTGAGTCATTGTTCTTTTTACTTCACAACCCCGTTCAGCTTCTTCTGACGATATTTTGTTTGTAGGTGCAGCGAATGCTGAGATTGTGCCATCTGAAGCTCCTCCGGTCGCCGCCATGACGGTTGTTGTTCCCTCGCCTTCTCCTATGTCCTCCGAAATGCTGGAAGGTATGGGTTTGCGATTTATCGGTTTCATTATGGGTATCATCCGCTTTGTACTAACAGTATTGTTGCAACTCTGCATGAGTCCTTTTTGACCATTTGTACCAGGTGCTGAACACGCATTTCTCCTTGTCGCTCCGCCCATTGGTATTGGTTAGTATATCCTTCAGCTATTGTTTCTTTCTTTCTTTTATGAATGGCCGTATTGTTGCTAAGTCTTCTTTATATTGATCGCAGTGTCGCGAATCGGAGGAGGAGATGAGGGGATAGTCGCACCTCTGGTACTCCCAATTTTGCCATCCGCCACAGCCGGTATAGTAGACTCCATCGCTCGTGTATTTCTCTTTACCTCCCGAGTCAACATTTGACCATGATTTGTCTTTCAGCAATCGCACCGACTCTAGCTCCCTTCGAGTCTCGAATCCCAATGCCGACAGGGCCCTTTGCTAAATGCCCATCTTCCAGGGGTGCTGCGAATAGCCTGGGAATGTTGAGAGAGTTCGTCGAGGATCTTGACGCCGAGGCCCTTGCATTTGCTGCAGACTTTGCTGTTGAGGTTAATCCTATGCCGGCGACGCTCGTGAACTTCCATGACGAAGGCGTCGTCGAGTCTTGGGATAATTATTGCAGAAAGATCGAGCCTTTCCTGCATGAGATTGAGATAAAGCGTCCCGCTCCGGAAGTATCGGCTTTGAACTCCCAGCGAGCTGCATGGGTTGAGCAGAGTGTTCCTTTTCTTCGCCATTTTGAACAAGAGGCGACCCTTAGGCGAAAGGAACATGAGGGGGCTTCCACAGAGTTTGTCCAATTGCGTGCCCATGTCAAAGCGAACGCAGCTGAAAGCTATTTTTGAAGGTCTCCAACGATGTATTTCCGACGGGCTGGTGCTGAGGAAGAAGCTTGAATTCATTGAGCGGGTTACGCAGAGTCATGAAGCCGCTCAGCAGAAAATAGATGAGAAGCTTTCATCCTGTTTGCAGCAACGGGCTCGAATTGAAATGGAGTTGGCCACGGCGACTGACCATGAAAAGGAGTTGAGAGGAGTGCGTGAGTGGCTTGCTGACTTACTGAAGACGCCTCCTTCTTAGTAGTCGTCTTTGAATCGACTGAAAATTTGTAATCTATGAATAAATGCATTCATTCATTTTTTTTCCTTTTATATGATGTATCTTGTACTCAATTGAATTCATGAATAAAAGACACATTTTTTTATCTTGTACTATCGCTTTCTTTTCTTTGATGTGTCATTGGCATGTTACTTTAGCAAATGTGGCATGTAGATAGTAGATAGCAGTTCATCTTAACCTCCTTATAGGGTAGCAATGGCTTAGGAAACAGGTTCAGGTCTGCTGCCCAAGACTTTTCAACTTTATGAGCCATGAGGGTCTCATAAAAACTTTTCTCCCTACTAGTCGAGAGTATCTCGTAGGTGTAATTTCTCTTTAGGAATCATGAGGATTCCTATGTGCATGTTTTCTCACGAGAGTCGTAAGGATCTCACAAGAGAATTTTCCCTTTCACAAGTCGAGAGGACTCGTAAATGGTTGTTTCCCTCCTTGTCGAGATTCGACTTTGGAGAGTGTGACCCGTGAATAGTGTACAATGGCCCCATCTTGGGACGACTTGCAGGGTCCCAATTCTTAGGAAACAGGTCCTTATGCCCATCGCCTAAGGCTTTCCCCTACGAGCCGAGACGAATTGAGGAATTATTGGTTGACTTGCTTCGCTTTCTGCGGTGTCAGGATTGACTTGCTCCGCTTTCTGCGGTGTCAGGGTTTGACGTACTCCACTATCTGCGGTGTCAAGGTTGACGTGTTCCGCTTTCTGCGGTGTCAAGGTTGACGTGTTCCGCTTTCTGTGGTGTTAGGGTTGACGTGCTCCTCTTTCTGCGATGTTGGGGTCGATGTACTTCACTTTCTGCAGTATCAGGGTTGACGTACTCTGCTTTCTACGGTGTCAGGTTTGACGTACTCCACTTTCTATAGTGTCAGGATTGACGTGCTCCGCTTTCTGCGGTGTCTGGTTTGACGTACTCCACTTTCTACGGTGTCAGGTTTGACGTACTCCACTTTCTGCGGTGTCAAGGTTGACGTGCTCTTATTTCTACGGTGTCGGGGTTGCTCCGCTTTCTGCGGTGTCAGGGTTGACGTACTCCACTTTCTGCGGTGTCAGGGTTGACGTGCTCTGTTTTCTGTGGTGTCAGGTTTGACGTACTCCGCTTTCTGCGGTGTCGGGGTTGACGTACTCCACTTTCTGCGGTGTCGGGGTTGGCGTATTCTGCTTTCTGCGGTGTCAGGGTTGACACTAGGTTGTCTGTGAACCATAGAGTCTTGGAACTGAGGACTTTGACGTGGCTCCGATGGGTGATGTTGCGTCCGTACCTGCTGGAATGAGGACGAACGCCATTGTTGATCTCTAAGCTGTAGATGTCGTCGTTGAGATTTGACTCTCTGGTTTGAAAGAGCCCGGTGGGGAAATGTAGTTCCATTTTCGCTTATGCCCATGGATTGTATACAGGGGTCACTATGGACTTACCTGCAGGGCGAAAGTTTCATTCTTTCATCATTTTTTATTTCTTTTCGCGATGCTCTATCATTTCAGCTTTTTTATATTGCGAAAGTCACAATTGCCTAATCATTTCGGCTGTTTTTCGCGGTGCCCAATCATTTCGGCAATTTTTATATGCATATATTTTACTTGCTGATTTTGTTGCAAGTTGCCCTATCATTTCAGATATTTTTATATGTATTTTTGGCTCGCTGACTTTTTGCTGCGAGTATGGAACTTGGGTTCTGATACCAATTTTAGCATCAGCATCGCTGCGACTGGAATATTGCCAGGAGCAAATCATCATTTGCCATGAAAGAACTTGGAACTTGATACCGATTTAGGCATCAGCATCGCTACCATTGGGATATTTCCAGGAGCGAATCATTATTTACCTTGGTTGATTTGAACAAAGGTGGCTTAGCAGACAGGGTTAAGATCCTGTCGACTAAGTCTTTCGATTTCATAAGCCGTAAGGGTTTCATAATGGTGTTTCTCCCTACGAGTCGTGGGGATCTCATAGGTGCGATTTCTCCTTAGGAATCGTGAGAATTCTTAAGTGCGTGTTCTCTTATAAGTCGTAAGGATCTTACAAGAGTATTTTCTCCTTATAAGTCGAGAGGACTTACAAGTGTTGTTCACCAAATGGGAAAATTTTGCGCCATTGGTGGAACTTGGTGGAGGAGACGTTTATTTGTGCCCGTGGATTGTATACAAGGGTCAATATTGAACCACTCGTAGGGCAGTCCGGGGAATGTGATGGCTTAAGAACAGGTTCAGATCCCTGTAACTTAAGGCTTTTGAATCCTATGAGCCATAAGGGTCTCATAAGAGGATTCTCCTTACGAGTCGTGAGGATCTCGTAAGTGTAATTTCTCCTTAGGAATCGTGGGGATCCCTAAGTGTGTTGCTCTATTGTGAGTCGTAAGGATCTAATGCAGGTATTTCCTTCTTACAAGGTCGAGAGGACCTTGCAAGTGTATTTTAACGAGATTGCGCCCTTTCGGGTTTTCACAAACTCGTCGGTAGCCATGCTATTTTTACTCACGGAGTCCTTTCAGGTTTTCATCCGTGCCCATTTCGCTTATGGACGTACCGTTTTTTTATATATATTATTTATTTATTTATTTATTTACTTCTTTTTTTTGCTTTTTTTGCCGCATTAGCCTAAGAATGTTGCGGTTCTTAGTAGTTTAACGACGTTTCGGTCCGTAGCTAGTTTCAGGACATTGCGGTCCATCCTTAGTTTAAGGACATTTCGGTCCATAGCTAGTTTAAGGACGTTTCGGTCCGTAGCTATTTTGATTCGAGGCTTCGCCGGATACTACTCATAGAGTGTGGGCTTGGGAAGATAATGAGCGGACATAGGCGTCGTCATCTATCGTTGACCAAGGCTGTGACTCGTTAGGCGTAGTATCTTTTCAGGAACCGGCCGTTTATTGGCCTAAAGGGACTTTCGCCATGCTTATCCATGAGTAGATAGTCCCCACCTTGGTAGACCTTGTCTATGATGTACGGGCCCTCATAGTTCGGCTCGATTTTCTCCCGTTTGGCACGATTGGGGATCATAGGTCTCTTGACCACTAGCATGAGTTCACCTTGGCGAAATGTTCTCGGCCTAGTCAGTCTTTCATATGAGCGTGTCATCTTTGCTTTGTAAGCTTCTAGGTTTTGCTGCGCCATGAGACGAGTTTCATCTAGGGCGTCGAGCTCCTCAAGCCGAAGATTTGCATTCTCTTCATCTGTTAGCTCGTAATGAACCGCCACCCGTAGAGAGGGTAACTCTATCTCCTAGGGGAGTACCGCTTCCGTGCCGAATACCAATACGAATGGCGTTGTACTCATAGCCGTTTTGAACGTAGTCCGATACGCCCAGAGAGCTTCCTGCAGTCTCTCGTGCCAGTCCTTTTTATTTTTAGACACTGTCTTCTTTATGATCTTCGTCAAGGTCTTGTTGAAAGCCTCAGCTAGACCGTTAGCTCGGGGATTATAGACCGAAGAGTATCTCCAGTCTATATTATGCTGCTGTGCGAAGCGGCTAATTTTGTGACTTATATAGGCCGGTCCGTTATCGGAGATAATCCGTCGCGGAGTGCTGAACCAATAGATGACGTGTGTATTGAAGAAATGGAGGATGTTCTCTGTCTTCACTTCTCTTAGCAGTACGGCTTCTGCCCACTTAGAGAAGTAATCAGTTGTCGCCAATATGAACCGATGTCCTTTGGATGATGCAGGTTCGATAGGCCCAATTATGTCGGTTCCCCACATTTCGAACGGCCAGCTAGTCACTGTTGGGTGTAGCGGGTTTGGATGCTGGTGGATGAATTCTCCATGAATTTGGCACGCATGGCATTGCTTGGCGTATTCAAGGCAGTCTTGAATTATCGTGGGCCAATAGTAGCCCATTCTTTTGATCTTCAGCTTCATCTTCGACCCGTCTTGATGAGAACCGAAGAGCCCGTCGTAAGTTTCTTAGATGACTTTCCTTGCTTCTTCTGGTCCCAGGCATCTTAGCCACAGAGAGTCTAACGATCTCTTATATAGAGTGCCATTGACGAAGGCGAAGGACAGAGCTCGCTTTATGAGTTGGTGCCTTGAGGATGCATCTTCAGGTGTTCGACGGGATTTGAAGTAGTCTATAAAGATTTCTCTCCAATCCTTAACCCTTCCTTGGTCTATTATTTGTAGGGCCATTGCTTGGTCGCTTCCTTTTCTTCAGACAACTTCAAGGATATTTCTGCTGGTGCAAGAACCTGACGGCTTTGTACAACGATCTTCACGTCATCGAGGTTTTCATCAGCCAGTTCTTTAGCGAGTTTGGCTAACGCATCCACCTTTCTATTTTCCACACGCGGTATACTTTCTAGGGCATAGGAAGGGATTTGAGTCAGCAATTGTTGCACTCTCTCGCCGTACTTTACCAACTCTGGTTTGCACATTTGATAGTCGTTGTTTACATGGCTAACGACCAGCTGGGAGTCTCCGTATATGAGGAGGTTTTCGATTCCCATATCGACAGCGATCTCAAGACCTGCTATCAAAGACTCATATTCTGCTTCATTATTTATCCTCGTCTCTTTTAAGGAAAATGCAAAGCGCATTATCCCTCCTTGTGGAGTCACGAAGATGAGGCCTACTCCAGATTTGATTATGGGGGAGCTGTGCTATCGTTTCTTCATGGAAGATGCCCTATCGAAGTAGAGTTCCCATCGGGTATCATTCCCTCCTCTCTCCCTGTCGATCGTGTCAAATGCGTGCTCGTCTGGCAATTCGCAATTTAGGGGTGAATCGGCAGGTATCGGATGTTCAGCAAGGAAGTCGGCGATGGCTTGGCCTTTCACTGCCTTGAGGAGACGATAGATTATTGAGAATTCCATCAAGAGGAGGGTTCATTTTGCGAGCCGTCCCGTTAGTATGGCTCTTGACATCAAATATTTGAGAGGGTCCACTTTTGATATGAGATGGACCTCATGCGCCAAAGAGTAATGTCGAAGCTTCGTTATAGCGAAGATTAAAGCCAGGCAGTGTTTTTCGATAGGGGAGTAATTGTTTTCTACCCCCAGGAGAACTCGACTCAAATAGTAGAGGGCTCTCTCTTTCCCTTGGTCATTCTCCTGTGCCCATAACGCGCCTAAGGAACCTTCAAGGGAGGTTGTGTACAGGATGAGGGGCTTTCCCTTGACCGGAGCGGCCAGTACCGGCGGATTCTGCAGGTATTGCGTGATTTCGTCCAGTGCGCTTTGGCATTTGCGATCCCAAACGAACGGGGTTTCCTTCTTCATCAGGTGACTGTAGGGACGACATTGGATGGAGAGGTTAGCTATGAACCGCCGGATATACGCGAGCTTTTCATAGAGAGACCGTAGTTGCTTTAAAGTTCTTGGCAAAGGCATTTCCATAATTGCCTTGATCTTTGACGGGTCTATCTCGATGCCCCGGTGTCGTACGATGAATCCTAGGAATTTGCCCGAGGAAATTCCGAACGCGCATTTGAGAGGGTTCATCTTCAACTTGTATTTCCGGAGGTGCTGAAACACGATCTTCAGATGCTCCCAATGTTCATCGTACGATTTGCTTTTCACCACGAGGTCGTCAATATAACATTCGACAATCTCGTGTATGAGTTCATCGAAAATCTTCGTCATGGCCCTCTGTTGGGTAGCTCCGGCGTTCTTTAGACCGAAGGGCATCACTTTGTAGCAGAATATGCCCAAAGGAGTCCGGAAAGCGGTATGCTTCCGGTCTTCGGGGTGCATCTTTATTTGATTGTACCCCGATGATCCGTCCATGAAGGAGAAGACTACGTGAGTGGAAGTGTTATCTATCATCAACTCGGTAACCGGTACAGGGAAATCATCCTTCTAACAGGCTTTGTTGAGGTCCCGAAAGTCTACGCAGATGCGCACCGTCCCATTTTTCTTCATCACTGGAACAATTTTGGCAATCCAGTCGGGGTATTGAATTTCTTGGATGAATCCGGAGTCGATTAGATTCTTAACTTCGGCATCGATACTCATCTCAAGCTCAAGCCGCATCCTTCTTGGTGCTTGTTTGACCGGCTTGACGTCCGGAGATATCGCCAATTTATGCACAGCTAATTCTGGATCTATCCCTGGCATCTCGGAATAGTTCCACGCGAAGAAGTCCTTATACTGCATGAGCACATCTTTTAGCGTAGCCACCTGTTCTTTAGACAACAGCTCACTGACGAACGTTGGCCGCGGGTCGTTTGCTGTTCACAAGTCGATTTTCCATAGGTTTTCCGCAGTAGTATGTATTCCATATTCCAATTCTTTTGGCGCCTGTGGAAATTCTGAGATCAACTCATCTTCATCATCATTTTCGAAGCACCAGGAGAGGTCGTCCATATTCTCGGGCACTCCTTCTTCTGACAGTGTTATCACGTGACAGGTACGAGATCGTTTCCAAGACCGATATTTATCTGGTTCTACTCTCTCCATATACGTTGATTTTGGCACATACCTTTGCGGTGGGGATACCCTCCAATTGTTGGATAGAGCGAACCTGCCGAGTTGATATTGGTCTTCGACTCAGTTTTTGAAGGTGAAGCAGTCTTCAAGAGGATGTCCGATCACTCGATGATAGGAGCAATAATCCGGGTGATGGACCTCGTTTGCTTGATCGGGATGCCGAGACTCTGGGATTTTCCTTAGGCGATTGATTACCGCTTGCTGTCGCCTGAGCGAGCATCTCCTGAAGCTTTCCATGTTGCAGTTGAACCTTTGTCAAGGACCAAGTTTGAGGTCGGTGACTAGTAGAATCTCGAACTTTGTCTTTGGATTTCACCAGATGGATTGCATAAACTGTCATGCCCCTAGGGTTGGGGTGTTTGGAGTTTTATTAGGCCTCTCTTTTTTTTGAAATGCCGCTTCGGTTTTTGGAGGAACCGCTGTATCAGGATCCGTCTTGGGGTGAGCCCCCTTCGCCTACTTTCAAACCTTATATATAGATGATGAAAGTTGTCTCAGGGAGCGAACTGGTGGGATCTCCATGGGCTGCGGAGACTTCTTCAATATTACGGTAGGAGAATTTTGTCTGACCTTTCACAACAATTTGTAGCTGTTCCCAGTTGGAACAAAAACATTCACCACTGAGGTTGAAACAGGACCATACGGGGAACTGCCCCCAGCTCATTTTGTATGACGCTGATATCGACGTCGACCGTTTCTTACGGCCGGGATTTGATTAGCTTCAGGATTTTGCCGAGCCTGCCCCCTTGTTTCTTTTGAGATCTTGAATATTCTGCCCCCTGCGTCGACCTTGGTCCTTGACATGTGCCAGTTGTTTGAGGACTGATTCCGTCGGCAAAGCTGCTGCTTGGGGAGCCCGCCTGTGGAAAACAGACTTCCTCTGGGCTTCCTCCATCGGCATTGAGGCACCGAGGGTAGGAGGTGGGAGTATCGACCCAAAGAGAAGCCCGTTGATTTCTTGAAGAGACGGATTGCAGAGATTTGAGACTGCAAGTGGCCCGTACTTGACTCCACTAGATATGACAGAGCCTGAGTTGCCAAGGTGGGAGAAAATATCATTTTTCATAGAGACGAAACGCCAGCTTCAGTATCCCCTCCCCTAAGGGCAACCACAAACATATATACCGCGATTATTTGATCGCAGGAAAAACATGACATACGAAGTGTTGAGTGGAAAGAGGAAAAGGTCCCACCGGGTGTGCCATAATCTGTTCACCACCGAAAACAGAGACGAAACCGTGTAGGTCATCTTTTCTGAATTTTGGGGCAGATACTATTTGGTTTTATCCGTCCACCTCTCCTAAGATGCCAAGTTGACTTATGGCACCATATATCGGAGGTTTAGACGGATGCGGTCGATGTAGCAGACTTCGTCAGATTCCCCCTCTTTTGCGAGGGGTTTTTTGATTGTGGGGACGCTCTTCCCTGCAGGTACAAGCCCCTGCAGTTAATTACGTTACCGTATAGCGATAACCACTTTCTCCTTCTCCAGATATTCACTTCGTGTCGTGTGTGTTTTTTTTATTTTTGGTTGCCCGTAGATTATATACGGAGACTAATTTATGTTGTCGCCCGTAGGGCGAGGATTAGTCCAAATCCGTATTTTCTTAGATTTGGGTTTGTTCGATTTAAGGATTGTTAATCTCATTTGAGATTAAGATCAACTTAAATATTTGTTGATGATACGTTAGTCTAATTTTAGACTAAGATCTACTCAACAGGGTGTCAGGATCATTTAGATCCAACGAAAGAGTATTGGGCTCCATCCTCTTAGTTTAGGGATGTTGCGGTCCATTGGGTTTAACGACATCATAGTCCATGTGAGTTTAAAGAAATCATAGTCTGTAGGGTATAAAGACATCATAGTCTGTAAGGTTTAAATACATCATAGTCTGGTTTAAAGACATCGTAGTCTGGTTTAAAGACATCGTAGTCTTTAAGGTTTAAAGACATCGTAGGGTTTAAAGACATCATAGTCTGTAAAGTTTAAAGACATCATAGTCTGTAGGGTTTAAAGACATTATAGTCTGGTTTAAAAATATCATTGTCTGTAAGATTTAAAGACATCATAGTCTGGTTTAAAGACATCATAGTCTGATTTAAAGACATCATAGTCTGTAAGGTTTAAAGACATCATAGTCTGGTTTAAAGACATCATAGTCTGTAAAGTTTAAAGACATCATAGTCTAGTTTAAAGACATCATAGTCTTTAAGGTTTAAAGACATCATAGTCTGTGGTGTTTTGGTTTCACAGTTTGGGGATGCACCAAAAGTTATTGGTTATTGGGACCCTCCATCTCTCTGAAGACGTTGAAGAATTACAACGACATGTATCAGAAGTATGAAGAGATGTACCCTTGAACCAGTGAATGTTCATCCAAGATTTGATGATCTTGTTTGGGACTAAGTCCAATTTAGAAGAAGACATGTGGGCTCGGTTGATTTTGGGGTTTGGCCAACCTTGTGCTCGGCCCACTTTCATTTCCCTTTTTTTTTATAAAGTGTTAGACACTTGCTGGGACACAGTCCTTTCTCTATTCACATAATGCTAAACATTTAAGTGAATACTGACACCCACTTTCTTTTTGTTTTTTATGAGTGTTGGACACTCTTCATGGTGCTAGGCTCCTCTTGTGGAGCGCGAAGCGCTCTGTGATAAGTAGCGTCCACGTAAGGGGCACGTGGGGCGCTTGGCGCTGAGCGCCAGCATTTGAGCGTTGAGCACACTTTTTATTTTAAGCAGCGGCCACGTGTAGGGCATATGGAGCGCTTGGCACTGGGCGCCAGCATTTAGGTGTTAAGCACTTTTTATTTTGAGTAGCGCCCACGTGAGGGGCACGTGGAGCGCTCGGCGCTGAGCACCAGCATTTGAGTGTTGAGCGCTCTTTATTGAGCAGCGCCCACGTGAAGGGCACGTGGGGCGCTTGGCGCTGAGCGCCAGATTTGAGTGCTAAGCACTTTTTATTAAGTAGCGTCCATGTGAGGAGCACATGGAGCGCCCGGCGCTGAGCGACAGATTTGAGTGCTAAGCACTGAGTTTTTGTTCTGCCCAATTCAATTCTCTGAGGATTTGGTTCACCCTTGTGAAAGACTTCGTCTTATAGATCTGAGATCTGGAAAAAGAACTAAGTTCTTACAATGTGAGAGTTAAACTCTTAGATGTGGAGGAGATGCTATGATCTCTTTTCTTTTTATGAAAGACCGTGTCTTATAGATCTGTGATCTGGAAAAAGAACTAAGTTCTTCTGATGTGAGAGTTAAACTCTCAAATATAGAGGAGATATTATGATCTCACTTATTGTTATTTACCTTGAAGAAAATTCTTCTTCTTAGAGCTTGCTCTTCTCTTTTTCTTTTCTCGATTTGAAACTTATGGGGAGGTTCTTCTGTCTCTTCTTTTAATTTGAAACTTATGGGGAGGTTTCTCTCTGTACAAGACTTGAAGTCTTGGGTCCTTTATATAGGGGAGGCTGATTTGTCGAATCAGTTAAGCAAATCTCTCATTGAGAGATCTCTGATTGATTTGGGGATGTTTCCCACCGTTGGATCTTTGATCCTAGGCCTTCTATTTTACAGATGATTTTCCTCTTGTTATTAACAAGATTGGGAAAATATTTTCCCATACAGAGATTGTTCTGTATCTTGGTGATTTTTAATCACCATTGGATCTGTGATCCAATGGTGCTCTGATTTACAGAGCACCATCTTTGTTGTTTGGAAAGATTTGAGGAGTATTTCCTCAACAGAATTTAATCCTGTAATTTGATGATTTTATCATCTCTGTTGGATCTTTGATCCAGAGGTGGAGAACATTTAGTTCTAGCGCTGGAGCTCTCATGCTTTGCAGGTGAGGCGCTGCCTCAAAGTCTTTGACTCATGGTGCTGGCGCTCTTGGCGCTAGCACTCTCGTGCTTTGCACATGAGGCGCTGCCTCAGAGTCTTTGACTCTTAGCGCTGGCGCTCTTGGCGTTAGCGTTCTCGTGATTTGCACGTGTGGCGCTGCCTCAGAGTCTTTAACTCTTAGCACTGGCGCTCTTGGCGCGAGCGCTCTCATGCTTTACACGTGAGGCGCTGCCTCAGTTCAAATTTCAAATTTTGAATAGAGCTTTGCTCTCTGATTGGGGGAAATAGTAGACAATCTGAAAAAAATCGACTTGGGGAAGACAAACGAGCCAAGGCTAACGTTCGTCAGTGAGCTGCTGACTGAAAAGCAGATGGCCATGCTAAAGGACATGCTTAAGCAATATAAAGACTGTTTCGCCTGGAATTATTCCAAGATGCCGGGACTAGATCCAGAAATAGAGGTGCATAACCTGGCTATATCGCCGGACATTAAGCCAGTCAAGCAAGCGCTAAGAAGAATGCGGCTCAAACTCGAGATGGGCATCAATGCCGAAGTCAAGAAACAAATCGACTCCGGCTTCATCCAAGAAGTTCAATATCCTGACTGGATCGCCAACATTGTCCTAGTGATGAAGAAAAATGGGACGGTGCACATCTGCGTGGACTTTCGGGGTTTCAACAAAGCCTGTCTGAAGGATGACTTCCCAGTGCCTGTTACCGAGCTGATGATCGATAACACGTCCACTCATGAAGTCTTCTCCTTTATGGACGGATCTTCAGGGTACAATCAAATAAAGATGCATCCCGAAGAACAAAAGCACATAGCCTTCCGGACTCCGCTGGGCATATTTTGCTATAAAGGGATGCCCTTCAGTCTGAAGAATGCTAGCGCTCCATACCAGAGGGCCATGACGAAGATCTTCGATGACCTCATACACGAGATTGTCGAATGTTATATCGACGACCTCGTGGTAAAAAGAAAATCGTACGAGGAGCACTGGGAGCATTTGAAAATAGTGTTCCAGCGCCTTCGGAAATATAATCTGAAGATGAACCCTCTGAAATGCGCGTTTGGAGTCTCCTCAGGAAAATTCCTAGGATTCATCGTACGACACCGAGGCATCGAAGTAGATCCATCAAAGATCAAGGCGATTATGGAAATGACCTCGCCAAAAACTCTCAAACAACTGCGATCTCTCCAAGGGAAGCTCGCATATATCCGGCGGTTCATAACCAACATCTCCGGCAAATGCCGTCCCTACAGCCATCTAATGAAGAAGGGGACCCCGTTCATTTGAGATCGTAAATGCCAAAGTACACTGGACGAAATCAAGCAATATATGCAGAACCCACCGGTACTAACCTCTCCGGTCAAGGGAAAGCCCCTTATCCTATACACAACAGCCTTTGAAGGTTTTTTAGGCACGCTATGAGCACAGGAGAACGATCAGGGAAAGGAGAGAGCTCTCTATTATTTGAGTCGAGTCCTCCTGGGGGCAGAAAACAACTACTCCTGTATTGAAAAGCATTGCCTGGCACTGATCTTCGCGGTAACGAAGCTTCGACATTATGCATTGGCACATGAGGTCCATCTCATATCAAAGGTGGATTCTCTCAAATATTTGATGTGAAGAGCCATACTAACAGGAAGGCTTGCCAAATGGGCCATTCTCTTGATGGAGTTATCGATAATATATCGATCCCTCAAGGCAGTAAAAGGCCAGGCTATCGCAGACTTTCTTGCTAAGCATCTGATACCAGCTGATTCTCCCCTAAATTGCGAACTGCCAGAAGAACACGCGTTTGACACAATCGACGGGGAGAAAGAAGGGAATAATGCCCGATGGGAACTATACTTCGATGGAGCATCTTCCATGAAGAAGCGAAAGCACAACACCCCCATAATTAAAGCTGGGGTAGGCCTTATCTTTGTGACTCCACAAGGAGGGATAATGCGTTTTGCCCTTTCCTTATCAGAGCCAACAATAAACAACAAAGTGGAATATGAAGCTTTGATAGCGGGTCTTGAGATCGTTGTCGACATAGGGATCAAAAACCTCCTCATATATGGAGACTCCCAGCTGGTCGTTAGCCAAGTAAATAGCGACTATCAGACATGTAAACCTGAGTTGGTAAAATATGGCGAAAGCGTGCAGTAAATGCTGACTCAAATCCCCTCCTGCATCTTGGAAAGCATACCGCGTGCGAAAAATAGCAAGGCGGATGCGTTAGCCAAGCTCACTAAAGAACTGGCAGACGAAAACCTCGATCACGTAAGGATCATTGTGCAAAGACGCCGGATTCTCGCACCGGCAGAGATATCTCCGGAGATATCTGAAGAAGAGGAAGCAACCAAACAAGCGGCCTTCCAAGTAGAGTACGAAGAAAAGACTAAAGATTGGAGATAAGTCTTCATAGACTACTTCAAATCCCATCGAACACTCGAGGACGTGTCGTCAAGACATCAGCTCATGAAGCGAGCCCTGTCTTTCGCTTTCGTCAATGATACTTTATATAAGAGATCGTTCGACAGTCTGTGGCTGAGATGCCTGGGATTGGAAGAAGCAAAAAGGGTCTTCCAAGAAACTCACGATGGACTCTGCGGTTCCTATCAAGCCGGGCCAAAAATGAAGCTGAAGATCAAAAGAATGGGTTACTATTGGCCCATAATGATTCAGGACTGCCTAGAATATGAGAAGCAGTGTCACACGTGCCAGATTCATAGGGACTTCATCCACCAGCATCCGAATCCGCTACACCCAACATTGGCTAGCTGGCCATTCAAAATGTGGGGGACCGATATAATCGGGCCCATCGAGCCAGCATCATCCATGGGACATCGGTTCATACTGGCAACAACTGATTACTTCTCTAAGTGGGAAGAAGCAGTACCGCTAAGAGAGGTGAAGACGGAAAACATCCTCCATTTCTTCAGAACTCACGTCATTTATCGGTTTGGCACTTCGCGACGGATTATCTCCGATAACGGGCCAGCCTACAGAAGCCATAAAATCAGTCGTTTCGCACATCAGCATAAAATATATTGGAGATATTCTTCGGTCTATAATCCACGAGCGAACGGTCTAGCGGAAGATTTCAACAAAAGCTTGACGAAGATCATAAAGAAAACGGTGTCCAGAAACAAAAGGGACTGGCACGAGAGACTGCATGAAGCTCTCTGGGCGTATCGAACCACGTTCAAAACGGCCATGAATACAACGCCATTCACGTTGGTATTCGGCACGGAAGCAGTACTTCCCTTGGAGATAGAGCTACCCTCTCTACGAGTAGCAGTTCGATACGAGCTGGCGGATGAAGAGAATGCCTATCTTCGGCTTGAGGAGCTCGATGCCCTCGATGAAACTCGTCTCATGGCGCAGCAAAACCTGGAAGCTTACAAAGCAAGGATGACGCGCTCATACGAATGACTAACCAGGCCGAGAACATTCCGCCAAGGCGAACTCGTGCTAGTCGTAAAAAGACCTATGATCTCCAACCGTGCAAAGCGGGGGAAATTCGAGCCAAACTACGAGGGTCCGTATATCATAGACAAGGTCTACCAAGGTGGGGCCTACTTGCTTATGGATATGCATGGCGAAAGACCCTTCCGGCCAATAAACGGCTAGTTCTTTAAGAAGTACTACGCTTGATAAGTCACGGCTCAGGTTAATGGTAGATGACGACGTTCGTGTCCGTTTACTGTCTTCCTGAGTCCAAACTCTATAAGTAGTATCCGGCAAAACTTCTCCACGAAGGTAACAATGGACCACTACATCCTTAAACTGGCAATGGACCGAGATGTCCCTAAACTAATAATGGACCGAGATGTCCCTAAACTAACATTCGACCGTAATGTCCTTAAACTAAATACGTCGCTTCAAACACAGCGATGGTGGAATTCAAGTCCATAAGTCCCGCTGGCCGCGCAGCTGCCCCGGTGGCGAAGTCTCCCATAAGTTCCATTGGAGAACAGAGGGGTAAAAAAACGGTACGTCCACAAGCGAAATGGGCACGGATGAAACCCGAAAGGGCATCGTGAGTAAAAATAGCAGGGCTACCGACGAGCTTGTGAAAACCCGAAAGGGCGCAGTCTCGTTAAAATAAAGACACTTGCTAGGTCCTCTCGACATTGTGAGGAGAAAACACCTGCGTGAGATCCTTATGACTCACAAGGGAGAAACACACTTAGGGATCCCCACGATTCCTAAGGAGAAATTACACTTACGAGATCCTCACGACTCGTAAGGAAAATCCTCCCTACAAGACCCTCACGGCTCATAAGATTCAAAAGCCTAAAGATACAAGGACCTGAACCTAAGCCATCACACTCCCCAAGTTGCCATACAGGCGGTCCAATATTGACCCTTGTATACAATCCACGGGCACAAATAAACGTTCCCTCACCTAGTTCCACCAATGGCACGGAATTTTCCCATTTGGTGAACAACACTTATAGGTCCTCTCGACTTGCAAGGAGAAAATACTCTTGTGAGATCCTTACGACTTACAAGAGAAGATATCATTTAGGAATCCTCACGACTCCTAAGGAGAAAATACACCTACAAGACCCTCACGACTCGTAGGGAGGAATACCTTTATGAGATCCTTACGGCACGTAAAGTCAAAAGCCTTAGTCAACAGGATCCTAACCTTGTTTACTAAGCCACCTTTGTTCAAGTCGACAAAGGCAAATGATGATTCGCTCCTGGCAATATCCCAGTTCTAGCGATAATGATGCCTAAATCGATATCAAATTCTAAGTCCTTTCACGGCAAATGATGATTCTCTCCTGGCAATATTCCAGTCGCAGCGATGCTAATGCTAAGATTGGTATCAGATCTCAAGTCCTATACTCGCAACAAAAATCAGCGAGCAAAAAAAATGCATATGAAACAACCGAAATGTTTGGGCAACTCGCAATAAAAACCAGCAAGCAAAATATATGCATACAAAAACAGCCGAAATGTTTGGGCAACTCGCAATAAAAAGCAGCGAGTAAAAAGAAAAAACAGCCGAAATGATTGGGCACCACGAAAAATAGCCAAAATGATTGGGCAATCGCGACTTTCACGATATAAAAAGCTGAAATGATAGAGCATCGCAGAAAGAAATAAAATAAAACGAAAATACTGCCCTGCAGGTGAGTCCGCATCGACCACTGTATACAATCCATGGGCACAAACAAAGAAGGGAACCATATTTTCCACCAGGCTCCATCAGAAAGAGAGCCAAATCTCAATGGAAACATCTACAGCCTAGAGATCAACAACAGCGTTCCTTCTCACTCTAGCAGGATGCAGATGCAATGTCAACAACCGACCTTAGGGTCAAAACAACGGAGCCATGGCAAAGTCCCTAGTTCTAAGACTCGATGGTTCACTGACAACCTAGAGACAACCGCCACATTTTTCGCAATAAAGCAGACACGATGTCAACAAACGAAGCGAAGGAAGATCCCTAGCTTCAGGGTCTCGACGGCAACATCTACAGATTAGAGATCACTACGACGTTCCTTCTCACTCCTGCAGGATACAGACACAACGTCAACAACTGACCCTAGGGTCAAAACATTGGAGCCATGGAAAATTCCCTAGTTCCAAGACTCGACGGTTCACTGACAACCTAGAGACAACCTCGACATTCGTCGCAATATTGCAGACACAATGTCAACAAACGAAGCAAAGGAAGATCCCTAGCTTCAGGGTCTTGACGACAACTCAAATAAAACCTGAAAGACTATCGAAGATCATCCCACACCAGCGCGGAGTGGTCATGACTCATCGGGGCTCCCAAATTGATTCTAACCTCAAGTAAAAAAAAGCGGCATGGAAAATCCCTAATGCTTGCTCTTCCGACGGTAATATGACCTGGGAGATTACTTGAAGACGTCTTGTCCAGCCCCTGAAGGGATCAGAAACACGATAGTCGCGGGGCTACTTGAACAGCAAGATTGCGTATCGAGGAATGCATTAGCCAACGCGACGGTACGACGGACAAAAACCATAGTACCACAGACCCTAATGGAGTTCTATCAGCAGAGGTTAACTGTGACGTTAGGACATTCTTGCGAGAAATTCTCGATTTGTCTCGACTCTTAGGGAAAACAATGTTCCTGCGAGAACTTCTCGAGTCATCTCGACTCGTAGGGAAAAAAATCTTCACGAAATCTTCATGAAGGTGAAAAGTCTTAGGCAGCGGGGATAAGGACCTGTTTCCTAAGCATTGGGGCCCTGCAAGTAGGTCCAAGATGGACTATTGTATACTATCCACGGGCCACACTCTCCCAAATCGAATATCGACAAGGAGGGAAGAAACCACTTATGAGCCCTCTCGACTTGTAAGGGAGAAAATTATCTTGTGAGATCCTTACGACTCTCAAGAGAAAATAAACTTAGGATTCCTCACGACTCCTAAAGAGAAAATACACTTACGAGATTCTCTCGACTCGTAGGGAAAAAAGTCTTTATGAGACCCTCACGGCTCATAAAGTTGAAAAGTCTTAGACGACAGATCCAAACCTGTTTCCTAATCCATCGCTGCCCTACAAGGAGGTCAAGATGGACTATTTACGGGTCACATTTGCCAGAGTTACATGCCAATATGAAATAAAATATGTCTTTTATTCATGAATTCAAGTGAATACAAGGTACATTTTATAAAAGAATCAAAATGAATACAAGACACTCTCATTCAGGAGTGAATACAAAAAAGAAAAGAAAAGGAGAATATACAAAAAAAATATCTTTAAGCCAGCGGATGGTGCAATAAGCTCGTGAGTTCATCGTTTTCCCGCTGGACCTTGGCTTCAAGCTCCGTTAATGCGGAAAGACGGGTTCCCGCCTAAGTCTGCTGAGTCTGATATGAAGCGAACGGACTCTCAAGCTCCCTTTCGGAAACTTTATGGGCTTCAACCATCTCACGAGAAAAGATAACGACATTATCAAGAGCCACCACCTCCATGATAGCTTCTTGAAGCATCCGCCAAATTTTGTATGCGCGGGTAGTCTTGGAGGTGAGCTGAGCCTGAAGTTCCCCCAAAACATTCGAAGCTAACTCCCTCTCTGAAAACTTCCGGTTGAGCCGCTTCTCGCACGACTGCAGATTGGATGCGCACCATTCGATCCATCCCCGCAGACTTGATTTCACGGTTAAGATGTCGGAGGGAAGGCGGATGCATTCAAGTCCGTGTAGGCAGACTTCCACTCGGCGACAATATTCAACCCAAACACGCACCAATGCTTCGTCATGATAGGTAGAGAGAACGGATAAAGAAGAGTTGGCTTCGACAGCAAATTCTTCGGCCGTGACAGAGGTACCAGCGTAAAGGTCTTCAATGAGAGTCGTCAGGGAGTAGATGCTTTGTCTTGCCATCCTTTCAGACGCACGCCGGGCATTGGGACCCGATGGCAAGAAGATCTGAGATTCCAAAGGAGTTAGGGTTGGCAGAGCTGTCAAGATTTGTGAACAGTCGGTGAGATTCATAAACATGGAATAGACAAAGCAATGCCAAAGATAAAACCTCACTTACCTACAATCATGCAAGGGGGTTTGATAGATCCCCAGGCCCATCGAGGATCTCAACTTCGTCATCAGCTTCTAGAACTGCAGAGGGCATATTAGCATCGTTATAAAAAATTGATAATAAAACAAAAGGGTCAAAGAACACCGACCTTGTCCGGAAGAAAGGACTATGCTTTGCGGGGATATTGCCTGTAGGGCAACCATATCAAGTAGACGCTGGAAGGACTTCCTGGGAGATAGATCCACGATGGACGCCGCCAATTCCCGCAATTCTGAAGGAAAGAAGAGTTTAGATAACGGATAGATCATTAAAATGAAATGTTGAAGATTACTTTCGATGCTCCGCCCGCCTTGAACTGGAGAGATAGCAGCTTCGGCAGCCTCCTCCACACCCTCAGGGACATCACCGGAGATATTTGCTGGCGTGGCAGCTTCCAATTCGGAAACAACAGCCGCCACTTCAGGATCTGAGGAGGCAACAGCGGTCTCAGTGATCCTTTCTACAATCTCCAGGACGCCACCAGAGAGACCCACTGGATCTACGGCTGGTAAGCTCACCTCTGCGGAAATTACAGATGCTAAAGGGATGGAAGTCACCACCGGGAGCTCCAAGATAGAACTAACAGCCTCGACAATCTCTTCTACAACCTTTGGTGCGTCACTAGAGATGTCCATGGGGTTCGTAACCGGTTTGGTCGCCTCTGCTGGAGCAATAGATACCGAAGGAACAGAAGCTACCACCAGAATCTCCATAGCAGGAATAACGGCTGTAATGATCTCCTCTACACCTGTCGGTGCGTCACGAGAGACATTTGTAGAGTCCACAGTCATGACCCGATCTGAACTCAAATCCTCTCTCTCCGTCGAAGTCCCTGCAAAGTTTTCGCAAAAATGAGAAAACAAAAAAATAATACAAACTATTCGCTAAAAGAAGGATATGAGAAAGACGCATACCAATGTGCCAAGGGGCTTGAAGTATGGCTTTCTCAAGACGTTTTTCCTTTCTTGCTAAGTGCACTCTCCAGGGTTCAAGTGCAGATGAATGACTGCCTGTCTTTAATGCAAGCTCGTCTTCAGAGGCGATTGTTATGGGCTATTTGAGGGTACGTTCTTCTTCTATTTGCTAAGGACCCATATGTACCCGCCGCAATGATGGAACAATGTCATAGAAGATAACCGGAGGGTAAGGCTTTTTCGGGATGTGCCCGTTCTCGGTCTCATCCTGTGAGCGCCTTAAAGTCTCAGCCAGTTGCGCGAATTCCTCGACGGACGAGCCAGGATAAATAAGGCCGGTGTCCGATTCCTCCATAGCTATCGGCTCGTCCTGAATAAACGGCTCGGACTTAAGCAAGGTGTCAAGAAATCTGGCGACCGATTTCTTCCTCCTCTTAGAACTTGTGCTAGCACTAACTGAAGAACACTTCCTTCCCTCGGCGCTTTGGGGTGACATTGACTAACCTTGCTTCCGGTATCCCCCTTTGGTGATACCACAGTAGATGACACTGCCGTTGATGACGCCGCCACTGATGACACTACCGCTGGTGCTTCATTGGAGGCCTTTGCTTGGGCTCTAGTGCGCACCGGCATACCAGCGGTGCGAAGAGTCGATTCTGTTTCTTCGGCCTTAGGGATAAGTACCACGCCGCTATCCCTCAATGGAAGGCGAACCACTATCCGCGGGTGTAACGGAACGCCAGTGGCTTGGGTCGGAGCTGAAGCTCTACATTCGAAGAGTACCCGCTTCTCCTCGGCAATGACAGGACCGACTCGATGACGATACCAACCCGTAAAAGACCCCGCACACCTTGGAAGGTAGTCAGATTCCGGGATCATGAAATGGGAGCCGGTGTTCAGCCGCATAAAATGATGGATGATGTCACGAGTGACTTCCAGATACGGAGTTGGCTCAACTAAGAATGCCTCGAAAGGGACACCCTGGTTATAACCCAATTGCTAGGCAAAGTGGTGGGCATTGTACAGCATAAAAAGAGCCGTGTTATTCTGACGGAATACCAAGTAGCCCGGCCTAATCGAGTACAGGTGCATAATTTCTTTAGGCTTTAACGATGGCGCTCCCCTTTTGATAGATCGAAAAGCTGTTGAACGGGCCCTGCAGGAGCAGAGAGGACTCGGTCACTAAATATCATCCCGCCCTCGTTTGAATACGGGTTGAGCAACACGCGGAGGGCCCCCAGCTGAGTCGGATTAGGAGCAGAAGCATCCACCAACCTCATAACCCGTGGGAAGGTATAGAAGTCATAGAAATCTGGTCGCCGATGTGCTGCAAATGCTCCCAGCACATGCATCTCGATCCACGACGTGAAGTAGTGGAGAGAGAAATTCACAACATCCGTACCTGGGGTCGAAGTATTGGCCGCAACGCTTAATCCATGGTATAAGCGCGACAGTCCCGCGATACCAACGGCCAATCGTGCCCCTTCAGCTACACGATGAGCGGGGTAGAAGACGGAAGCTCTTATGAAGCGTAGATGCGTCGGAATGGCAAACCAACTGAGCCAAAGGCTGATGAAGCCGACAAAGAAGGTGTCTTCGTCCATGCCAAGGGCCGCAATCACATCGACGGACACGGCCGACGAGATCGGAATATAAAACTGCAGAAAGTCTTCCTCTTTGGCCGGCAGTTTATTCAGCCCAAACCCAAAAGGGTTGTCAATGTTCGCAAACTTTGGAGCCTCTTTGGATAAAGTGTCTTCAAGGATGAAGCATGCGATGAAGCTGTCAAATGTGACGCTCTTCCCTTCTGACTTTGCGAACAGCTTCTCAAAAATACCCAGAGCCTTGATTAAACTGGGGTACTTATGGCGGACGGCGGTTTCGGTCGTCAGTTCGTCAAGCATAGCCGGCATGGTCACGAACACGTACTCGTCAGGAGGAAGCAACTCTTCACAATGCTCTCCCCTGATTGGCAGTCCAGATATCTCGCGAAACTCTTCCAATGAAATAGAGATCTCGCGATCCCCTAGCCAGAAGGTGTCGGTGGGAAGATTCCATTGGTTCAGAAAAGCTTTAACCCACTAGACGTGAGGGGCCTGATAATGAAAAAGAGACACGTACACTGCTTGATATAGCCCAATCTTCTGCAACCGTGCACGGTGGGAAGAAAGAACATATCAAGCCCAGGAAAGATAGCCTCCTGGGTGGCGAGGGGTAAGCCCTCCCTTATAAACTTGTCCCCGGGGTTGGGCTTCACATTGACAGATGCGGTGCCCCGAGATATCTATAGCTGGCAAGGGCTGGCTAGGTATTGATTGATCTGTTTTATGTGTGTAGTAACCGCAATCAATAACGGTGTCGCGTGTAGCTAGACTGAGATGAGTACGGGTCGTCCTCAGGGATATGTGGAATCTTTCAATCTTACTTTAGATGTGTTGAAAAAGAGGAAGAATAAAGGAATAAAGAATAGTGGAGAATAGTTTCTAGATCTACATTAAACACGGATGTAAAATACTGATCTAGTTTGAATACGGATATAGATTTTATAAGAAGAATGCTTGTAGGGTTCGTTCAGATTTAGTAGTCATAGATGACTAATAAAGATTACTCCTTTTATCTATTGATAGATTTAAAACTAGATTGATAGTGATGAATGAGGATTAGGGTTCTTAGAAGAAACTAGGGTTTCCACACTATTGACCCTTGTCCTTTCATTGATCTCTATTCATGTCTAGCCCTTAACAAAACAATTGTTGATCTGATCTCAAATCGCGGTCAAGACTAGCAATAAATTGGTAGCGCGCCCGATAAGAATGTTAACGATTCTTTTGCTAAAGTTTATAAACTTCATAAGACATAAAAGAAGTTAAAATATTTTCTCATCCATTGTTCTATCATAATCCTACGAACCCTATCAAGCGGAGAATTACTCACGCATGATGGAGATAGAAGAAGAACGGATAGAGAAAGAGATCATAATGCAGAAATTAAATGCTAAATAATTAATCTAACGATCTACCTTTATTAATCAACTTCACAATTACAAAAAATTCGAGTTTAGATTACAAGAGGAAGAAGAAGTTACTCTCGATCTCTGCCTCGTAGGAAGTAGATGCTCCGTTGAATCTCACGTCGTCTTATCACGTCGAATCGCGGACCTGTCGTGGATCACTTGTTCTTTGACGGTGATTTGCTTCGTGTAAAAGATTGATGATTTCTAGGTTTAGCCCTCGGTCTTTTATATAGCCCCAAAACCAGAAACCAAAGATTCCCACAATTAGGGTTAGTTGTAGCAAATCCAATTTGAAAATCCTAATTCCAGATTGGGTGAATCGGCCGCGGATCCGTCGCCTATTGCATGGTTTGGCCGTGGATCCGCGGTTTGTTGGTGAGATCTTAGGTGCAAATTTCTGGGGTTTTATTCTTGTGACACATGGAGATTTAGTTGATGTCTGGAATTTGAAAATATTTCCCGAGTCTCTGTCAGTATTGATTCTTCGATTTTTTTAATATTTCGGCAGTTTTTTGATTTCCGACATCTCAACATCTTGATCTCCTGACCTGAGCCAAAACTTGCACCATATCTCAAAGAATAATGTTAGTAATATTTGGTATTTTGAGATATTATCATAACCAATTTGATATGATATTATATTTTAAGAATATTGATTAAGGATATTTGATATGATATGCATATTTAAATTATCAAAATATTATATGCATATATTTTCCTTCATAATGTTAATTATAATATATAAACATATGAAAATAGTATTTTTACAGATAAACCCTCATATGTGTCATATTTATAATAAACACCTTTAGATATTTAAGAAAAGTAAGAAAAATTTCATATCAAAACTGCGATATTTTCGACTGAACAGGTATCCCAGTTGTTGACGGCTCAAGCCGGCCTGTACGAGTCCAATTAGCCGCCTCCACCGCATAAGCGGACTGCGGGCGCTCCATCAGCGATATTGGGCGGAGAGGCTCTATTGGCACCTCACAAGTAAAGTTGCGGCGGCCCCGGATGATATGACCATACCAGACTCCCCATAAGAGCAGACTAGTACGGTCTCTGTCATGTGCCCTGATCATCGCCATATCTTCCTCAGCCGACGGCGATTGCGGAAAAGCGGCATCTGAGCGAGTAAAGAGAAAGTAGGGAAGAGAAGCCATTTTTCCTGAAATAAGGGAAAGGAAAACCATTAATGAAATATATATATATATATATATATATATATAATAACAGGAGGGAAATGACAGAAAGTTGGTTCCATGGGACCACTGATTGCAAAACTAATGGACCCCATAAAATCAATATGGCGGCTCACTAACGAGGAAGCAAAACAACCGTTGAAAGAATCGAAAAGGATTCTCTCCAAACAATGAAGTTTAAACAACTCTTAAGCAAATTCTATTAGGAAATGCAACAGATTCAGATCTGCTTCAAGGGTGTTAAAACCCTAAAAGTATTCGAGAAAATCAGGAGATAATTTTTTTTCTTTTTCTGAATCTTCGTTTCAGAGCCAAGCTCTGTGGGTATATGGAATTAAATTCCTTTGATAAAGGGATTAAATCCCAGAAAACCCCCATAGCAAGGAGGCAAGGAAAACGGAATTAAATTCCAAGATTTTTAAAGATCGGTGGTAGGGTAAAACCTTAAAAAGAGGATTAACAATCCCCATTCATTCAAGACTTTAAAACCTATAAAAAAAATCATGTATGTTTTGGGATCTTTGAGAAACCGATTTAAGAAAAGAGCTAAGCTCTGATGGTGGGTTTAAAATCCAGGGCAAAAAACCCAAAAAGGTCGTTCAAGAGCCCTACCCAAAGGGAAGTTTTGCAGAGTTTAACTCTGAAAGATTTTGAGGCAGAGAACTAAGCGTTGAAGAAGAGAATTAAATTCTCGAGAAATGACAAAGGAAGAAGATAAAGGAACAGGGTCTTCCCAGAGGCAAAAAACCTTGCATTTATAAGACATGATAGGAGCGGTTCATCTCCCCGTTCCTCTAGGCAGATCCAAGGGCTATAAGGGTGACATCGTTACACTCACGTGCAAGCCACGTAAGAACAACGCCGTGGGGGCATTTTTTCCCTTATAAAAAAAAGAAAGAGAGAAAAAGTGATGAGAAAAAATTCCCCTAATGAAACATCACGTCCCCATACGTGATGCGCCTATGAACAAAGATTGTAGGCATTGCGCTTAACAATTAAGGCTGAAATTAAGCCTCACGTGCAAGCACGTGAGCATCTATATACAAAGTATATAGGCGCTTTTTTAAAACAAATAACAGGCCAGAGAAGCCCACGTGTCAGCTCGTGATGCTCTTTTTGGGCCGTTGCACATAAGCAAATGAGTTTAACTCGGTAGGGGTCACGTGCTACACGTGAGTGGTCCTGAACGCCTTCTGAGCTGATAGAATTAAATTCTAAATAAAGGGATCAAAACCCTATTTGGAAAATATTTTCTTAAATCTTTCTAAACAAGAAATATTAATCTCTGTAAAACAGAGCACCGTTGGATTAAAAAATCCAATGGTGATTAAAAAATCACCTATCTACAGAAAAATTATGTATGGGGAAATATTTCCCTAATCTTGTTAAAAACAAGAAAAATATTTTCTGTAAAACAAAAGTCATTGGATCAAAGATCCAACGGTGGATAAAATCCCCAAATCAATTAAGATCTCTCAATGAGAGATTTCTTTACTAAATCAACAAACTTGCTTCTACTATATAAAGGACCCAAGACTTCAAGTCTTGTACAGAGGAGACCCCCCGTAAGATTTGAGAAACAAAAGAAAAAGAGAAAAAGAGAATTCAATTCTCCAAAAAAACAAAAGAAGATCTCTCTTTTAGAAAAAGAAACCCTAGGTAAGAAGAAAGACATAGAGATTATTTTATCTCTTCTTCGCCACTCCAAGAGTTTAACTTTTCTAAAAAGAACTTCTTACTCTGGTTGAGGTCTGCAGAAGCAGATCTCCCCACAAGTTGAGAATTTAATTCTCATCAGGGAGATTCTGTCATGCAGATTCAAAACTTAGGGGAAAGAACTGAGTTCAAAGAATTTAATTCTTACAAAAAGATATAGGAATTTAATTCCTCTGATAAAACTAGGGTTTAACCCTAAAAAATAATTTAATTCATATAAAAACAAGGGACTTGAAATTCTCAAAACTCAGATCAAGATCACCATGCATATAAAAGAAACGATTAGCGTTCAACGCTATAACGACAGATCACGTGTTTCCACGCGAGCACCTCTAACGAACAAAAGAAAAGACTGAGATCGAGTCACGTGATCTCACGTGACCCCCCAATAGTGCTTAGCACTTATAAAAGAAAAAGGGAATAAATCAAAGACAATTCCCATTTTTGGGGCGCCTAATGTGATCCCACGTACCCCCCAATAGTGCATAGCACTTATAAAAGAACAAGAGAATAAACCCAAAGAAGCAGTGCACAATTCTCAGGCGCCTCACGTGCCACACGTGAGCGCTCCAAATTTCAGTGTTTAACACTACTTTAGAGACTCACGTGGGAGCACGTGAGCGCCGAGAAGATATTAGTGTTTAACACTATGAGAGGCCAAACTTAGCCCAAATTAGCCAAGTCTTCCGAAGCCAAAACCCTTTTGATCACCACTCAACCGAGCCTTCCTATGCTCAGGTCTCCCCAAATCGATCTTAGTTCCAAAGATGACTAATGATCTTCTAACATATGGTGTCTAAAATGATGTTCATTCCACCATGATCTCTCCCTTCAATCTAGAATTTGGTTCAAGGGTACACTCTCCATATCTCTGATACATGTCGTTGTAATTCTTCAACGTCTTAGAGAGGTGGAGGGTCCCGACAACCAACAGCTCTTTAGTGCACTCCCAAACCCATGAGCATATCCCAATGGACCGCAATGTCCTTAAACTAGCTGTGGACCGCAACGTCCTTAAACTAAAACCTCACCCTAAAAATGGTGATCTACGGACCGTAACGTCCCTAAACTAAAACAATAGAGCCCAAATGCTCTTTTGTTAGATCAAAAATGATCCTAAACTACTGTTAAGTAGATTTTAGTCCAAGATCGGACTAACGTATCCTCAACAAACATTTAAGTTGATCTTAATCTCAAACGAGATTAACGATCCTTAAATCAACCCAAACCCAAATCTAGGAATATACGAATTTGGACTATTCCACGCCCTACGGGCGACAACATAAATTAGTCTCCGTATACAATCCACGGGCAACCAAAAATAAAACAAACACACACGACACGAAGTGGCCTTCTGGAGCAGGAGAAAGTTGCTATCGCTACGGGGTAACGTAATTAATTGCAGGGGCTTGCGCCTGCAGGGAAGAGCGTCTCCACAATCAAAAAACCCTCACAAATGAGAGGGAATCAGACGAAGTCTGCTACAACGGCCGCATCCGTCCAAACCTCCGATACATGGTGCTATAAATCAACTTGGCATCTTCGGAGAGATGGACGGATAAAACCAAATAGCATCTGCCCCTAAATTCAGGCAAGAAGATCCATCCTGGATCCGTCTCCCGTTTTCGGCGGTAAACAACGTCTAGTTTCGTTCAGCTTTTCATTTCATTTCAGCTTATTTATATATGCCTCCTTGTTAGGACTTATCATGTTATCGTATCATGTATTCAGATATTTTGTCAATTATGAATCTTGAATATAATAAATCAAAATTAGATTTCATTCTTTTGTTTATTCTTGTTAGTTTATATTGCTTATAGACGCTTAACGTATTTATTTCAAGAAATGACCTTCTCGAAATAAATACGTCGCGGGCATCATCACGTGCCGTTACCACTCTTTTGGGAAGCGGGACGTGATATACACATATTTATGATTTCGTGTATTTTGAAATACTTGATTTTGATTTCGTGCATGTTGTATGCACTGATTTTGACTTGTGCACTCGATGTTTACATGCGCTTTCGATTCATTGATATGGTTTTGTGCACGTCAGTTGCATCAGATTTATGCTTCCGTGCACCTAGTTGTACTTGATATTGATTTTCATGCACTTTATTGCACTAGATACTTTTGTACAGACCTGATGCACTTGATTTAGATTTTCGTGTATACTCGGCACGCTTGATGTGGATTTGTACACCTTTGTTGCACTTGAGGATTTTCGTGCACACCAGTTGCACTCGAATGAGATTTTTTTTGCAATTTAAATGCACTTGATATTGTTGTCATGCACACCCGATACACTCGACAGATGCTTTTCTGCACACCCGTTGCACTCAATTTTTGTTTTCATGCGCATTCGTTCCACTTAGTTTTGAATTCGATTTCCGTGCGCATCAGACGCACGTGGATTTATTTTCATATACACATATTGAGGTTGATTCCTTCTTTTTTAGCATCGCATTTTATGATATACACTGTATTATATAGTAGCCGGGCAGGACTGGTCTGAGGACAGTACCTGAGTGTTTTTTCATGCATCGGTATTTACTGAAGAGGTTTTCAAAAAGAGCTACAGTCTTACTGTTTTCTCATGTGTCCATGAGCGACACGAAATTTTATAAAAGTAAGACCCTTCTAAATCATTTTCAAAAAGGCGGGACATATATCTTAAGCAAACGTGTGTGTGTGTGTGTATACATTTCTTTATAAAATGAACGTCTACTGCTTGTGCCGGGATATATGCATCACACGGCGATTTGAAAAGGATTTTAGGTACATTTTTCAGTTATTCAAATGATTTGGTAAGGATGCGTACTATACATATATTGTGGTCTTGATTATATTATACTTGATTTAAACCGTAGCTTTAGAAACTTGCATATTCATTATAACTCGCATGCTTTGCATGGCGCTAGATGAAGTTTCGATTTTTGAGTTTTACACTTGTTTCCATGTGCATGTGTTGTGCTATGATATTTATAGTTTATCCGTGATTTCGGAGCCCCGTTGATTAGATTTGATTTACTGAAATGTTTTAAGATTTGGGGGTTTAAATTTAAATCTGGGGACCGAATTTATTTAAGAGGGGATGACTGTAACATTTCAGAAGATAGAAAATATTATTTTTGGAATTTAAATAATAAAATAATAAATTTCACGGATATTATGGGAGTACAGATTTCAGTTTTCGTAGATTGGTATAATTATATACCTATATTTTTGGAATATAATTGGAATTTAAAAATAAAATATTATTATGAAAGCATTTATTTAATTGGGCTTTTTATAAATTAATATATATAATTATATACATACAAAGTTATGATAAACTTGATTAGTATATTCCTGATTATACATTAAGCCAAGTCCATTTTGTTAAACATGCTTTGTGTGTATGACATGTAACATTTTATTCATGATTTATACCATGGTCCATTTTTATTTTGTTTTTAATTTGTTTTAAAAGAAAAAATAAGAAAAGAAAAGAAAAGAAAATAATAATAGGAGGACAAGAGGGTATGGAGCAATAAATGGTGGGAATTATTGTGCATGGCTAATATTAGCTATTGTTTTCTTCATCTCTCTCTTTCTCTCATTCTCTCTTCTTCATTTCTCCTTCTCCTTCTTCAACTCCTCTCCAAGGCCCTTCTCTATCTCTTAAATCCCCCACACACACCCACTTAAAAATCCTCACAAATCCTCACAAAATCCTAATTTTGTGCCTTCAAGACACTTGTGTGAGCTAAATCCTTCATCTTTTGAAGCCTTGCAAAGCTTAGGACCTCTATAAAGCTAATTTAGAGGTAATAAGCCAACCTTAATCTTGTTTTACCAAACCCCTTGCCTTAACAACTCTTAATTAAGATAAAAAGTGTGTTTTAAGTAGTTTTAAAACTTAAAGAGAGGTTTTGATGTGACGTTAAGGTTGTGAAAATTCTTGGGTTGACAACGCCTTAATTTAGGCTAAATGAGGGTACTTTAGTGTTAATTATCCCTTATTAAACTCTAACACTTCACTAATCTACCATGATATTTGAATTAGTGTTAAAACTAGTATTTAGTTAAAGGCTAGGATTCCAAACTAAATATGCTATTAAACCAGTAACCTCAGAATTATTTTGCGACTACAGAGAGCTTGTTAGTGAACCCTGAGTGCACCCTCGAAACCCGAGCCCTTCCCTCTAAACCTTAGCCGCCAATTAATGCAAAATGGCCGCAAATTGCAGGTCGTTTTAGGAGTTAGGGTCTGGGGTTTGGTCTGTAGCCCACTCACTAGATAACTAGGCCTATCCTATATGCTAAAAAGTCTAATGTCACCTTTAGAAAAATCTGGAGTTGTTTTACTAAGTTTCTGTCAATGTTTAGTGATATTTGAAAACTTGATTTTTGATATTTGAGTTTTGGCTCGGTCGTTTAACGTTCATACGTTGACGTCGGGGGTTGTTTTGTTGTTTTAACACGCGTTGACCATAGGTTCTAACCAATGTGTGCTACGCTCGTCGTATCGGTTTTCGATTTGGATTTTTATACGATACGATATGCTTTAAATTTTAGGTACAAGCGCATGGACTTTCGGGACGACGAAGAAGGGAAAGGCATTCGTCGGAATCGACTAGAGCGAGGCGGAGTTAGCTGAATAGATCTATATCTACGGGGGAAGTCGGGTGGATGGCGTATATCACCCCGCAACCGCAGTACTAGGATACTATATATATTATGTATACCTAGTCTATAAGGTTATTAGAGTACTATATGCGATAGTAGTAGAATTAGTAGAAGTTATACTCCTAGTATTGTTTCTTAACCTATGAACTATATCTACTTATGTAAATATATAAATATGATGATATGATGAGATGAGGATATGATCTGATATGATGACACAAGTCGATATGATTGGATATGATGATATGAGACGATGTTACATGAGATGATATATGATGATATGAGATGAGATGATGTACATGATTATAGATCCGTACTATTGATTCAATGATATCGTACGATGGATTATTCCGTACATGATATGATGAGGATGGATCGCCGATATTATTTTCGAATCAAAAAGAAATGTTTAAAATCACTCAAGTAGATAGTATAATATGTTTAGAGCCATACCTATTTTCAAAACTAACGAATCGTTATGAACTTTTAAATGATAACTTCTAGGGACGCTGCGACTTTTCAAATGGTATCGTTTTCAAAAACATCGTAGCCCCTATTTTCTAAAAACAACGATTCGTACTATTTTAAAGTATAACTGTATGACTCATACGTAATTGCGTATTTTTATACTATTCACATTTATGATTTCTTTATTCTGTTTACACTCGCGTTACGATTTCTTATTTCTGTATATGCTTGCATTATTTTTATTCACGATATATATATATATAGTACGTTTCATACCCTTATCTTTATATGACTTCGTTTGCTAGGACACATGCACCATTACCGATGATGCACATGTTGCACGTACACCTACTTGCCGGCTCACACACACATCATCGGTAATTGCCATGCCACATACACATTAAAAATCGCTATATCACCGTATCACCTTATAACCTGTTAGCATTTTACTTACTGATTAGTACACAGTACCCTACATCATTGTAGATATTGCACTTTCTTTACCTTGCTACATGACACGATCGTATGAACACACTTGTTGTGCATTACAGTATTGTTCTGTGCATGTACATATTATTTCATTACTGTCATGCTTTATGAGATTCTGTTTTCATGAGATTTCTAAATTTAAGAAACCATAGATATTAATTAAAAACTTGTGATTTGTTTTAAGAACGCGGTTTCTCTTGACATGATAGTTCGACGTCTACCATAAGATTTTCATTTCTGAGCTATGATACTACCCGATTCGAGGAGTGAAAAGTCACCGTCTGCAGATACATAGTGGACCCGTTACGGTACCCCGGGACAAGAAGATCGTATATAAAGGCGTTGAGCCTGGCAGGGGAACCCTACCTACCGGTGACAGTACTGGACTCGGATGATATCCGGAGAATACTGACCGGAGTGATATAAGACATATTGATATGAGGACCGATCTGATGAGACGGTGCATGATATTTGAGGGCCGATCCGATGAGACAGCGTCTGAGATATGAGTATTTACGTGTCAATGCTGGACACGAGTTTTATGATGATTTCGAGTGTCGATACTGGGCACTCAGGATTTTATGATAATTTCGAGTGTCGTTGATGAACACTCCTTGGATGATATGTATATACACACGATATGGATGACTTAGTATCACATATTAACACCGACACCATATTATATTATTATACTTGTGTTTACACGATCATCTTGATACCACACGATATGATATTATTATATTACTGTATGACCTAAGAGATCTTCATATATTCAATTTCTACCTGATAATATTTTATATTCACGAGTTGGCAACTCATCCCTATTGTGCCATCGTTTTCTTGCAGGATCGACCGTTCGGACCGGTAGCGGCTTGCTGGCATACTGTTTCTTTTGGGTGATTTGCATTGGTAGGTGGGTTACATTTCGGATCGTAACCACTGCTTGTACACTATTTATTATTCATTTGTATCTAGTTAAAAGCTTCATCAACCAGACTATGTATATTTGGTAGACTTAGAGACCATTTGTTTTTTCTTTGGATTTAGAGTCGAGACATGTATATATATTCTTTTTATCTGGAGTTTGATGATGTTTTGGTTTTCTTTACATTCTTTTCTGTGATTTATCTTCGTCTTGGGCGTCGTATATTCATGTTGCGTGGTTGTATTTCCGCTGATTGGCGAAGAGTTAGCTCCTGCTTGGGGATGCCTATATTATTATTGATTATATTCTTGTTTGATCAAAATTTACAAAGAAAGTGCTGCCCAAATTTCAACTGACGAAAATGTTTTCAAATTATAGTATATAATCCACTTTCATTTCAAACGAACTTTATATATACTTTACAAAAAAGAACTTGATTTCATTATATCTTTATTTCAAAACTTCACCTCCACGATTTTCTTTAAAAGATTTAGATTTCTGGGGGTTCGACTTACTTAGGTTATGGTGGGGTGTTCATATCAGATTTCTGCATTTTCATACCGCCCAATTTTTATCACATTGCATATCGGTAGATACTCTTGAGTCGTGTTTGCTAGTCAATTGCAGGATACAGGTTCTCGGCTCTAAAAACGGTGAAATTCATGGAAAACACGACAAAATCCGGGTTCCTGCCAACCACTGAGAAAACACGATCTTCGCTCTTCATCCGTATGTTGCCAGATACCAGTTTAAGAGACGAAATGGCAAATCAATGTCGTTTTCATGCACAAGGCTCAATGGCAGCACAAGATCCAAGAAATCTACGCGGAGCTCGAGACAATCATGACAAAAAAAAGTCCACATCAAATCACCTTTCCATCAACAGAAATTCTGGAAGAAATGTGGAAGTATTTTCAGAAAACACATATGCCAAACTACAGAGAAAAGCAAACCAGGGGACCACAAGAAAAACGAGACCCCAACTCTACTATAGGGCCGCGGATCCGCGGCCAATAGGGGGTCTAGGCCGCTGATCCGCGGCCATATGGTGGCGGCAGAGGTAGGGTTTTTAGGGGCAGTTGGATAATTTTGTAAAGGGGCAGATGGTTGCCCTAGATTTTCAGTTTTCAGCCTATAAATAGCCCAGAACTTTGTGAAGGGAAGGGGTCCATAATCTTGTATTTTCATTTTCTAGGTTTAGTGTTGTTTCTTCTTCCTCTTCTCATCTCTTCTCCATTAAAACTTGTAGTGAGCTTGTGAGTGAAGAATGATGAATAAAGAAGAACCGTTTATTATGTTGCTTGTCTTATTATCTTGTTAATTGTTGTAATTTTCATTTGTTAACTAGTTGTTGTTATTTCTTGTTGTTTCTTTCTTCTCTCTTTTTCTTTATCCTTAACACAACCATGATGCTTACGCTTGATCCTTGCCGAGCTGAGGTCGCAAATAGCTAGTTGTTATCTTCTAATCTCTTTCTTTCTATCTTCCTCTTTGGTTTTGTTTTATTTTCCCGTATCATGATGTGTGAGTAGTTTCATACTTGTTAGGGTAGGATAAGGGAAGTTTGAGAGAAGGAAATCTCTCTCACTCTTTCCTTGCCCAACAGCTTAATTCGACTCCCGTTAATTGAACCACAATCCTCTCCTTACGGCACCCTATCCTACATGATAGCGGTGATTCCGTAGTGAGACCGGTTGTGGTTGAATTAACCGGAGGTTATGGCTAAGAGCCAAGAACGGACGGACAAGCACCAAAAGGAAGAACTTATGCGTTGGAAAGCCTAGCTTATACTCGCAAGTTCCTTCCTAGTCGTGCTAATCCCCGTTGTTGCCGATTACCGTAACACCGATATTAAGAGGGGCAATGAAAGATGTGGGAGACTCCTAACTCAAACTAACTTAATCCTAACCCTAACAAGCTCTCTTTACATATCATTTTACCGCTAAATTAATCACAACAAAATCTGAAAAACTGGACTTAACTCGTTAAAGCACATAGAAAAAGATTCTTATCTCCCTGCGGACGACCCGTACTCAACCGGCTAGCTACGAGCGAAACCGTCTTGATTCCGGTATTTAACTAAAACTTGAACACGCAGAATCTCTAACAATCAAATGGCGCCGTTGCCGGGGAGACGGTAGTTTATTTCCTTGTGTAATTTCGGGTTAACTTGTGAATATAACCGAAAAACAAAACAAAAAAAATATACTTTGTAAAAAAATCATCTTGTTATTTTTGATTAGCTTTTGTGCAAGTGTGCAGGAAAATACGAAGTTCAAGATCGGCGCCAAAGACGTCGGATAATACGGAGTTCAAGTACAGTGCCAAAGACGTGGGAAGATAGACCCACATTTCGCGGTTACACCGCGACGGAGCAAAACGAAGCAAACAGTCTACTGTAAAAATCTGGAGCAGATACAGTGAGCAAATAAAAATTCCACACATCCAGAAAAGCAGAGGACACCCAACAGAACCCACCCAACAAAACTGAAGCCCCAACTCGACAAGATAGCCGTGGAATCGCTGCATAAGCAAGCTTAGGCCGCGGATCCGCGGCCATTTGGAGTCTTCAGGGTTCCAAAAATTTTTGGTGAGTCTCTCTTCTCTCTCCCACTCCTCTGGACTCCAATAAACTGTGTTTTCTACAGATTTCTTTGCGCAAACTCTTATCCCCCTTCCAATAAACTGTTCTTGTGCAGGATTCTTTGCGCCGCGCTAAAAATAAAAAAATTGTTTGCAGTTGATTTGTTACTGCTTTGCATTTCTTTAATACGGACTTAAGGGGCTTGAAACCAATCCAGATTGGGTGGGGATTTCATCACCCTTCCCAGGACCCCAAAAATCACAAAAGCATATGCATTGTCCATTGTAAATTAAAAAATACTAGACTTCAGCCCTAAGGACTTCGCGCTCATGAGGAGAAGATAAACCGTGTTTAGAACCTCGCTTAACGGTATATTGTTTACGGGGTGTCTAGGAAAGTGTTAACGGCGCAACCGCCAAAAGAGAAAGGGTTATTTAATTAAGGAACTTCGCGAAAGCGTTGGACAACCTCCCCTTATCTCTGCACTTACCTGGCCTCGTGATCAGTGTATCTTAAGCCCGTTTCTCGACACTGTTTAACTTCGACAATCAAGTTCAGGAGCAGGTCTAGTAGACCTAGGTTACCCTAGATCTAGGTGTGATTGTGCATATCTTGTTTGTGATTACTTAAGCCGTATATCCGTACATATTTCTGTAAATCTCTTTCTAAAAACAAAACAAAAAAAAAAGAAAAAATAAAAAACTTTTATAAAAACTTGCCCTTTGTCGCCAAATCCATTTTTCACCCACCACCCATCACCTTTCTCCATTGACGTTTTCTTACCCTCACCTTCTCCGCTTTGACTATACTAAACTCGTTTAGTGTATGTCCGCTTGGACTTGGGACACTAGCGCCCGTCTAGTCCGCGTTATGTTAGTCGCTACCGACTACGCGATCGACTCAGACGTCGATACTCCGTCCACTCCTCTTTCATCCCTTCCTTTGCCGGCCAACTCCGACGTTGACCGGAATTCTGTTCATACATCTTCACCTTCACCTTCACCAACCTCTTCTTCCGCGATGTCAGGATGTAATCCGAACATCTCTTTGACTACCCCTGGATTGGCTCCACCTCCTACGGAGACCAATATCCCACCACCACCGCCTGTTGTAGCGCCGCAGCGAATCGCGCTCCAGGATCGTTTCTATCCCACCCGTTCTGCACTTCCCACCTGCCTTTCTCTTTCTCCGGCCAATGGGGACAACTTTGAAATTAACCCCCACTTCATCAACATGCTTCCACGTTTTCATGGGCTTGAATCTGAAGATGCCTATATCTTCATCAACAAATTTCAAAACGTCTGTGCCATGATGAAAACCACCCAACTGTCGGACGATGTTATACGTCTACGGGTCATTCCGTTCACTTTATGCGATCTCGCTGAAAAATGGCTGTATAGCACCGCTTCCCATTCCATAACCAGTTGGGACGAGTTTGTTAAAGCGTTTGTAAAGAAATTTTATCCGAATCATAAAACCGCAAGGATTCGAAATGAAATCAACCAATTCTCTCAGCTTCCTTCTGAACCCTTCTGGAAGTGCTTTGACCGATACAAAGACCTTCTTGTTCAGTGTCCTCACCACGGTATAGAGAAATGGCAACTTTGCCAAACCTTATACGAGGGACTGAACCCAGCAACGAAGCAGTTGTTGGAAACCATCTGTCAGGGCCACTTCCTATCGAAATCTGACGAGGAAGCGTGGCAGTTCTTTGACGACCTTGCGGAGCAAACGCTATAGTGGGAGAGTACCAGACCGACTTCTTCTTCTTCTACCTCCACTTCTACCGGTCAGTCTAGGGTAGGAATCCACCAACTTGATGTCTCTATTGCGATGAAAGCTGAAATAGCTGCAATAACAAGAAAGCTTGAAGCGATAGAGAGCAAATTTTCTGCTCCTGCTCCTGCCCCTGTTCTCCCCCTTCGTACCATCTGCGCCTGTTGTTCCGATCCTTCTCACTTGACCGAAGAGTGTCCTTACAATCCACCCTCGCAAGGACAGGATCAGGTCAATGCTGCATTTCAGCAAAGACCGAGGAATGATCCATACTCTTCCACCTACAATCCCGGTTGGAGGAACCATCCCAATTTCGCCTAGAATCAGAATCAGAATCAATTCCAAGGCAACAATTTCCAAAGGGCCCCTCCACCGCAACAACAAGCGCAACAACAAACTCAACATCAATATCAGCAGCCCTTCCAACCCCAACCTTTCCAAAATCAGACGAACAACTTTGCACCCAACAATTCTTTTCCACCAAACAACTTTGTTCCGTCAAACAACGATAAGGTTTCCTCGCTCGAACGAAGTCTGGAGGCATTCGTTAAACAGTCGACTCAGTCCACCGCCAACATCCAGTCTTCAATTCAATCCTTAGTGCAACACACTGCCGCACACGGGCAAAGCATCAAGACCATCAAGGCCCAGATTGCACAGCTGAACGCAGCCTTAAGCGAGCGAGAGAAGGGGAAGCTCCCGTCCCAGCCACTCCCAAATCCCGGTCACCCACATAATGCACATGTTGCTCTTGAACAACAGAACCATAATGTGAGTGCCGTGACCACACTGAGATCGGGAAGGATGCTACAAAACAACATTGGCAAACGGATCAACGATGACACCCCGGCCGCTGCTTCTTCTTCTTCTTCTTCTTCTTCTCCTTCCTCGTCTTCTGAGCCTATTCTCCGTTCTTCACAAGGCTCTCCTTCCTCTTCTTCTGCTCTGAACGGACCCACTTCTCACTCCATGAAAACACCTGTTCTGGGATCCATTCCAACTCCACAATCTCCTCCTCCAGCATTAGACTCAACCAATTTTCAAAATTTTCCATTTCCAAACCGGTTGAGGTCTAACAAACAAAATCCACAAATGGAGAAGATTCTGGAGTTATTTAAGCAAGTTAACATTAACATTCCTCTTTTAGATGCTGTCCAATAAGTCCCGTCTTACGCGAAAATCTTAAAGGACTTGTGCACGAAAAAGAGGAAGTCTCAGGTACCCAAGAAAGTTTTCTTGGCTAGTGCTGTGAGTGATGCCCTTACCCAATCTTTACCACAAAAACGGAAGGACCCTGGCTGTCCTACGATTTCAATTACCATTAGGGATAAGAACATCAACCGTGCACTACTAGATCTTGGTGCCAGTGTTAACCTGCTTCCGTATTCAGTATACGAGCAATTAGGCGTCGGAGAGTTGAAACCCACGCACTGCACTCTCCAAATGGCCGACCGATCGATCACCCATCCTAGGGGTGAGCTAGAGGATGTGTTAATAAAAGTCGGGGACTTCATATTCCCCGTTGACTTCATTGTATTAGATACACAGCCTGTAGCTAACCCCCGGAATCAAATTCCGTTGATACTCAGTCGTCCATTTCTTGCAACCTCAAATGCTGTGATCAATTGTCGCAATGGTTCGATGAACCTCTCTTTTGGAAACATGACGATTGAACTCAACATTTTTAGGTTGGGGAATCAGCCCGCCGAACCTAATGCTCATATACTGGACGTCTGCTCGATCCAGGAGATCACCCCAGAAGAGTGTGAATTCGAGGAGTTTCTGTTTGATCACGATAATCTTGACGCCTCTAGTGCGTTTCTCTTCGAACCTGCTGCTGTTTCTGCGCCCGACAACGACTACGAGTGTTTCACGTTTTCAAACGATCTTAGCTGCGCACAACCCGAGTTTGAATCCTTCGACTTTCCGGATGAGTTACCTGAACCATCCAACTCGGTTGCCTACACTCGCTTTGAACCTTTGCTGGAGTCCTTTGAGTTCGAGACCTTTGCACCAATCTTGCCTTCCATCGTTTCACCTCCAACGCTCGAACTCAAGCCTTTGCCGTCTCACCTTAAGTACGCTTACTTAGGTGAGAACGAGACCCTCTCTGTCATCATCTCGGCTTCTCTAGCTCCCGAGCAAGAGAAAGCCCTTCTCGCGGTCTTGCACAACAACAGGCAAGCTTTTGGCTGGTCCATGGCGGACATCAAGGGGATTAGTCCCCTGATCGTTGAGCATCACATTCATCTGATGGATGAAGCCAAACCAGCCCGGGATCCACAAAGACGTCTCAATCCAGTCATGAAAGAGGCTGTGAAGAAGGAGATCGTAAAATGTCTAGATAGTGGTATCATTTACCCTATCTCTGATAGCCAATGGGTTAGCCCCATTCATGTTGTCCCCAAGAAGTCAGGCATCACGGTCATCACTAACGAGGCGAACGAGTTAATCCCTACTCGCACCCAAACTGGGTGGCGAGTATGCATCGATTACAGAAAACTCAACGCCGCAACGCGGAAAGACCACTTTCCGCTACCCTTCATTGACCAGATGCTTGAACGATTGGCCGGACACGAGTACTACTGCTTTCTTGATGGCTACTCCGGCTATAATCAAATTCCCATCGCCGAAAAAGACCAGGACAAGACCACTTTCACTTGTCCTTTCGGCACGTTTGCATATCGTCGCATGTCCTTTGGGTTATGCAATGCGTCCGCTACCTTCCAGCGGTGTATGATGGGTATCTTCTCTGACATGGTGGAAAATTTTCTGGAGATTTTCATGGATGACTTCTCCATCTTCGGCGATTCCTTCAACGAGTATTTGCTGCATCTTGACGCTGTCCTTACCCGATGTAAGGACAAGAATCTCACTTTGAATTGGGAGAAATGCCACTTCATGGTGCGCGAAGGTATTGTCTTAGGACATATCATCTCTCAAAATGGCATAGAGGTTGACAAAGCAAAGATTGAGGTCATTTCCAATCTGCCTCCTCCCCGATGCGTCAGAGATATCCGAGCCTTCCTTGGCCATGCCGGTTTCTATAGACGGTTCATCAAGGACTTTAGCAAGATTGCTAGGCCCTTAACTCTTTTGCTGGCCAAGGACACGCCATTCGACTTCAACTCGAGCTGTGTGACTGCCTTCAAGTCATTGAAAAGCTTACTCACTTCTGCTCCCGTTCTTTCCTCACCTGACTGGACGCACCCATTCAAGATTATGTGTGATGCATCCGACTTTGCCATTGGTGCTGTCCTTGGACAACACATCAACAAGATGCCGCACGTAATCTATTATGCGAGCCGAACCCTGAACGACGCACAACTCAATTATACAACAACTGAGAAGGAATTCTTAGCTATTGTATTTGCTTTAGAAAAGTTCAGGCCCTACCTCATCGGCTCTCCAGTCATTGTCTACACTGACCATTCTGCTCTGCGCCATCTTTTTGCGAAGAAAGATGCAAAATCTCGGTTAATACGTTGGATCCTCTTGCTTCAAGAGTTTGACCTTGTTATTAAGGAAAAACGAGGATGTGAAAACGTAGTTGCCGACCATCTCTCACGACTTCCTTCTTCGCCTTCGCTTCCAATTCCGATCAACGACGTTTTCCCGGATGAACAGCTCTTGACAGTATCTTGCGAACCCTGGTTCGCAGATATTGTGAACTATTTGGCCACGGGATTACTACCGACCGAATGGTCAAGTCAGGACAGACTTCGCTTCTTATCCTAAGTAAAACACTTTTACTGGGACGAACCCTACTTGTTCAAGTACTGTCCCGACCAGATTATTCGTCGGTGTGTCCCTGACGAGAAATTCAAGAGTGTGCTGTCATTTTGCCACGATCAAGCATGTGGCGGGCATTTTGGGCCCAGAAAGACAGCTGAGAATATCTTGCAATGTGGTTTCTACTGGCCACAACTCTTCAAAGACACTCACAACTATTGCAAGACTTGCTCCCGGTGCCAACACATGGGCCGGATATCCCAGAGGAACGAGATGCCGCTCCAACCGATCTTGGTTGTGGAGATTTTCGATGTTTGGGGGATAGATTTCATGGGGTCGTTTCCCAGCTCTTTCGGGAACTTGTACATCCTTCTAGCTGTTAATTACGTCTCTAAATGGGTCGAGGCTGTGCCCGGCCGGACTAACGACAACAAGGTTGTCGTTAGGTTCCTTAAAGAAAACATTTTCTCCCGGTTTGGGCACCCCCGAGCGATCATTAGCGACAATGGAAGTCATTTCCGCAATAAAACTTTCGAGGCCTTGATGCGGAAATACTCCATTAATCATAAGCTCTCTATGCCCTACCACCCCCAAACCTGCGGGCAGGCCGAAGTTTCAAATCGGCAAATCAAGCAGATACTGGAGAAGACGGTTTCCAAGAACCGTAAGGATTGGTCGCTGAAACTCACTGATGCCCTTTGGGCCTTTCGAACCGCTTATAAGACCGACCTTGGCATGTCTCCCTATCGGCTTGTGTACGGAAAAGCCTGCCACCTACCTATCGAAATCGAGCATCGCGCATTTTGGGCGATTAAGGAGCTGAATCTGTCTCTCGAAGATGCGGGCAGCCATCGGAAGCTGCAGTTGAACGAACTGAGCGAGCTTAGGGATGAGGCTTACGATAACGCGGTTGTCGTTAAGAATCGAACGAAGGTGTTTCACGATAAACACCTTTTGCGCAAAACCTTCGTACCTGGTCAGCAGGTACTGCTTTACGACACCCGACTTCACTTCCATCCAGGAAAGCTCAGATCTCGCTGGAAAGGGCCGTATTTTGTGCGGAATGTGTATCCGCAGGGCGCTGTGGATTTGGAAAATCCAAAGGACGGTTCACTTTTCAAAGTAAACGGACACCGATGCAAACAGTACCTTAGCGCCGAACCAATAGAGGAGCTCCTGTTCCTACAGGAGCCGGTTTACCCTGCCTAATCTTCCTCTGCCTACCTCCAAACTTCGGTTATCCAGCCAAGAACAGTGGACACTGTTCCAAATAAGTTTGGGGGTCTGTATAAACCATTTTGTATATATTTGTGTATATTCTTTTTTCTTTAAAAACAAAAACAAATAAAAATTTGTGTATCGCTAACCGACAATTTTGACCCTTCAAATGATCTCTTCATGCAATGACAGTGAGGACACTGTCCAGTTTAAGTTTGGGGGTACGCTCGGTACGCATTTCTTACCTTCGCATTCATATGTATATTTTGCATCTGCATATTAAAATCCATAAAATCCATAAAAATCTGAAAATTTTCTAAAAATATATAAACTTTTCTGTCAAGTTAGCTTGTGGAAGAACTCTGGTTCAACATTTCGACGGTTTTGTTTGATAAAATAGGAATAACTAAATCTTATGTTTAGATTTTGAGAACCTAAAAGATATCTCTCCTTTGAAGTTAACTATAGCTGATATACGTCTTTACATCACACTACACGTGTCGTGAATTTTGGGAATTAGATGACAAGTCTTTCATGTTTAAAAACTTTTAAACAGATAAATGATTTTCTGAGGATCAAATAGGTTTGTTCTGAAATAAGTAATGTCAAGAATAGTTTATGAAGTAAAGCGAATATGAAGGAATGTTATTGATGCCGTAATTGGAACTAAGTCTGAAAAATAACCCATCTGAAACTTGATTGGAATGATTACACACCAAACCCACTAAACACGTCTTTTATCCAAAAAAAAGAATTGAACTGCCGGTTATATCTCCGTTCGTATTAAATCATCTGATTTTCACGCCAAACTGTCTTTTGTTTTTGGACCTAGATAACTTGAGTAATTAAGTCCGCTGGGGTGTTTCTACACCTAATGCCCTAAAATCAACTGGTTTGGGTGCATTGGCCCAAAGCTCGCTAAGAAGCCTAGAAAGTCCAGATTAAAACAAAGTCAAGCAAGTGTTCTCTCCGAGTTAAAATTCCTAACGGTTCTTTGTGTGAGAATAATCTTGATAAAAGACAGGCTTTTATAAAAAAAAATTAACGGAGATATGAAGGTTTTACTCTATGATAAAGACTATTGCACGTTCACAGAGGTGTGTATGAAATGAAAACAAGAAAAAGGTGGAGTGAAAAATACGACTTAGTTTCCTGTTAAGGAAGATAGAAATTCTGAAGTTGAAACCTTACTGGAAAATGAAACTTGAAAAATGCTTAACTCTTTATAAAACTTATGTGATCCTTTTAAAATTGTTATCTGGGCTTTATAGTGCGACATGATGACTTTAATCGATCCTTCTGGAACTTAACGACACTATTTGCACTGCACGTAAAGACATATAAAATCTGTAGTTAAATAAGAAGCGAGGTGTGAAAAATAAAGGTTCGATAGTCTAGACTTAGGATTATAGAATTGTTATTTTCTGAAACAAAACTTTAGGGTTTGAATCTTAGTTATTTTACAAAACCAACTTGACCGGATTTTGTGGGTAGTATCCGCTGAAAACCCTCAGGAGACAACACTCCTCCTACTAGGGACACCTAGAGGTTTAACGGCTTGTTGCACATGCTCAGTGCGATCGCGTTCCCTGCGAAAGTGAGGTTAGGAAATTTTTTGTGAATAAATTGGCTTTGCTCGGGACGAGCAAATGATAAGTTTGGGGGTATTTGTTCATATCAGATTTCTGCATTTTCATACCGCCCAATTTTTATCACATTGCATATCGGTAGATACTCTTGAGCCGTGTTTGCTAGTCAATTGCAGGATACAGGTTCTCGGCTCTAAAAACGGTGAAATTCATGGAAAACACGACAAAATCCGGGTTCCTGCCAACCACTGAGAAAACACGGTCTCCACTCTTCATCCGTATGTTGCCAGATACCAGTTTAAGAGACGAAATGGCAAATCAATGTCGTTTTCATGCACAAGGCTCAATGGCAGCACAAGATCCAAGAAATATACGCGGAGCTCGAGACAATCATGACAAAAAAAAGTCCACATCAAATCACCTTTCCATCAACAGAAATTCTGGAAGAAATGTGGAAGTATTTTCAGAAAACACATATGCCAAACTACAGAGAAAAGTAAACCAGGGGACCACAAGAAAAACGAGACCCCAACTCTACTATAGGGCCGTGGATCCGCGGCCAATAGGGGGTCTAGGCCGCGGATCCGCAGCCGTATGGTGGCGGCAGAGGTAGGGTTTTTAGGGGCAGTTGGGTAATTTTGTAAAGGGGCAGATGGTTGCCCTAGATTTTCAGTTTTCAGCCTATAAATAGCCCAGAACTTTGTGAAGGGAAGGGGTCCATAATCCTGTATTTTCATTTTCTAGGTTTAGTGTTGTTTCTTCTTCCTCTTCTCATCTCTTCTCCATTAAAACTTGTAGTGAGCTTGTGAGTGAAGAATGATGAATAAAGAAGAACCGTTTATTATGTTGCTTGTCTTATTATCTTGTTAATTGTTGTAATTTTCATTTGTTAACTAGTTGTTGTTATTTCTTGTTGTTTCTTTCTTCTCTCTTTTTCTTTATCCTTAACACAACCATGATGCTTACGCTTGATCCTTGCCGAGGTGAGGTCGCAAATAGCTAGTTGTTATCTTCTAATCTCTTTCTTTCTATCTTCCTCTTTGGTTTTGTTTTATTTTCCCGTATCATGATGTGTGAGTAGTTTCATACTTGTTAGGGTAGGATAAGGGAAGTTTGAGAGAAGGAAATCTCTCTCACTCTTTCCTTGCCCAACAGCTTAATTCGACTCCCGTTAATTGAACCACAATCCGCTCCTTACGGCACCCTATCCTACATGATAGCGGTGATTCCGTAGTGAGACCGGTTGTGGTTGAATTAACCGGAGGTTATGGTTAAGAGCCAAGAACGGACGGACAAGCACCAAAAGGAAGAACTTATGCGTTGGAAAGCCTAGCTTATACTCGCAAATTCCTTCCTAGTCGTGCTAATCCCCGTTGTTGCCGATTACCGTAACACCGATATTAAGAGGGGCAATGAAAGTTGTGGGAGACTCCTAACTCAAACTAACCTAATCCTAACCCTAACAAGCTCTCTTTACATATCATTTTACCGCTAAATTAATCACAACAAAATCTGAAAAACTGGACTTAACTCGTTAAAGCACATAGAAAAAGATTCTCATCTCCCTGCGGACGACCCGTACTCAACCGGCTAGCTACGAGCGAAACCGTCTTGATTGCGGTATTTAACTAAAACTTGAACACGCAGAATCTCTAACAATCATGGGGTCCTATAGACTTCACGTGATCCAAGTGCCGGTCACGTTCCATTTAACAAAACCGCACCCATCTCTACAACCAAACCAATGTCCTTTTCTTCCCTTTGTTTCAAACCGCAACAGCAACAACGAAAGCCACCACCACCGTCGCTGTCGTCAGCCACAGCAGCACCACGAAGGAACCGAGCCCACTTCGGTAAGCCCGAGTCCGCATGAGCGCCACGATCGTTTTAAGGCCTCCAGATCTTCGTTCCGACGACATTTCAATTTTGCACGCGAAAGTGTTCGTTGACATACCCCAAAGAGAATTTCGTCGTTTCCCACATTCTAAACGCGAGTAATTCTTTTTCCTCTTTCTCGCTCTCTCGATCTTTCCCATTTTCCTTCCTTTGTCGTGCTCCTCCTCGATATCACTACCCTTGCCTTGCTATGGGCCCCAATGAGACATTTGTTTTATACACGTAGAATTATTTGTATATGGATTTGTTAAACATTACTCGTAGATAACGCACTGGGTAATGACCTACCCCACACTCACGTTCGGATCCTAAGCCACTAAAGATCGGTCAGTAATTTCTAAAGTTTTCTATATCAAATAGTTAGCAATTTATATATAGTATTATCTTTATAATGCATCGTTGCAACTATAATTGTATTCAATAAGTTGCATTATAATTATATTTATCAATTATTAGTTTTGTAGTAGTGTTATTGATATTATTGTCCTTATAATATTACTATAGGTATGATTTGCATTCATATTGTATTGGGTTGCATTTAATGCTAATTTTTATCAGTAGTCTGTTTTTATTTATCATCACTAGCAAATTTTGTTATTTTGCAATTTTATTATCTAGTGTTTTTACCATATCACTACCAATTTATTGCAGTTAAACTTTAATGTAAGTAAGCGTATTTATGTGTAAATCTAAGATTAATATACATGAATTTTTGTTCATATAAGGTAGTGTTTAACATGTTTATTTGGAGTAGAATGATATTGGTAATTATTAAGATTGGTATTCTCAATTAATCAGAACAGTTGGTACGTTATGTGGCATCTTATCTCTTGAGCCTTGGGGAGCCGGGGTTAAAGAATCATTAAAATACCATGAACTCTAAAGGAAACCCACTTTCTTGGCATGAAGTGAGCCGGCTTAATTTTGATTGAGCCGTCTCAAGTCGTGTCGAGCCGACTCAAGTATTTTTGAGCCGTTTCTTGACACCAAAGAACAAAATCATGATTAGCGAAGACTTGTGAGCCGGCTCAAGCATACTTGAGCCGTATCAAATTTTTATATAAATTGCATTAATACTCGACATGTATTTGATCTGATATATTACTTAATTTATTACATTATACATATCTCATTCATACTATGTAATTTTTATCGCCGAACCTACATTGTAACGACTCTGAATTTGTTGTACGAAAATTTTTAGTTTAATGTACAGAAAGGAGTTTACAAGCCTGAGTACAGGTTATAAATATATTTTGTTTAAGAATAGTAAGAAGCCACTTGTAGCTCACTGGTAAAGCTCTTGCATTGCTGTGACATAGCCCCTGTGTTCGATTCCCATCAGGCACATTTATTTTTCAGATTTTATTTTTAAATTTTTTTGGAAGCCCAAAATTTTACACGTGCAATGCACATAAAATGAAAAGTCTGAAGAAATCAAACATGTGCAAAAAGGATTTAATACAGACTTGAACACGTAGCATCAATCCACCGGCCCCCTCCACCATACGACCGACGAGATGCCTTTTTTCCTCCGGCGCCGACGGTCCCCCCGTAGCCAATGGTGCCCGTGCTTTGCACACAAGTCTTTTCCCCTATCCCGAACTCCCTTGCACTCTGCAATCAAACAGAGACCCCTCAATTCCCCAATTTATCACCTTTTAATGCATTTTAATTCACAAATTTTATTCCAAAACCCTAATTCCATACTATAAATACTACCCTATTCCCTAGCCCTTCCCCATTCTAAAAATTCTAGCCAAAACTCTCAAAAATTCTCAAGTACAAGTGGAGTAAAAGAGGAGTTAGCCAATGATCAACTTTCGGTGAGGAATCGAGACTATTCCGGCGACCCCCGAGACACCATGACTACAAACCTCTTTTCTTCTACCTTCCCTTAACCTAATTCACTAGTAAGTCCCTTCTAATCCTCACTCTTCTTCTCTAAAAGTTCTTTTTCAAAACATATGTCGAAAGTGGAGTTAATACCGAAATTTTTTCTATACTATATAAAACCCACTTTTTCTTACATATTTGGCATCCATATCCTTACACAAAGTTTGTAATTATAAAACAAATGTTTAGAACCAACTTTCACTCAAAAATACCATGTAACATAATTTTAACCTAATTTTTACATTAAAATACCATGAACTTTAGATATGTCATCTTATATTCCTTTGCTTAAACATACCTTTAGAAAACTTTATGAGGTAACGACCTACCTCTCACATACACACATGTTTCCATAGCACGATACCCTTTGAACATATTTTTGTTACAATATTACATTAAAATACCATGTACTAAAAACGGTTTTCTTTTAAATTGTATTTAAAATCCCTTTGCGGTTAAGCCTCTACAATCTTCTTTAGGGGACCCGCTATTGGATGGTGCGGATTATCGCACATCCTTGGGATAGTAAAGCGAGATGTAGACCTTCTCACGAAGCATTCGGTCTCGAAAGGTTTTTAATACGGCTTTAAAGAAAAACGCATTTCTCTACTTTAATAAAATTTAATTTTTAATAATTATATAAATATTATCAAACTGCATATTTTCAAGATATAATAAAATTACATTTTTCTAAAAACAAAAATGACAAGTTTCACCAAAATACCATCAATATACCTAAAAGACAAGTTTAACACTAAAGTACCATGAACTTTCCAAGATATGTAACTATCACTAAAATACTTCAAATCTTTAAAACTCACATCCATGAAACCCTAAATATGATAAATAAATTCTCGAGGTTTATTTTGAAATTATATTAAACTACTTTTCATAAAAAACCCTCGAGTTATATAAAACAATTTTAAGGACTTAGTAAATATAAGTTTAAGCGGGATCCATTCTCTTGAGCCCCAGAGAACCGGAGAATGAGAATGCTTGCCTATTTAAGGTAGACAACTTAACGGAGTTATCACGTGGTAATTGTCTTGGAAAAAGACACAAATCCTGTCGTCCATGTGCAGCAGTTACCGATAACTTCCGAACCTAATTCAAGATCCAAAGCAGTTATATGTGTCTGACTCATTCTGAGTCTAACTCAAATCTGAATCCAATTCAAACATGAATCTAAGTTAAACATGAACACTTAAACCTGAACCTGAATCAAACAACAATATCAACATGCAAACATGACTTGACTTGACCGAACTATGGCTATAACTTGACTTGACTACATGACTATTTGTTTACGTCCTGAACCTGACAACTTGAACAACTTGTATTCATGGTCCTAGAAAGTCTAATAATTATAATCTATAAAAAACATTACATGGGGTTAACGGGGTAGATTGGTGCGGAATATATTAGAAGTGGCATGAGATGGTCACTAAAAGACACCTACATGAACTCTCGTGCCGTTGTTCCGTGGATGGGGCCTTGTATTACATGTTAGCATAGTCCACGGGGCAAGTTGGACTGCTCTTGTATACACTGATACCTTCTGTACTAAGCTACAAATAACTACGTTAGAATAATAATCTTGTACCTATATAACTTACCAGTTTCTTTCCACATTACTTGTACTATTCCTTCCTTTCTTTTGGGACTTACCGAGCGCTAGTTCGCTGAAGACATTCCTATCTATTTCTTTCTTTGGAATGTTCGTCAGGAGGACAGAACTCTCTCGAGATAGAGCCTACACAGGAGAACGTGGACCATCTCACTTCCCAGCAGGACTTCTAGCTTCTTGTACTTACTTTCTGTTCATATGCAACTGTTTAGGCATTGCTTTATATCATTGTATCTTTTTTTAAGCAGTTGTATTATAAAGATGAATGTAAATAAAAGTTGTTGTTCATTTTATACTTTTGTCTTTTCTTATGCATTTTATATATTGCTTAATTACGCTTAACGTATTTATTTCTTAGTAAATACGTCGCGTCCCTACCATGTCACCGCCTCTGTACACCAGGAAGCAGGGCGTGGCATACATGACTTACATGAATAAACCTGCTACATGTTGGACTTGACTCGACTCGAACCATGAATACAACTTGACATGAATATTTGGACATGACATGAATACATCTTAACATGAATACATTGTTTACCGCCAGAAACCGGACTGAGGCGCGGTGAGCACGTCCAGACCTGAACCTAGGGGGCAGATACTATATGGAACATATCCATTCACCTCTCCAAAAATACCAAGGTTATTTATGGCAAATTATATCGGAGGTTTGGATGGATGTGACCGTTGTAGCAGACTTATCAGATTCCCCTTCATATGTGAGGGGTTTTGATTGTGGGGACGCTTTTTCCTGCAGGCACAAGCCCCTGCAGTTATTTACTTTATCGCCAAGGGATAACAACTTTCTCTGCTCCATGAATCATCGTTTTTCATGTTATATATATTGTTTATTTGGGGTTTCCCTTGGATTGTATATGGATACTAATATTGTCATCGCCCATAAGGCACGGATTAGTCCAAATCCGTAAATCTCAGATTTTGATTGAACCTTAGTCATATGTTCCATCAGTTCAGGGTATATGTCTAAAGACCATTACTCGTATATGGGATTAATATCAACTTAGAAACTATATTTAAGGCTGTTATCTTATTTTAGATTAAGGTCAACTTAAAATATATAAGCATATGGGCTCAATAAATATCATAGAAGCTTAAGCATTATAGCACTTAGTTAATTTGGACTAAGAATTGGCTCTGTATAACACACACACACACACACACACACACACACACACACACACACACACACACACATACTGGCACCCGGAAATTCTGGCGCATGATACGTGCCATACAGACAAAGATATATAGGTCTATGGCATATTGAATCATTGGCGCATCAGGGTTGTGGCGCATGCCACGTATACAATAGGTATTGACGCATGGGTATGACTTTTTTGGTCTCTGGCGCGTTAAATATTAACGCCCATGGGTAGTGGCGCATGCCACGCAGCGGGTCTCCATTGGCGCATATACCATATGCGCATATGCCCATATTGGCGCATATGCCTCTATTAGAACATATCTTCATTAGAGCATGGTTTTTATTAGCGCATGCTCTTTATTGGCGCATGCCCTTCATTTTAGTGCATATTTATGTGACGCATGCCCATCGACGCTTATGCTTTTGGCGTCTATGCATTTGGCGCATGGCTGCTTAGGGTTCTTTTATAAAGATTAATCTCTGTTTCTTTTGAAACTTAAGTTTCATGAAGTTTAAACTTCTCTTAATGGCTATTTTGGCCATTAACGACATCAAGATCGCAACTTTTATGATCTGAAGTCTCTTTTTTTACTTATATAAATCATATGATCTGTTCTTTGGAAATTTAAATTTCCCAGTTCATCATCATTATATATTTTTTTATAAAAGGGTTTGGTTCTTCTCTCAAACCATAAATCTTAAGATCAAATGAATCCCTTTGATAAAAACTTAAGCTTTCTTGAGGCGAAATTTGATCTAGAGATTTTAAGATCATCAAAAAGAACTTAAGTTCTGAATATGAAGGTTAACCTTCTTATGGATGAGGCTAAGCCTATTATATCATGAAGATCATTCTTCTTTTCTCATCTTGATTGATGGTGGTGAGGAAGAAGACGAGAGCTGTGATAGCAGAGAACTTAAGTTCGTGATCAAGTTTATGAGGGGTATATCTATGTTTCTCGACCTTTAAGGTCCTTTATATAGGGTGCAAATATTGTTGGGCAAGTAGAGAAAATCTCTCTTTAACATTTCTCTAATTGATCTTAAGATCAAGCCCGTGTGCTTAAGCACCGTTGGATTATAGATCCAAGGGTTATTTGTTGATATGATTAATATATTTCTTATTTAAATACGATATTCAATTGATTCTTTTTGTTTTAAAAAAGAAAATGAAAAGAGCTAATATTAGCCCGGGTACTTAAGTACCATTGAATTTTAGATCTAAAGGTCCCTGTTAACAAAATTTAGATTTTACTTTGTTTAGAAAAATATAAAGATTTTATCTCTTGTTAACAAAATTATCTTTCCGTTTTAAAAAGAAAGATAATATCTTAAATAGCTTAAGCCACGTATTTAAATCTTTTATTTAGAGATTTTCTGGTTAACCAGATTTATTCTCTCTGTTTGAGAAGGATAGGAAAAATATTTTTCCAAATATAGTTTAAGCTATTAAAGAAGCAAGGGCTTCAAAGATTGGCGCAATGCCATGAATTATTAGCACATGTTTTTTAGCAGCGCCCATCTTTCAGGCGCATGGACTGAAGTCCTATGGGTTATATTAATTATTATTATTATTATTTTGGAGGGAACAAATGCCCGCCACCCGAAGCGCCACGTGCATATCACGTAGGGGCTCCGGTGTCAAATCTTGACCCTCGGATTCACTCAAGATTTGAGGGAAGTCCAACCGACTCTTAGCCTACTATAAATAGGACTAAAGTCCTTAGGGTTTTCTACGTCTATCTTTTCTTTGGATCTCCTAAAAACTTAAATTTTCTTTCTTTTAGAGCTTAAGCTCTGTTTCGAAACTTAAGCTTCCATCTTTTACTTATCAAATCGAGGAAAACCCTTGCAAAATTTTTTTGCAAACGTCCCATCAAAACTCCTAGTAAAAATCAAAACTTTTTTCAAACTTAAGTTTGATATTTGAATTTGAATATTAAAACTTGATTTTAGGTTTTCTTGATCTTAAGATCTAGAGCATATGCCTGGCACGTATTAGCCTTCCCTATGTTGGGATTTTTTAGAATTTAAGTTTTATAGAGAAAATATTTTATTCTCTATAGAGGGCATGTGTTTCCCGCGCCAATGTGGATTTTGAAAACTTAAGTTCTATAGGAAATACTTTATTTTTCATAGACAGCCCATGTATCTGAGCCCATAAAATATTTTAATAGGGTAAGATCTAAACTTTTTAGGATCGATGAGGTCTTTTAGCTTCGAAACTAGAGACTCCATACAGTTTCAACTCACAATGGATTGTTCCTTTTGCAAACATCATTTTATTCTTTCCTTCTTCAGGTATAATGGTTCCACCTTTCCCATACACTCGTCTACAACTAGTTGCTCACGCGCCTACCGACGAAGAATCTTTCCGGCTGATCCAGGCATATGACCCACGGTCTCAACATTTGCACCTATGTGCCGAGTGGTATAACCATATCATAAAAGGGTGTCGTAGCTTCACTTGTGAAAGGACGTCTCTTCCAGTCCCCCCATTGATTACATAGCATTTCCTCCAACTTCGTTAAGCTTACCGAATGGACCCCTGTCACGCACCGCTTCCCAAAATATGGAATACGATGGTGACTAGGCCAGCTATGCTCCTACGGTCAAGGAATAATCCTGCCGTAGTCACATTTCGGCTTCTGGAAGTACATGGTAGCAGTAATAAAACACAGATAATGAGATAATACGGTCACTAAAACTATCAGGTGAAAAAGAAACCGAGCGCAGCAAATACAACAACTAACCAGTCATAATGAAAGGAACGATGGGGCCAGCTCACTGATCTAGATATCCACAATCTCCTCGAAATCAGACGGGTCCACTTCTTCCACTCTGAGCAAGTATACTCATGTCGTAAGAGAGACACAATAGCAATATATAAATGTGTGTGTGTGTACGCAAGCGCACGCGTGCGTGTGTATGTGTGTGTGTGTAATATGTGCAATAATGATAAACATGAAGCGGTAAGCATTAAGTAATGACATGAACATGAAATAACCGATACATGTAACGGTAAAGCAGGTGTATCAAATCAATAATCAATGTAATGTTCTGCCGGTCTCGAAGTCCATAGGTTCAATTCACTAAACCTATCGTCAGTCCGAGTATGAGCATCAACCACCACAGGAGTATTCCCAACCCAAGGGTAAGCCCCAGGGGTGAGGAAACACGGGCCCGAATCACGGTCAGTAAGAATCAGTAACATGATCAGTAACAAAATCATGAAATCACGAAATATGCCGGCAATAGGACTTCTGAGATTCCATCGATCGAACTCACACTCAAACTACCCTACACCCCGCGGTCTACATCAAACACTGACAACGAATCTAAATACTCTCTCCATGAAAAGTCAACGCGAGAATTGGAGACAGGGTCTTCATCAAGCATGTCTCGACCAAGATATGTGGACAGTCATCGATGTCTTACCTATGACACTAATATAAGTGCTTCCATACCCGTCCCATACCAGTTATAGTTACACTTATTTATTCCCCATAGACGTCGACAATGCAATAACTAAATGGTTCCGTTGATTGTGTACAAGTACGTGTCGCTTCCACTATTCAATCACGTTTTTACACTAACATACTTTCCACAATCTAAATACTAACACTTTGGTAATCCAAGAACAATCTTTAAGATATCGATACAATTGATCACTAATTACAGATGGTATAGCAGTCATGTAACATGATGGGGATACAGTACAATATACTACTAAAGATATATGTGCATCCGGTGTCATTTGGATTAGGAAAAATCGTATTAATTCACACATGCATAATTTTTCAAAACAATATAAAAGGAGTAAATAGTAAATTTAATTATCTGTATAGAAAAATTAGTTTCGAGTCAAACGGGTTTCAGGTTCGCGAGTTACGGTCATTCCATTTTAAGTGTTCTCTGCTAGAAATTCAGTTCCTGAACTGAAAGTCCATTTCGTAACACATTTCACTCCCTGTTGGGATCACAATTAGACGACATTACAGTTAAGTAAAATTTAGATCTATAAATTATATTTCCAACGCACCAAATGGATTGATAATATCCGCTGCATGCTGGGAGATATACACTATTTAAGGCTAGGTTATACAATCTGTCCATGTACTAAACTGCAGTACATCTCGACTGTTTAAAATGCAAATAAAATATCAAACGATATTAAAATTGAACGAAACCACCACCTATAATTATCTAACATGATTATCTTCGGAACAGTATAGGGTTCCAAATATTTTATTTTTCATACAGAACTACACCTTTATTTAGAACCGGGGGTCAATATGAAATATTGCTCTGGACTGCAGTTTAAAGCCGTATTCCAAGTCAGTTTTCGTCCTTCTGATATATCAGTGTCGAAATATAAACTATAGAAGGTTCTAGATTATCGATTTGGATTCGATATGAGCCATAGAAAATTACATTCTGGTATGTATTTAATTTAATATCAATTTAACACCAGGACATGTACAGTAAAACCTAGATTTGGCGTCGCCTCCTTGGGGAGACATTTCGTGACGATATTCTCAATATTTTAAACTTAAATCACTACACAATAGTTATCAACAGTAACGGAATTCAATGTTCACAAAACATAGGCATGTTAAATAGGATTTCCATTCGGTTAACTTATCGAATATCTAGGTAAACGTTCGGTTATCGATCGTAACTCCCGTTTCATTTATCCAAACGAAATTAGATATAACCATATGACTCCTACATGATACCAAACATAGTAATAAGCACAAGTCGGGCTCCAATCAATAAGAAGGTACTGTAGTTCGCTACACAATTTCGATAATGAACTATTATCTAATTATATCTATAGATATATCTGGTTATAGTAGATTTCATAGATGAGGTTAGAAGTAGCATGATAAGTAAGTGGAGATTTCACTTGCCTTTGGTCTCTCATATTGAAGCGACATAGCGTGCAGGATTCGTCTCGATATACGAGACGGTGCGATACTGAACACGGTGTGTGGCGTGTGCATGATGTGTGGTGACCCGGTACTGGACTCGGTGGTGATGTGGGCATGATACGGTAGTGGGCGTGGTGATGACGTGGGCATGACACGATATTGGGCACGGTCTTGACTCGGTGCGTGGTGCGGGTGTGGCACGGCGCGACACAGTACTGGACGCTGCTGAACATGGTGTTGGGCACGAAGCGGGCACGAGCCATGGAATGTGATGGGCACACAGGTTACACGGTGCTGGGCACGGCGGTGGTGCAGTCGTGGAACGATGCCGGTGTGGAGGTAGGCATGTAGGTTGGCTCGAGCCAGGCACTGTTGAGGAAAGTGGGCACGGGGCCTAGCAAAGCGGCAGCAAGGGGTCACAGTGAGGTTGTAGGGGTCTTGGTCGATGGGGAAGAGTCGACAGTGGTGTTGGGAGCACGCTCGGCAACTTAGCGGGTTGGGTTATTAGAATGTGGCAGAGGAGGTCGGCTGAGAGGAAAGAAGGAGGAAGTGGGGAGATCGTCGTAGCCGGTGGAGGTGACCGGTCGTGGGTTTCAGGCGAGGTGGAGGTCGGGGAGCTCGGCTAGAGGCTTGGATGGAGGTGGAGTTAGGAGAGAGGAAGTGAGCTAGTGGAGGTTGAAGGGTGGTGGGTGTTGTAGTTGTGGTGGTGGTCAATGGTGGAGGCGATGAGGTTGGTGGTCACCGGAGGAGTTGGTCGGCGACGGTGAGCTTGTCGGTGATTGAGGGTGGGTGAGAGAGAGATCGAGCGAGAGTGTACGGTTGAGAGAGGGGGAGGTGAGAGAGAGGGTTCTCATGGAGATAGGGGCTGAGAATCAAGGAGGTGGGCGACGAAGATCGCAGGGAAGAGGGAGGAGAGCCGTTTCGCGAGGGAGAATGAGAGCTATTGGGGGGAATGGGTCATGAAGCATGGGGGGAGTGTAATGACTCTGAATTTATTGTACAAAATTTTTTAGTTTAATGTACAGAAAGGAGTTTACAAACCTGAGTACAAGTTATAAATATATTTTGTTTAAGAACAGCAAGAAACTCCTTGTAGCTCATTGGTAAAGCCTTTGCACTGATGTGACGTAGCCCCTGTGTTCGATTCCCATCAGAAACTTTTTATTTTTTCTGATTTTATTTTTAAACTTTTTAGAAGCCCAAAAGTTTACACGTGCAATGTACACAAAAATGAAAAGTCAGAGAAAACAAACATGTGCAATATGGAGTTAACACTGGCATGAACATGTGGCATCCATCCACCGGCCCCCCTCCACCAAACGACCAACGATATCCTCATTTGGGCCGGCACCGACGCCCCCCTAACCCAATGGTGCCCATGCTTTGCACACATGACCTTTCCCCTACCCCTAACTCCCATGCAATCAAACAGAGACCCCCCAATTCTCCAATTTATCATTTTTTAATGCATTTTAATTCACTCTTTTAATTCCAAAACCCTAATTCCACATTATAAATACTACCCCATGCCCTAGCCCTTCCTCATTCTGAAAGTTCTTGCCAAAACTCTCAAATTTTCTCAAGTATAAGTGGAGTAGAAAAGAAGTTAGCCAACGATCAACTTCTAGGGAGAAATCGAGGCTTTTCCGGTGACCCATGACTACAAACCCCTTTTCTTATACCTTCTCTTAACCTAATTCACTAGTAAGTCCCTTCCAATCCTCACTCTTCTTCTCTAAAAGTTCTTTTTCAAAACATATGTTGGAAGTGGAGTTAATACCGATATCATTTCTATACTATCTAAGTTCCACTTTTTCTTACATATTCTTCATTTATATTTCTACACCTTACTTGCTAAAATAAAACTAATGTTTAGAACCAACTTTCATTCAAAAATATCATGAAACGTAACTTTAATTCAACCTTTACATTAAAATACCATGAACTTTATATATGTCATCTTATATTTCGTTGCTTAAACTTTCCTTTAGAAAACTTCATGGGGTAATGACCTACCCCTCACATACACACATGTTTCCATAGCAGGATACCTTTTGAACGTATTTTTGTTACAATATTACATCAAAATACCATGTACAATAAAAATGTTTTTCTTTTAAATTGTATTTAAAATCCCTTTGCGATTAAGCGTCTACAACCCTTTTCAATCTGAATCTAACTCAAATCAGAGTCTAACTCAAACCTGAATCTAATTCAAACATGAATCCAATATACCAAACCTGAATACTTGAACCTGAACCTGAATAAAACAACAATATCAACATGCAAACATGACTTAACTTGACCGAACCATGGCTATAATTTGACTTGATTACATGACTACTTATTTACATCCTGAACCTGATTACATGAACAACTTGTATCCATGGTCTCGGCAAGTCTGATAACTATAATCTATACAAAACATTACACAGGTTTAATGGGGTAGATTGGTACGGAATGTATTAGAAGTGGCACAAGATGGTTACTAAAAGACACCTACATGAACTCTCGTGTCGTTGTCCCGTGGGTTTTGATGGGGCCTTGTATTACATGTTACCATAGTCCACGGGGTAAGTTGGACTCCTCTCGTATACACTAATACCTTCTGTACCAAGTTACAAACAAATACGCTAGTATAATAATCTATACATGTACATATTACCAGTTTCACTTCATATTACTTGTTGTATTCCTTCCTTTCTTTTGGGACTTACCGAGCGCTAGTTTGCTGACGACATTCCTGTCTATTTCTTTCTTTGGAATATTCGTCAGGAGGACATGACTCTCTGGAGACCGAGCCCAATCAGGAGTACTTGGATCAGATTGCGGCACAACCAGACTTCTAACTTTCTTGTACTTACTTTCTTTTTATATGCCACTGTTTAGGCATTGCTTTATACCATTGTATCTTTTCCTTTTTCAAAGCAGTTGTATTGTAAAGATGAATGTGAATAAAAGTTGCTGGTCATTTATTATCTCTTGTTATCTTATGCATTTTTATATATTGCTTAATTACGCTTAACGTATTTATTTCTTAGTAAATACGTCGCATCCCTGCCACGTCTCCGCCTCCGTATACAGGGAAGCGGGGCATGACAGGTTTTGTCGGTGGCCCATGCTGGTCAGTTCTGCATTAAGTCTTAAGCAATATATCACAAGAATTATAAGAATCAACAACTTTACATTCTTTACATTTCAAATTTCTTGAATCTGTCATAACATTTCTTTTTCTATCAAGATTATGGATTCTCCAAACAACACAAGCATGAACGTTAATGGCAACACCCCATCGCCTACTCTACCACCACCACCTACTATTGCAGCTTCCATCAACGAGCAAACGGTACTGCTTGAAGCGATCAAGAGCCTCTTGGACGGTCAGCAACAGCAGACTGCTATCCTCATGCACCGCCCAGAAGCCGAGGCACCTGGAGTAAAAAAATTCCGGAAAATGCAGCCGAAGAATTTTTCAGAAAAAGAGAGCCCACTATAGGAAGAGGAATGGGCTCAATCCATTGAAGATGGCCTGACAGCAGCACAAGTGCCAGAGATTGCTTGGATGAGAATTGCGAAGTTGCAACTGACCGAAAATGCCAGAGTATGGTGGAAGGCTGAAGAAAGTCGTCTCGCCCTACCGATTGAATGGAAGACTTTTCGCAATATGTTTGACGTGAAATACTTCCATGAGACTGCCCGTTTCGACATGAAACAAAAGTTCATCCATCTACAACAAGGCTCGATGTGGGTCAAGTCTGTGGATGAATACGATGCTGAGTTTACCATGCTTAGTAGGTAAGATGTTGTCTTAAATTCAAATTCTTGATATCACTTACTACACTGCTAAGATAAGGACGTAACAGGTCCGCGGCACACCTTATTCCGACTGCTGAGATCCGGACACGACGATTTCAGCAAGAGTTTGTTCCCGCCAAATTTTTTGGCTAAAAGCTACTTGTTCCCTTATAAAAAAGGAAGGAGAGTTCTCAAAATTTGGCCTCACGTTTTAAACACGTGGACGCCCATATGCAAAGCATATGAGCGCTGAAAACAAACAACTAATGGCCAAACATGCCTCACGTGTTAAACACGTGAGCGCTCATATGCAAAGCATATGAGTGTTGAACATAAATAACTAATGGCCAAACAGGCCTCACGTGCTAAACACGTGAGCGCTCATATGTAAAGCATATGAGCGCTAAGGGCCAAACATGCCTCATGTGTTAAACACGTGAGCGCTCATATCCAAAGCATATGAACGCTGAATATAAATAACCAATGGCCAAACATGCCTCGCGTGTTTTATACGTGAACGCTCATATGTAAAGCATATGAGCGTTGAAAATAAACAGGCTAAAACCCACACTAGGGGTCACGTGTTAAACACGTGTGTTCTCTTGCTGCTCATATGCAAAGCATGTGAGCGCCCCAATTTAAAATGCACCAATTAAAATTAAATTTTATTTGGGAAATATTTTTGGAAAGATCTTTCTCTAACAGAGAATATTGGATTTAAAATCCAATGGTGATAAAATATCACCAATTAAACCATCTGATAGAATTAAATTCTATGTGGAAAATATTTCACTGATCTTTCTCAAACTAGAAAGATCTTCTCTGTTAAACAGAAGACCCTTGGATCAAAGATCCAACGGTGATCATCTGCTAGAATAAAGTTCTATCGTAAGAAAATATTTTCCTAATCCTATTAAACTAACAAGATATTTATTTAACAGAATTAAATTCAATATTCCTAATTTTGTTAAACTAACAAGATATTCATATGATAGAATAAAATTCTATGTGATATAATTAAAGTCTATATTAAGAAAATGTATTCCTAATCTTGTTAAACTAAAAAGATATGATAGAATAAAATTCTATCTTAGGAAAATATTTCCTAATCTGGTTAAACACAAATAAGAATCTTCTTTGTTAAACAGAGATCCTTTGAATTAAAAATCCAACGGTGAATAAAATTCACCAGATCAATTGGATTGATTATGAAATCAATCATGATCTCTCATTGAGAGATTTTCTTAACAAATTGATTCTTTTTCTTCTCATATAAATAGGAGCAATAAGAGGAGGAGAAAAAGACACATACAGAGAGAGGGGAAGAAAAATACAGAGAGAATTTAATTCTCTCAAAGAAGAGGATCCCCCTCCTAAAAAACCCTAGGTAAAGAGAAAACACAGAGATCATTTTATCTCTTCTTCGCCTCTCTAAGGGTTTAACCCTTCATATAAGAACTTAGTCTTCCTCTGGTTGAGATCTGCAGAAGCAAATCTTCCCACAAGTTGAGAATTTAATTCTCATCGGGGAGATTCTGTCATGCAGATTCAAAGCCTAGGGGAAAAACTGAGTTCAAAGAGTTTAACTCTTACAAAAAAACATATGGGAATTTAATTCCTCCAAAAACTAGGGTTTAACCCTATAAAAAGAATTTAATTCTTGCAAAGTACAAAAGGAGAACTTGATTCCTCAGCCCAGACGATGATAATAATCTGAGAACCTACAAAACTAAATCCTAATGAATAGAAATGTCATTAATATGAGATCAAAATCTCCAAGAACACAGAAGAACAACCTGGTGATTCGCTAGTGTTTAACACTATAATGAAACCTCATGTGTTTTCCACGTGAGTGCTTTTAATGAACAGAAAGAAATGGCTGGGACACCTCACGTGTTTCACACGTGAGCACCATGAGAACCAAGTGCTTAGCACTTATATAAAAGGGAGGGAATAAAGCCCAAAGGGCAGTGCCCATATTTGGGGCGTCTCACGTGTTTTACACGTGAGCGCTACAAGAATCAAGTGCTCGATACTTATATAAAAGGGGAAATAAATGGGCAGTGCCCATATTTGAGCGCCTCACGTGTGTCACGTAAGCGCCACAGAACCCTAGTGTTTAACATTAATCCAGTGCCTCACATGTGTCACGTGAGCGCTAGTGTTTAACATTAATCCAGTACCCACATAAAATGCCCGTGAGCGTTGTATGTCTCAGTGCTTAGCACTGTTGGGTAATTATGGAAACCCAGACCTAGCCCAAATTGGCTAAGTTCTTCCAAAGTCAAAACCTCTTTCAATTTCCAATCAACTGAGCCCTCTGTGCTCATCATTCCCCAAATTGATCTTAGTCCCAAACATGACTAATGATCTTTCAACTGATGATATCCAAAATGTTATTCATCCCATATCTCCTGAGAGAATATTGGTCTAAAAAATGACTAATGATTCTTAGATGATCTACCACGATCTTTTCCATCAAATACGGGAATTGGTTCAAGGGTACATCTCTCTACACCTCTGATATATGTCTTTGTAATTTCTCAACGCCTTCAGAGAGGTGGCGGGTCCCGACAACCAACTACTTTCTGTTGCACTTCCCAAATTGACGTGCACATCTCATATCAAACCATACCCCAGACTGGATGCATCCCATATTATCGTTGCTCATCCCGTCACGTAACAAATGCATGTGCACTCAAGATGGATAATGGACCGAGATATCCCTAAACTAACAACGGACCGTAACGTCCTTAAACTAAAATCTCACCCCAAATGGTGATCAACGGACCGTAACATCCTTAAACTAAAATCTCACCCTAAATGGTGATCAACGGACCGTGACATCCTTAAACTAAAATCTCACCTCCAAATAGTGATCAACGGACCGTGACGTCCTTAAACTAAAATCTCTCCCCCAAATGGTGATCAACGGACCGTGACGTCCTTAAACTAAAATATCACCTCCAAAATGGTGATCAACGGACCGAGATATTCTCAAACTAGAACTTCGCCTCCAAAATGGTGATAACGGACCAAGATATCCTTAAACTAAAACAATAGAGCCCAAATGCTCTTTTGTTGGATCTGAAGCAAAAATGATTCTAAGACCTTGTTAAGTAAATCTTAGTCTCAAATTGGACTAACGTATTCTTAACAAAAAACCAATCGAGCCCCTAATTGCTCGTATACATTTAATTCGATCTTGATCTCAAAACAGATCAACGATCCTTAAATCAACCCAAACTCAAATCTGACAATATATGGATTTAGACTAGTCTATGCCCTACGGGCGACGACATAAATTAGTGTCTGTATATAATCCACGAGCAACCAAAAATAAAACAAACACACAACACGAAGTGAACTTCTGGAGCAGGAGAAAGTGGTTACCATGATGCGGTAACGTAATTAACTGCAGAGGCTTTCGCCTGCAGGGAAGAGCGTACCCAAAATCAAAAAGCCCTCACAAACGAGAGGGAATCTGACGAAATCTGCTACAACGGCCGCATCCGTCCAAACCTCCGATATACGGTGCCATAAATCAACTTGGCATCTTCAGAAAGGTGGACGGATAAATCCAAATAGCATCTGTCCCCAAATTCAGGCAGGACGTCCCAACGTCCCGGACGCATTTTTCGGCGGTAAACAGGGTTAGTCCCGGAAATCCAAGCTGCATTCGCTACAGGGGATTTCCCAACCCATAAGCTTGTTTTGAAGGCTGCCCAACGCTATGAGGCAATTGTGAAGAAGAAGGGCAGACCTCAAACTGCCGGAGTGAAACGCCCTGCCACCCAGATGGTAGGAGAAGCCTCCTCTAGGACGACATTTACACCCAGGAGACCGGGAGGATCTTTTAACCGGCCCAGTCCAGATTTTTGTTTCTATTGCAAGAGGAATGGACACCTGGCGAAAGACTGCAAGCGTGTAAATGGCCTATGTTTAGTTTGTGGCGCATCTACTCACGCCATCAGAGCTTGTCCATACCGTCTCAACCCAGTTCCAACACCTAGACCCGCGATCACAGTCCCGCAGTGGTCAGCTATTAAGGCTCCTGCACCTCGTCTTGCTCTCCATGCACCACCTCCACGTGGACCTCCTGCACAGCCTCCTCGTCAATTCCATCTGCCACAAACGAACATGCCTCAAAGGCAGAGAACCATGCCCCAAAGACAGAGGAATGTGCCTCCAACAAGGAGGAATGTACCCCGACGTCAGGATTTCACCATGACAGTTGAGGAAGCCGAAGTCACTGGCCAAGTTACCACTGGTAATTCCCAGTTCTTTCACATTCTTTTCAATCCTTGTATAAACACCCTATATTTTTCCTGTATCTAAAACCAACCTTACACAACTTAGGTATTATACTAGTAACCATCATTCGTGCACTTGCACTATTCGACACTGGAGCATCTCACTGCTTCATGTCGCAACGTTTCGTGAGAACGCACGCGATTCCCGTGAAGCCAGTTATTTCAAGATGGAATGGCAGTTCCGTGAATGGAGTCTTGAAGGCAACTATGGGATTTGATCAGTGTCCAGTTGTAGTTTGCGGACGATAATTCTACATGAATTTCAAAGTACTGGACATCCTAAATTTCAATGTTGTATTGGGAATGGACTGGATGGGAGTTTTCTATGCTACGATTGACTGCCGTCAAAGGAGAGTAGTATTCGAGATAGCAGATCACCCAGTCTTCTATTTCAAGAGTAGATTGGAGCCAGGAATCTTCCGTGCCAAACCGAAGATTGCAAAAGTGTTTACTCTACCGGAGGAAGAAGAAAAGTCAGAAGTAGTTCGAGAGTTCGAGGATGTAGTCCCGGAAGATATATCAGGTTTGCCTCCTGATCGAGCTCTTGAATTCAACATTGATTTAGTACCTGGTGCACAACCGGTAATCAAAGCTCCGTACCGGTTAAGTCCAGAAGGATTGAAGGAGATCCGGATTCAGTTGGACGAACTTCTGACGAAAGGTTGGATTTGTCCCAGTACTTCAAGTTGGGGATCTCCAGTCTTGCTCGTGAATAAGAAAGAAGTTTCATACAAGATGTGTGTAGATTACCGAGCTCTGAACGAAGCGACGATCAAGAACAAGTATCCACTACCGCGCATCGATGATCTTTTCGATCAGCTAAGTGGTTCATTTTGTATTTTTGAAGCTTGAACTTCGTTCAGGTTATCATTGGGTAAAGGTCAAAGAGTCCGATATTCCAAAGACGGAGTTCAGGACTCGCTATGGTCATTACGAATACCTAGTGATGCCATTTGGAGTGACCAATGCACCTGCTATTTTTATGAATCTGATGACCCAAGTTTTTCGAGACTACTTAGACAGGTTAGTTGTCATATTCATCGACGACATCCTGGTGTAACGACCCTGAATTTTGTAGGAATGCCAAGCACGACAGCAAAGGTTTGGGAGGCATCGTCCATGCCATTTTCAAAATTTTGCCATGCTGAACAATCCTAACCCTAGAATCTTAACTAGAGATTTAGACAATACAAAGTGTAAACAACTTTACAACTAAGTGAACTAGGAATACAATATTTTTAGGCCGTTCCATCACTTCAATAGCTCCGTGTAGTAGTTCCTTCGCTCCAAGTAGTGATCTTCCGGACTCTAGAGTGGCTCCACAAGATGAAAGGAACAAGCTTTCACGAAGTATTCGAGGCCGAAGATGATCTACGTCGAGAAGACACTAACCCAAGCTACCTCTTCACTAATTAGGGATTAGTGAAGCTAACACCCTAAACTAAATAGCTAATCTAGTAGAGGATGATGAAGTAGAATTTTTGCTCACTTTATAATTAATTTTCTCACTCTTTTTCTTCTTCTCTCAAAAACCTAGAGAGCTAAGCTCTTGTTGATGAAGAAGAAGCAAATAATGGATGAGAGAGTGAATGGCAACCATGGATGAGAAATATCTCATATAACTCATGTAGAGACTTAATTATGAGTTTAGATAATGGTTGGGTTAATAAATATCTTAAGTAAAATAAAATTAGTGGACTAAGTCAATATATCTACAAGCTTCCACACGCTTCATGCCATGTGACCAATTTCCATCTAGTTTGGATTTACTTTAAATAAATAAACCTCACATTATCATTAGCATGGTGTAAGTCTCATACACCCATGTAGCATGTGGCATCAAGCATGACACAAAAAAGAAATACAATTAATATATATCAAATATATATTAAATGCATAAGTGAGAAAAGAAATGCTTAAGTGAGCTAATAATAGTTAATGTAAATTAATATATCAAATATATAATTATACATTAAATCATTAAATCAACACTTGATTTAATAGTCCGGTTATATCTCATATGACCGACTAATATTATTTGAATCAACTTATCGAATCAACACTTGATTCGATAACCCGGCTATATCTCATATAACCGACCGATACGAATAAATCGCAAGGATAGAATACGGTATCATATACTCGTATTAATCTCGGTCACGCACATATCACATATGTGCTCCTACTTCGTTTTGCCTGAGCCAGTAAAATCTCTGTATAGGACTTTAAAGACTCGTCAATATGCCGGCAGTAGGTGATGATCATATCAGGCACCCACAAGCCTTCAGCGGTACTAAATGGACGTAATGGCTATCCGGGTATTGAGTGATCAGAAGATCAACAAGAAAGCCCGCTCTAACTTCTGTAAAGCCTGTCAGTAACACTACCATACAGTCCGGTCTTTTCTTCTGATATGTCGCATATCCAGTCTAGGGGTGGTAAACGTCAGACCCTAGTAACCGATAAGTCGTGCCGATGTGAGGCTCATAACGGGTCAAGAAACTACTGATAACACTTATCAATAAATCTTCGTATCAACCCTGGACAGGGACTTCCTGTTATGGCCAATCGAGCACAGCGCAACATCAGCCCCCAATACCGGGAGAGACGAATCCCCTCCTATCGTTCATTGCCTCCATGTGACGCGGGACTGTACCCAAAAGCCACCATTTTGCACGTTCTCTTCAACGTGGTAAGGTGGAAATCAAAGCACAGTGGGAATCACACAAGACTCTATGACGATCTCGGGTCTACAGATTAACATGTACCAGTGTCACCAGAGAACTGCTATCTGACGATAGGTATAATACCAACTAGGAGTTCTCGGCGAGTCCGTTCAGTATACCCAGACTCCACTGAGCACCCCTATACCATCTTTGATGTCAAACACCAATGGATGTGGGATCATCCATCGCCCATCATATGGGTCAAGAAGCGTATACGCTAGTCTACTCTGGAATATTGATGCTCTGTCTCGATACACCCTCGTCTAGGAACAATTATAGGATGTACTTGTGGACTACCATTGGCCCTACTAGTATGATCTCCATCATAGTCCTGGTAGTAAGTACACATCCTAAGGGCTTTATCAACATGTGAGAGCAAGACAGCATCACAACACAAGTCAATATGTTAAGAAAAAGAGCAACCATATAGCATACTATCATGTAGAGAAAGAAAGTCCTCTCTATATATATCCAAGCATCCACTATAATATACATCACATGTACAATAATGGCCTCTAGGGCATACATATAACTAACAATCTCCCACTTGCACTAAGGCCGGTTGTTGTAGTATCTCATACCCAACATTCCGAAGAGTCTCTCAAATTGTATCTAGGGTATGGCCTTTATGAGTGGATCCGCTGTATTGTCCTTCGTGTCAACTTTCCTGACCGCGATCTCCCGGCGATCAACTATCTCCTGGATCAGGTGATACCGCCTCAGAACATGCCCGGATCGCTGATGGGACCCGGGTTCCTTGGCCAAGGCCACTACTCCATTGTTATCGCAATACAAAGGTATTGGATGCTCAATGGACGGAACCACACCAAGTTCATTTATGAAATTCTTCATCCAGATAGCCTCTTTGGCAGCATCGTTGGCAGCGATGTATTCAGCCTCCATCGTCGAGTTTGCCATGGTTTCCTGCTTGGAACTCTTCCAACAAACCGCCCCTCCATTGAGGGTAAAGACAAATCCCGAGACCGACTTAGAGTCGTCCTTATCACTCTGGAAGCTCGAATCGGTAAAGGACTCCACTTGGATTTCACCGTTACCATACACCAAGAACATCTCTTTAGTCCTTCTCAAGTACTTGAGAATGTTCTTCACAACTGTCCAGTAACTCTCTCCTAGATCTGCTTGATACCTACTGACTATACTTAGTGAGTATGCTACATCGGGTCTGGTACATAACATTGCGTACATGATAGAGCCTACTGCCGAAGCATAGGGTATCCCTTGCATGCGAGCTCTCTCCAAATCAGTCTTGGGAGACATCTCTTTGGAAAGAGTGAGTCATGTGATCGTGGTTAAATTCCCACGCTTGGATTCTTCCATACTAAACCTCTTTAGTATGGTGTCAATGTACCTGGATTGGGACAATCCCAGTATCCGCTTAGATCTATCTCTATAGATCTTAATCCCCAAGATGTAGGAGGCATCACCTAGATCTTTCATTGAGTATCTTTGTGATAAGAAGAGCTTGACCGAGTCTAGCATAGGAACATCATTTCCTATCAAGAGTATGCCATCCACGTACAATACGAGGAAGACAGCCTCACTCTCTTCCATCTTCTTGTATATACAAGGTTCATCTACGTTTTTGATGAAGTCAAACTCTTTGACTACCACATCAAAACAGATGTTCCAACTCCGCGATGCCTGCTTTAACCCGTAAATGGATTTAAGCAGGTTGCACACCTTCCCGCTGCTCCCACTGTCCACGAAGCCCTCTGGCTGAGTCATGTACACGCTCTCTTCTAAATCACCATTTAGAAAGACGGTCTTAACATCCATTTGCCAGATTTCATAGTCATGGTATGCAGCGATGGCAAGTAGGATCCGGATGGACTTAAGCATAGCCACTGGAGAAAAGGTTTCATCAAAGTCTACACCTGGTCATTGACGAAAACCTTTTGCAACAAGTCTAGCTTTGAAAGTCTCAACTTTTCCATCTACACCAAGTTTCTTCTTAAAGATCCATTTACTCCCGATGGGTTTTACCCCTTTAAAAGCATCTTCCAAAGTCCATACTTTGTTGGTGTACATGGATTCCATCTCAGATCGCATTGCATCCAGCCATTTCACAGAGTCCCCACTCGTGATGGCCTGCTCGAAGCTAGTTGGGTCATCATCTTCCATGATGCAATCCTCGTTCCCACCGTCTACGAGAAAACCGTAGTATCTTTAAGGTGGATGAGGAACCCTACTAGATCGGCGGAGAGGCTGAGGTTCGTTGGGAGCTATCGAATCCTCTGGTTCTACCAAATCTTCTACCGTAGTTTGTATCGCTGGAACTTCTTCGAATTCTACCTCCTTGCCACTAATTTCCTTTGCAAGAAATTCCTTTTCTAAAATGGTGGCATGCCGAGCAACAAACACCTTTTGTTCCTTAGGATGGTAGAAGATATGTCCTCGCGAATGCTTGGGATATCCTACAAACTTGCACAGAACTGACCTTACCTCGAGCTTGTCCGAATTTTGCTTTTTAACATAGGCCGAGCAACCCCATATCTTAACAAAATTAAGACACGGTCTCTTTCCCTCCCATATCTCATATGGAGTGGTAGGCACTGATTTGGTTGGAACTCTATTCAATAGGTGTACTGCTGTCCCAAGCGCATAACCCCAAAAGGAAATAGGTAACTCAGCGGTGCTCATCATAGAGCGCACCATATCTAATAGGGTGCGATTCCTCCGCTCCGATACACCATTGTGCCGTGGTGTATACGAAGGAGTAAGCTGAGAGAGAATCGCATTCTCTTTTAGATAGTATAGGAACTCATTGTTCAAGTATTCTCCTTCTCGATCAGATCGAAGGATTTTAATACTTTTACCCATCTGGTTCTCAACTTCATGCTTATATTCTTTGAATTTCTCACAAGATTCGGACTTGTATTTCAACAGGAACACATGTCCGTATCTTGAGAGATCGTCGGTGAATGTAATGAAGTACGAGGAACCATTCCTGGCATGTGTAGAGATGGGACCGCATACATCACTATGTATCAGTCCCAAGAGTTCCGTAACTCATTCTCCGTGTCCAGTAAACGGAGTTTTGGTCATCTTTCCTTTGAGGCATGAATGGCAAGTTTCATAAGATGATAAATCGAATGGATTCAAATATCCATCTTTATGTAACTTAGCTAGTCATGTCGCATTGATATGACCTAGTCTACAATACCACAAGAAGGATTCGTTCATTTCTGAACTCTTCCTCTTGTGTGTGTTTTGTACGTTAAGAACTTTGTTTTGATTCAAAACATACAAACCGTTACATAACTCACCAAATCCAATCAACACTTGATTTAGGTAAATGTTCATAACATTATTCTCTACTACAAAGTTATATCCTTCTTTATCTAATAAAGAAACTGATATTAAATTACATATCATAGAGGGTGTAGGGTGTTTTTCGTCACCCCATTGAGATGGGAATACGCGCGCACTTGTCAGGCGGATCACAGATTACCCCTGCCTAGGGTAGGCTAGGGTTTAATGATTGTGGGGATCCAAATCTCCGGCAGCCGCGGACTAAGCTGCCGTTAATTATCCCTCGCCTTTGGAGCGAGGGAACCTCCGATTGGCGGGTTAAACTGGTCATGAGAACTCAATGTGCAGTGTTGTGTTTTGAAGGGGTTTTGGATATATCGAGGGGCCCGTAGAGTTTTTACGGGGGTCCCGCTACCCGGATAGCGGGCCGGGGGTCAAGGAGGCTAGCAGCCCCCTTGCGGGGTGCGGTGGCAGCGTCCCGTTAGAAATTTTTTCTAACAAGGACAGTGTCGTAGAGTATGTGTGTGTGTACATATGTATATATATATATATATGTATATATATAAAAAAAAGGGGGGAAAGGCATCCAAAGGATGCGTGGGGCCAGCGCCAACGCTGTGCGCTTGGGTGTTGTGCACTTAGGCGCTAGCGCGCCATGTGTCGGCATGTGGGCACTTTGCGCTTGAGCGCAATCGTGCCACGTGCCGGCACGTGGGCGCTTTGCGCTTGAGCGCAGGGCGCTGGAGCGCAAGCGCGCCACGTGCCGGCACATGGGCGCTTTGCGCTTGCGTGGGGCACTGGAGCGCAAGCGCGCCACGTGTCGGCACGTGGGAGCTTTGCGCTTGAGCGTTGGGCGCTGGAGCACAAGCGTGCCACGTGTCGGCACGTGGGCACTTTGCGCTTGAGCACAGGGCGCTCGAGCGCCAGCGCACCACGTGTCGGCACGGGGGTGCTCTGCGCTCGAGCGCCAGCACGCCACGTGTTGGCACGTTGGCGCTTGGCGCTTGGCGCTTGAGCGCTTAGGCGCCGGTGAGAAAAGGAGGGCTTTTAGTCCCAGAACCAGAGGCTATGCTTCAGAATGGAAATATTTATTATATATATATATATATGGAGTTAGACTCCTAGGATGTTTTGGGGTTGATGGAAAGGGTTCTTCTTCTCCTTTAGTTGATGGATCTTGAAGATCAAGAGATGTGGGATTTTTAAAATCTCTTCTTTCTGAGATCTGATGGTAGATCTGAGTTCCCCTTTATGAGTTTTGTGGTGGAAAACTACTTAGTTTTGGAAAGAAAGAGTAAAACTCTTGGTTTAATTCAAAAGAAATGAGAAGGTTTAGAATCTTGGAGAAGGAACATGAGGCACAAAGAACCCTAGGTTTTTTTTTGAGAGAATGAAAAAGTCTATATCTTATTCATCAAAATGTTGCCTTTTATAGGCTTACATATTTACATATAGCCCCTTGGGCTTTCACAAAATGGCATTTTGCCTATCCCATGGCTCATGTGCCATTTCTTTTTGCACATAAGCCACGGGCTTACAAAAAATTGGCTTTATGCCCATTTTGCATACATTTATGCATAAAAAAATTACATAAAAATTATTTATTACATGATCTATATTTTGGCATGGAGGAGGCTGGCCGCGGGCTCGACTTGGGCATGGGCCCGCTTGACCTGGGCTTGGGCCCACCTGGCTTGGGGTTGACCTTGACTTTGACTCGGTCAACCGGGGGTGCAAATTTTAACCCCAACAGAGGGCACGTAATAACATTCGTTCAAGATCAAAGTATTGCCATTTGGTAATATAAGGTGATATTCACCAACTTTTTTAGCTGCAACACTTGCACCATTCCCTACTTTTAAAGAATGATCACCTATTCTAAATTCTCTACCTTTCCTTAGCCCAAGTAATATATTACATATATGGGGTCCCGATCCGGTATCTAATACCCAGGACGTAGAGTGTACTGAGAAACAGTTCTCGGTAACTAACACACCTGAAGAAGATGCATCAACATGCTCATTCTTCGTTTGGGTGGCGTGGAAATCCGGATATTTTCCTATTTCCTGCTCGGAGTTATAACAATTATAAGTTGGAGCGGAACCAACGTTCCCCTGCTCAGTATAACAAGGGGGTTTGGTCAATACATCCATATTATTATCTTGATTAAGGCCTGACATGGTCGCTACCTTGAGAGAGAGAGAGAGAAGAAAACACTTAGCGTATGCTCTTGCAAGATTAGATTGGTTATTATCTTATCTAATCAGGATGGCTCCCACTATTTTTATCAAATCTTCCTTCAAACCCTAAAAGGTAAGAATAGCCGGGATTAATTACACCTTACAAGTTCGCCAATCTTTCAGCCAGGTCGGTGTCGGTACTTTGAGGGAGGTTCCCCGTGCTTTCGTACGGACCTAATTAAAATAAACCTCGTTTTCCCAGGGGCGTAACCCTATTAACACCTTTCTAGACACCTACTTGATCGGCTAATTGTGATGTATAAAACTCTCTCAGGAGTAAATCTTACTCGCAGTGGGTATCGGGATCTAACTATCTCATAGAAGGTATGCAATCTCATTGAAAATTTCAACACTTGAAATTCCCGATCATATTCTGCCCCTAGCGTCCTATGACCTTGACGGAGGTCAACAAACCATAGGCTGCTAGTCAAGTTCAACCCATACATTTCATGATTGAATTAAACCCACCTGTACGACCCTTAACGGAGGTCAACAAGGTCGTACGACTACCCTAATCCAATCGCATCATAAGCAGCAGATAAGCACTAGTCAGCTACCGCACACTACGCCTTGACGGAGGTCAACAAACGTAGCACGAATACTAAGTAGCACTTATCTGAAATGACGGAGGGCTACGACAGGTTTTTAAGAAAACCTTTTACGTAATGAAATTGATATCGTTGTAAAATCGAGTGATTTTGAAAAGGGGTGTTTTTAGGCTTTTTACTAGTTTTGCTAAAGAGGTCACTCCCGGTGAAGGGATCTCAGCTCTTTCCTTATCGAATAAGGTGCAGGATATTTCACAAATACGCTATGCAAAGAAAAAACTAAAAGAAGCAATCAAAAGACAAAACCGAGTGGGTTGTAGCATCTTCTAGTTTCGCTAAAGAGGTCACTCACGGTGAAGAGATCTCGGCTCTTTCCTCATCGAATGAGGTACTGGATATTCTACAATGAATAACGCTATGCAAAGCAAAAACTAGAGCTACCATTTTTGAAAATTTGATTCTACAACTTCTTTTAGATTTCTTTTCTTTCATTAATCTCATTAATGAAGTCTCATCATTTATGCTTCCTAAGCATCACAGAAGAAACGAAAATACAACGTACGCTTATACCATCCGCATTCGCCACAGTGTCCTGTTATGCACCGTTAAGTTACTTAACTAACGGCATAGCGGGGCGGGACTAGCGCGGATGCTAAACATAAGCAATGTTTATTATATATCATATATACAATAATAAAGCATTCATCTCAAGCATATAAAGTGATCACATCACAGAATATCAGCAGCAGAAGATAACAGATGAAATATTGGATATACTAGGAATTCCGTGTTTTAATTTAAGCCAGTATAAAACACGGATTCCACGGTCGCGATGAATAGCCAAACCCACATCCGTAGACCCCTACGAGAGATGCAAGCAACCCTACCAATTCTAGAGTTAGGAGACCCGGACCCGACTCCTCGAGATGGTCTTCCACTGGACCCTAGAACCCGGTTACTTGTGCTTCCCACCTTGGGTCTATCCTAATGCGGAAAAGTAAATAATATACAACAATGGTGACATCATCCTCAACCCGGAAGATCCCCAATAAAAGATTATTACATACATTGAATTTTACATGAATGAAAATAAAAACTCTTATCTCACATAAAACCCCCGGCTATTCAAAACACGATGATCCAATATAACATATCACAGCAACACATAACATCACATGTCATAAACGTAAGTAAATATTCGTATCACAATTGTCGTTGACATATAGCAACGAAAACGATGATACACCACATATTACACTTACGGTCGCAGAAAAGAAAATATCAAACTACAACATTTGGAATCCACAATCACCTTAGACATCATAAACCTGAAATATCACATACTTCGGATTTTATGCCTAACAATATGAATTCCAAATATAGTATCACATTCCAGAAAAATCTAGACGGCGTTAAACATTCCGATCGAATCAACAAACACCCAAAATTTCCCAAAAAGCTCAACGCTTGAGCGCAGTTTAAAAATACCCATAACATGCCACAGTACCTATGGACCAACCGTAGAAGGGTCAACCCTTGCCTCACCTATGGCGCCACGGAACTACCGCAAACCCTAAGGTTTGGCGGCGGTTCTTACGGTCATATAATCAAGTTAGGGTTTCGTTCTTCTAGAGGTTCCATCGCATTACTTGCATGATTTTTGAATGTTCTTTATCATGAAAAAATCCAACTCTTGGAAAATTTCCAGCGAGGGTTAAAGTGGGTATTTGATATCCGTTCGAAGTTTTTAACGTCGTCTAAATAACCCGAAATAAAGTTAGAATTACGACTACGAAACACTCTGAATTTCCTTTATAGAAAATTAACATCTCATGCAATTTTAGAAAAAACAAGCAACACTTGAAACACCAAAATCCAGAGACCAGAAAACAGGACAAAATAGAACCCCAGAAGCTTCAAATAGGCCGGCCAGCTCGGAAATTATAGCCATGTCACCGGGTCAAATCCGGACAAATGTGTTCGTTTTTGTCCAGTGTTCATGTTACATCTCATATAACATTCTGCAGTTTCTTAAAAAAAATCGACGACTTAAAAATTTGACAGAAAGTGGGTTTTAGTTTCGAGTGTTTCGGAGTTGTTTCAGTTTCGTAATTCTACAAACTTTGTCTAAATCTCTAGCTTGGCTCTGATACTACTGTAGAAATTCTTAGCACGACAGCAAGGGTTCGGGAGGCATCGTCCATGCCATTTTCAAGATTTTGCCATGCTAAAAAATATTAACCCTAGAATCTTAACTAGAGATTTAGATAATACAAAGTGTAATCAACTTTACAACTAAGTGAACTAGGAATACAACCTTTGTAGACCGGTCCATCACTTCAATAGCTCCGTGTAGTAGTCCCTTCGCTCCAAGTAGTGATCCTCCGGACTCTAGAGTGGCTCCACATGATGAAAGGAACAAGCTTGCACGAAGTCTTCGAGGTCGAAGATAATCTACGTCGAGAAGACACTAACCCAAGCTACCTCTTCACTAATTAGGGATTAGTGAAGCTAACACCCTAAACTAAATAGCTAATCTGGTAGAGGATGATGAAGTAGAATTTTTGCTCACTTTATAATTAATTTTCTCACTCTTTTTCTTCTTCTCTCAAAAACCTAGAGAGCTAAATTCTTGATGATGAAGATGAAGCAAATAATGGATGAGAGAGTGAATGGAAGCCATGGGTGAGAAATATCTCATATAACTCATGTAAAGACTTAACCATGAGTTTAGATAATGGTTGGGTTAATAAATATTTTAAGTAAAACAAAATTAGTGGACTAAATCAATGCATCTACAAGCTTCCACAAGCTTCATGCCACGTGACCAATTTCCATCTAATTTGGATTTACTTTAAATAAATAAACCTCACATTATAATTAGCATGGTGTAAGTCTCATACACCCATGTAGCATGTGGCATCAAGCATGACACAAAAAAGAAATACAATTAATATATATCACATATATATTAAATGCATAAGTGAGAAAAGAAATGCTTAAGTGAGCTAATATTAGTTAATGTAAATTAATATATTAAATATATAATTATACATTAAATTATTAAATCAACACTTGATTTAATAATCCGGTTATATCTCATATGACCGACTAATATTATTTCTATCAACTTATCGAATCAACACTTGTTTCGATAACCCGGCTATATCTCATATAACCGACCAATACGAATAAATCGCGAGGATAGAATACAGTATCACATACTCGTATTAAACTCGGTCCCGCACATATCACATATGTGCTCCTACTTCGTTTTGCCTGATCAAGTAAAACCTCTATGTAGGACTCTAAAGACTCGTCAATACGCCGGCAGTAGGTGATGATCATATCAGGCACCCATAAACCGCCAGCGGTACTAGCTGGACATAACGGCTAACCGGGTATTGAGCAATCAGAATATCAACAAGAAAGCCCACTTTAACTTATGTAAAGCCTGTCAGTAACACTACCGTACAGTCCGGTTTTTTCGTCTGATATGTCGCATATCCAGTCTAGGGGTGGTAAACGTCAGACTCCAGTAACCGATAAGTCGTGTCAATGTGAGGCTGATAACGGGTCGAGAAACTACTGAAAACACTTATCAGTAAATCTCTGTTTCACCCCTGGCCAGGGACTTCCTGTTATGGCCAATCGAGCACAGCGCAACATCAGCCCCCAATACCGGGAGAGACGAATCCCCTCCTATCGCTCATTACTTCCATGTGACTCGGGACTGTACCCAAAAGCCACCTTTTTACACATTCTCTTGAACGTGGTAAGGTGGAAATCAAAGCACAGTGGGAATCACACAAGGCTCTATGACGATCTAGGGTCTACAGACTAACATGTACCAGTGTCACCAGAGAACTGCTATCTGACGATAGGTATAATGCCAACTAGGAGTTCTCGACAAGTCCGTTCAGTGTACCTAGTCTCCACTGAGCACCCGTATACCATCTTTGATGTCAAACACCAATCGATGTGGGATCATCCATCGCCCATTGATTGATCTTTATCTTTGTGTGTCGGTTTAGAAAATAGAATTCACAATCAAAGAATTATTTGACCGCAATCAATAACGGTGTCGGATTATAGCGCATTAGTGAGTGCGGATCGTCCACAGGGATTGCGCGATTCGTTCGTATTTTGATTTGTTCGAATTGAAAATTTAATAGAAAAGAAAAGCAAAATGATTCAAGATTTATATCGATGAATTTCAAGAATCAACTAAATCAAATCAAGAATCATTAAAGCAATAAACATCAAGAATCAAGAAGAACAGAGTTCCAATAGATTTAGGTTTCAAGATTTGAAATAAGGCTCGTAGGAATCGATTAGATCGTAAATGTGAAGAAGATTCAAGATTACTATTTCTTATCCATTAACAAGTTGATACTAAATCGATGTAGATTCATCGAGGATCAAGGATCTTGCGAAGAATTAGGGTTCCTCATCCTATCCTTTGTCCATTCGATGAATCACATTCACTAGATAGCTTCTAGGAAATCGAATGATCAATCGTTGATCTCTAGATCATGCGAAAAGAATCAAGAACGCATTCGCATCGATCTAGATCATCGATCATTCGATTTTCAAGAATTTACAATTGTTATAAGACTTAAGAAAACGTTAAAGATTCGTCAACATCATCATTCTACAATCGTTTCGATTCCTCCACGAGCGGAGTGTTACTCAAGCATCATCACGAAGAATACATTCAAGAATTGAATACGAATCATAATGCTCGAATTGAAAATAAGCAAGTTTAAAGAATCTTCAACTTTATTTATTTCAATAATTAGTTACAACTCTCAAGAACTACAAGAGGAAGGAACTTTGATCGTCGAATCTTGCGTTGCATCGGCTCCTTGAGTCGTGGATCGGCTTGGATCTCATGCTCCGTTGAAGTCCGGCTTCGCTTCTAAAGGTTGGTTGAAGACTTGCTCGCTAGAACTCAAAGGATCTTGAATTTGAGGTTTGGATTAGGTTTAGGGTTTGGCACAAGTTTTGTCACTAACTTGTGGGAGGAAGATATGAGAGAAGATGAAGATTAGCAACCAAAGATTGATTAGCTAAAGATTTAACAACTAAGTATTTAACAACCAAGGATTAGCCATTTCAAGTGAGCCTTGGGGTCTATTTATAGGTTTCCCAAACTCTACCTCTAGGAATTTGAATTTTGAATTTCCCTCCAAAAGTTAGTTAGAGGAAGAGGCTTCTAGAAGTAGTTAGTTAGGGGATTAGCTTCTACCCTAAGCTAGGAGGTTAGGGAGAAGGTTCTAGGTCCTTAATGGAGTTTAGGTGAAGCTTGTTGTGGAAGCTTGGGGTGTTTAGTTACGAACCGTAGGGCTTGCTGATCTGGCAGAAGCTTCAGGAGCTTTCTGGAATTTGCAGTAGTTTTATGAGATGTAGGAGTTGTAACAAGAGTTCTGCAACTAAAACTGCATGATGACGTGTCCACGCCGCCGCGGTTCCGCGGCGCAAGGCAGCTCCGGCCGCGGAACCGCGGCCATGTGGCTGAGATAGGGTTTCATTCTTCTGCTGTGGACTCTTGATAACTTGTTGGTATTTTTATGATATGTTGAATCTCTGAATGCTTCTTAAATCATTGCCAGATTCCAATTCCTTGAGTTGGCGTATTTTTAACAGTCTTCGTTTGTAGATTTGACCGATCTTCTGTAATGTCTTGCACAAACTTCGAAACACAAGTTGCGATATGCAAGAATGATGCCATGCTATGAAATACGGTCAATTTCCCTTATAGTGCCGGTTTTAAAGTCTAACACATGCCAGCTGATATTTAACGACTGTTTTACTAATATGTGCGATATGAATGCCGAACACTTCTAGATGAGTGCAAATGATAGGGAAATTGCCGGTTTAAAGATGCAGTATTTTCGACTGATCAAATTCCCCCAAACTTATTTTCGATCGTCTTGAGCGAACTGTTTTATTAAAAAGAAAGGAGAAAATAAAGAAAGAGAAAAACTAACTAACACACTTTCGTAGGCAACACGATTGCACTGAGCACGTGCAACAAGCCTTTAAACCTCTAGGTGTCCCTAGTAGGAGGAGTGTTGTCTCCTGAGGGTTTTCAGCGGATTGCATCCACAAAATCCAATAATAAATGAAAGATCATGAAATTTACATTTAAAGAAAAGAATTGTAAAAGAAAGGCCTTGAAAATTAGGGTTTCCAACTAAGCTAGCTTTTCGGTTGTCATGGGCCCTATCTTAATAGTCATGAAAAGATGTCGGAAATCACGTCCCCCCTCAATAAAACATCGTCTTATTCTTCATTCCTATCTTTCATCCAAACATTGATCATATAACCCTGCGTGTGTGTAAAGACATCCCTACACCCGGAGAATTCAATTCAAGCTATCATACTCTTGCCCATCAGCCTCAGTACTTTTTAATTAATGAATATTTAGATGAGATTGCTCACACACTTTCATGCGACCGTTAATACTTCTTGAGGTACTAACTGACCGATTACTCATATGCTTGCCTATTTGGTGTATTTCCTCGTCTTGCACCACATAAGGCTTAGCGGTGACTCCCAGACCAGTTGGACTTAGGGCACTAGGTGATGAAGCACCCTCGCTATATTTTTTTATTGCTGCCTTAGCGATAACAAAACCAGTGTCCATTTTTCTCACCATTTTATATTTTATTCATTTTTTTATTTCCTTCATACTTTTGGCTTTTAGACAAGAGCATTTTAAGGTATCCTCTACTATCCCGAGTTTCAAGACGTATGTAAGTGCGAATAGCAGGGTATCAACGTTCAAAATGTTTGGCATCCAGAATAAAAACTATTTTTCAGACTTATTTTTATCCTCAGATTAGTGACATCCTTCATCTTACTAACCCTTGGGACAACGGCTCATAACTACTTATTAACTACTTATTACTAGTTCGTATAAGAAAACTTCTAATTTTCTTGGTTTTCTTAAATTTTTCTAATCTCATGGATGTAATTTTTCACTATCTAATCTTTTATTATCTTATTTATGTACAAAAAATGTTTTTATCATTTTGAAAATTTTTAAATTTTTATGGGTTTTGAAAATGTTTTGTGCTTATGCAAAGTATGATGCAAATGATGCGAAAATAAGCACAAACCTCCCCCAAACTTGTTTTCAACAGTGTCCTCACTGTTGCCATCTGCTAAATCTCGAAAAAGCTATAAGCTTAGGAGGAATTTATTAGTGGGGGAAAAATATATAAGTGAAGAACCTCCCCCAAACTTATTCTTGGCTCATCAATTTGTAAAAATTTTCTTTTCAAGAGCCAGAAAAAAAATGCCCCCCCCCCAAACTTGAGTTATGTAATGTTAATCTTTTGAAAATCATATGAGGAGGGTCAAAAATCATTGGTCGATGCCAAGCTTTGCAAAGACCGAAAGTTAACACCAGCCATTCAAAATTTTAATCAATGCAGTGCTCTGGTTGGTGGAAGAAGAAGTGGGGAAAGGTTAAGTGGTGGAATAGAATGTATGTGCGTCTCATTTTGGAGAGACGATGCAGTGTATGTGATGGATTACTCGCATTCTTTTTACAGTTCAGAAGAAGGGGTGGAGGTTCAATTTCATTGATTGGGAGATAATTCATCTCAACACCCGTGTCATTCAAAAATGCGAGTTCATCAGCGAAGATCTCCTCAAAAGTTCCATTTATACCCCGATGAATAATGTCATCACAAAGTGCGGGGTGATCTTCAGACTCTAAAAACAGTTCATAATCAGTGTTAATTGTTGACCCGGACAACTCGGTGGAAGAGTCCGTATGTGTATGATACATAGTTGGGTCAAACAACAACGTATGAAAAGAGTCAAGATCAGTATCAAGATGATCATCAAATTCGCTGCTGTCGACATCCATTAAGTCGATAGAACAGACCTGAGCAGTAGGTTCGGAGGGTACACTTCCCAACTTGTAAATGTTCAGCTCAATTGACTTATTCCCGAAGGATAGGGTCATAGAACCATTACGACAGTTGATTATAGCGTTGGAAGTGGCCAAAAAGGGCCGGCCTAAAATCACCGGAATTTGATTCCGTGGGTTCGCTACAGGCTGTGTATCAATTACAATAAAGTCCACAGGGAATATAAATTCCCCGATTTTTATTAACACATCCTCCAGTTCACCCCTAGCTTTGGTGATTGATCGGTCAGCCATCTGGAGAGTGCAATGGGCTGGTTTCAACTCTCCGATTCCTAGTTGCTCATAGACTAAGAAAGGAAGCAGGTTAACACTTGCACCAAGGTCAAGTAGAGCACGGTTGATGTGTTTCTCCCCAATAGAAATGGAAATAATAGGATAGCCAGGATCCTTACGTTTCCTTGGTAATTGTTAGGGGAAAGCCGTGTCTACAGTCTTTGCTACGAATATCTTCTTGGGCACTTGTTTCTTCCTCTTTCTAGTGCACAAATCTTTAAGAACTTTCGCATATGCGGGGACTTGTTGGATAGCATCTAGAAGAGGGATGTTTATGTTAACCTATTTAAACATTTCAGTGATCTTCTCCATTTGTGGACTTGGTCTGTTTCCCTTAACCGATTTGGGTAAGAAGCTTAGGCAATAAGGTCGGGGTCCAACATTGGAGAAGATCGTGTGGGTGGACCTGATCCCAGAATAGAAGTGGGGATCGTCCGTGGAGAAGTAGAAGAGGTGGGCTGAGGTGGAAAGCCTTGTGGGAAACGAAGAATAGGCTCGCAAGAAGGTGGCGGGGTAGAAGAACTGGGGTCAGAATTAGAAGTGGAAGTGGAAGGAAAGGTCTCAGCCGGGGTATTATTGATAGATTTTTCAGTGTCATCAATCTCTTCCCCAACGTGATTGGCAAGCACTCTTCCAGATCTCAACGTGGTGATTGCATTCACATGATGTGAATAACCAGAATTGGGTAAGGGTTGAGCTGGAAGTTTCCCTTTCTCTCTTGCACTCATTTCGGCTTTTAATCTTGCAATTTCTGCTTCCATCGATTTAATACTCTCGCTTTGGGACGCAAAGTTTTTCTCAATTTTATCGACAGAAGACTTCATTTCAGCCGAAACTTGCATGATATTTGTTAAGACCAAATTCATGTATTGTGCAAATGAAGTGGATTCATCAGTCCCGGTCAACTGTAAAGGACTAGACAGTGCGTGAGTGTTGACCGGATATTGGAAGTTTTGTGCTTGGAAGGGGTGCTGACTCAATTGTGGTGGTTGCTATTGTGGTGGAGGGACCCTTTAGAAATTGTTTTGGGTTGGAACCGTGTTTTGAGATTATGATTGGTTTCAAGCAAAATTTGGGTGATTCCTCCAACCCTGATTATATGTGGAAGAAAATGGATCGTTCCTAGGTCGTTGTTGGAAAGCAGAATTGATATGCTCATAACCTTGAAACAGAGAATTTCGTGGACATTCTTCCGTCAAATGAGAAGGATCAGAACAGCAGCCACATACAGTTTTGGAGAGTGATATTTGACTTAGGGCGGCTAAAAATTTGTTTTCCATAGTCTCGAGTTTCTTTTGCATAGCTGAAATGTCAACTCTAACTCCTATGGAAATATTATTGCCATCCCTAGACAATTGACTTACACCCTCCCACTGTAAAGATTTTTCTGCGAAATCTTCTAGAAATTTCCAGGCTTCCCCATCATCTTTGGTCATAAAGTTGCCTTGACACATGGATTCAAGGGTCTGTCTTGTGTTAGGATTAATGCCCTCATAAATGATTCTACACAGTTCCCATCTAGGGATTCCGTGATGAGGACATTGGACTAACAGATCCTTGAAGCGTTCAGGAAATTTTGAAAATGGTTCATTTGGAAGCTGGGTGAATTGATTTATTTCGCTACGGACTCGAGCTGTCTTATGATGTGGGTATAATTTCTTTAGGAATGCTTTGACGAATTCTCCCCAGTTTGAGATGGAATGTGCGGTTGTGTTATACAGCCACTTCTCGGCTATATCGCACAAGGTGAATGGGAGAAGACGTAGACGCATAGCATCCATAGAAAGCTGTGAGGTATCCATCATTGCGCATACATTTTCAAATTTGGTGATAAATGCATATGCGTCTTCAGACTCGAGACCGTGAAATTTTGGTAGAAGGTTGATGTATTGGGGTCTAATTTCAAAATTTTCCCCGTTGGCTGGTGGAATGGAAAGACAGGTCGAAAGAGGACCTCGTGTAGGATAGCACCTCTCTTGGAGGGAGTTGCGGGGTGGATTCTGCGCACCAACGGACAGCGGCAGAGTAGTGGTAAAGAAGTTCGATGGAGACGGATCCATCAATGTGGGTGTAGTGGTGGGTAAAGAAGAGGTAAATGTAGAAATACCGACTTTTGGGTCGATCGGGGAAACGCGGACTAAACGGGCACTAGAATCCTGTGTCCAGCCTATCTTGCACTAAAAAGGGTTAGTACAAGTGGCAGCGTGAATTTATAATTAGGGGAGATGAATGAATGTGGTGTTTGTTTTGAAAATTGGACGGATTTTTGAAAATATGATGCAAGCACAACAAATGCAACACACAAAACCCTAATTCTACGGGTCGCCTAGGTCAAATCTCTAGATCGCTCCTAACAGCCAAAAGACAAGTCGCAGGATAAATCCTCCACTGCCTCTTTGTCTCTCCTGTAGCCAGGTAAGTACCAGGTAAGTGGGAGGTTCTCCACTACGTAAGTAGTGGGCCTAATTAAGTAACCACTAGCCTTCGACACACTTGCCTTAGACACCACAAAAGAAACGCGGATAAGCAATGAATTACCCACGGCTTTCTCTTGTCCTAAGTGAGCGTAACGGTCCTTAGAGTCATCTCTAGATATTTTTTAGTTAATGAGGGTAAATGAGGATGCAATTTTGTGATTTTCGGGGCTTAGGAAGGGTAATGAACTCCCCACCTAATCTGGATTTGGTCATTGCCCCTTAATGTCCGTATTATTATGAAAACAACCACAAAACCAAAAACACGCACAATTTAATTTTTGCTTTTTGCGGCGCTGCGATTTTTGTAAAGAAACCTGCACAAAATGTTAATTGGAGCAGATGAGGGGAGAAATAAGAAAGTCAGGGGGTTACAGAGAAATTTTTATGCAGCGATGATGTCAGCATGCGGCGGTTCCGCCGCGGGAGCTTGATAATACCGCGGAATCGCGGTCCTTTGAACTGTTCACTGCGCGAAATTTTAACAGAGAGCTTCTGTTGATCCCCTGAGTCCTCTGGAATGTTCAGAAAAAATTTTCCACAGCTCCAATGATTCCAGATTTTCTCGCACAAATCACAACAACTCGTATTAGTGTTTGCGCGAATTTTGATCACAAAATTATAATGGAATAAATATTTCAATTCAAATTTCAAAATAGAACGAATTAGCGCGCGATCCCCGGCAACGGCACCATTTGATTGATCTTTATCTTTGTGTGTCGGTTTAGAAAATAGAATTCACAATCAAAGAATTATTTTACCGCAATCAATAACGGTGTCGGATTGTAGCGCATTAGTGAGTGCGGATCGTCCACAGGGATTGCGCGATTCGTTCGTATTTTGATTTGTTCGAATTGAAAATTTAATAGGAAAAAAAGCAAAATGATTCAAGATTTATATCGATGAATTTCAAGAATCATTAAAGCGATAAACATCAAGAATCAAGAAGAACAGAGTTCCAATAGATTTAGGTTTCAAGATTTGAAATAAGGCTCGTAGGAATCGATTAGATCGTAAATGTGAAGAAGATTCAAGAATACTATTTCTTATCCATTAACAAGTTGATGCTAAATCGATGTAGATTCATCGAGGATCAAGGATCTTGCGAAGAATTAGGGTTCCTCATCCTATCCTTTGTCCATTCGATGAATCACATTCACTAGATAGCTTCTAGGAAATCGAATGATCAATCGTTGATCTCTAGATCGTGCGAAAGGAATCAAGAACGCATTCGTATCGATCTAGATCATCGATCATTCGATTTTCAAGAATTTACAATTGTTATAAGACTTAAGAAAACATTAAAGATTCGTCAACATCATCATTCTACAATCGTTCGATTCCTCCACGAGCGAAGTTTTACTCAAGCATCATCACGATGAATACATTCAAGAATTGAATACGAATCATAATGCTCGAATTGAAAATAAGCAAGTTTAAAGAATCTTCACCTTTATTTATTTCAACAATTAGTTACAACTCTCAAGAACTACAAGAGGAAGGAACTTTGATCGTCGAATCTTGCGTTGCATCGGCTCCTTGAGTCATGGATCGGCTTGGATCTCGTGCTCCGTTGAAGTCCGGCTTCGCTTCTAAAGGTGGGTTGAAGACTTGCTCGCTAGAACTCAAAGGATCTTGAATTTGAGGTTTGGATTAGGGTTAGGGTTTGGCACAAGTTTTGTCACTAACTTGTGGGAGGAAGAGATGAGAGAAGATGAAGATTAGCAACCAAAGATTGATTAGCTAAAGATTGAACAACTAAGGATTTAACAACCAAGGATTAACCATTTCAAGTGAGCCTTGGGGTCTATTTATAGGTTTCCCAAACCCTAACTCTAGGAATTTGAATTTTGAATTTCCCTCCAAAAGTTAGTTAAAAAAAGAGGCTTCTAGAAGTAGTTAGGGGATTAGCTTCTACCCTAAGCTAGGAGGTTAGGGAGAAGGTTCTAGGTCCTTAATAGAGTTTAGGTGAAGATTGTTGTGAAAGCTTGTGGTGTTTAGTTAGGAACCCTAGAGCTTGCTGATCTGGCAGAAGCTTCGGGAGCTTTCTGGAATTTGCTGTAGTTTTATGAGATGTAGGAGCTGTAACAAGAGTTCTGCAACTAAAACTGCATGATGACGTGTCCACGCCACCGCGGTTCCGCGGCGCAAGGCGGCTCCGGCCGCGGAACCACGGCCATTTGGCTGAGATAGGATTTCATTCTTCTGTTGTGGACTCTTGATAACTTGTTGGTATTTTTATGATATGTTGAATCTCTGAATGCTTCTTAAATCATTGCCAGATTCCAATTCCTTGAGTTAGCGTATTTTTAACAGTCTTCGTTTGTAAATTTGACCGATCTTCTGTAATGTCCTGCACAGACTTCGAAACACAAGTTGCGATATGCAAGAATGATGCCATGCTATGAAATACAGTCAATTTCCCTTATAGTGCCGGTTTTAAAGTCTAACACATGCAATCTGATATTTAACGACTATTTTGCTAATATGTCCAATATGAATGCCGAACACTTCTAGATGAGTGCAAATGATAGGGAAATTGCCGGTTTAAAGATGCAGTATTTTCGACTGATCACCCGTCATATGGGTCAAGAAGCGTATACGATAGTCTACTCTAGAATATCGATGCCCTGTCTCGATACACCCTCGACTAGGAAAAATTATAAGATGTACTTATGGACTACCCTTGGCCACACTAGTATGATCTCTGTCATAGTCCTGGTAGTCAAGTACACATCCTAAGGGCTTTATCAACATGAGATAGCAAGACAGTATCACAACACAAGTCAACATGTTAAGACAAAAAGGAACCAGATAGCATACTATCATATCGAGAAAGAAAGTCCTCTCTATTTATATCCAAGCATCCACGATAATATACATCACATGTAAAATAATGGCCTCTAGGGCATACATATAACTAACAAATTTTTTGTACAAAATTTTTTCTTAAAATACAGAAAGGAGTTTACAAGCCTGTGCACAATTTAAAAGTTATTCTTGTTTAAGAACAGCAAGAAAACACTTGTAGCTCATTGGTAAATCCTTTCACTGCTGTGACGTAGCCCTTGTGTTCGAATCTCATCAGCCACATATTATTTTTTAGAATTTTCTTATAAACTTTTTGGAAGCCTAAAAGTTTACACGTGCACTGCACACAATAACTGAAAAGTCAGAAAAACAAACATGTGCAAAATATTGTGTACACTGAAGAGGACGCATGGCACCAATCCAGAGCCTAACCCCCTCACAACGGCCGGCGAGATTCGCTTTTGGGCCGGCACCGCTGGGCCCAACTGTAGGTAATGTCCTTATTTTATGCACACAAGTCGTTTGGCCTACCCCTACTACTAATGTTCTTTTTATTTTCCCTGCAATTATCCAGAGAATTAAAATTTAGCTTTAAATCCCATTTTTAATGCTTTTTAATTCTTTCTTTCAATTCCAAAACCCTAATTTCATCCTATAAATACAACCTCATACCCTAACCCTCTTCATTCTGAAATCTATTGCCAAAATTCTCAAAAAATTTCTGAGTCTAAGAAGAGTACAAGTGGAGTTAGCCCTAGGTTAAATTCCGGCGAGAATTCGAGACGTTTCCGGCAACCTCGCGACTCCACGAAGGCTACTACCCTCATCCTCTATGTCACACCCCGCTTCCCAAAAGAATGTGAAGGGTGACATGGTACGGTCCGCAATTTAACTGTATTGAAGGTGGTCTATTCGATACGGTTACGTTAAATGTATGAATATCTATAACATGCAGGATGTGTACTAAAACAAAATAATAAAAGCGAAAGGCATTTTATTTCCAATAACCAAACTTTATTACATCCCAAAGGAAAGAGTAAAATAAATTAAATAGTTTAATTACATCAAAAAGAAGCAAAGCCCTAAACTGGTGGGCAATAAAAACTAGCTAATCTTCCGTCGTCAAGTCTGCATAATCTTCATTAGTTGGCTCCACACCTTGATCCTCATCATAATACTCATTCCCATCTAACGGACATTTTAAAGATAGAGGGAGAAAAGGAAAGTCCGTCGGCGAGTTATACTCGGGTAGGATTGCCTCATAAGAAAGTAAAGGTATAGAAAAGAGCAAGTATATATAGGTATGATGCATATGTGCAGATATGATGTATGTGAGTATGAGGGTAAGAGGTGTATACAAATAAGACACGTTGACAAAGGTATACGTGAATATGAGTATGTTTGTATGAGGTATATGTTAAGTAAAGGTTCGCATTAGTTTGTTTGAACAAAGGCCCGGATACTCGCGATTATTCTGTTGTGGCCACGGAACAACAACTGGGGAAGTGAAATGTACCGTTTCACTTCCCAGGATCATGATCGAGTAGTAGGGGAATCCGAGTTCCGCATCTCCTTGCCTAATCAAACTACCCATCCCCGTTATTCAGTGTAAAGGGTTTTGACGAATTGGATTTAGTGCGTATACATCTAGGTATGGAATTTTCACATTGTATGTCATCCATATATTGGATTATTCGCCTTTAAAGTAGGATTAGTATTCGCCCGAATATCAGGTTAGTATTTGTCCACTTATTGGACCATTCTCCCCCAAAGTAGGGTTAGTATTCGCCCGAATTTCGGGTTATTAGTCGTCCACACCTTAGACTGTTCACCCTGCCTACAGTTATCCTTATTTATAAGTATTACATACCTAGGTTCGCGCGTTCTAACCCTAACCTTATCATGTGTCATGTATGTCATAAACTTGTGTTCAAAAGTTGATCTCATTTAACATGGTCTTCCACAACCACTCATTTTATCTTGTTATCTTTTAAAGTTGGTAAAGTACTTCATATCATTTTGTAAAAATACTTAGTTAAAAGATAATAGTGTTTAATGATATTTATTGTTTATAAGAAAAACCCTAATGTTTAGAGTATTTTAATGAGAAAATATCCTTTTAATGAAAGTTTATGGTATATATTTGAAATTATCTTTTAATAAAAATTCAGGTATTCTCTTTGAACAATATCATTTATTAAAGTTATGGTTTTAATTTGGGGGTAACATTTAGAAATACGTCTGTGTCGGCAACCGCTGCACATGGACGACAGGATTTGTGTCCTTTTCAGGGACGATTAACTATCAACCATGAGGTATTTACGTAAAACAATACCCTATTATTAGGGTGTTTTATTAGAGGCGCTATTTTACAATAACAACTCCGTGTTGACAACCACTGCACATGGACGGCAGGATTTGTGTCCTTTTCAGGGACGATTGTCTAGTATCCACGGGGTGTTTCATGTGACATATTACCTTATTGGGTATCTTATTAAACCTTAGTAAATAAACTAAGAAAGATTTTATATAAAAATATTCTCTCCAAGTGGAAGGGGGTTAATTTGAAAACCATACCATAATTGTTTAAATTAGTATTAACCCTTTACAAAAAGGAAAAGGGATTTTAACAAAGATAGATTAATAAGTGAAATAAAGTGCAAGCACAAACACATCGTTTTAGGGCGTCTAAGGTATTTGTTCAAAATATCTCATATCATAGGTGTATTTTAAATACGTATAACATTTTATTAAAATGAGGGTATTTTGTGGAAGTAACTTATTTTAAGATCTCATTGGTAACATAGGTAAGTGGGTATACATATAAGGTGGATTTATACCCCATGAGTTATAACGTCAAGCATATCATATTCCATGTAGGATGATGGTGCAATATTTACGCATATGGAGGTAATTAATTAAACCATATTAAACATGGGTCAAATTTAATTATCAGGAGCTACCACAATAGAGATGCAGAAATATTTTTAACATCATTTTAATATAAAGTTGGGGATTAGGATTTTAAACTAAGATTATTTAAAAGAAAGAATATGACAGACAAGTGGAGAGTGACGGATTCTACCTTTGGCTTGAGTTGGATGTCGAGGGGTCAAAAATGTAGACTCGTACTAAATCCTCAATAGATCCGTGCTCGGATTTTTCCTCGATACCTGGATAGAACCACAGCGTCGGCGTCTTCGAAACGAAAGCCTGGGTATTTTTGTCAGAATTTTCGGAGTTCTGAGGTGTGAGAAATTAGAGTTTGAAGGCCTCTATTTATAGGGTCTTTCCTAACAATAAAATTCAAAAAAATTTGTTAAAATCCACGCTCAATGATTTGCCCATGATTCTGCCGCCGTCGCCATGAATTGTGGCCGTTGGATCTTGATCCAACGGCCCAGATCGCCGCCGCCCCTCGTTACTCGTCCGCGGGTGGGGATCACACGTTTTCGCGTGGTCTCTGTTGGGTCCACGTTACCTCTCTCGATACTTTCGGGGTTGCGGAATCGGTAAAACAAAAAAATTTCTAAGCATGGTAAGATGGACCGAAAAGCCGGATCTTTGCTAAACAATACACTAGCATCCTAACTAGAGATTTATCTACTCGGTTAGGGGTTATACCTCAACTTGAACTCCTTCTCTTCTTGTTGTTCTTTTCCTTGCTTGCTCCGAGGCTTGATCCGGACTTTGGTCACCTCCGCGGCCTCCTTGAGTCGAATAAGATCCACCCGAGATATGTACACCGAGCTCCACCTCGAGCCGAGGTAACTAGGGCAAAGAGATTGCTAATCTAGAAGCCCTAGGTTGTGTAGAAGTGATAAAAGGATGGTTTTGTCATTTTGGGATCTTTATCTCTCAACACATGAGATCAAAAGATGAATCAAGAGGAGGAAGAAGAAGGAGGAGCTAGCAACCATGGTTCATTTCCTTTTCTTCTCACTTGAAAAAATAAGAGAGAGAATGAGAAAAAAAATTATTAACTAAAGAAAAGTAACCATGGTTGCAATAATGCAAAAAACAACATAATTGCTAATCCCATCAAGATAAAGTTTGATGGCTACATTGAAATGACCATTATCATAATCAAAATAGAAAAAGAAAAAGAAAAGAAGAGTGTAGATCCCTCTTGAAAGTCAATGGTCAACACGGTCAACCGGTCAACAAAGTCAAGAGAGGTCAACGGGGTCAAATGGTCAATGCAATTAGCCATCATAAAATTATCACTAAAAGGATTAGTAAATGATGTCCGCGGCTCATAATGGTTTTGACCAAAACGAACTGTCAAAACCCTAATGAGCCTGCCACATAACGGTTTTGGCCGAACCAACTGCCAAAACCCTGATGAGGCACCTCCTCCTTCATCGCTTCGGAAAACTGTGCATACACACCTGCATCCGCATTCCGTAGAATGCGGATGCGCAGAAGACAAAAACAAATCCATCCGTGCAATACTAGGATCCGGCTTAAACCAAAGCCCACCAGTATTGCCTGCCCGAACACCACACTCACAAAAGTGTACGTAAGTGATCGCAGCCCTACCGTAAAACCATACGGCCTCTACACGTTTCGCTCAGTGCAGGGAACCTCTCTGTGTGGGACTCTAAAGACTCGACACTACGCTGGCAGTGGGTTTAACCACAGACCGCAAGCGGCACTAGCTGTACGTAATGGTCCCCAGGTAGATGTCGATAAGAAGGTCGATGAGGTAAACCCATCCGAACTCCTACTGAGCCTATATGTGACAATCTCCGTACAGTCCGGTCTGTTCGTCTGATACATCGCATGGCGGGCCTAGGGGGGCGGTAAACGTCAGTCCCCTAATAGCGGTACAAGTCGTGTCGGAGTGAAGCCCAGAACACCCTGAGATAACACTGGAAACCTACCAGTATATCTCGCTTGCCCTGGCCAGGGACTACTCGTGTAATGGCTCTCCTGGACACAGCGCGATGTCAACCCCCAATACCGGGAGAGACGAATCCTGTCTAACCGTCACTGCCTCCAAGTGCTTCGGGACTGCACCCAACTACTACCTGTTTGCACGACTCAGTAGAGCCGTGGTAGGGTAGTAATCAAAGAACAGTGGGAACACACTCGAAGCGAAGTGACAGTGTCAAGTCAGCGGACTAAGCTGTACTCATGTCACCTGGGAACTGATAACTGACGATAGGTATAATACCAACCATCAGTTCCCGACGAGTCCTATCCAGTGTACTCGTAACCTAACGAGCACCCGCATACTATCTCATGTACGACGTACTGACGGCTGTGGGACAGACCGTCTCCCGTGCTGGGATGAGAAGTGCATACGCTGGTCTACTCTGGAGTATCGATGCCCTATCTCGATGATCCCACGACTAGGGACGTGTATAAGGATGTGCTTGTGGATTACCCAGCCCCCACAAGTGTGATCGCCATCACAACGCCGGTAATCAAGCAAAGATCCTAAGGGCTCTACTAATGCGTATAGGTGATATAATAAAGAAATACACACATGTACACATTAAAGCAGAGACAAACCAAGTAGCATACTACTATATCGAGCAAGATTGTCTGTACAACTATGAATATCCCAAGCTTCCATCAAGTAATATGCATACTAGTCTGATACAGTAATGACCTCTAGGACATATACACTAACAATCTCCCACTTGCACTAAGGCCATGTACTGGCGTATCAAAGACCTATCATCTCGATCAGCCGCTCGAACTGAGTCTGGGGTAAGGCCTTCGTGAATGGGTCCGCTGTGTTGTCCTTTGTGTCCACTCTCCGCACCTCGATCTCCTGGCGAACAATGATCTCCCTGATCAGGTGATACCGCCTTAAGATGTGCCTGGATTTCTGATGGGACCTTGGTTCCTTCGCTAAAGCTATAGCCCCATTGTTATCGCAATACAAAGGTATTGGGTCAACAATGGACAGAACCACCTGAAGTTCACTAATGAACTTCTTCATCCAGACCGCCTCTTTTGCGGCATCGCTTGCAGCAATGTATTCAGCCTCCATCGTCGAGTCTGCGACGACATCCTGTTTGGAACTCCTCCAACATACCACCCCTCCGTTGAGGGTAAACACAAAACCCGAGACAGACTTGCTGTCATCTTTGTCACTCTGGAAGCTTGAATCGGTAAAGGACTCGACCCTGAGGTCTCTATTACCGTAAACCAGGAACATCTCCTTAGTCCTTCTCAGGTACTTGAGAATGTTCTTCACTGCTGTCCAGTGGTCCTCCCCAGGGTCTGACTGATACCGGCTTACCGCGCTCAGCGCGTAAGCTACATCTGATCTTGTACATAGCATCGCATACATTATAGATCCTACCGCCGAAGCGTAGGGTATAGTGCTCATGCGAACCCTCTCCTCGTAAGTCTTAGGAGACATCTTCTTGGAGAGGGTAATTCCGTGCAATGCGGGTATATTACCACGCTTGGAATCCTCCATACTAAATCTCTTTAGTACGGTCTCTATGTACCTGGACTGCGAAAGTCCCAGTAGTCTCTTGGATCTATCTCTATAGATCTTGATCCCCAGAATGTACGAGGCATCACCCAGGTCCTTCATGGAGAACCTTTATGACAAAAAGAGCTTGACCGATTGTAGCATAGGAATGTCATTTCCTATCAAAAGAATGTCGTCCACGTACAAGACTAGGAATACGACAGTTCGTCCTATAATCTTCTTATAAACACAGGGTTCATCTTCGTTCTTGATGAAATCAAATTCCTTGATTGCCTCATCAAAACAGATGTTCCAGCTCCGCGATGCCTGCTTTAATCCATAAATGGATTTAAGCAACTTGCACACCTTCCCGCTGCTCCCACTGTCTACGAAACCTTCTGGTTGATCCATGTAAACGCAATCTTCTAAACAACCGTTTAGAAAAGCCGTTTTAACATCCATCTGCCAGATTTCATAGTCATGGAAGGCAGCAATGGCAAGTAGGATCCGAATGGATTTGAGCATAGCCACCGGAGAAAAAGTTTCGTCATAGTCCAAACCAGGTCTTTGACGAAAACCTTTTGCAACGAGTCTAGCCTTATAAGTTTCCACCTGCCCATCTACACCAAGTTTCCTTTTGTAGATCCATTTGCATCCAACGGGTTTTACCCCAGGTGGAGCAATATCCAAGGTCCACACTTTATTGGCATACATGGACTCCATTTCAGATTGCATTGCTTCCTGCCACTTATCAGAGTCCCTACTGATAATGGCCTGCCTGAAACTGGTAGGGTCATCTTCTTCCAAGATGCAATCCTCTCGATCCCCGTCTATGAGAAAACCGTGGTATCTCTCGGGCGGATGAGAAATCCTACCAGATCTGCGGAGTGGCTGAGGTTCGTCTGGGGTTATTGAATCTAGCGGTTCCTCCAAATTTTCAGTTACATTTTGTGGTCGCTGAATTTCTTCCAGTTCTACCGAACTCCCACTAGTTTCTTTTGCAAGAAACTCCCTTTCTAAGAAGGTGGCGTGGCGAGATACAAACACCTTCTGTTCCTCAGTGTGGTAGAACAGATATCCTAATGAGTCTTTAGGATATCCCACAAATTTACACAGAACTGACCGTGCCTCTAGTTTGTCCGGTTTCTGTGTTTTCACATAGGCCGGACAACCCCATATCTTAAATCGCTTAAGATACGGATTTCTCCTACTCCATATTTCATATGGTTTCCTAGGCACAGATTTGGATGGAACATAATTCAGTAGGTATGCTGATGTCTGAAGCGCATGTCCCCAAAATGAAAGAGGCAACTCGGCACTACTCATCATGGAGCGATCCATATCCAATAGGGTACGATTCCTCCGCTCCGAAACACCGTTGTGCTGTGGTGTATAAGGAGGAGTAAGCTGAGAGAGAATACCATTCTCTTTTAAGTAATCTAGGAATTCCGTGCTTAAGTACTCCCCTCCTCTATCAGACCGGAGGATCTTGATACTTTTGCCAGTCTGGTTCTCTACTTCCTTTCTGAATTCCTTAAATTTCTCAAAAGCTTCAGATTTGTGTTTCATCAGATACACATGTCCGAACCTAGAGAGATCGTCAGTGAATGTGATGAAGTACGAGAACCCACCCCTTGCATGTATAGACATCGGACCACATACATCACTGTGTATGAGTCCCAAGAGCTATGTTGCTCTTTCTCCATGTCCGGTAGAGATTTGGTCATCTTCCCTTTGAGACAAGACTGACAAGTTTCATAAGATGAAAACTCGAACGTATTCAAGAGTCCATCTTTATGCAACTTACTCAGTCTTTTCTCTCCGATATGACCAAGTCTACAATGCCATAAGTAGGATTCATTCGTATCTGAATTCTTCCTCTTGCGTGTGTTTTGTATATTGAGAACTGTATTCTGATTTAGAACGTAGATACCATTACACAGTGTACCCTCTGCAACCAGTACCTTATGAAGGTAAATGTTCATGATATTTCTATCAAGAACAAAGTTATATCCATCTCTATCAAGAACACAGTTTCCTCAAATTCTTTCTTAAAACTTTTTAAAAGAAGAACTAGCCGGGATTTAATTCACGTCACAATACTTGCTTAACCTTTCAGCTAGGCTAGTGTCAGTACTTCGAGGGAGGTTTTCCAACGCTTTCTCGAAGTTCCTTAATTTAAGAACCTCTTTTCCCTGGGGGCGTAGCCCCGCTAACACATTTCTAGACACCTACTAGGTTTATAGCATTGATCGTTAAGTGAAATAATCTCCCGAGAGTAGTCCAACTCATCAGTGGGATCGGGATCCAACTGTCATTATGTGATAACCTAGATGGAATCCACTCTAGTCACCACACTCCAGAAGGTATGCTAAATCTGCAAGTTTCAGTTTCTTTAGAAACTCCCGATGTGGTTTTTGCCCCTAGGACCCAAGTGATCTTGACGGAGTCAACAAATCAAAGAGTCCTAGTCAAGTTCAACCCGTCATTATTTGGATTGCATTAAACCCACCTGCATAACCCTTGACGGAGTCAACAAGGTTATACGACTGTCCTAATCAATCCCATATACCGATACAAACAAGCAGCACTTAGCTACCGTATACTACGCCTTGACGGAGTCAACAAACGCAGCACGAATACTAAGTGTTACTTGTAAGAAATGACGGAGGGCTACGGCTGGGTTTTTGGCGAAAAACCCGTCAACGTAATGAACTTGATATCGTTGAAGGAACCTGGTAATCTTTTTGAAAATATAGTGGCGAAAACTTTTTGCTAAAGAGGTCACTCCCTGTGAAGGGATCTCGGCTCTTTCCTCGTCGAGTGAGGTGCTGGGCATTCGTAAGATGAATACCTCAATGCAAAGCAAGAATAATCGACTATAGTGAAGTTATCACCCTGACGCAAACTTTTTGTCCAAGGGGTCACTCCCGATGAGGGGATCTCGGCCCTTGCCTCGTCGAATGAGGTGCTGGGCATTCATAACCGAATATCTCGATGCAAAACAAAAGTGAACGTCCTTGTAATAACAGCTTTTGAAAAATTGTTCCAACGTCTTTTAGGTTTATTTTCTTGCATTAGTTCCTTTAATGTGTCCCATCATTTAAATTCTACCATTGCAGAAAACAACCAAAATATGACGTACGCTTATGCCATTCGCATTCGCCACGGGGCCCCGGCATCACCCGTTAGGTTACTTAACTAACGACAGAGCGGGGGCTGGGCTAGCGCGGCTGTAAAACATAAGCAACGCCTAAATAGTTATTATATATAGATATACAGCAATGATAGCCAATCCAGATCACAGATGAACACTTTTGATATACTAGGAACCCGCGATTCGTTCGAGCCTGCAACGAAAAGCAGATTACACGGTCGCGATGAATAGCCAATACCCCACCCAAGACCCCTACGGGTGCGGCAAACTACCCGCCAAGTACCCAAAGCGAAGCAACCTTCCTCAACGCCGTGAGTAGGCCACTCGGCACTTCGAGATACCCGGTAGTTTGTGCACCCCTCCATGGGTCTATCCTAGGAGCAAAAACAGTAAAAAGAATTATACAATGACAGCTACAACCCCGACCCGGTTGTGCGGCTATACAAATAATATTACATCAATTTACAAATTTATTACATGAATGAAAGAAAAAAACTCTCATCTCACATCCATCCCGGCTATTCATCCGCGACAATCCAACGAGTTCATATACACAAACCATCAACAACACAGATCACAGATATGTATAACCCCCACTAATCGACGTATAGCGATTAGTAGAGGTTCAATACACATATAACATTACAGATATAACCATTAGCCAAAGTCTACAGAACATCGACCAAAAATACGGATTTTTGAGCCCCAAAAACAAATTTTGCTTTCTGGAAAATCTGGGCAGAAAAGTCATATACCAAAAATCCCAAAAACTCACCAGAAACAAACTGCAACAAAAATGATCCACAGCCGAGTCAACTCGGCCGCGGAACCGCGGTGAGTTGGTCGACTCGTGCGATCATTTTTCTTGCCTGTTCTAAAAAAAAGCCTGAGCCGATTTTTAAGACATGATTTATTATCTTTTGAGCAGAAAAAAAAATCGGCAGAAACACAGGGTTTCCGGGGTGTTTTTTCGGTTTTTTCATTCGGTCGATATTCTAAATACCTTGCTAACATGCTAGGGTGTGTTTAGTTAGGCTCTGATACCACTTTTGGGTCCATGTTACCTCTCCCGATACTTTCGGGGTTGCAGAATCGGTAAAACAAAAAAAATTCTAAGCATGGTAACATGGACCGAAAAGCCGGATCTTTGCTAAACAATACACTAGCATCCTAACTAGAGATTTATCTACTCGGTTAGGGGTTATACCTCAACTTGAACTCCTTCTCTTCTTGTTGTTCTTTTCCTTGCTTGCTCCGAGGCTTGATCCGGACTTTGGCCACCTCCGCGGCCTCCTTGAGTCGAAGACGATCCACCCGAGATATGTACACCGAGCTCCACCTCGAGCCAAGGTAACTAGGTCAAAGAGATTGCTAATCTAGAAGTCCTAGGTTGTGTAGAAGTGATAAAGGGATGGTTTTGTCTTTTTGGGATCTTTATCTCTCAACACATGAGATCAAAAGATGAATCAAGAGGAGGAAGAAGAAGGAGGGGCTAGCAACCATGGTCCATTTCCTTTTCTTCTCACTTGAAAAAACAAGAGAGAGAATGAGCAAAAAAAAATTATTAACTAAAGAAAAGTAACCATGGTTGCAATAATGCAAAAAACAATATCATTGCTAATCCCATCAAGATAAAGTTTGATGGCTACATTGAAATGACCATTATCATAATCAAAATAGAAAAAGAAAAAGAAAAGAAGAGTGTAGATCCCTCTTGAAAGTCAATGGTCAACACGGTCAACCGGTCAACAAAGTCAAGAGAGGTCAACGGGGTCAAATGGTCAATGCAATTAGCCATCATAAAATTATCACTAAAAGGATTAGTAAATGATGTCCGCGGCTCATAATGGTTTTGACCAAAACGAACTGTTAAAACCCTAATGAGCCTGCCACATAACGGTTTTGGCCGAACCAACTGCCAAAACCCAGAAGAGGCACCTCCTCCTTCATCGCTCCGGAAAACTGTGCATACACACCTGCATCCGCATTCCGTAGAATGCGGATACGCAGAAGACAAAAACAAATCCATCCGTGCAATACTAGGATCCGGCTTAAACCAAAGCCCACTAGTATTGCCTGCCCGAACACCACACGCACACAAGTGTACGTAAGTGATCGCAGCCCTGCCGTAAAGCCATACTGCCTCTACACGTTTCGCTCAGTGCAGGGAAACTCTCTGTGTGGGATTCTAAAAACTCGACACTACGCTGGCAGTAGGTTTAACCACAGACCGCAAGCGGCACTAGCTGTACATAACGATCCCCAGGTAGATGTCGATAAGAAGGCCGATGAGGTAAACCCATCCGAACTCCTACTGAGCCTGTATGTGACAATCTCTGTACAGTCCGGTCTGTTCGTCTGATACATCGCATGGCGGGCCTAGGGGGCGGTAAATGTCAGTCCCCTAATAGCGGTACAAGTCGTGTCGGAGTGAAGCCCAGAACACCCTGAGATAACACTGGAAACCTACCAGTATATCTCGCTTGTCCTGGCCAGGGACTACTCGTGTAATGGCTCTCCTGGACACAGCGCGATGTCAACCCCCAATACCGGGAGAGACGAATCCTGTCTAACTGTCACTGCCTCCAAGTGCTTCGGGACTGCACCCAACTACTACCTGTTTGCACGACTCAGTAGAGCCGTGGTAGGGTATTAATCAAAGAACGGTGGGAACACACTCGATGCGAAGTGACAGTGTCAAGTCAGCGGACTAAGCTGTACTCATGTCACCTGGGAACTGATAACTGACGATAGGTATAATACCAACCATCAGTTCCCGACGAGTCCTGTCCAGTGTACTCGTAACCTAACGAGCACCCGCATACTATCTTAAGTACGACGTACTGACGGCTGTGGGACAGACCGTCTCCCATGCTGGGATGAGAAGCGCATACGCTAGTCTACTTCGGAGTATCGATGCCCTATCTCGATGATCCCACGACTAGGGATGTGTATAAGGATGTGCTTGTGGATTACCCAGCCCCCACGAGTGTGATCGCCATCACAACGCCGGTAATCAAGCAAAGATCCTAAGGGCTCTACTAATGCGTATAGGTGATATAATAATGAAACACACACATGTACACATTAAAGCAGAGACAAACCAAGTAGCATACTACTATATCGAGCAAGATTGTCTGTACAACTGTGAATATCCCAAGCTTCCATCAAGTAATATGCATACTAGTATGATACAGTAATGGCCTCTAGGGCATATACACTAACAGTCCCCACCACGTGGGCGCCACCGAATGCCCTGTGCCGTTGGATCTTGCATCCAACGGTCCAGGTTAAATGTTGATTTAATAATTTTTTTTCTTTTTAAAAAAAAATAAACTGTTAATTAAAAAAAATCGAATTTGGTCTTAAAAAAATGTTTAAAATACTATAAATTACTAGAAAAATACGAGAAAATTCCAGAAAATATATTTTATTGTTATCTTCAGTTTAAAAATGATTTTGGGCTAAAACTAAATAATATTCCCATATCTATGGTGTTTGTTAGTATTCATAGTTATTTAAAATCTATTTTATTCTCGAAAATATTTTAATTACGAAATAATTATTTTAATTTATAATAAAATATGTAAATCATTCTTAAGGCATTATAAAAATATTTTAAGCCCAAATATATAAATAGATTTTTAGTAAATTTCTTTAATTATATTTAAATGCTTTAACAATTACTCACATTACTTTAAAAATGTTTTTCCATAAAAAAACGCAGTTAAACACTCGGTACTAAAAACAAGACCTTTTATTAAGTATTAGAAAACGGGGTCGTTACCATCTACTCTTCTTAAAACAATTTCGTCCTCGAAATTCTGAAGGTAGAAAAATTACGTTAGAGAAAAACTGAATAGGTAAGGATATCGTTCTCTCATCTCATCTTTCCTTTCCCTCGTGGACTCGCCTAGAGCGTCCTTCGTCCACATGACCCTAACCAACTTGATCGTCTTGACCCTCTAGGTCTTCTCCTTTCGGTCCAGAATCTCAACCGGTTGTTGTTCATAGGTTAGGTCAGTCCCTACAGTGATTTCGGAATGATCCAAAACATGACCAGGGTGGCCGACATATCTCCTCAACTGCGAGATATGGAAAAAATTGTGTACGCCTTCCAGAGAAGGGGGTAAGCCTAGGCGATACGCAACCTCCCCAACTCGTTCGAGGATATCGAAAGGACCTATGAATTGTGGACTGAGTTTTCCACGTTTCCAAAACGTATCACTCCCCAGTCAGGAGAAATCTTCACAAACACGTGTTTTCCTGGTTGAAATTCCAGTGGCCTTCTCTTCGTATCAGCCCAATGTTTCTGCCGATCTTGTGCTATGCGTAATTGTTCCCTGATTGTTCTTATCACCTCTACTGTCTCAACAATCATTTCGGGGCCCAAAAGTTCTCGATCTCCAACATTGTCCCAACTTAACGGTGATCTACACTTCTGTCCATACAAAGCGGCAAAAGGCGCATTGCCGATACTAGACTGGTAGCTATTGTTGTAAGAAATCTCCATTAAGTGTAGATGATCTTCCTAAGACCCTTTAAAATCCATCATACAGGCCCAAAGCATGTCTTCGAGAATCTGGATAACCCTTTCTGATTGGCCATCGGTCTGAGTATGGTGAGCGGTACTGAAACTCAGATCATGCCCAGACTCTCTTGTAGACTTTGCCAAAACTGAGATCTGAAACACGTATCTCGGTCGGACACAATGCAAACTGGCACTCCATGCAATCTGAAAATCTCTTCTATGTACTTCTTTGCAAGGCTTTCAGTTGACTGACCGACTCAAAAAGGAATGAAATGTGCCGACTTAGTGATTCAATCCACTATCACCCATACCGCATCGTTTCCCTTGGAGCTGGAAGGGAGTGCGGTCACAAAATCCATTGTAATTTTTTGCCATTTCCATTCGGGTATCGGTAAGGGTTGTAATAGACCTGCCGTCCTGTGGTGTTCGGCCTTTACTTGTTGGCAAACAAGGCATTTGGACACATTCTTAGCTATCTCTCGCTTCATCCCATGCCACCAATAGTTTTGTCTAAGGTCCTTGTACATCTCTGTCCCTCCCGGATGAACAGAGTATGGAGAACTATGTGCTTTTCTTAATAATTCTTCTCTTATTTCGCCTTTAGGCACACAAATTCTGCTCCCGTACCTTAAAGAACCATCTTCGTGGATGATGAAGTCCGCCCGCAGATTCGTTCCCACTTGTTCTCTGATCCTTATAATCTAGAGTCCTCAATTTGAGCTGTCTTGATTCGTTCGACTAACGTGGAGCGAATTTGCAGATTCATGAAGGATGTAAGCATCCCTGGCATAATCATCCCAGTCTCTAGTTCATTGAGGTCTTGACGATTCCTCTAATGAACAGTTAGACCCAAAACCATAGGTTGGTGACTCAAAGCGTCCGGGACTACATTCTCCTTCTTCGGATGGTACTGTAAATTTACGTCGAAATCTGCCATTAATTCTAGCCATCTCCTCCGTCTCATGTTGAGCTTCTTTTGGGTGAAGATATACTTCAAACTCTTATGATCGGTGTAAATCTCCACCCTCTTTCCCAATAAGTAGTGCCTCTATATTTTGAGTGCAAAAACAACTGCGGCAAGCTCTAAATCGTGCGTTGGGTAATTTCATTAATGCACCATCAACTGTCTTGATGCATAAGCCACTACCCTACCCTGTTGGTGCAAAAAACATCCCAAACCTTTACCCGAGGTGTCGCAATGAATGTCGAAACCTCCGGTTCTGTTGGGAATTGTAAGAATGGGCGCTGAGATTAAACGAGTCTTCAATTCTATGAATGCTGCCCCGCAACCCTCGGACCATATATACAGTGCATCCTTTCGAGTCAAGGTAGTCAGTGGCTGCAATCTTGGAGAAGTTCTTAATAAAACGGCGGTAATATCCGGCAAGTCCTAAAAAGCTTCTGATATCTGTAACTATTCTTGGTATCGGCCATGTCTGAACTGCGACAATCTTGGCCGGGTAAATCCCTTCACCTGACACAACATGTCCCAAGAACGCTACCCGCTTTAACCAAAACTCGCATTTGCTGAGCTTTGCATATAGCTGGTATTGACGCAAGGTTTCGAGCATTGCATGTAAATGTTCGGCGTGTTCTTCTTGATTCTTCGAATACACCAAATATCATTGATGAAGATAACGACAAACTTGTCTAGGTATTCATAAAACACTTGGTTTATCAAATTCATAAATACCGCTGGAGCATTGGTTACTCCAAAAGGCATCACTAGGAATTTATAGTGTCCATACCTAGTCCTGAACATTGTCTTAGGTATATCAGACGCTTTCACCTTGAGTTGATGATAGTCTGTCCGCAAATCCAACTTTGAGAACACTCGAGATCCCTCCAATTGATCGAACAGATCGTCTATCCTCGGTAAGGGATACTTATTCTTGATTGTTACCTTATTTAACTCCCGGTAGTCGATACACATCCGCTTGGTTCCATCTTTCTTAGGTTCCAACAGAACCGGGGCACCCCAAGGTCATGAACTCGGTCTAATAAATCCCTTATTGAGATGGTCTTCAATTTGCATCCGAAGCTCCTTCAATTCTGCTGGCTCCATCCAGTACGGTGTTTTCAATATGGGTTGAGTCCCCGGCATCAAGTCTAAGTGAACTCGATTGTCCGATCTGGTGGTAAACCCGACACATTTGCAAACACGTCTTCAAATTCTCGCACAACCATCGGCATACTCTCTTTCCCCTATACTGTGTATATCATCTCTTCCCTTCTCGGTACCACTCGGTAAGTTGCTGGGTCTAAGGACTCGCTCGAATATGAATATTGGGTGGTCAGGGATTTCAAACACTACCCTCCTTTGACGACAGTCGATGGTAGCGTAAAAAGTGCTCAACCAGTCCATACCCAAGACCACGTCGAAATTTGGCATATCTATCACCATAAAGTTGGCTTAGAAACCCCGTCCGCAGATCACCACGGGACACAGATCGTATCCCATAGAGGACTTGATTACTCCATTTCCCGTGTTGACATTCCACTCAGTGATGAGAGGTGTCATTGGAATGGATCTGACGGTCGCAAACTTTTATGCCATAAAGCAGTGCGACGCGCCCGAGTCAAAAAGTGTAAGTGCAGGTGTAGAAGCTACTGGTAAGGTACCTACGTTTTATACGGAAAAATAGGATGAGCCTAACTAGACATGCATGCATGGAAAGAAGGTAACATGGAAGTATGACATCCAAAAAGTAGCGATACCTGTAATAACTTCGCCCGTTGCTTCAGAAACTTCCGTAGTCATAGTGAAGGCCTGATGCTTTCGGTCGTTGTGCTGAAGTTGCTGGAAGACCCATTTCTGAGAGGGCAGAGGTGGTCCCCTAGTTGGCGGACCGTGTCCGATTGGCTTATTAGTAGGAGGTGGTCGGTCTCCCTGTTGAGGCGCTCCATGATTGGCTGGTTTGTTGTCAGGGAGTAGTGGTCGCCTTCTCTGTGGAACATTCCCGATAACATGGTTTGGTGACCCACAGATTACGCAAAGTTTGTTCAACACACGGCAGTCCCTCATGTAATGTCCGGCTCTACCTCAATGGTTGCATACGACGGATGGTTTTCTGATGATAGTTGGTCCTGCTGGTCTCTTGGGTTGCTGTCTTCCGTTGAATTTGGAAGATGATCCCCCAAAAATTTGATTGGCCGGTCGCTTAACCTATGACAAACGGTCATCCTCCCTTATGAATTTATGAAGGTCTTCAAAGTTTCATGCCTCCTCTAATATCTCATCATAAGTTGAAAGGGTCACAGAAGACATGGAGGATTGTGTCTTCAGATCCAACCCTTGTCGGAATCTTTTAGTATATAGCTCAGGGGTTGCCACCAATTGATGCACGAACCGACTTAGCCTTGCGAACTCCGCAGCGTACTCGTCCACCGACTTCTGCCGCATCCTCCCTTGTTGGAATTGTATAAACTCTCTTTCCATCTTTAGGTGTGCCATGACTAGAAAGTATTGAATATCAAAACGTTATTTGAATGTTTCCCAGTCGATGGGCTCCTTCAGTCTACTTTCCTCAGCCTCCCACCATATTCTGGCATTATCCGTGAATTGTAGTTTGGCAATGTTCATATATGCGTCCTTCGGAATTTGAGCGGCACAAAGATCATTGACCGTTCTCTTGATCTATTCCTCAGCTTCTTAGGGAGTTTCCTTCCCTGGAAAGGTCTTAGGGTGAAGAGATCTGAATTGCTTCACTCCCGCTGAACCTTGAGGAACTGGGGCTAGTGTCTTTCTTAAAATCTCCGCTTGTTGTTGCCTACTTTCTTGCAGCTCCTGATGAAGGGCAAATGTCTGCTGCTGCTATTACTCTTGTAGTCCTTGCATCATTTGTAGCATAGCTGCTTGCTGAGCAGCGGCTTCATTTCCCCCATTTCCCCTTCTGTTGTGGTTATGGTGTCGTCCTGCCATGATGGTATGAATCAGAGGAGATTAGGTTATAACAGGGTAAGAATGTCATAGGACAATAGTTTGCATGAGAAGTGACAATTAATGCACGAGGGAAAAAACTAATAAGGAAAAAGCGAGAGACACAAGGGCGAAATTATTTGAAGTTAAGATTTTATTAATAAAAGCTAAAGGAGATACAAAGAAGATTAAATATGACCCTACTATTATACATAGCTTATTTGGTTCACTGAGGAACTAAGAAACTAAACATGACACGAACTAATTATAAACATTTCGGTCGTTGTCCATCAGTTATACGGCGGAAACTGTGCGTTGTTGGCCCGGCGTTTGTTGACCTTTCTTGCAAAACTGTAAAAGAAGGGTGAGCTTGATACATCCCGACGATAAAGTGGTGGAGGGGTACGACAAACACATCGATAAGCATGTCCCCGAATATAGAGTGTCTCCCTAATAAACCACATGTGTGGACCGTATTCCCTTGGTTCTCCTCTTCCATAGGAATCTCCTCCTCAGCGGGGGCCTCCTCCTCGGGCTCTTCCTCCTCCTCTGGTTCTTACTCCTCTTCTGGTTTTTCCTCCTAAACGGGATCTTCCTCTCTAGGAGGGGCGTCCTCTTCAGGCTCTTCTTCCTCTGCATGAGCCTCCACTTCCTCGGGTTCTTCCTCTACTGGGGTTTCTCCTTCTCCATCTTCCAAATTTCCATTGGCAACATTTGTTTGTGGACCTATTACTTCGTCTTCCGAATATCCAAACATAGCCTCAAAAGTGATGTCTGGCATGTTGTCTTCATCCGAAAGATTTGACATGATCTAGGAATAAAGGCCATGGTCAGGATACAGAAGGTCAAGGAAAGGGCAATGAATATCGAAAAAATATGAAATTGATACAAGTGGATGAGATTCACAAATTTAATAAGTCAGTTAACAGTTTTATTTTAGTACACAAGAGATGGACCTGCATGGGCCAACACTAAAACCTGTCACGCCCCGCTTCCCAAAAGAAGGTGAAGGGTGACGTGGCATGGTCCGCAACCTAACTGTATTGAATGTGGTCTATTCGATACAGTTATGTTAAGCGCATGAATATCTATAACATACAGGATGTGTACTAAAAATAATAATAAAAGCGAAAGGCATTTTATTTCCATTAACCAAACTTTATTGCATCACAAAGGAAATAGTAAAATAAACTAAATTGTTTAATTACATCAAAAAGAAGCAAAGCCCTAAACATGTGGACAACAAAAACTAGCTAATCTTCTGTCATCAAGTCTACATAATCTTCATTAGTTGGCTCCACACTTGATCCTCGTCATAATACTCATTCCCATCTGACGGACATTCCAAAAATAGAGGGAGAAAAGAAAAGTCCGTCAGTGAGTTATACTTGGGTAGGATTGCCTCATAAGGAAGTAAAGGTATAGAAACGAGCAAGTATATATAAGTATGATGGGTATGTGCAGATATGATGAATGTGAGTATGAGGGTAAGAGGTGTATACAAATAAGACACGTTGACAAAGGTATACGTAAATATGAGTATGTTAGTATGAGGTATATGTTAGGTAAAGGTTCGCATTAGTTTGTTTAAATAAGGGTCCGAATACTCGCAATTATTCCGTTGTGGCCACGGAACAACAACTGGGGAAGTGAAATATACCGTTTCACTTTCCGGGATCATGATCGAGTAGTAGGGGAATCCGAGTTCCGCATCTCCTTGCCTAATTAAGCTACCGATCCCCGTTATTCAGTGTAAAGGGTTTTGACGAATTAGAGTTAGTGCATATATATATATCTAGGCATGAAATTTCCACATTGTATGTCATCCACATATTGGATTATTCTCCCTCAAAATAGCATTAGTATTCGCCTGAATATCGGGTTAGTGTTTGTCCACTTATTGGACCATTCACCCCCAAAGTAGGGTTAGTATTCGCCCGAATTTCAGGTTAGTAGTCGTCCACACCTTGGACTGTTCACCCTGCCTGCAGTGATCCTCATTTATAAGTATTACATACCTAGGTCCGCGCATTCTAACCCGAACCGTATCATGTGTCATGTATGTCATAAACTTGTGTCCAAAAATTGATCTCATTTAACATGGCCTTCCACAACCACTCATTTTATCTTGTTATCTTTTAAAATTGGTAAGGTGCTTCATATCATTTTGTAAAAATACTTAGTTAAAAGATAATAGTATTTAATGATATTTATTGTTTATAAGAAAAACCCTAATATTTAGAGTATTTATCATTTTGGAAACCCATGGTATTTTAATGAAAAAATATCCTTTTAATGAAAGTTTATGGTATTTATTTGAAATTATCTTTTAATAAAAATTCAGGTATTCTTTTTGAACAATATCATTTATTAAAGTTATGGTTTTAATTTGGGGGTAACATTTAGAAATACGTCCGTGTTGGCCACCGCTGCACATGGACGGCAGGATTTGTGTCCTTTTTAGGGACCATTGCCTATCAACCACGAGGTATTTATGTAAAACATTACCCTATTATTATGGTGTTTTATTAGAGGCGCTATTCTATATGAACAACTCCGCGTTGACAACCGTTGCACATGGGCGGCAAGATTTGTGTCCTTTTCAGGAACGATTGTCTAGTATCCACGGGGTGTTTCATATGAAATATTACCTTATTAGGATATCTTATTAAACCTTAGTAAATAAACTACGAAAGATTTTATATAAAAATATTCCCTCTAAGTGGAAGGGGGTTAAGTTGAAAACCATAGCATAATTGCATAAATTAGTATTAACCCTTTCTAAAAAGGAAAAGGGATTTTAACAAAGCTCGATTAATTGGTGAAATAAAGTGCAAGCACAAACACATCATTTTAGGGCGCCTAAGGTATTTGTTCAAAACATCTCATATCATAGGGGTATTTTAAATACGTATAACATTTTATTAAAATGAGGGTATTTTGTGGAAGTAACATATTTTGAGATCTCATTGGTAACATGGGTAGGGATACACATAGGGTGGATTTATACCCCACGAGTTATAACGTCAAGCATATCATATTCCATGTAGGATGAGGGTGCAATATTTACACATATGGAGGTAATTAATTAAACCATTTTAAACATGGGTCAAATTTAATTATCAGGAGGTACCACAATAGGCATGCAAAAATATTTTTAATATCATTTTAATATAAGGTTGGGGATTAGGATTTGAAACTAAGATCATTTAAAAGAAAGAAGGTGGCATACAAGTGGAGAGAGGCGGATCCTACCTTTAGTTTGAGTTGGATGTCGAGAGGTCAAAAATGTAGACTCGTACTAAATCCTCAATATCTCCGCGCTCGGATTTTTTTCTCGATGCTTCGGTGGAACCACAGCGTCGGCGTCGTCGAAACGAAGGCCTGGGTAGTTTTTCAGAATTTTCGAAGTTCTAAGGTGTGAGAAATTAAAGTTTGAAGGCCTCTGTTTATAGGGTCTTTTCCCAACAATAAAATCCAAAAAAAAAATGTTAAAATCCCCTTAAAATCCACGCTCAATGATTCTCCAAAAATTCTGCCGCCGCTGCCATGAATTGTGGCCGTTGGATCTTGATCCAACGGCCCAGATCGTCGTTGCCGCTCGCCAAGCGTCCGCGGGTAGGGATCACGCGTTTTCGCGTGGTCCCCACCATGTGGGCGCCGTCGGATACCCTGTGCCGTTGGATCTTGTATCCAACGGTCCAGGTTAAATGTTGATTTAATATTTTTTCTTTTTAAAAAAAAGTAAACTGTTTATTAAAAATATCGAATTTGGTCTTAAGAAAATTGTTTAAAATACTGGAAAATACTGGAAAAATATGTGAAAATTCCAGAAAATATATTTTATTATTACCTCCAGTTTAAAAATGATTTTGGACTAAAACTAAATAATATTCCTATATCTATGGTGTTTGTTAGTATTCATAACTATTTAAAATCTATTTTATAGTCGAAAATATTTTAATTACGAAATAATTATTTTAATTTATAATAAAATATGTAAATCATTCTTAAGGCATTATAAAAATATTTTAAGCCCAGAAACACCTAAATAGATTTTTAGAAAAATCCTTTAATTATATTTAAATGCTTTAACAATTACTCACATCACTTTAAAAATGTCTTTCCATCAAACAAAAACACAGTTAAACACTCGGTACTAAAAACAAGACCTTTTATTGAGTATTAGAAAACATGGTCGTTACACTCTACCTCCCCTCTCTCCTTTAAACTTGTAAGTCCCACCCCCTTCTTCTCCTTCTACTTAAAAATTTTCTTTTCAAAACTTGTCGATAAGTGGAGTTACACCGACATTTGTTTCTAAAACCTTTGAAAACCATAATTCTTCTTAAGTACTCATGTTTAGACCTTACTTGTAATCATTAAACAAATATTTAGAAACAAGTTTCACTCTAAAACTCCATGTTAATTCATTTTAATTAAGCTTTTACGTTTAAATACCATGAAATTTATATTCGTTGCCTTTTAAATATTTTGCTTAGCATACATTTAGAAAACTTCATGAGATAATGACCTGCCTCTCACATACACACATCTTGACATAGCACGATTTTCTTGAGATATAACTTTTGTGGCAAAATACAACTTTTCATCAAAATACCTTGAACTATAAAAAAAACGTTTTCTTCGAATTGTGTTATCAAATTCTTTGCGATTATGCCATATACAACCCATTTTCGGAAACCCGGTTTGGATGGTGTGGATTATCGCATATCCTCGGTACTAGTAGAGCGAGATGCAGACTTTCTCACGGAGCATACGGTCTCGAAAGAATTTTAATACGACTTTTAAGAAAAATGAAATTTTCTAATTAATAATAAAATTAATTTTTTATATTATATAAATATTATCAAACCACATATTTTCAAGTAATAATAAATTCCATGTTTTCTAGAAAATAAACGAATGACATGTTTCACTAAAATCCATCAAGTATTATTCAAGACATGTTTTACATTAAAATACCTTGAACTATTCAAGCTATATATATTTTCACTAATATATCTCATTCTCTAAAATTCACATTTATGACAATTCTAAATACGATAAATAATTACTCGAGATTTATTTTGAAAGTATATAAAATATTTTTCATAATACCCCCTCGAGTTATATAAAATTACATATAAGTACTTTAATAAATATAGGTTTAAGCTGAATCCGTTCTCTTAAGCCCCAGGTAGCCGGAGAATGTGAGTGCTTGCCTATTTAAGATAGAAAACGTAACAGAGTTATTAATGGTAATTGTCTTGGAAAAAGACACAAATCCTGCCGTTTATATGCAGCAGTTACCGATAACATCCAAATCTAATTCAGGATCCAAATCTGTTTTAAAATGTTTGACTCAAGACTGAGTCCAATCAATCTGAATCTAATTCAATAAGAATCCAGTTCAAAATGAATCCAATATACCAAACATGTATACTTGAACTTGAACCTGAATACCAGAACAATATCAAAATGCAACTTGACATGACTTGACCGAAGCATGGGTATATCCTGACTTGCTTACATGATTACATGTTTACATCTTGAACATTTTTACATGAATAACTTATACTATGATCTCGGCAAGTCTGATAACTACAAATCAATACAATCAAAACAATATACATTACCGGGTTTTAACGGGATAGACTGATACGGAAAGTATTAAAGGTGGCACGAGACGGTCACTATAATACACCTAACCTGAACATCCATCGCCGTTGTCTCGTGGCTTGACGGGGCCTTGTACTCCGTATACCATAGTCCACGGGATAGTTGGACTCCTCTCGTATACACTGATACATTCTGTACCAAGTTATAAACAACTACGTTAGTATAATAAACATAAATCTGTACAATTACAAATTCTATTCTCTTTAGTAGTCATATTCTATTCTTTCTTTAGGACTTACCGAGCGCTAGTTCGCTGGCGACATTCCTATCTATTTTTCTTTCTTTGCAATGTTCATCAGAAGGACAGGACCTTCAGGAGACAAAGCCCAGCCAGGACAATTTGGAGCAGTTCTGTAACGACTCCGATTTCATTGTACAAAAATTTTCAAGTTAATGTACAGAATAGAGTTTCAAGCCTGAGCACAAGTTATAAATTTAATTTGTTTAAGAACGTCAAGAAAGCACTTGTAGCTCATTGGTAAAGCCTTGCACTGCTATGACATAGTCCCTGTGTTCAAATCCCTCCAACGAAATATCATTTTTATTGATTTTTCTTTTAAACTTTTAGAAGCCCAAAAGTTTACACATGCAAGACACGTAAAATGAAAAGTCTGATAAAAACAAACATATGCAAAATACTAATAACTACGAGAGGGACACATGGCACAAATCCAAGCCCCAACCCATAGAAATCGACCGACGAGATTAGGAATTGGGTCGGCGCCGTCGAGCTTAACCATCGCAAATGCCTCCAAATTCTTAATCTTAACCCCTTGGCCTCCCCCCACTACTCCTCTTCTGTTTGTTTTTCCTGCAATTAACCAGAGAATTAAAAATCACCATTAAAACCAAATTTAAATGTATTTTAATTCTCTTTTTATTTCTCAAAACTCTAATTCTATCCTATAAATACAACACCACACTCTAGCCCTCTCCATTCCGAAATCCATTGTCAAAACTTTCAAATTTTTCCAAGTCAAAGAAGTGTACAAGTGGAGTTAACCCATGGTCACTTTCCGGTGAAAATCCGAGAAGATTCCAGCGACACCGTGACTCCACGAAACTTCCATCTTGGTCATATACCTCCTCTCACTCTTTTTATCCAGTAAGTCCCTTCTCTTCTTTCCTTTCACCTCTCAAAATGTATCTCTTTTCAAATGACGTCGGTAAGTGGAGTTACCCGACTTTTAAATTCTATTCTCTTTAAAATAACAATTTTTCTTAGGAAATAATTATCCAAATTAGTATACCTTGCTTATTAAACATTAACTAAAATTTTAGAAACCAATTTCACTATAAAACTCCATGTAAAACAATTTCTATTACACTTTTTCGTTTAAATACGACAAACTTTACATATGTCGTATTTTAATACCTTTGCTTGTATTACCTTTAGAAAATCCTCACAAGGTAATGACCTACCTCTCACAACACGCATCATGAAATAGCACGATTTTCTTTTAACAATATGTTTGGGACAAATACGACTTTTACATTAAAATACCATAAACTATTAAAAACCGTATTCTTTAAACCTGTATTATGAACATTCCTTGCAATTAAGCCTCTACAACCCATTTTGGGGAACTCGATCGGGATGGTACGGGTTATCGCACATCTTCGGGACTAGTAGAGCGAGATACAGACCTCCTCATGGAGCATCCGATCTCGATGGAATTATTAATGCAATTTTTAAGAAAAACGTGATTTCTATTTAATAAATAAATTCTATTTTTATAATTATATATAAATATTATCAAAACATCTATTTTAAATATATAATAAATTCCATGTTTTTATTAACAAAGGAAAAGAAGTACAATTTTCATGAAAATACCAACAAGAATCCATACAAATCAAATTTACACAAAAATACCATGTATTATTCAAAACTGGGTATTTATTCACTAGAATACCTCACTTTTAAAATTCACATCCATGAAAAACCATAAATACAATAAATGATTACTTGAGATTTATTTTTAAAGTATCTAAAAATATTTTTCATAAAACCCCCTCAAGTTATATTAAATTACAATAAGGACCTTAGTAATTATAGGTTTAAGCGGAATCCGTTCTCTTGAGCCTCAAGGAGCCGAAGAATGTGAGTGCTTGCCTATTTAAGGTACAAAACTAAAACGGGGTTATCAATGGTAATTATCCTTGAAAAAGATACAAATCATGTCGTCCATATGCAGTTATTATCGATTACTCCTAAACCTAATTCAGGACTCAAATTCTGTTTAAGTGTCTGACTCAATCTGAGTCTCAGACTAATCTGAATACAATTCAATATGAATCCATATATATATCCAGTACAACATGAATCCAATGTATCAAACATGATATTAAACAATACAAACTTGCAACATGACTCGACTGGACCGAACCATGGATATACTTTGAACCTGATTACAAGACTATCCGTTTATATCCGATCCGTTTACATGAATAACTTATATTATGGTTTCAGCAAGTCTTACACAGCAAATCATTACAATCAATACAATATGCATTACGGGGTTTTAACGGGGTAGATTGGCACGGAATGTATTAGAAGTGGCACAAGACTGTAACCATAATACACCTAACATGAATATCCGTGTTGTTGTTATGTGGATTAACGGTTCCTATGCTCTATATACCTTAGTCCACAGAATAGTTGACTCCTCTTGTATACACTGATGCATTCTGAACCAAGTGTTTCCCCCAATCAGAGCAAAGCTCTGTTCAAATTTTGAAATTTGAAATGAAGCAACGCTCCGAGGCAGCGCTCACGTGCAAAGCACAGGTGCGCTGGAACCTTGGCGCCAGTGCTCTGAAGCAGCGCTCACGTGCAAAGCACGAGTGCACTCGCGCCAAGAGCGCCAGCGCTCTGAAGCAGCGCTCACGTGCAAAGCACGAGTGCGCTCGCGCCAAGTGCGCCAGCGCTGAGAGTCAAAGACTCTGAGGCAGTGCTCAGGTGCAAGGAACAAGAGCGCCAAGCGCTAGAACTAAATATTCTCCACCGTTGGATCAAAAATCCAACGAAGATGATAAATCATCAAATTACCAGAATAAAATTCTGTTAAGGAAATACTCCTCGGAATCTTTCCAAACAAGGAAGATTGTGCTCTGAAAATTAGAGCACTGTTGGATCAAAGATCCAGTGGTGATTAAAAATCACCAAGCTACAGAATAAGTTCTGTATGGGAAAAGATTTTTCCAATCTTGTTAAAAACAAGAAGATCGTCTTCTGTAAAACAGAAGCCCTTGGATCAAAGATCCAACGGTGGGAAATATTCCCAAATCAATTAGAGAAAAGATCTCTTCAACCGATTCAACAAATCAGCCTCCCCTATATAAAGGACCCAAGACTTCAAGTCTCACACAGAGGAAACCCCCCCCCCCCCCACAAGCTTTGAGAAATTTCAAAGAAAAAAGCAAGCTCTGAGAAGAAGAAATTTTCTTCAAGGTAAAAACAGAGAGATAAAAAATATCTCATCAAGGAAGAAAAACATAGTTCTTTTTCAGATCATAAATCTATAAGACAGAGGTCTTTCACAAAAAGAGATCATAGCATCTCATCATAAAAAAAGGGGGAGAAGAATTTCATTCTCTTCAGATCATAGAACTACAAAGACAAAGTATTTCACAAAAGAAAATAAAAGAGATTGTAACATCTCCTATAAAAATAAAAACTTTTTTCTTAGAACCATGAGACAAAGTCTCTTGGAAGCGAGAACTTATTTCTCAGATCACAAAATTGATCAGAAGTGCTCTGCGTTCATTGTCTGGCGCTCAGCGCCAAGCGCGCCACATGCTCTTCACATGTGCGCTACTTAACAGAAGCACTCTGCGCTCATTGACTGGCACTCATCGCCAAGCGCGTCACGTGCTCCTTACGTGTGCACTACTTAACAGAAGCGCTCTGCGCTCATTGACTGGTACTCAGCGCCAAGCGCGCCACGTGCTCCTCACGTGTGCGCTGCTTAACAGAAGCGCTCTGCGCTCATTGACTGGCGCTCAGAGCCAAGCGCGCCATATGCTCCTCACGTGTGCGCTACTTAACAGAAGCGCTCTGCACTCATTGACTGGCGCTCAACGCCAGGCGCGCAACGTACTCCTCACGTGTGCGCTGAGGGAACATAAACTGTTCTTTAAATAAAGCCCCAAAGCTATAATGAGTGCTCAGCACTCAATAAAAGACAAAAACGGTTGTCAGAACCTAAACCAATGCTCAGCATTGTTAAATGAAAAAGGACTGAGCCTAATTAAATGTCCAACATTTTAACTGAATGGGTCGAGCCCAAGTTGGCACAAATCCCTAATTCAGATTAATTGAGCCCATATGCTCATAAATGTTTGATCTTAGTCCCAAATTAGACTACAAATCTCCCAACCAATATTGGTTCAAGGGTACATCTCTTTACTCCTCTGATATTTATCGTTGTAATCCTTCAACGTCTTCAGAGAGGTGACGGGTCCCGACAACCAGACATTCCATGGACTGTAGGGTCCTTAAACTCATGGACTATGATGTCCTTAAACTTTACGGACTGTGGGGTCCTTAAACTCATGGACTATGATGTCCTTAAACTTTACAGACTATGACGTCTTTAAACTATGGACTATGATGTCCTTAAACTCCATGGACTATGATGTCCTTAAACTTATGGACCGCAACGTCTCTAAACTAAAACAATAGAGCCCAAACGCTCTTTTGTTGGATCTAAATGATCCTGTTAAGTAGATCTTAGTCTAAAATTAGACTAACGTATCTTTAACAAACGTTTAAGTTGATCTTAGTCTCAAATGAGATTAATGATCCTTAAATCCAACCCAAACCCAAATCTAAGAAAATACGGATTTGGACTAATCCACGCCCTACGAGCGACAACATAAATTAGTCTCCGTATACAATCCACGGGCAACCAAAAAACAAAACAAACACCCACGACACGAAGTGACCATCTGGAGAAGGAGAAAGTGGTTACCGCGATGTGGTAGCGTAATTAACTGCAGGGGCTTGCGCCTGCATGGAAGAGCGTCCCCACAATCAAAAACCCCTAACCGTGAGGGGGAATCTAACGAAGTCTGCTACATCGGCCGCATCCGTCTAAACCTTCGATACATGGTGCCATAAATCAACTTGGCATCTTCGGAGAGGTGGACGAATAAAACCAAATAGCATCTGCCCCCAAAATTCAGGCTGGACGTCTCAACGTCCCGGTCGCGTATTTCGGTGGCGAAAAGATTCTGGCACGCCCGGTGGGACCTTTTCCTCTTTCCACTCCACACTTCGTGTGTCGTGTTTCGCGAACGAATCGCGGTTTGCTATGGTTTCCCCTGGATTCGAGGTACTAAGATTTGGTATCTTGCTCCGTACAGAAAAAGAAGATCAATGGCTTTCAACTGCACCAATTGCAACAACTATAACAATTCCCACTCTATCCTTGCTCGAGGAGTGACTTATGGGCCTCAAGCGGCCTCCGTTTTCAAGATGCCAGTGGAACAGGTGACGCAAGCCATCACTGGGCTATTCTTCGGGACTATGCTCCCACCAATGAGCTTCAACGCCCCAGTACCATCGCAGGAAGATCCGAAGAAGTCGGTCTTTGATCGGCTTACGACTACCGCGGCCCCTCTCAACGGGTCGCCCAAATCCAACGCCTCAGTCTTTAACAGACTGGGCCAAAGCTCCAATGGGCCTGTGAAGAAGCCCGCAATACCTAAAGGGGTTATCCTGAAACGGATAGCCATCCTTGCTCCAGCAAATGAAGTCATCAGAAAGACTTCTCCTGCTAAGGGGTCGGTCTTTACAAGACTGGCCGTTCCAGCTCCCGCTCCAAGTGAATTAACCAAGGCTTCTTCCCCTACCAAAAAGTCGGTCTTTTCAAGGTTGGCCATCCCCTCTCAGCGGGCGTCGGTCTTCGACCGGCTAACGACGACACCAGCCCCTTATCAGAGCGGGAAGCATGAAGAAGCTCATCCAACAGCAGAGGAGATCCCGTCCGCTCGACACGCTCGACGTCGCCACTAGCGACGGGTGAGAAAAGTTGGAAGCAATTCCCCATCAGGCCTTACCCTGCCAGCTCCAATGGTGGAAGTCGACACTGCTGTTCCAACTGGGAACAGCTTTGAACCACTCAGGAGGGTCCGCAAGAACTCTCCGACTGCCGTGCTGAAAAGATCTCCTCTACCTGTGGAGAATGCAACAAAGACAAAGCCAGAACAGCCCCCGAGCGGCTGTCCTCAAAATTCACAGGGTCTGGCGAAGGGTCCAGAAATTAGTAATCGACAAGGACTACTCCCGTCAATCCAAGAAAATAAAGATTCGGCAAGAAGGGGACCATCCTTCTGCCACGTCATGAAAAGTGTCTTCTGCACAGGTGTCGACATCGCCAGCTCCCTCAACTTCGACCATCTACAAAAAGAGAAGGCCGGAGAAAATTCCCGCGTCTGCGACGAATCTAAAGGGTGCTGAACCTAAACGCCCTAAGTTTGGGGGCATGGTGGTGCACACTGTTTATATGGCTTCCGGAAAAGAGGAAAGTCGTGCTTCTACGGGTCATCGACCGCTCACCCAATCAGTAACAAAGGCTCAGGAGCAACAACAGCAAAAGCTCTAAGAGATGCTAACGAAGATGGCCGCACTCACTGGGCCAAAAGAAAGCCCGGAAACATCGTCGGAGCAGCGTCTGGAACAGGAAACCGATGTCGGGTTCCTCCGAAGAATGCTCGAGAAGAAAGACAAAGAGGCCGCGGAACAAGCGGCCAATATAAAACAAATGGCGCTTTTATTCCAAGATATGGTCGGGATGATGATACAGCCAGATCCTCCAGCTGAAGACCCCCCGATTATCCTTGAAGATGACAGAGGGAAGACATCGAACCCTCTTCTGGCTCTATCAGCAGCCAAAGAGGAGACGATCTCCAAAGCCATCCTGGATGACTATATCGCTCAACAAAAACGAGCTCATCAGGCGAGTGTTCAGACTATAATATTACATTTTTCATTCCCCTATCCTTATCCATTTTATAAATAAACAGGTACTCTTGACGCATTTTTGTTGCATGTTACAGGATACAGGGTTTGGATGCGAACACAGTGAAAAAGATGCAAGTTGTAACAAAAGAGAGACTTTTGACCCACAAGTAGAAGAATTCTAGTGACGAAGAACAAGTCACAAGTGTATAAGGCAATGCAGTCCGAAATACCAAAGTGAACGGTCAAAAGATATGTATAAGTTTTCACTGAAGATCTGGAGAAAAACCAGAAGCCAAAAATAGAAAAGAAGCATAAAAGTAAATAGCCCAAGAAGCCCTGAATGAAGCCCAGAAGAATCATGCCCTAACTCCCTTCTTTGGCCGCGGAACCGCGGCCAAACCTAGACTTGAGCCGCGGTTCCGCGGCCATCTTGAGCCCGTGTCGATGGAATTTTGGCGTGTCGGTGCAACGGTGCGGGTGTTGGGATTTTTAGGGGTCAAATCTGTAATTGCATGTCTACGAGAGTCTGTAACCCTAGTTTTCATATTTTCCTATAAATTGTATTCCCAGATCTGTAAAAACCTATGCCTCTTTTCAATCAATAAAGTTCAGAATTTCTGGGAATTATATTCAGATCTATTCTGTCTTCTACTTGGAGGGAGCCATCAAATCAGTAGGTAATTTTATTTCCTTGCCTTTATTTTCTAGTATATTTTATCATCCCCTAATGAGCGAGTAGTCTCCTCGCTTGTTAGGGTTAGCCTTAGGGAAAGGGTTGAGAGATGAGATCTCTCACCCCTTTCAATGCCACCTTCACCTAATGAATTAGAACTCCATGCATACGCGCATAACCGCTCCCTACGGCACCCTACCCCTAGAGGTAACGGTGAACCGTAGTATAAAGGGCCGGTTGCGCGCGTTTTCCATGAGGGTTAGGGTAATTATCAACAAAGGAAGGATACAAATCTAGAGGAAGAAACATCTTCCCAAAAGATTTGGATCCACTTTATTGATAATTACCGTAACATCTAATAGATCTAGAAAAGAAGGCATTGAAAGCGGTGAAGGAAACGTTAATACTTCCCCTAAGCCTAACCCTAGCAAGACTCTTAATTAGATTAATTAGATCCAGTTTTTATAAATTTTTATAAACCAACCAAAACGACACTTTGAATCAACTCGTTAAAACACATAAAAGAAATTTACCCGTCTCTGTGGATCGACCCGTACTCACCGGCTAGCTGCGAAGCGACGCCGTTTCTGATTGCGGTAAACTCATATTTTTGACACTAATCAAATGGCGCCGTTGCCGGGGACGGCGTAATTTTTCTTTTGTGAATTTTCGGGTTGATATAAATTTTAAAAAATTATAAAAATCTGAAAATATAAAAAAAATACAAAAATTATCAACTTTGATCTGTTTGAAGGGTTTGCTATTTGAATCTTGCAGGAACAACAAAAATTTTTGGATCTGGAGTTTTACAGAAGGTCAAAACAGAAAAGGGAATATAAGAACAGAGAGGAATCACAAGTACAGAGCAGCACAAAATTTTCCAGAGGCTGAACCCACCCACCGACCGCGTTTCCGCCGCAATGGTAGCCTCCAGACCGCGGTTCCGCGCTCATTTGGCCACGTCAGCACCTCAAATTTTGTGAGTTTGATCCTCCTTCTCCCCTCTGTAACCTACAATATATCCACTGTAAAAATTTTCTGCAGGGTTCTTTGTGCTAAAAATCTTTCTCCCCCTTCTAAATAACAGATTTTCTGCAGGTTTCTTTGCGCCGCGCTAAAAATTGATTGCAAGTGAAATTGTATTGTTTTGCATAATTTAATCGGACTCTAAGGAGCTAATTGACCAAACTCAGATTGGGTGGGGATTTCATCACCCTTCCCAGGACCCCAGAAAACACCTAAAGTATTTTGCATCGACCACAATTAATTAAAAAAAAGACTAGACTCAGACCTAAGGACATCGAGCTCAATAGGAAAAGGACTAGAATAGGCATCGACCGTTTATCCTAACCGACATTGCGGTGTCTAGGCTAGTGGTTATTAATTAGGCCCACTGTAGTGGTGGTTTCTTCCCACTTACCTGGCCGTACTTGTCCGTGAAGAGGCGGTTTGAGGTCCTATTTCTAGCCCTAGTTAGGAGCTGTCTAGCAGACCTAGGCAACCCTAGATCTAGGCCTGATTGTGCATGTGTGGTTGATACATTTGTGTCACGAGTCCCTTTCCAAAAACCTTTTTGCAAAACTCTCACATAAATAAAAAGAAAAAAAGGAAAATTTTTATTAAAAACTTGCAAGAATTTTGTCGCTTAGAAATCCTTGCACACCACTTGCACCACCTATCTTCTTTCTTTTCTCATTCTTCTATCATGGGTACCCCACATCATAAATCTCTTGCCGAATTTTGGTATCCCGAACCTAACTTTGTGTCGTTCGTCAATTGTTTCGGTCAATTTAAAAACGATCCCTCCTTGCCAAAAATTTCGTTGAAAGATCAAATAGAGGCGTCTAGGAGAAATAGTTTGAATTTTCAACCCACTTTGTGTCAACCGAGTCAACCTTTACAACCTACATATGTTGATACCACTTCTTCAAGTCCTTCTGTCACTCCCAGGCCGATGTCCATTGCTGAGCATATTGCTCAATCTCGCAGTCGATCTTTCACCCCTCTCCACTCATCTAGTTTTAGGGATCCGCACGATTATTCACCTTCTTATCCATATGTTGACCCTACTCCTGTCTTACCACCCACTTCCTACCAGTCATACCCGACCTTCCCACCTTCACTAGACGCTGTTTCGATACAGCCATTAGGGAGTTTCACATACCCAACCAATTTTGAATCTTTTACTGAAACCCCCTCACCACCTAAGTCTAGTTTGGAAGAGTCGTTGGAGGCATATATTGCTACAACAAATAAAATAATGAGGAATGTGGAAGTATCCATGTCCGCCCTTATGCAACCTAGTGAACCGGTAGCTAGTGTTCCGCTAGCTCCAAATTTTTCAATGTGTGAGGAGGCAGTTGGACAGAGTGAGAATGAGAGAGGATTTTCAAATCAAACCTACCCTTACTCAATTGAAGCCCACAACTCCTGTTTTCCATCGATTGCCCTAAATAGTTCACCTGTTGAAAATAAAAATGAGTTGTGTGATTTTGTAGTGTTTGATTTGCCAGATTGTGAGGAACCCCTTTCGAGTGAAACCGCACCTAATCCTTTCGATCTTTACACCTCCACTCTAGAACCTAAATCTATAGATATCCATGCTTTTGATGAGGTGTCTAAAGAAATTGATTTTCACTTGATTGAGGATATAGACGCCGGGAATATTTCGGATGATGAACCTGTCGATTTGCTTGAAATTTTATGTTCAAATCATCATCCTGAGTTATTAAACGTTTCCCCCGAATCTCATATGCGTCTAGATTTTGATGATAATGGCATGGATGAATTAAATATTGAGGATAGTACTGAGGAGAGTCTTGAGGATAATATCGAGGTTGAACCATTTTTATTTGATGTGTCGGATTTTCCAATTCAGCCTCCTGAACCTTTGACTGTTATATCACCCTCCCTCCTTCCTATTGTTCCGACCGAACAAATGACCGTTACGCTTTCATCTCCTATACCAAGTTCGGCGTACCCATGTTTTCTTGCGAATCTTGAGGGATTTGACCCCATTGCACGACGAGTTGGTAGGTTAGCGCAATCGCTTTTAACACATCGGTCATCACAAATTGCGCTAATTTATTCACTCAATTTACACCCTCAAGATCCCACTCCACTTCTTTCTTCTTTCCGTCTTTCTTCTCCCCCACCGAGACCATATTCTACCATTCTTCTTTCCACACGGTCTCGCGTGCTTTTCATATCTTTTCTTTCCATCCCATTCTTGCACCAACTCTACCATTACCATGATAAGATTTTTGAATGGTCGGTGCTAACATTTGGCTTGTGTAAGGCCAAGCTTAACATTGGGGGGAATCTTGTTGTATATATGTATATATCCTTTTGTTTTCTTTTTCTATAAAAAATAAAAAAAAATTCAAAACAATAAAAAATTATAAATAAATAAACAGGGGAGTATCGGTATTTTGACCCTTTTGGTTTAGCATGACAGTGAGGACACTGTCAAGTTCAAGTTTGGGGGTATTTATGCTCGGTACGTCTTCTTCCTTCGAATTCATTTGTACATATTTTTGCATTTGCATATTTATTTGAAAAACCCATAAAAATTGAAAATTTTCACAAATTATAAAAATTATTGTATTCAATTTTGGCCTAATTGACTTGAGTTTGACAAATAGGTTAACTAGTTAGGAACAACTAGATCTTTGACGTAGTAAATTAAAAACCCTAAAAATAACCTTCCTTAAAATTTAACGGTAGAAAGTATATGCCTTGCAGTTTATTTAGAAATAGGCAAATTTTGGGTTCACTTCTTGGGCTAAGTCGAAACAAGGGAAGAGTATTGATGTTCTTATTAGAGTATAAGTTTGAAAAATAGTTCCTAACTTAAGTCTAGATTCTGAAAACGTATACCCTACAATTTGCACAATCACACACCTTGAAACTTGGAATAGTAGAAGAGACCTTGAAATGCTCTTGTCTAAAGTCCTTAATACGAAGAAAATAAAAGAAAAAGTGTGAATAAAGAATTAAAAAAAATGAACACTGGTTTTTGTGATTACTTAAGGCTGCAAAAATAGAAAAATATTTAGGGAGGGTGCTTTATCACCTAGTGCCTTAGACCAACTGGTTCGGGAGTCACTGCTATAGCCTTGGGTGTTGCAAAGACTAGGAAGTACGCTTTAAAGTGCGAACGCATTTTGTAATCGGTCGTTGGTACCTCAAGAAGTATTAACGGTCGCATGAAGGATATGTAAGCAAATTTCAATTAAATTCACCAACTAATTAGTATTTTGGACAACGGACGAGAGTACGATTGCTTGATTTGAATTTCCAAGTGTAGGGGTGATATTTACACACACGTGGGGATATGTGATTAGAGTTTAGAGGAGAGAAAGGAATGAAGAATAAAACTTGTAACTTTAGTAGAGTTGATAGAAATTCCTAAGTGGAGGTGGAACCCTAGAAGGAAAACTTAAGAAATGCCGAAAGCTAAGTAAGTCTACATGATATATATAATCTTAAGTTAAATAATGAGGAAGTGTGCAGAATGTGGGTGGATAATTTACGGGTCGACGATAATAGAATTCCTTGTTAGAAAACCTAATTGGAGAACAATAGTAAATGGGCCGAGTTAATAGGATTTTTTGGGTGTAATCCGCTGAAAACCCTCAGGAGACAACACTCCTCCTACTAGGGACACCTAGAGGTTTAACGGCTTGTTGCACGTGCTCAGTGCAATCGCGTTTCCCTGCGAAAGTGCGGTTAGAATTTTAGTGAATAAAATAATAAGTTTGCTCGAGGACGAGCAAAAGGTAAGTTTGGGGGTATTTGTTCAGACCATAATATTACATTTTTCATTTCCTTATTCTTATCCATTTTATAAATAAACAGGTACTCTTGACGCATTTTTATTGCATGTTACAGGATACAGGGTTTGGATGCGAACACAATGAAAAAGATGCAAGTTGTAACAAAAGAGAGACTTTTGACCCACAAGTAGAAGAATTCTAGTGACGAAGAACAAGTCACAAGTGTATAAGGCAATGCAGTCCGAAATACCAAAGTGAACGGTCAAAAGATACGTATAAGTTTTCACTGAAGATCTGGAGAAAAACCAGAAGCCAAAAATAGAAAAGAAGCATAAAAGTAAATATCCCAAGAAGCCCTGAATGAAGCCCAGAAGAATCATGCCCTAACTCCCTTCTTTGGCCGCGGAACCACGGCCAAACCTAGACTTGAGCCGCGGTTCCGCGGCCATCTTGAGCCCGTGTCGATGGAATTTTGGCGTGTCGGTGCGACGGTGCGGGTGTTGGGATTTTTTAGGGTCAAATCTGTAATTGCATGTCTACGAGAGTCTGTAACCCTAGTTTTCATATTTTCCTATAAATTGTATTCCCAGATCTGTAAAAACCTATGCCTCTTTTCAATCAATAAAGTTCAGAATTTCTGGGAATTATATTCAGATCTATTCTGTCTTCTACTTGGAGGGAGCCATCAAATCAGGAGGTAATTTTATTTCCTTGCCTTTATTTTCTAGTATATTTTATCATCCCCTAATGAGCGAGTAGTCTCCTCGCTTGTTAGGGTTAGCCTTAGGGAAAGGGTTGAGAGATGAGATCTCTCACCCCTTTCAATGCCACCTTCACCTAATGAATTAGAACTCCATGCATACGCGCACAACCGCTCCCTACGGCACCCTACCCCTAGAGGTAACGGTGAACCGTAGTATAAAGGGCCGGTTGCGCGCTTTTTCCATGGGGGTTAGGGTAATTATCAACAAAGGAAGGATACAAATCTAGAGGAAGAAACATCTTCCCAAAAGATTTGGATCCACTTTATTGATAATTACCGTAACATCTAATAGATCTAGAAAAGAAGGCATTGAAAGCGGTGAAGGAAACGTTAATCTCCAAAACTTCCCCTAAGCTTAACCCTAGCAAGACTCTTAATTAGATTAATTAGATCCAGTTTTTATAGATTTTTATAAACCAACCAAAACGACACTTTGAATCAACTCGTTAAAACACATAAAAGAAATTTACCCGTCTCTGTGGATCGACCCGTACTCACCGGCTAGCTGCGAAGCGACGCCGTTTCTGATTGCGGTAAACTCATATTTTTGACACTAATCAGCGAGCGAAGCGGCCGGACAAATTGTTAAGACTGGACGACTCTATCCGGGTTGGTACGACCAAATAAAGTACCCGCCGGGATATACGATCCCAAAATTCCATGTATACAAAGGGACAGGCAATCCCCATCAGCATGTCGCTCAGTTCAGGGCTCTGTGCGGCAATACTGGAAGTGACGATAAGCTACTTCTTCGCCAATTCATTGGAAGCTTGTCGGAGATATCATTCGAGTGGTATTCCGAACTCCTAAATGACTCTATCAAGACATTTGCGGAAATGGAGCTACTGCTTACACAGAGATTCGCAAGTGCTAGCGAGCGCACCCCGATCACCGCACTAATGAACACCAGGGTGAAGCCAGGCAAAACATGGGTTCAGTACGTGATACGGTGGCGGAATCTATGGTCGTAGTGTGAAAAACGCATAGAAGAGGCTCCTGAATTAGACACGTTCATGGGTACCCTTGATCCGTAGGCGACCATATCCCAGTTCATGATGTTTTTCAAGCCGACTACCTTCCAGGCCTTGATTGACAAACTGGACCAAATGGATTAGATAGGCCATAGACCGTCTTCCTCGAAAATGGAGCCTCGAAACGAGAAGGGAAAGGGGAAAACAACCTTCATCGCCAATTCTCAACAGCAGCCTAGTGGTCCGAAACCATTTGATCGCCAAAGTGATAGGCAGCGACTCTTTAACGAGAGGCTAAAACCCCCTTATTTGTTCCCTCAGGATAAGACGAGAAGACTGTTTGAGTTGGCGGTGCGCAACAGGCTCATCACCCTACCGGATCTGAAACACCCACTATAGCCCGGTGACGTCAACAGTCCTAACTACTGCCCCTACCATCGAATAATGGGCCATCCAATCGAAAATTGCTTTATCTTCAAAAACTGGATTGAGGACCAATACCAGCAGGACAAATTCACGTTGTCTAAAAACTGGAGGGTAAACCCACCACAACCACACGCTCCGAAAAAGATGGACACGCCGGGGGCATCATGCTCATTTATAGAGGAAGCTCCATGGGAAGTTGTTCTTTCGACAAAAACGAAAAGAATGCTGAGGGATCTCCAAACATGCCCAGCAATCAGGTGGAAGAGCATGCTGGAGCCCGAGATTATTGAGGGGATGCTGAAGCCGCGCCCAACGCTGAAAGTTGGTGGACAAAACATTCAATTCAAGCCTCCAAAGTCTTTAAAGAAAAAGAAGAAGGCCAAGAAGCCCGTCCAACCCGACGATAACCGTGCAGGTCTGCAGAAATACATTGATGCACTGGAAGAATATAACCAGAGAGTGTTGGGGTAAAAATTTACAACCCGGTTGACCGAGTCAAAGTCAAGGTCAACCCCCAAGCTAGGTGGGCCGAAGCCCAGGTCAAGCGGGCCCATGCCCAAGTCGAGCCCGCGGCCAGCCTCCCCATGCCAACAACAAAATCATGTAATAAATAATTTTTATGTAATTTTTTATACATGAATGTATGCAAAATGGGCATAAAGCCAATATTTGTAAGCCCATAGCTTATGTGCAAAAATGAAATGGCACATGAGCCATGGGATAGGCAAAATGCCATTTTTGTGAAGCCCAAGGGGCTATATGTAAATATGTAAGCCTATAAAAGGCAACATGATGATGAATAAAATGGACTATTTTCATTCTCTCCACAAAAATTTTAGATCTGAGATCTTTTGTGCCTCCTGCTCTTTCTCCAAGGTTCTAAACCTTCTCATTTCTTTTGAATTAAATCAAGAGTTTTACTCTTTGTTTTCAAAAACTAAGAAGTCTTCCACCACAAAACCCACAAAGGGGAACTTGGATCTACCATTAGATCTTAGAAAGGAGAGATTTTTAGATCTCGCATCTCTTGATCATCAAGATCAAGCCAACAGAGGAGGAAGAGGAAGAACCCCTTTCATCAACCAAAACATTTTAGGAGTTTAACTCCATATATTTACATAGATATATATATATATATATAATAAATATTTCCTTTCTGAAGCATAGCTTCTGGTTCTGGGACTAAAAGTCCCTTTGTCTCGCCAGCGCCCAGCGCTCGAGCGCAAAACGCCCACGTGTCGACACGTGGCGCGCTTGCGCTCAGGAGCACTGCGCTCGAGCGCAAAGCGCCCACGTGCTGACACGTGGCGCGCTTGCGCTCAGGCGCACTGCGCTCGAGCGCAAAGCGCCCATATGCCGACACGTGGCACGCTTGCGTTCAGGCGCACTGCGCTCGAGCGCAAAGCGCCCACATACCGACACGTGGCGCACTTGCTCTTAGGCGCACTGCGCTCGACCGCAAAGCGCCCACATGCCGACACGTGGCGTGCTGCGCTCAGGCGCACTGTGCTCGAGCGCAAAGCGCCCACGGGCCGACACGTGGCGCGCTTGCGCTCAAGCGCAAAACGCCTACGTGCCGACACGTGGCGCGCTTGCGCCTGAGCGCACAGCACCTAAGCGCACAGTGCTCAAGGCGCTGGCCCCACGTATCCTTTGGATGCCTTTTTCCCCCTCTTTCTTATATATATATATATATATATATATATATATATATATATACATATATACATATATATATATACACATATGTATACATATTTACACACACACATACTCCGCGACACTGTCCCTGTTAGAAAAAATTTCTAACGGGGCGCTGCCCCGCACCTCGCAAGGGGGCTGCTAGCCCCCTGAACCCCAGCCCGCTATCCGGGTAGCGAGACCCCCGTAAAAACTCTGCGTGGCTCCCGATATATCCAAACCCCCCTTTCAAAACACAACACACATACACTGCACATTGAGTTCGCATGACCATTTTAACCCGTTAATCGGAGGTTCCCTCGCCCCAAAGGCGAGGGGTAATTAACTGCAGCTTAGTCCGCGGCTGCCGGAGATTTGGATCCCCACAATCAATAAACCCCGGCCTACCATAGGCAGGGGGAATCTGTAGTATACGCCTGACAAGCGCGCACGTATTCCCATCTCAATAGGGTGACGAAAAACACCCTACAGATTCTGGCATGCCCGGTGGGACCAATCTCTCCTCCCATATTTCGGGTTAAGTGTTCTTGCGAACTCAATCAATATACATACCTGTATTTATACTAAAAATAATGCTTTTTCATGCAGATTTTCAAGCAATCACCTTCCGACGATGTCTTCGATGATGAACTCAGCTCCCGTCTCCTACACGATGAGGATAGACTCTAGGACGGTCCTTCCAGCCAGTCTTGGGCAACAATGGGAGGAGCCGCTGCTACCATTCGGCTCTATTATGTTCATGCCTGTTGGCACCATCCCGGCTCCTCAAGCCCCGGTAGCAGACAAACCGGTCTCGAAAGGTAGGAGACCAAATGTGGTGATCTCAAGGGCACCCCAACCCAAACGCAAGTCGGTGTCTAAATGACTTTCCTTGGCCCCGGCTGGGGGCAAGGCCATCAACGCCAACAAAGCTACAACGCGTCCCGAGCAAGCTCCACCGGCGCCCGTAACAAATGCTCGATCGGGTGTCTTCTCTAAGCTCCCCGCTGATCAACTCACAATGGCTTCCCGGGTAGCGGATGCCCGCCAAGCCATCAAAATCGAGAAGCTGAGGGAGAAAAGGCTCAGATATAAAGCCAACAAAAGGGTTAGTGCTCCTGCCAGGCTGAACCTCATGAAGTTCGAAGAACAGGGTTACCCCGCCGAAGATGAGGAAATGGCTGGGTATGTGGTCCACACTGTCTACACGGTGGGCACGCGCAGCAAGAGCAAGGACGGGGCTACCACATCTCAAACCCAATCTGGCTTGAATGTGGTGGCCGCTTCCTATGAACAGCCGCCTCTGCTGGGTGATGAAAACCCTCTTGATGAGGATGATAGACGGAAAGACCCTTCGGTCCATGAGGAGTCGGGCTCCGAAAGCGAAGAAGAGCCGACTTTCCGCCTCAGGACCGCGGAGCAAGAGCTGCTTCAAGAGCTCCGAAAGAAGCTCAGAAACAAAGACAAGGAGATAGACAAACTCTACTCCAGAATTGATGACTTGACGAATGTCGTGATGCAGCTCACGGCCCGACTTGCCTCTCAGCCGCCCAATCAAGCGGAGGGTTCTGCTCGTGAACCGGGAAATGGTGTCCCAAAGCAGCCGACGCCTATTCCCTCAAATCAAAAAGTGGGCGAACGACATGAAAACCAGTCGCATCCTATCTCGGGAAATGTCTTGGCTACCGATGACAGTAGCCCGCTAACTCAAGATCAAATCATGGATTTAGTTGTCAGCAAAATCAAAACATTGGTGGCCGAAACCGAAGAGCAAAAAGATATCAGCAGTAGTGGGAGACCATATCCTGCTCAGTATGATCTGGTAGAATTTCCTAACGGCTATGTCATCCCCAAATTCGGAAGATTCGATGGGACGGGAAATGCGAATCAGCATATCGCCCACTTCAAAGCCTTATGCGGGAATACTGGGGGCAATGTTGCACTTCTCCTCCGCCAGTTCGTTAATAGCTTGACCGATGTTTCTTTCGACTGGTACGCGAGCATACCGGATGGCTCCGTCATAACTTTTGTCCAAATGGAGTCTCTGTTTCAGCAGAGGTTCATGAGCGTCAGCGATAAGATTACCATTGCCGAGCTCGTAAGGACCAAGCCCAAGAGCGACGAAAGCAGCACGGATTTTATAACCCGATGGCGCAATCTCTCCGTCAAATGTGAACCGCCGATAGAGCAGGACCGATCTGTCAGTCTCCTCGTCGGAAATCTCAACAATTGGATGGCCCCGTTTTTATGCATTGCGGGTCTCAAAACATTCCAAGAGCTGACCAGGAAAGTCCAGATGCTGGAGCGCTCAAAACAGGAGTCCTCCTCGGATTCTCAAAATAACAATAGGTCCTAGAGAAACCGTAAGGATGATAATCGCAAAGGCGGAAACTCCGATGATTCTGAATCTTTCAAAACTTCGGCTAACCGAAATAAGCAAGGGATGAGCGGACCTAGCACCAACCAGCCTCGGAAGCCAATGTTCGGAGAGGGAGGAGAATCTCCACTGAAAGAGAAGCTGGATAAGGTCTATTCCTTCAGAAGGGACAAAATCCGTAAAATATTCAAAGACGCCCTGAAGAACGGTCTACAACTGCCAGAGTCAAAAAGACCGCAGGAAGCGAATAGGACCGACGACCCCAAATACTGCCCCTATCACAGAGTGATAGGTCATGCCATTGAGGACTGCTTCGTCTTCAAAGATTGGGTCGAAAAGCAATACAAGGCAGGAGAGATAGAACTGTCCAAAGGAGTGTTAACAAACAGTCAAGCTGCAACCGCCAATTTCATACAAATGGAGACCGAAGTTCTTCGTGAAACCGATTCTCTCAGACATCTGCCTTTCTCTGAAAACAGTCGACCACCACGTCATTAAACTGGGAACAGTCGACCTCTAAGTCGTTAAACTGGGAATGTAAAAAAATGTAAATAAAAAAATGTGTAAATAAAAGGAAAATAAAGAAAAGCCGAAATGATGGGGCAACTCGCAATAAAAATCAGCGAGTAAAATAAAGATGAAAATAAAGCCGAAATGATGGGGCAACCGCGAATAAAAGCCGAAATGATGGGGAAATCACGACCTTCGCGATAAGAAAAGCTGAAATGATAGAGCAATCGTGGTAAAACAAAAAATGCAAAAACAAAAAAAACGGCGAATGATGAGTCGCTCCTAGTACCATATTCCAGTGCAGCGATACAGACGCCAACCAAAATCCAATTTCTCAAAATTCTTCCAGCCCTACGGTTAGTCCCCAAATTGACTACCGTATACAATCCACGGGCTCAAATAATTCTCATCACCCTCATGCCCCACCGTAATCACCAGTTACGCGGCTGGTCTCCGCCTTTGGAATTATGCTCCATTGAAAAGACCCACTCATGTGTCCTCACGATATATGAGGAGAATAAACCTTTGTGGGATCCTTACGACTCACGAAGAAAGAACACACTTAGGAGTCCCCACGACTCCTAAGGAGAAAATACACCTATGGGATCCTTACGACCCGTAGGGAGAATTTGCTTTTATGGGACCCTCACGGCCCATAAAATTGAAAAGACTTAGGTGATAGGGATCTAATCCTGTCTCCTAAGCCATCGCTCCCCAACCCCCAAGTGGCGAATGATGAGTCGCTCCTGGTACCATATTCCGGTGCAGCGATGCAGACGCCAACCAAATTCCAAATCCAATACCCCAATGGCGAATGATGAGTCGCTCCTGGTACCATATTCCAGTGCAGCGATGCAGACGCCAACCAAATTCCAAATCCCATACCCCAAGTGGCGAATGATGAGTCGCTCCTGGTACCATATTCCAGTACAGCGATGCAGACGCCAACCAAATTCCAAATCCCATACCCCAATGGCGAATGATGAGTCGCTCCTGGTACCATATTCCAATGTAGCAATGCAGACGCCAACCAAATTCCAAATCCCATACCCCAACGGCGAATGATGAGTCGCTCCTGGTACTACATTCCAGTGCAGCGATGCAGACGCCAACAAAGTCCTGAAATTTTTCCGGCCCTACGGTCTGGATCATACATCCTGCAAAACCGTATACAATCCACGGGCGTAAAACAATCCCAATCTCTCCAAAAAATATATAATAAAATCAAAAAAAGGTATGTCCACAAGCAAGATGGGCACGGATGAAAACCCGAAAGGGCTCCGTGAGTAAAAACAGCAGGACTGCCGGCGAGTTTGTGAAAACCCGAAAGGGCGCAAACTCGTGAGAAAGAGATGAAATGCACTCACAAGGTCCTCTCGACTTTGTGAGGAGAAAATTTCCGCGTGAGATCCTTACGACTCACAAAGGAGCAACACACTTGGGAGTCCCCACGACTCCCAATGAGAAAATGCACTTACGGGATCCTTACGACCTGTAGGGAGAAAATGCTTTGTGAGACCCTTACGGCTCACAAAGTTGAAAAGTCTTAGGCGATAAGGACCTAAAACCTGTCTCCTAAGCCACCGTTTCCTAATAAGCAAACGCAAATGATGATTCGCTCCTGGTACCATATTCCAGTGTAGCGATGCCGATGCCAAACAAAAAAACCAATCCCCAAATCCTCTCATGACAAATGATGATTCGCTCCTGGTACCATATTACAGTGTAGCGATGCTGATGTCAACCCAAATCAAATCAAACCAACAACCTCTACGGCGGAATCATGCTCCGTCCCAGAATGCACCCCGTGTCGAAATGATGCTTCGCCTCGGTGTACCTGCCTTCCCTGTCGGAATTATGCTTCGTCTCGGAATCAACCAACGACCTCCTTGTCGGAATCATGCTCCGCCTCGGAATCAAGTCAACCAGCAAGCTCTGCGTCAGAATTATGCTTCGTCTCAGAATGCACCCCGTGTCGAAATGATGCTTCGCCTCGGTGTACTTGCTTTCCTCGTCGGAATCATGCTCCGCCTCGGAATCAAGTCAACCAGCAATCTCTGCGTCGGAATTATGCTTCGTCTCAGAATGCACCCCGTGTCGAAATGATGCTTCTCCTCGGTGTACCTGCCTTCCCAGTCGAAATTATGTTTCGCCTCGGAATCAAATCAACCAACCAGCTCTGTGTCGGAACCATACTTCGTCTCAGAGTGTACCCCGTGTCGAAATCATGCTTCGCCTCGGGATATCTACCTTCCCTGCCGGAATTATGCTCCGCCTCGGAATCAAATCAACCAACCAGCTCTGCGTCGGAATCAAGCTTCATCTCAGAATGTGCACCCCGTGTCGAAATAATGCTTCGCCTCGGTGTACCTTCCTTCCCCATCGAAATTATGCTTCGCCTCAGAATCAAGTCAACCGACAAGCTCTGCGCCGGAATCATGCTCCGTCTCGGAATGTACCCTATGTCGAAATCATGCTTCGCCTCGGAGTATTTGCCTTCTCTGTCGGAATTATGCTCCGCTCATCGGAATGATGCTCCAATCCTTGGAATCATGCTCCGCTCTTCGGAATGATGCTCCGACCCTTGGAATCATGCTCCACCCTTCAGAATGATGCTCCGAACCCCTGGAATCATGCTCCGCTCTTCAGAATGATGCTCCGAACCCCTGGAATGATGCTCCGCTCTTCGGAATGATGCTCCGAACCCCTGGAATCATGCTCCGCTCTTCGGAATGATGCTCCGAATCCTGGAATGATGCTCCGCTCATCGGAATGATGCTCCGATCCCTGGAATCATGCTCCGCCCTTCGGAATGATGCTCCGAACCCCTGGAATCATGCTCCGCTCTTCGGAATGATGCTCCGAACCCCTGAAATCATGCTCCGCCCTTCGAAATGATGCTCTGATCCTTGGAATGATGCTCCGCTCATCGGAATGATGCTCCGATCCTTGGAATGATGCTCCGCTCATCGGAATGATGCTCCGATCCCTGGAATCATGCTCCGCCCTTCAGAATGATGCTCCGATCCCCTGGAATCATGCTCCGCTCATCGGAATGATGCTCCGATCCTTGGAATTATGCTTCGCAAATTGGAATCATGCTCCGCTCTTCGGAAAGATGCTCCGAACCCCTGGAACCATGCTCCGCTCTTCGGAATGATGCTCCGAACCCCTGGAATCATGCTCCGCTCTTCGGAATGATGCTCCGAATCCTGGAATGATGCTCCGCTCATCGGAATGATGCTCCGATCCCTAGAATCATGCTCCGCCCTTCGGAATGATGCTCCGAACCCCTGGAATCATGCTCCGCCCTTCGGAATGATGCTCCAAACCCCTGGAATCATGCTCCGCCCCTCGGAATGATGCTCCAATCCCTGGAACCATGCTCCGCTCATCGGAATGATGCTCCGATCCCTGGAATCATGCTCCGCCTTTCGGAATGATGCTCTGATCCCCTGGAATCATGCTCCGCTCATCGGAATGATGCTCCGATCCTTGGAATTATGCTTCGCAAATTGTAATGATGCTCCACTCATCGGAATGATGCTCCGATCCTTGGAATTATGCTCCGCTCTTCAGAAAGATGCTCCGAACTCTGGAATCATGCACCGCTCTTCGGAAAGATGCTCCGAACTCCGGGATGATGCTCCGCCTCTGGAATGATGTTCTACCTCGAAGTCCAACTTCAAGATCCATCAATTTCATGCACACAACTCAAATGTGCGGTGTGCATTTATTGATGGGGGGCACTTTGTTGGGGTAAAAATTTACATCCCGGTTGACCGAGTCAAAGTCAAGGTCAACCCCCAAGCTAGGTGGGCCGAAGCTCAGGTCAAGCGGGCCCATGCCCAAGTCGAGCCCGCGGCCAGCCTCCCCATGCCAATAACAAAATCATGTAATAAATAAATTTTATGTAATTTTTTATACATGAATGTATGCAAAATGCGCATAAAGCCAATATTTTTGTAAGCCCATGGCTTATGTGCAAAAATGAAATGGCACATGAGCCATGGGATAGGTAAAATGCCATTTTTGTGAAGCCCAAGGGGCTATATGTAAATATGTAAGCCTATAAAAGGCAACATGATGATGAATAAAAGAGACTTTTTTCATTCTCTCCACAAAAATTTTAGATCTGAGATCTTTTGTGCCTCCTGCTCCTTCTCTAAGGTTCTAAACCTTCTCATTTCTTTTGAATTAAATCAAGAGTTTTACTCTTTCTTTTCAAAAACTAAGAAGTCTTCCACCACAAAACCCACAAAGGGGAACTTGGATCTACCATTAGATCTCAGAAAGGAGAGATTTTTAGATCTCACATCTCTTGATCATCAAGATCCAGCCAACAGAGGAGGAAGAGGAAGAACCCCTTTCATCAACCAAAACATTTTAGGAGTTTAACTTCATATATTTACATATATATATATATATATATATATATATATATAATAAATATTTCCTTTCTGAAGCATAGCTTCTGGTTCTGGGACTAAAAGTCCCTTTGTCTCGCCAGCGCCCAGCGCTCGAGCGCAAAACGCCCACGTGTTGACACATGGCGCGCTTGCGCTCAGGAGCACTGCGCTCGAGCGCAAAGCGCCCATATGCCGACACGTGGCACGCTTGCATTCAGGCGCATTGCGCTCGAGCGCAAAGCGCCCACGTACCGACACGTGGCGCACTTGCGCTTAGGCGCACTGCGCTCGAGCGCAAAGCGCCCACGTGCCGACACGTGGCGTGCTGCGCTCAGGCGCACTGCGCTCGAGCGCAAAGAGGCCACGTGCCGGCACGTGGCGCGCTTGCGCCTGAGCGCACAGCACCTAAGCGCACAGCGCTCAAGGTGCTGGCCCCACGCATCCTTTGGATGCCCTTTTCCCCTCTTTCTTTTATATATATATATATATATATATATATATATATATATACACACACACATATATATATATATACACACACATATATACATATATATATACACATATGTATACATATTTACACACACACATACTCCGCGACACTGTCCCTGTTAGAAAAAAAATTCTAACGGGGCACTGCCCCGCACCCCGCAAGGGGGCTGCTAGCCCTCTTGACCCCCATCCTGCTATCCGGGTAGCGGAACCCCCGTAAAAACTCTGTGTGGCTCCCGATATATCCAAACCCCCCTTTCAAAACACAACACACGTACACTGCACATTTAGTTCGCATGACCATTTTAACCCGTTAATCGGAGGTTCCCTCGCCCCAAAGGCGAGGGGTAATTAACGGCAGCTTAGTCTGCGGCTGCCGGAGATTTGAATCCCCACAATCAATAAACCCCGGCATACCCTAGGCAGGGGGAATCTGTAGTATACGCCTGACAAGCACGTGCGTATTCCCATCTCAATGGGGTGACGAAAAACACCCTACAGAGAGCACGGACCATAATCACATTGGACGAATTCTTTAAGCATGTTCTTGAGAATGAAGCCGATGACGCTGATGAAGGAGACAATTCTTCAGAAGAACCCGACGATTATGTGGCAAGCTGCCACATGATCTCTCGCTCGTCAATAGATGGTGAAGAAGCTCCTGATACAGAGAAACTGTGGGCAGATCCCGAACTGGAACTCCTAGAAACGTCAGACAAGATGATTGACATGTTGCTGAACGAGGCCTGTCAAAAGAGCAAAGCTGATCGAGAGCGCGAAATGGCCATATTTGAGAAAGCCAAACGCCGGCGGCTGGACAAAAGGGTTGAAGTACCCCAACCGGATGGAAGCGCTTCTGCCGCCAGCAAAAGCAGGTTTAAGACAAGAAAGCAGTTCGCTAAAGCCTTGTCGATAGGAATGAAGCTGCCACCTCTCAAAGAAGACACTTTAGAAAATACGTTCCCCGACGAACTAGATGCACAGCCAAACTACTGCTTATACCATCAGAGGATCATACACCCTACCGAGGAATGCATGGCCTTCAAGAATTGGTGGCAGGGATACGTTGCTCATCGGCAGCATTTCAAGCGGATGAAGAGCAAAACGCATCGAGAGCAGAAGAGCACGACAGATGAGCGCAAAAGAACTTCCGGAAACTGTCATATGGTTGATTCCGGGGGATCGCAAGTTCCCACCTTCGGGAGCGATTCCGATGAAGAAATAGCCCTCGGCCCTCTCTTCAAGGAATCCATCTCCGAAACAGAAGAGATGAAAACCTGCGAGAACATTCAGCTACGTAATCGTACGTTGCCCGAGAAGAATCTCGGACCCACAAAAAAAGGGTTGAGTAAAAAAGATAAGGGGAAGGAAAAAGTCTCTGAAGATATCGCCCTCGATGATCAAGTCGTCAAAGAGTTGGCAGCCAAGAACCCACCCAAGAAAAACAAGGTGGATTACAACGTTCTGGCACACCTGAAGAAGATACCCTCGCAGCTAAGCATTCTCGATACCCTTCTGCTATCTAAAAAGGCGAAAGATTCATTGATTAAGGCGTTACAGGACCCTGGGCAGTTTCAAGCCTTCCTTGCCGAAGAAAAGATGAAGGACGAGCTGGAAGAAGTGTATACAGCCGACATCACCTTCAGCGACAAGGACCTCCTCCTCGGGACGTGCGAGCATAACCGTCCCCTCTATGTCTCCGAGTATTGACATGACATCAAGATAGGGAAGATCCTAATTGACAACGGGTCCTCTGTCAACCTCCTAAATGTAAGGGTGCTAAAAGAAATCTGCATAAGCGTTCAACACCTCGCTCGGGATAAAATCACTATCTCCGGGTTCGGCTCCCAGTCATCACGGATGCTCGGGTCTGTGATATTGACGTTACGCTTTGGGTTGCTCGTCACTGACATCAAGTTTCACGTCATTGATGCCAAGACTTGCTACAACGCTTTGCTCGGCAGGCCTTGGTTACACGAGTACAACATCATCTCTTTTACACAGCATCAGTGTATGAAGTATTTCAAGGATGGTCTCGCGTATACCGTGACAGAGGAGCTGAACCCATTCTCCGTGAATGAAGTCCGAAAGTACGAGGATGCAAAGTATTTCCTGCCAAACTTTGAAGACCCGGAAAGATGCCGTAAACTGGAGAATAAGCAGAAAGCTATCACTACAATTCCGGACTTCGGGAGTGATACCGAGGAGGGAGAAGAGATAGTTTATTCAGGGCCGCCCTAATACACTAAGCCAGGATCGTCCATCCCTATTTTGGTCTTTGGCGGTGACTCTGAAGACGAAGTCAATGCAGTGTTCTCAGTCCGGCCAGCAATACGAGCCCTCACTGGCGATGAACGAAGTTTGCAAATCTCCATGGTTCCGCAAGAGCATTACAAAGAGCTTGACACACTTGATATATATAGTATACAGGAATTGCAGACATTCTACGTCCCTTCCAGGCGAAGAGATGAAAAGGCGATCCTCTTTTATCGATCCACGGAAACCAAAGTGGAGAAATAAATCTGGAATGGTGTCGATTTTACACTTGAAAGGCTCCATCCCATCCGTCTGTCCAGATACTACACGGAAGGATTAAAAAGGCTGTTGAGGTGCCAAGGCGTACCCTTCAAACAAACTGCTCGACAGGCTCAGTTCTACAACATGATCTGGAACGTCCTTGGAACTCAGAAAAAATTGCCCAACGGGAGAATGGAAACGATCGGTCTTGGATATGTTCAATCCAAGAAACGGGAGCGATTCCATGGTTGCTATGTTATACATGACTTTGATGAAGAAGGAGATGCTCTGTTAGAAGACGCTAACCCTGAACCAAAACGAGGTCCCGTCATGAAAGTACCAAGTCCGTCGTTCAAAGAAAAGATGAAAAAGTTAATAAGGGAAGCGGGTCAAAAAGTCCGGGATGACCACAACCGTGAAATGACCATTTACGAGAAAGCCAGGACGCAGCGTCTCCTTCAGCAGGCTGTGGAGAATGACGATGCTCTTCATTGCCAGCCCATCATGCAAAAGACCTGACGCAGAGGTAGAAACAAGCTAAAGAACGGAAAAAACGTTCAACAGCGGCAAAGCGGGTCCAAGAAGCCACGCGATCAAGAATTGAGCAGACGGGATCCGTATCTTATAAAGAAGATGGGTTGAGCATATTCTTTTCCCCAAGAAAAGACAAGGAAGATATTCGATCTTGTCATGAAACATCAAATGATTACGCTCCCGGAGTCCAAACACCCCGAACAAGCAGATGAGGTTCATCACCCAGACTATTGCTCCTATCACTGAGCGATAGGACATCCTCTTGAAGACTGCTTCACCTTCAAAAACTGAGTCGAGGACCAATATCAACTCAGCAAGTTTGCTGTATCCGATAGTTGGAGGGTAACCCCACCATAAATACATGTGCCAAGAGAAACGTATGCAACGAGAGTAGAGCCGGATCAACATCGGTCTTGGAAACGATCTCGTACCTGCCACGTGATAACGCTGTCAGAAGAAGGAATACGCGAGGATATGAATGACCTCCCTTGGTGCTTCGAAAACGATGATGATGAGTTGATCTCAAAATTTCCACCGGCGCCAAAGGAGTTGGAAGATAGAATACATACTACTGTGGACAACCTAAGGAAAATCAACTTGGGGACGGCAAACGACCCTAGGCCTACGTTCGTCAGTGAACTGTTGTCCGAAGAATAGGTAGCTACGCTAAAAGACGTGCTCATGCAGTATAAAGACTGTTTCGCATGGAACTATTCTTAGATGCCAGGCCTAGATCCGGAAATAGCTGTGCATAAAATAGCGATTTCCCCGGACGTCAATCCAATCAAACAGGCGCCAAGAAGAATACGACTCGATCTTGAGATGAGCATCAACACCGAGGTCAAGAATCTAATCGACTCCGGTTTCATCCAAGAAGTTCAATACCCTGATTGGATCGTCAACATCGTCCCAGTGATGAAGAAGAATGGGACGGTGCGCATCTGCGTAGACTTTCGGGACCTTAACAAAGCTTGTCCAAAAGATGACTTCCCCGTACCGGTTACCGAGCTGATGATAGACAACACGTCCACTCACGAAGTTTTCTCCTTCATGTACGGCTCATCAGGGTACAATCAAATAAAGATGCATTCCGAAGATCAGAAGCATACCGCTTTACGGACCCCTTTGGGCATATTCTGCTACAAAGTGATGCCTTTCGGTCTGAAGAACGCCGGCGCCACCTATTAGAAGGCCATGATGAAGATTTTCGACGAGCTCATACATGAAATCGTCGAATGCTATATCGATGACCTCGTGGTTAAGAGCAAATCGCACGAGGAGCATTGGGAACATCTGAAGATCGTGTTCCAGCGCCTTCGGAAATACAACCTGAAGATGATCCCTCTAAAATACGCGTTCGGAGTTTCCTCAGGAAAATTCCTAGGATTCGTCGTACGACACCGGGGCATCGAAATAGACCCGTCAAAGATCAAGGCAATTATGGAGATGCCTCCGCCAAGAACTCTCAAGCAACTACGATCTTTCCAACGGAAGCTTGCGTATGTTCGGTGGTTCACAGAAAATCTCTCCGGCAAATCCCGCCCCTACAGTCACTTAATGAAAAAGGGACCCCTTTCATCTGGGATCGCAAATGCCAAAGCGCCCTGGACGAAATCAAGCAATACTTGCAGAATCCTCCAGTACTGACCGCTCCAGTCAAGGGGAAGCCTCTCATCCTGTACACAACAGCCCTTGAAGGTTCTTTAGGCGTGCTATGGGCACAGGAGAACGACCAAGGGAAGGAGAGAGCCCTCTACTATTTGAGTCGAGTTCTCCTGGGGGCAAAAAACAACTACCCCCTATCGAAAAACACTGCCCGGCGTTAATCTTCGCGATAACGAAGCTCAGACACTATGCTTTGGCGCATGAGGTCCATCTCATATCAAAAGTGGATCCTCTCAAGTATTTGATGTCAAGAGCCATACTAACAAGAAGACTCGCTAAATGGTCCATGCTCTTGATAGAATTCTCGATAACATATCGTCCCCTCAAGGCAGTAAAAGGCCAGGCTATCGCCGACTTCCTCGCTGAGCATCCGATACCTTCCGATTCACCCCTAAATTGCGAGTTTACGGATGAGCACGTGTTTGACACGATTGACGGGGAGAGAAGAGAAAGTGATACCCGATGGGAACTCTACTTCGACTGGGCATCTTCCATGAAGAAGCGAAAGAAAAACTCCCCCATAATCAAATCTGGGGTAGGCCTCATCTTCGTGACCCCACAAGGAGGGATAATGCGCTTCGCCTTCTCCTTAACGTAGCCGAGGACAAATAATGAAGCCGAATATGAACTTTGATAGCAGGTCTTGAGATCGTTGTCGACATGGGAATTGAAAACCTCCTCATATACGGAGACTCCCAACTGGTCATTAGCTAAGTAAACGGCGACTATCAGACATGTAAACCGGAGTTGGTAAAGTATGGCGAGAGAGTACAACAATTGCTGACTCAAATCCTTGCCTATGCCCTGGAAAGCATACCGCGGGCAAAAAATAGCAAAGCGGATGCGTTAGCCAAACTCGCTAAAGAACTGGCTGACGAAAACCTCGATGACGTAAGGATCGTAGTACAAAGCCGTCGGGTTCTTGCACCAATGGAAATATCCCCGGAGTCGTCTGAACAAAAGGAAGCGACCAAGCAAACAGCCTTACAAATAAAAGATCAGGAAAAGGCTAAGGATTGGAGAGAAGTCTTTATAGACTACTTCAAATCCCGACGAACACCTGAAGATGCATCCTCAAGACATCAGCTCATGAAACGAGCTCTGTCTTTCGCCTTCGTCAATGATACTCTGTACAAGAGATCGTTCGATTCTCTATGGTTGAGATGCCTGGGACCTGAAGAAGTAAAGAGAGTCATCCAAGAAACTCACGACGGACGCTGCGGTTCTCATCAAGCCGGGCAAAAGATGAAGCTGAAGATCAAAAGGATGGGCTACTATTGGCCCACGATGATCCAAGACTGTCTCGAATATGTGAAGCAGTGCCACTCGTGCCAAATTCACGGGGACTTCATCCACCAGCGTCCAAATCCGCTACACCCAATGGTGGCTAGCTGGCCGTTCAAAATGTGGGGAACCGATATAATCGGGCCCATCGAACCAGCGTCATCCAGAGGACACCGGTTCATATTGGCGACAACTGATTACTTCTCTAAGTGGGAAGAAGGAGTACCGCTAAGAGAAGTGAAGACGGAGAACATCCTCCATTTCTTCAAGACGCGCGTCATATATCGGTTAGGCACTCCGCGACGGATTATCTCTGATAACGGACCAGCCTACAGAAGTCACAGAATCAGCCGCTTCGCACAGCAACATAATATAGACTGGAGATACTCTTCGGTCTATAATCCCCGGGTTAATGGTCTAGCTGACACCTTCAATAAGACCTTGACGAAGATCATAAAGAAGACGGTGTCCAGAAATAGAAGAGATTGGCACGAGAGATTGCATGAAGCTCTCTGGGCGTATCGGACTACGTTCAAAACAGCCACAAACACAACACCGTATGCATTGGTATTCGACACTGAAGCAGTACTTCCCTTGGAGATAGAGCTACCCTCTATACGAGTGGAAAATCATTACAAGCTAACAAACGAGGAGAATGCTCATCTTCGGCTTGAGGAGCTCGACGCCCTCGATGAAACTCGGCTCATGGCGCAGCAAAACTTGGAGGTTTACAAAGCAAAGATGACGCGCTCATACGAGAGGTTGACTAGGCCGAGAACATTTTGCCAAGCGAACTCATGCTAGTGGTCAAGAGACCTATGATTCCCAATCATGCCAAACGGGGGAAATTCGAGCCTAACTATGAAGGCCCGTACATCATAGACAAGGTCTACCAAGGAGGGGCTTACTTGCTCATGGATATGCATGGTGAAAGACCCTTCAGGCCAATAAACGGCCGGTTCCTGAAAAAATACTATGCCTGACGAGTCACGGCCTAGGTCAACAATAGATGACGACGCCTATGTCCGCTCGCTATCTTCCCAAGCCCAAACTCTATAAGTAATATCCAGCAAAACCGTTGTCTCCGAAATGGCAACAATGGACCGAAACATCCTAAAACTAACTACTGACTGAAACATCGTTAAACTACTACAAACCGCAGCATCCTAGGGCTGACGCAAAAAAAGGGGTACGTCCACAAGCAAAATGGGCACGGAAGAAAACCCGAAAGGGCTCCGTGAGTAAAAACAGCAGGGCTACCGGCGAGTTTGTGAAAACCCGAAATGGCGCAATCTCGTTAAAAGACACTTGCAAGGTCCTCTCGACCTTGTAAGGAGAAAATACCTGCGTGAGATCCTTACGACTCACAAGGGAGAAACACACTTAGGGATCCCCATGATTCCTAAGGAGAAGTTACACTTACGAGATCCTCACGACTCGTAAGGAGAATTCCCCTATGAGACCCTCACGGCTCATAGGATTCAAAAGCCTTAGGTTACAGGGATCTGAACCTGTTCTTAAGCCATCACATTTCCCATATTGCCCTACAAGCGGTTCAATATTGACCCTTGTATACAATCCACGAGCACAAATAAACGTCTTCCCCAACAGAGTCCCACCACTGACGAGGGATATCTTCATATTGCGAACGACACTTGTAAGTCCTCTCGACTTATAAGGAGAAAGCACTCTTGTGAGATCCTTACGACTTATAAGAGACCATACACTTAAGAATCCTCACGATTCTTAAGGAGAAAATGCATCTACGAGATCCTCACGACTCGTAGGGAGAAATACCTTTATGATACCCTTACGGCTCATGAAGTCAAAAGCCTTAGTCGACAGGATCTTAACCCTGTTTGCTAAGCCGCCTTTGTTCGAACCGACAAAGGAAAATGATGATTCGCTCCTGGCAATATCCCAGTTGTAGCGATGCTGATGCCTAAATCGGTATCAAATTCCAAGTTTATATTCGCGACAAAAAAAATCAGCGAGCCAAAAATGCATATAAAATAGCCAAAATGATGGGGCAACTTGCAACGAAATCAGCAAGTAAAATACATGCATAACAAAACAGCCGAAATGATTGGGCAACTCGCAATAAAAAGCAGTGGGTAAAAAAAGAAAAATAGCCGAAATGATTGGGCACTGCAAAAAATAGCCGAAATGATTGGGCAATCGCGACTTTCGCGATACAAAAAGCTGAAATGATAGAGCATCGCGGAAAGAAAACAAAATACGTATAAAATGAAACTTTTGCCCTGCAGGAGAGTCCATACTGTCCCCTGTATACAATCCATGGGCATAAAAGAAAAGAGAACCACATTTCCCTAGATTCTGTCGAAGGAAAGCCAGATCTCTACTGCGACATCTAAAGCCTAGAGATCAGCAACGACGTCCTCCCTCATTCTAGCAGGACCCGGACGCGACATCACCAATCGGAGCCACGGCAAAGTCCCTAGTTACAAGACTCCACGGTTCACAGACAACCGAAAGTCAACCCCGACAACAAAACGGCGAAAGTCAACCTGACACCGAAATGGCGAAAGTCAACCCTGACACCGGCGAAAGTCAACCCTGACACCGTAACGGCGAAAGTCGACCCCGACACCGAAACGACGAAATTCAACCCCGACACCGTAATGGCGAAAGTCATTCCCGACACGGAAACGGCAAAAGTCAACCCCGGCAACGGCGAAAGTCAATCCCGACACGGAAACGGCGAAAGTCAACCCCGGCACCGTAACGGCGAAGTTAACTCTGACACCGAAACGGCGAAAGTCAACACTGACAGCGTAACGGCGAAAGTCAATCCCGACACCGTATCCCGAAAGTCAACCGCGACACCGTAACGGTGAAAGTCAACCCTGACACCGAAACGGCGAAAGTCAACCCTGATGCCGTAATGGCGAAAGTCAACCCTCGGCCTCCCTGTCGAAACAACGCTTCGGCCCGGGAACAAGTCAACTCATCAATCACTTACGAGTCCTCTCGACTTGTAAGGAAGAAAATATTCTTGTGAGATCCTTACGACTCTCAATAGAAAAACATACTTAGGAATCCTCACGATTCCTAAGGAGAAAATACACCTACGAAATCCTCACGACTCGTAGGGAGAAAAGTCTTTATAAGACCCTCACGGCTCATAAAATTGAAAAGTCTTAAGCAACAGACCTGAACTTGTTTCCTAAGCCATCCCAACCCTAAAAAGAGATCAAGATGGACCAGTTACATACCACATTTGCCAAAATTACATGCTAGAGAAATGGGGGTGCCACTCAAGAGTGCGTAAACTGCTCTGCGTCAAATCGAAATGAAAAGGCGTAACCTATGGACGTCAACCACATACTCACAGTAAGAAAAACATTTGATTCGCATCCAGTTAAGCGTTCGAAGCGTACCCATTTATGTATGTGCAGAAAAGGTTTAGTGCATAAAATAAACACGCGGAAACAAAAATTTTCTATTCATACTTCAGAAAATTCTTACAGTGATGAAAACGGTAAACAAAAACATCATTAAAATGTTTACAATGGCAAGACATCAAATCCAGGACATGGATTAAGAAATTAAAAAGTTAGGCCATCTAAAATGTTTCGAGCCTCTCGGACCATTCTCGTATGCTTCCTCTCACGATCACAAGCATCAGGGTCCTTACTGATGTCCTCCGCCCTTCGATAGGCAACAATTATCGTCGCCTGTTGAAAAGTTTGATGCAGAATATCAATAAGATTGTCTCACCTTTTCTTTGAGATTAGACCCATCAGATACACTGAGTGTACCTTATCTTCGGCGTCATCCAATGCTTTAAGCGGCATGTCGTCATAGAATAAAGGAAGTGCTTCCCAGATCGCTCTCACAATGAGCTTCAAAAGAGCGGAACGACGAGGAAGCAGTCGACCGTTGTATTCATCAAAATGACGCATGATTTCGGCGCACTGAGCGTTTGTAAACTCCTGGTTCTGGCAGTGGCCTAGTGCGCGAATGTCTCCATAAGAAATAATCTCGTCGAGATCATACAGATAAGCGGCCATAACGTCTGAAAAGGAAAATCAGTGAAAGTTTAGTGGGCAGACTGATTAAGAAAAAGCTTATTGAAACAGACATGGGGATTTAAACAACTCTTGATATCCTCACGGAGAAAATAAGCTCTGATTAAGATACCCAACAAATTCAAATTTGTGCAAATAAAGGAGAAATCCTAAAAAAGATTCTCATTTAATGAGAGACTCCTCGGGTCAAGGTGTTAATCTCCTCGAGAGCAACGCTCTGCAAACAGATATGACATCTGTCATAATTAATGATGAAGGGAATAAAATTCCCCAAAAATTCTAAAGAGCAATGCTCTGTGAAGATGATGGAGTAACCCATCAGAAACCCTAAAAGCAAAGCTTTTAATGAATTAAAAATTTCATGATCTTCAAGATCCATGAACAAACTTTATGAGTTCTTCATGAAAGATTAACAAATCTATATGTTTTGAAAAGAGCAAAGCTCTATTAAGAAACCCTAAAAATCTATATGATTTAAAAAGAGCAAGGCTCTGTTAATGGGTTCAATTCTTACCAAAAATTTGACAGAGTTCTGTCTCTAAGAATGTTCTTAAAACAAAGAGCTATGCTCTGAAAGAGAATGAATTCTCAGAAAAACAAGAAAGAAGATGAACAGAGGTTATTTCAAGGGCCAAAGGCCCTATTTATAGGCACTGAGAGCCATTTCAACTTCTAAGTTGATCTAATGGCGCAGATGCTGCCACCGCTGCACTCACATGTAAGCTATGTGAGCGCAACGGTGGGGGGCAATTGTTTCCCCCAATCAGAGCAAAGCTCTGTTCAAATTTTAAAATTTGAAATGAAGCAGCGCATCATAAAATCGTTGGCGCCAAGAGCGCCGGCGCTCCGAGGCAGCGCTCACGTGCAAAGCACGAGTGCGCTCACGCCAAGAGCGCCAGCGTTCTAAAGCAGCGCTCACGTGCAAAGCACAAGTGCGCTAGAGCCAAGTGCGCTCACGCCAAGTGCGCCAGCGCTGAGAGTCAAAGATTCTGAGGCAGCGCTCACGTGCAAGGCACAAGAGCGCCAAGCGCTAGAACTAAATATTCTCCTCCGTTGGATCAAAGATCCAACGAAGATGATAAATCATCAAATTACCAGAATAAAATTCTGTGAAGGAAATACTCCTCAGAATCTTTCCAAACAAGGAAGATTGTGCTCTGAAAATTAGAGCGTTGTTGGATCAAAGATCCAGTGGTGATTAAAAATCACCAAGATACAGAATAAGTTCTGTATGGGAAAAGATTTTCCCAATCATGTTAAAAACAAGAAGATCGTCTTCTGTAAAACAGAAGCCCTTGGATCAAAGATCCAACGGTGGGAAACATTCCAAAATCAATTAGAGAAAAGATCTCTTCAACTGATTCAACAAATCAGCCTTCCCTATATAAAGGACCCAAGACTTCAAGTCTCACACAGAGGAAACCCCCCCCCCCCCACAAGCTTTGAGAAATTTCAAAGAAAAGAGCAAGCTCTGAGAAGAACTTTTCTTCAAGGTAAAAACAGAGAGATAAAAAACATCTCATCAAGGAAGAAGAACATAGTTCTTTTTCAGATCATAGATCTATAAGACAGAGGTCTTTCACAAAAAGAGATCATATCATCTCATCATAAAAAAGAGAGGGGGAAGAAGAATTTCATTCCCTTCATATCATAGATCTACAAAGACGAAGTCGTTCACAAAAGAAAATAGAAAAGATTGTAACATCTCCTATAAAAATAAGAACTTTTTTCTTAGAACCATAAGACATAGTCTCTTGTAAGCGAGAACTTATTTCTCAGATCACAAAATTGATCAGAAGCACTCTACGCTCATTGTCTGGCGCTCAGCGCCAAGCGTGCCACGTGCTCCTCACGTGTGCGCTACTTAACAGAAGCGCTCTGGGCTCATTGACTGGCGCTCATCGCCAAGCGCGACACGTGCTCCTCACGTGTGCGCTACTTAACAGAAGCGCTCTGCGCCCATTGACAGGCGCTCAGCGGCTGGCGCGCCATGTGCTCCTCACGTGTGTGCTGAGGGAACATAAATTGTTCTTTAAATAAAGCTTTAGAGCTATAATGAGTGCTAAGCACTCAATAAAAGACAAAAACGGTTGTCAAAACCTAAACCAATGCTCAGCATTGTTAAATCAAAAAGGACTGGGCCTAATTAAATGTCCAGTATTTTAACTGAATGGGCCGAGCCCAAGTTGGCCACAGATCCCTAATTCAGATTAGTTGAGCCCATATGCTCATAAATCTTTGATCTTAGTCCCAAATTGGACTACAGATCTCCCAACCAATATTGGTTCAAGGGTACATCTCTTCACTCCTCTGATATTTGTCGTTTTAATCCTTCAACGTCTTCAGAGAGGTGACGGGTCCCGACAACCAGACATTCCATGGACTGTGGGGTCCTTAAACTCATGGACTATAATGTCCTTAAACTTTACGGACTGTGGGGTCCTTAAACTCATGGACTATGATGTCCTTAAACTTTACATACTATGATGTCTTTAAACTATGAACTATGATGTCCTTAAACTCCATGGACTATGATGTCCTTAATCTTATGAACCGCAACGTCCCTAAACTAAAATAATAGAGCCCAAACGCTCTTTTGTTAGATCTAAATGATCATGTTAAGTAGACTTAGTATAAAATTAGACTAACGTATCTTTAACAAACGTTTAAGTTGATCTTAGTCTCAAATGAGATTAACGATCCTTAAACCCAACTCAAACCCAAATCTAAGAAAATACGGATTTGTACTAATCCACGCCCTACGGGCGACAATATAAATTAGTCTCCGTATACAATCCACGGGCAACCAAAAAATAAAACAAACAACCACGACACGAAGTGACCATCTGGAGAAGGAGAAAGTGGTTACCGCGATACGGTAGTGTAATTAACTGCAGGGGCTTGCGCCTGCAGGGAAGAGCGTCCCCACAATCAAAAACCCCTCACCATGAGGGGGGATCTGACGAAGTCTGCTACATCGGCCGTATCCGTCTAAACCTTCGATACATAGTGTCATAAATCAACTTGGCATATTCGGAGAGGTGGACGGATAAACCCAAATAGCATCTGCCCCCAAAATTCAGGCCGGACGTCCCAACGTCCCGGTCGCGTCTTTCGGCGGCGAACACCAAGCTACAAATAACTACGTTAGTATAAATAAAACAGATAATTTACCAAACATATTTCATCACTTGATCTATTCTTATCTCTCTCTTGGGACTTACCGAGCGATTGTTCACTGACGACATTTCTATTTTTTTTCTTTGGAATGTTGTCAGGAGGACCCGAATCTCAGGAGGTCGAGCCCGGCCAGGACAATTACGAGCAGTTCACCGAGGACCAAGAGCTCTAGACTTACTTGTACTTATCTTACTTTCGGTTCATATGCCAATATTTAGGTATTGCTTTCTATTATTGTATTTTACTTTTCAGTTGTATGTAAAGAATGAAAATAAATAAAAAGTTGTTGTTTTATTACATCCTTTTTCATTCTTGTGTTTTACTTTTATATTGCTTATTTACGCTTAACATGTTTACTTCATATACGTCGCGGTCTCGCCATGTCCCTTTCACCATACACTGGAAAGTGGGACGTGACAGGTTTTGTTGGTGGCCCATGCAGGTCTGTTCTGCGTGGAAACCTACATAACCATGTAGGGTCAATTCTGCATGGAATCCTAAGCAATATATATATCACAAGAAATATAAGAATCAAGAACTAAACATTCTTTACATTTTATATTCCTTGAATCTATCCTAACCCTATTTTCTTTCAAGGTTATGGATTCTCCCAACAATATGAGCACGAACGTGAATGGAAACACCCCACCACCGCCTCTACCACTTACAACTACCATAGCAGCACCTATCAATGAGTAGACGATATTGCTTGAGGCAATCAGAAGCCTCTTAGAGGGACAGCAGCTGCAGACTGCTATACTCTTGAACCGCCCAGAAGTTGAGGTACCTGGTGTGAAATAATTCCGGGCACTGCACCCTAAGCAATTCTCTAGGAAAGAGAGCCCTTTGGAGGCAGAGGAATGGGCTCAGTCAATTGAGGACGATCTGGCGGCAGCACAAGTGCCAGAGATCGCTTGGGTGAGAGTCGTGAAGCTGCAACTCACTGACAATGTCAGAGTATGGTGGAAGGCGGAAAAGAGTCGTTTTGCCCAGCCCATCGAATGGAGGACTTTTCGCGAGATGTTCGACGCGAAATATTTTCCCGAGACTGCCCACTTTGACATGAAGAAGCAGTTCATCCACCTGCAACAAGGTTCAATGTGGACCAAATCAGTGGATGAATATGATGTTGAGTTCACCATGCTCAGTCGATAAGATATGTCTCAAATATTCGATTTTCTAATATCACATACTACACAACTAACACAAGTCCGTAACAGGTTCGCGGCACATCTCATACCGACTGCTGAGATCAGAGCTAGACGATTTCAGCAAGAGTTGGACTCAGAGATCCAAGCTGCTCTAGCTACAGGGGATTTCCCCACCCACGATTTGGCTCTGAAGGCTGCCCGAAGATATGAGACAGTGGTGAAGAAGAAGGGCAGACCTCAATCTGCCGGTATGAAGCGCCCTGCTACTCAGATAGCAGGAGGAGCCTCTTCTAGGACACCGTTTGCACCAAGGAAACCAGGAGTAAGTTTTAACCGGCCCAATCCAGACTTTTGCACCTACTGCAGGAGGAATGGACACTTGGTGAAAGACTGTAGGCATGCAAACGGCCTTTTCCTAGTCTGCGGTTTATCAACTCACGATATTGGTGCATGTCCCCGTAGACTCAACCCGAATCCAGCATCCAGAACAGCGATCACTTATGCGCAATGGCCAGCTATCCAGGCACCAGCTCCTCAACTTGCTCTCCTATCTCCACCTCCTTGTGGATCTACTGCACCTCCTCCTTGCCGTCAGTTCCATCAAGCACAAAGGAACTTACCGTAAGGACAGAGGAACGGAAGAGGAATGCTCCCCAGAAAAGAGGAACGTACCTAGGCGTCAGGCTTTTACAATGAATATGGAAGAAGCTGAAGCCACTGGCCAAGTCATTAATGGTAACTCCCATACCGAACTTCGACTTAGACTTGGGTATGGACTGGCTAGGAACTTTCTACGCTACCATCAACTGTCGTCTAAGGAGAGTAGTGTTCGAGATTCCAGACCATCCGGTCTTAGTGGACACCGTACACTGGAGCATAGAACTTCCAAGGCTAAACCAAAGAAGGCAGTGATTGCAACACTGCAAGCGGAAGAAGACAAGCCAAGGTAGTTCGAGAGCTCGAAGACGTATTTCTTGAAGTCATCTTAGGTTTGCCTCCCGATCGAGCTCTTGAATTCAGTATAGACTTAGTACCTGGTGCGCAACTGGTGATCAAAGCACCGTATCGCTTAAGTCCTGAAGGATTGAAGGAGATCCGTACTCAGCTGGATGAACTCTTACAGAAAGGATGGATTCATCCCAGTACTTCAAGTTGGGGATCTCCAGTTTTGTCGGTGAAGAAGAAGGAAAGTTCATACAGAATGTGCATTGACTACCGAGCTTTGAACGAAGTCACGATAAAGAACAAATATCCACTACCTCGCATCGACGATTTGTTCGATCAGCTAAGTGGGTATTGTGTTTTCTCTAAGTTAGATCGTCGTTCGGGTTATCATCAGGTAAAGGTCAAAAGAGTCTGATATTCCGAAGATGGCATTCTGAACTCGCTATGGACATTATGAGTTTCTTGTGATGCCATTTGGAGTGACCAATGCACCAGCCATATTCATGAATCTGATGAATCAGGTTTTCCGAGAGTAGCAAAACAGGTTTTTTGTTATTTTTATAGACGACATCCTGGTGTATTCAAAGATTCGGAAAGAGCACGCTGAACACTTTCGAATTGTCCTGGAGACTTTACGACGGCATCAGCTTTATGCCAAATATAGCAAGTGCGAGTTTTAGCTAGATCAAGTCGGATTTCTCGGGCATATCGTTTCATGTGAAGGAATCTCTGTGGATCCAGCTAAAGTATCAGCAGTAAGCGAATGGCCGACACCAAAAACAGTGAAGGACATTCGAAGTTTCTTAGGATTAGCAGGATACTACTGAAAATTCATAAAAGACTTTTCGAAGATTGCAACACCACTGACCAAGCTCACAAGTAAAGATGAAACATTCGTGTGGTCAGAAGCATGCGAGAAGGTTTTTGTAGAACTCAAGTCAAGATTGACATCAGCACCTACTCTCATAATACTGGACCAATCCGGAGGATTTGTTGTGCATTGCGATGCAACCGGTAAGGGATTAGGATGTGTTCTACACCAGCATGGAAAAGTTGTAGCTTATGCATCAAGACGGCTAAAGATTCATGAGCGCAAATATCCAATGCATGACTTAGAGTTCGCAGCAATTATTTTTGCACTGAAGATTTGGCGTCATTATCTGCTTAGAGAACGGGTAGATATATACACAGACCACAAAAGTATGAAGTATGTGTTTACTCAGAAGGAGTTGAATATGCGTCAGAGAAGATGGATAAAACTTATGGCGGACTTCGACATCAACTAGCAATATCACCCGGGGAAGGTGAATGTAGTTCCTGATGCACTTAGTCGCCAGCCGTTATCAATGAATCTCACCGCACAGTGGAGGCTTCAGCAGAAATTGCACAAGATGGAGATTGAAGTGGCCATGCCAGGTAATACTTCAAAATTGATAAATTTACAAGTTCAATCTATCATTGTCAATCAGATCAAAGCAGCTCAAGCAAGTGATTCTAAGTTGCAAAAGATCATAGAAGAGGTAGAAAGTGGACTTAGAACAGACTCCATCATCCACGAAGACGGACTTTTGAGATACGGAAGCAGATTATGTGTACTACAAGGTCCTGTTCGAGAAGAGGTGATGAAAGAAGCTCACGGCTTGCCGTACTCAGTTCAACCTGATGGTACAAAGATGTACAAAGATCTGCGGTAACATTACTGGTGGCATGGAATGAAGCGTGAAGTAGCCAGAAGCGTAGCTAAATGCTTGGTGTGTCAGCAAGTAAAAGGTGAACACCACAGGACTGCTGGTTTATTTCAACAGTTACCTATTCCAGAATGGAAGTGGCAACACATCACCATGGATTTCGTGACTGCACTTCCTCGCAGCACGAAAGGTAACGATGTTGTATTGGTTATTGTGGATCGACTCACAAAGTCGGCTCACTTCATCCCATTTCGGGTTGGCTAATCTACCGAGACATTAGCAAAGAAATGCATGGAAGTAAGTTTGAATCTAAGTATTTAACTATTCATAATGTACTATTTCTGATACCCATGAACTCATGCAGGAGATTGTGAGGTTATATGGAGTACCGATTTGCATTGTCTCTGATCGTGATACCAAATTCCGATCGCAGTTTTGGCAGAGTCTGCAAGCTAGCTTGGGAACGAGTCTGGACTTTAGCACATCTTATCATTGACAAACAGATGGACGTTCTAAGCGAATGATTCAGATTCTTGAAGATATGCTAAGAGCGTGTATGTTAGACTTCGGAGGATCGTGGGAAGATCATCTACATCTTGTGGAGTTTTCATACAACAACAGCTTCCAGGCGAGTATTGGAATTGCACCCTTTGCAGAGCTCTATGGAAGGAAGTGTCGTTCACCATTAAGTTGGGATGACATCGAAGATAGGGAACTCCTTGGACCAGAGATGATCGTGGCGACTGTGGACGTGGTTTGCACAATCAGGGAAAGAATGCGCATAGCCCAAGAAAGACAGAAGCAATGGGCTGATGCAAAGCGTCGACACCTGGAGTTCCAGCCAGGAGATCATGTGTTCTTAAAGATCTCTCCCAACCGCGGAGTAATTCGCTTCGGCAAGAAGGGTAAGCTCAGTCCGAGATTTATTGGACCGTTCGACATACTCGAACAAGTCGGAGAAGTGGCATATCAATTGGCACTTCCACCCTCATTGGAAGGAGTGCACAACGTATTCCACATATCTCAGCTATGAAGATATGTGAGCGACCCCAGCCACATCCTTGATCACTACGAGCTCATTGTACAGACAGATTTATCTTGTGAGCAGCAACCCGTTAAAATCCTGGACAGAAAAGTAAAGTCACTTAGGAACAAGGAAGTAAATTTGGTCCGAGTGATGTGGAGAAAAGATTCGCCAGGTGAATCAAAGTGGGAACGCGAAGACGACATGCGTGCAAGATACCCTTTCCTATTTGAAAATTAGTTCTTAAATAATTGTAAATTTCGAGAACGAAATTTTTGTAAGGAGGGTAGAATGTAACGACTCCAATTTCATTGTACAAAAATTATCAAGTTAATGTACAGAATAGAGTTTCAAACCTGAGCACAAGTTATAAATTTAATTTGTTTAAGAACAGCAAGAAAGCACTTGTAGCTCATTAGTAAAGCCTTGCACTTCTGTGATATAGCCCCTGTATTCAAATCCACCCAGCCACATATTATTTTTATTGATTTTTCTTTTAAACTTTTAGAAGCCCAAAAGTTTACACGTGCAATACACGTAAAATGAAAAGTCTGATAAAAACAAACATGTGCAAAATACTATTAATTGTGAGAGGGACACGCGGCACAAATCCAAGCCCCAACCCACAGAAATCGACTGGCGAGATTAGGAATTGGGTCGGCGCCGCCGGGCTTGACCGTCGCAAATGCCTCCAAATTTTTAACCCTAACCCCTTGGCCTCCCCCCACTACTCCTCTTTTGTTTGTTTTCCTGCAATTAACCAGAAGATTAAAAATCATCATTAAAACCAAATATGCATTTTAATTCTCATTTTAATTATCAAAAACCTAATTCTATCCTATAAATACAACACCACACTCTAGCCCTCTCCATTCCGAAATCCATTGTCAAAACTCTCAATTTTTCCAAGTTAAAGAAGTGTACAAGTGAAGTTAGCCCAAGGTCACTTTCCGGCGACAATCCGAGAAGATTCCGGCGACACCGCGACTCTACGAAACTTCCATCTTGTTCCTATACCTCCTCTCACTCTTTTTATCCAGTAAGTCCCTTCTCTTCTTTCCTTTTAACCTCTCAAAAAGTATCACTTTTCAAATGACGTCGGTAGGTGGTGTTACCCGACTTTTAAATTCTATTCTCTTTAAAATAACAATTTTTCTTAGGAAACAATTAAAATTATTATACCTTGCTTATTAAACATTAACTAAAATTTTAGAAACCAATTTTACTATAAAACTCCATGTAAAACAATTTCTATTACACTTTTTCGTTTAAATACCATAAACTTTCCATATGTCGTATTTTAATACCTTTGCTTGTATTACCTTTAGAAAATCCTCATGAGGTAATGACTTTCCTCTCACACCACGCATCATGACATAGCATGATTTTCTTTTAACAATATTTTTGGGACAAATACGACTTTTACATTAAAATACCATAAATTATTAAAAACCGTATTCTTTAAACTTGTATTATGAACATTCCTTCCAATTAAACCTCTACAACCCATTTTGGGGAAGCCGATCGGGATGGTGCGGGTTATTGTACATCCTCGGGGCCAGTAGAGCGAGACGCAGACCTTCTCACAGAGCATCCGATCTCGATGGAATTATTAATGCAATTTTTAAGAAAAACGTGATTTCTATTTAATAAATAAATTCTATTTTTATAATTATATATAAATATTATCAAAACATCTATTTTAAATATATAATAAATTCCATGTTTTTATTAACAAAAGAAAAGAAGTAAAATTTTCATGAAAATACTAATAAGAATCAATACAAATCAAATTTACACAAAAATACCATGTATTATTCAAAACTGGGTATTTATTCACTAGAATACTTCACTTTTAAAATTCACATCCATGAAAAACCATAATTACGATAAATGATTGCTTGAGGTTTATTTTGAAAGTATACTAAAAATATTTTTCATAAAACTCCCTCAAGTTATATTAAATTACAATAAGGACCTTAGTAATTATAGGTTTAAGCGGAATCCGTTCTCTTGAGCCTCAGGGAGCCGGAGAATGTGAGTGCTTGCCTATTTAAGGTAGAAAACTAAAACGGGGTTATCAATGGTAATTATCTTGGAAAAAGATACAAATCTTGCCGTCCATGTGCAGCAGTTATCGATAACTCCTAAACTTAATTCAGGACTCAAATTATGTTTAAGTGTCTGAGACTAATCTGAATACAATTCAATATGAATCCATATATATATACAGTACAACATGAATCCAATGTATCAAACATGATACCGAACAATACAAACTTTCAACATGACTCGACTGGACCGAACCATGGATATACTTTGAACCTGATTACATGATTATCCGTTTATATCCGATCCGTTTACATGAACAACTTATATCATGGTTTTAGCAAGTCTTACACAACAAATCATTACAATCAATATAATATGCATTACTGGGTTTTAACGGGGTAGATTGGTACGTAATGTATTAAAAGTGGCACGAGACTATAACCATAATACACCTAACCTGAATATCCTTGTCGTTGTTCCGTGGCTTAACGGTTCCTTGTGCTCTGTATACCTTAGTCCACGAAATAGTTGGACTCCTCTCGTATACACTAATGCGTTCTGTACGAAACTACAAATAACTACGTTAGTATAAATAAACCAGATAATTTACCAGACATATTTCATCACTTGATCTATTCTTATCTCTCTCTTGGGACTTACCGAGCGATTCTTCGCTGACGACATTCATATTTCTTCTTTCTTTAGAATGTTGTCAGGAGGACCCGAATCTTAGGAGGTCGAGCCCAGCCAGGACGATTATGAGCAGTTCACCGAGGACCCAGAGCTATAGAATTACTTGTACTTATCTTACTTTGAGTTCATATGCCATTGTTTAGGCTTTGCTTTCCATTATTGTATTTTACTTTTTAGTTGTATGTAAAGAATGAAAATAAATAAAAAGTTGTTGTTTCATTACATCATTTGTCATTCTTGTGTTTTACTTGGGAGGCGGGGAGTGAAAAGTTCACAGAGGAGCCAGACTTCTAGGCTTTTACTTGTACTTATCTTTTCTTTCATATGACATTGTTTAGGCATTGCTTTCTATCAATGTACTTCTTTTCAGTTGTATGTAAAGAAGGAATGTTAATAAAAGTTGTTGTTTATATTACATCTCTTGTCATTCTTGTGCTTTCATTTATATATTGCTTATTGTTGGGAATTCACCCGCGCGCGCAAACGCGTATGTTACGGAAACGGATATGAAAATGATGGAAACGGATTGCGCACGCAAGATCGTTCTCGTTTTACGATTTATAAACCGCAAGTGCACGGCGCGTTGTAGCAAGCCGGCAAGCACGAGTCGATCTGCAAAGAATTGAGTATTAGGTATTGTAGTTTAAGGTTAACAAAATAATGAATTGGTTTTGTCACAAAAATTGTAAGAATACGGAAACAATGAAAAGCAATAAAAGGAGTTTAAAGAAGAATGGTTGTGGGTTGGTTCGGAAGCTCGAATCGCGACGTTTACCTCAATACTCTCTTGGTCATGAGATGTTTGTTTGATCACTTACCGTTTGTATGTCCGCGCTTGGGATATCAACACTAAACACGAGGGTTAACAAGCGTACCGCAACAACAAAAACACAAAGTGGTTAGCGAGAGCAAATGATTTTGGTGTTGAATTTGCTAAGTATTGGTGAAGGTATATAGTATACGAGACAAAGAGTTTGTCAAGCTTGCTATCAGGAAATACCATATCCTACCTTAGCAAACTTAACACCAAATAGATTTTAACTTCAACATTGAGAATGGGGGAAGGGAATGAATACGGCATATGAGGAGGTTACAAGTAACCATGTGTCAAAATACCGTATCATATCGATACATACACAATATTCAAGTTAGAATCGTAAATTTAACGCATGAAACATAAATAAGAGGTGGAGGAGACAAGGCATTTCATCTCACTTCCTCACACACACCACAACCAAAATAAGGAGTTAGTTAATCATGACTAAAAGAAAGCAAGTAAATATATAAGAAACAACAATTGCAATATATTAACACTTGAAGAAATGAGATACAAGAATTTGGTATCTTGTTCAACCCCCTTAATGTTCAAGAGGGAAGAAGAAGAAGAAACCAAGTGAAGATCACTCACCCTCAAGCTAAACCAAGAAGAAACAAACTAATAAAAACTATGGTATGGTATATGCATGGTCTCCTTCTCCCTTGCCACTGATCTGCTATTTATAGGACCAAAAGAAAATTAAACAAACAATAAAAATAATCTGATGTGGCATCAAGGGAAGCACTGTGAAAATATAGGGCCTACTGGAGCCTCGGGAACCGAGCTCGCCGGAATTTCAAAGGTGAGTCGCCGGCCACCAACCGAGCAGAGTGGGTCGTATTCATTGTGTAGTATAATGTTGTCCCCATAATTTCACTGGTGTTGTTTGTTTTCCTTGTAGAGGCTTGTATAGTACCCAGTAGTTTTGGAGGGAAACAAAACCTTTAACTCACATCACAAATTTATGCATTTAATGCCAATGTCCCTCCCCCCCACTTGCTCAAGCCATAAGGTGTGTGTGCAATGGCAGACCCCATGGTCTTAGCCCAAAAGTTTGGTGTGTACACTAGCCTTGTGTTGGACCATTTATTCAAAAAGTGTGTACACATCAAATTATTGCAAACGAACTCTTGGGATATCGGTCGGTTTCAGTTCCGGTTGCAGTGTTGGCTCACAAACGATATATCCATGATTTTGACTATGTTTCCGGTGTTTTATCACAAATACCTGTACTCTGCAATAACTGAGAAAACACTGATTAATAGCACCGATATATAACAAAAGAGATAACGAATGAGCAGTATTCAATTGCAGTTTGATGTGGTGATCAAATACCCCCAAACTTATCTATTGCTCGTCCCGAGTAATACAAAAAATCCTAGCCTCACTTTCACAGGGAACGCGATTGCACTGAGCACGTGCAACAAGCCGTTAAACCTCTAGGTGTCCCTAATAGGAGGAGTGTTATCTCCTGAGGGTTTTCAGCGGATTACACCCACAAAATCCAGTTAAGTTAGTTACGGAGAAACTGTGGATTTAGATCCGAAAGTTAAGAATCAAAGGTAGAAGTTCTATCACTCAAACAAGAAACATTAAACCCAATATTTCACTCCTCACAATTTGTTTAACAAGCTAATATGCGTATTTTCGTGATTGTGCGGTAGTGTCGTCAGTGTTTTTTTAAGAAATTTGATTAGGGTCAACATGTCAAAGTTATGGACCAAGATAGACTTCTAAAGGATCACACGAGTTTGAAAGGAGTTAAGATTTTCTCAAGTTTTATTCGTCGGTTAGGTTTCAATTCAGAAATATATAGCAATTTTAACAGAGAACCAAAGTCTTATTTTTCACTCCTACCTTTCACCTGTTTTTGCTCATACACACCTTTCATTATCGTGCAAAATGTCTTAATAAATACAAAACCTTCATATCTCCGGGAAAAAACTGTTTTAACATAAGAAAATCGTCATCACCAAGATTATTCTCCCACACAGAACCGTTAGGACTTTTAACTTGGAGAGAACACTTACTTAGCATGTTATATCTGACGATTGGAAACTTAGAGAGCTTTAGGTCAATGACTCCCAAACCAGATGGTTTTAGGGCATTAGGTGTGGAGACACCCCAAGGACTTAATTACCCAAGTTACCAAGGCCACAAAACAAAAGACTCATTTTACTTAGAATTTTTGCATTCAGTGAAAACGGAGATATAACCAGCTTTTTCTTTTTAAATCTGAAGACGTTACATGTGATAAAGTGTGTACTTACTCCAACAAGGTTCTAGATGGGTTATTTTTCAGACTTCTAGCTTCTGCTCAAATTTCTATAAAGTTTCCTCATTTCTACTTCACCGTATGAACAATTCTTGATACTCTGCTTAACTCGGTCAAACCTGTTTGATCCTAAAGATGATTATCAAAAAAGTTATAGACATGTCAAACATTCATCATTTCCTTAAAAACATACGACACGTAAAAAAGTGTTATAAAAGATGCATATCGGCAATAGTTGAACAAACAGGAGGGTTATCTTTTAGGTTGTCAATCTCACAGCCAGAATTTAGTTATTTCTATCTTATCAGCTGAACCATCAGATTTTGAATCACAATTCCTCAGATAACCAACATAACAAAGTTTTTATAATTTTTCAAGAATTTTTCAATTTTTATAAATTTTTCAATTTTTCTATACAATGCAATACAAAAGCAGATATGACATGCAGCTATATGCCAAAGAAAATACAAAATGCTGAAATGCAAGAAATATGCAAATGAAAACTACATGCAGATACAAAATGACACCACCACCAAGCTTCGGCTCCACCCCCAAACTTGAGCCAGACGATGTCCTCATCGTCGCTTTGCTTTTCCTTTTCCCTTGCTGCCGCTGCATGCGTCATCCTGGTTGGCCAATATTTGGCTAAGTTGATCCTTAATTTCCTTGTTCTGATCTTTAATTTCTCTGTTTTGCCGGATCAACGTCTTGATGCCGCGTACTTCTATTCTGTGATGTTCGTAGGGATCCGTCGAAACGTCATCTCCCAAGTATATCTCGGATGAAGTCTGCGGGGCCGCATGCTCGCTGGGGTCAGTCGGGGTCCAAATTTGCTGCTCACTCCTAGGATTCGAGTACCCTGGCGAGATCATCTCCACTGGTATGGCAGGATACATCGATAAATAGGCAGTGAACTCGTCCCCATCCATGCAATGTCGGCAAATCTGCGTGATGAGGACGGGAAGCAATGATTTGTGCGCAGCCGCACTTTCCGTGCTCGTGGCAAAGAGCATGGTCGCCATGCAGAATTGATAGTCCCGGTCATCATACAATAGACTATGTGCCCCACCATCGCTGGAAACGAAGAAACTCGCGCAATCCCCTTGATATTTCTGTACACCCACCGACATGCCGTATAGGCGTTCCTATAGATTTGCTGGCCGTTCAACCCAGCATCACGAAGCTCACAATGGTTCCTCAGAACCGTCCTATACTGAACCAACTCTAGGGGCTTCAGATTGCCAGATCGCAATGGGATACCCGTGACATGGGAAATGGTTTCAATCGAGAATATCCTACGTCGTCCCAAAAAGTGCAATCTGACTCTATCCTGTAGCACCTCCCCATCACAAATCGCATCGTAGAATTCATCAACCAAATGCTCATAAGCACACAACCCTTCTACTCCATACATCAAGAATCCCCAACCCAGCTGTCGGATTGCGTCGCAAAAGTAATGTCCGAAGACATCGTATGAAAAAAGTGCGACAAAATTTTTCTCCAACACAAAAGGTGCCATTTCATGTCTGTGGGATTTCTCAGGAAATAAACAGTGTAAACCGAGGGGGGAGAAGAGGTCTTACAATGAGGAAGAAGGTGATCGGAGTTTGGAGAGGGTACGGCCGATCTCGCCGGAAAAGATGGGCAAGTCGCCGGCCGGGAACCGAGGGGGGAGCTAGGGTTTTGGGTGGTGGCTATGGGAAGAGGTGAGAAGGCTTTTAGATCTGTTTGAAGAGATGGGAAATGAAAGCTCGGGTTGTGGGCAGTGGGATTATAAAGGTCTATTTACAAACACACACACACACACACACCCCACACACACACACAATGCAAATATAGCAAATGTGCATATCTCCTTAAAAAAAACATTTAAAAACAGTCTCTTCCCGCCTAGAAATATCAGCACTCACCCCTAGTGGGTGAGATTTTATTAACAACTAAGAAGAAAACAAAAATCACTATATTTGCAATCTAACGACATGGTTAAAGAAGAAATTAACACCAGCCATAAGAAAATCTTGTCAATGTGATGCAATGGCTGGTAGAAAAAGAATATAAAGAATAAAAAGAAAAAGAAAAAGAATTTGTTAGTGGTCAATGAAGGGCATGGGTGTGCAAAAATGGGGGTTAGAAGATACTGAAGGTAAAAATGAAGTTTTGAGGCGGATAAAAAATTATTGTGTTCTGAATGAACTGAATTTTCAAGAATTTTGTGTGGAGTTTTAAAATCAGGTCCGTGTAAAAACTGGAGTTCATCCGCAAAAATTCCAGCAAAAGAGAGGTTTCTCGGATGCTCCCGACTCAAACTCACCAAGAATATCTAGTTCTTCAGCAAAAATTTCCTCAAAACTCGACAAGAAAGAATCAATTTCAGTATCGTCTCCCACCCTAACATTTTTCACTATCTTACACTCAGTATTTACACTCACTCCCAAGATGATTCTTTCCTCATCACATCCATACGTGGGTAGGTTCATATCATCAAAAGAAGTAGGTTCCTACCCTAATGTTTCTTCCGAAACAATATCACTAGGCGATACAAAAATTGTGGGTTCCTTATCATTAATCTTTTCCGATCTATCCCAACCATACCCGATAAATTCACAAGGTTCCTCCATTAAAATCAGAAAGCAAAAATCAGTCGAAGGACTTTCTTGTGTGTCTTGGTTGCACTCAGTCAATCCAGCTGTATCATCATCTATGAAATCATCTAAATCGATCACTTCAGTTGTTTTACTCGGGTGATTTCCTAACTGACAGATGTTTACACTACTGGGTTCCGATTGACTGTGCTCACTCCCTAGAATCCTTTCAGCTAAATGCTTCGCTTGTCCCTCTCTGCTAGCCAATGATTGGGCCTGAGCAAGAAATAATTGCTCAGACTGCTGTATGAACAGGGCTAACGCAGAAGCTGACTGATTCTCGACCGCGTTCATCACTTCAATTCCTTTTTCTAGAGCGGTCAACCTAGTATCAATCTCACTATCATACCCTACAGAAAATTCAACGTTTTCGGGTTGGAGGGGTTGTGATGGTGGTGATGCTAGAGCCATCATTCTGTCGACCTCTTTCTCCATATTTGCAATCAATTGGTCAATGTTTGAAGTTGGACTTGGTTCAGGAGTGTTAGGTGGGTGACCATTAAGAATTTGAAACGGTTGGTCACCCCCTAGAAAAGGACAATTATCATGAATGTGGGAAGAATCATTGCAATTTGAGCAAATGAGTTGGGATTGAGTATAAACAAAAGAATAAGAGTCGTGAAAAAATGAATTGTATTGTGTTCCACCCATATTAACAAGAATGCATAGATATCACAAAAGAATATCACTCCCCTAGCAGTCTACGGTTTTCTAAGTCAACTAGACCTGCTCAAGGACTTGATTGACGAAGTAAAACTATGTCGAGAAATAGGCTCAAGATATACAGATCATGAAGCCAGGTAAGTGCAAGAGATAAGAGGAGGTTTTCCGATGCTTTCGCGAAGGTCCTTAATTAAATAACCCTTTCTCTTTTGGCGGTTGAGCCGTTAACACTTGCCTAGACACCCCGTGAACGATATACCGTTAAGCAAAGTTCTAAACACAATTAACCTCTCCTAATGAGCGTGAAGTCCTTAGAGTCAAAGTATAATTGATTTTAATTTACTGAGGGTCTGCAAGAATGCAGTTTTGTGATTTGTGGGCTACGGAGAAAAGGTGATGAAATCCTTTACCGTATCATGTTTGATCATTTAGCCCTTATTTTCCGTATTTAAGATGCAATGCGCAATCAAATCAAAGAATTCAAGAAATCATGAAATTCAAATATTTCTTTTTTGGTTAAGTTTTAAGCGCGGGTTAGTTCTCTTTACAATTGATGGTAAAATTGTGCAAAGAATCCTGCAAAAGATAGAGAATTAGATTGCGTCGGATTCGAGAGGAGGTGTTAGGAAATACGTACCAAAAGGATTTGGTTTTAGAAAAACCCTTTGAAAGTGATCCAAGTCGTTGAATGTTTTGCTTGCGCGGGTCAAACTACCCGGATCTTTGGCACTAATCTTCCCCAATGTCATGTATTTGCATTTGAACCTCGCTACGCACGATCGCTTGTCGTAATTCCGCGAAAAACCTAAAATGTCGGAAAATACGATATTTAGTGTCAAAAGCGATACGAATGCCCCAATTCCTGCACACTCAAAATTATAAAAATCAAACAAAACCAAAAGAGCCAAAACACAGAACTAGAGATCACCAAAAAAGAAACAACCACAAACTCCTCAAATAGGTCGGCGACGCCGGATTTTTTCCCCCTGTCGCCGGATTTTTCAGAGGGTTAGGTGCAGGGAATTTTGGTGAAATCTCTAAACTATATTAGTGTTCTAAATGGTTTTACAGGATTTTTAAATTGAATTGCAGAGTGATAGCAGGTATATCAACAGAGAACAAATTGAGAGAAGTCCCAAAATTTCGTATTTTGTTAGTTTTTGCAAAAAATAAATTAGAAGTTAGTTTAGTTAGTAGAACCAGAAATAACAATATCTAATAACTACAAGTCCCCAGCAACGGCGCTAAAAACTTGTTGGGAATTCACCCGCGCGTGCAAACACGTATGTTACGGAAACGGATATGAAAATGATGGAAACGGATTGCGCACGCGAGATCGTTCTCGTTTTTCTATTTATAAACCGCAAGTGCACGGCACGTTGTAGCGAGCCGGCAAGCACGGGTCAATCCGCAGGGAATTAAGTATTAGGTATCGTAGTTTAAGGTTAACAAAATAATGAATTGGTTTTGTCACAAAAATTGTAAGAATACGGAAACAATGAAAAGCAATAAAAGGAGTTTAAGGAAGAATGGTTGTGGGTTGGTTCGGAAGCTCGAATCGCGACGTTTACCTCAATACTCTCTTGATCATGAGATTTCTGTTTGATCACTTACCGTTTGTATGTCCGCGCTTGGGGTATCAACACTAAACATGACGGTTAGCAAGCGTACCGCAACAACAAAAACACAAAGTGGTTAGCGAGAGCAAATGATTTTGGTGTTGAATTTTCTAAGTATTGGTGAAGGTATAAGTATACGAGACAAAGAGTTTGTCAAGCTTTCTATCACAAAATACCATATCCTACCTTATCAAACTTAACACCAAATAGATTTTAACTTCAACAATGAGAATGGGGGAAGGGAATGAATACGGCATATAAGGAGGTTACAAGTAACCATGTGTCAAAATACCGTATCATATCGATACATACACAATATTCAAGTTAGAATCGTAAATTTAGCGCATGAAACATAAATAAGAGGTGGAGGAGGCAAGGCCTTTCATCTCACTTCCTCACACACGCCACAACCAAAATGAAGATTAGTTTGTTTCTTCTTGGTTTAGCTTGAGGGTGAGTGATTTTCACTTGGTTTCTTCTTCTTCTTCCCTCTTGAAGCTCTCTTTGGAGAGCTTCATTAAGAAGGTTGAACAAGATACCAAATTCTTGTATCTCATTTCTTCAAGTGTTAATATATTGCAATTGTTGTTTCTTATATATTTACTTGCTTTCTTTTCATGCCTTCTTTTAGTCATGCTTAACTAACTCCTTATTTTGGTTATGGTGTGTGTGAGGAAGTGAGATAAAAGGCATTGCCTCCTCCACCTCTTATTTATGTTTCATGCGCTAAATTTACGATTCTAACTTGAATATTGTGTATGTATCGATATGATACGGTATTTTGACACATGGTTACTTGTAACCTCCTCATATGCCGTATTCATTCCCTTCCCCCATTCTCAATGTTGAAATTAAAATCTATTTGGTGTTAAGTTTGCTAAGGTAGGATATGGTATTTCCTGATAAAAAGCTTGACAAACTCTTTGTCTCGTATACTATATACCTTCACCAATACTTAGCAAATTCAACACCAAAATCATTTGCTCTCGCTAAACACTTTGTGTTTTTCTTGTAGCGGTGCGCTTTCTAACCGTCGTGTTTAGTGTTGATACCCCAAGCGCGGACATACAAACGGTAAGTGATCAAACGGACATCTCATGACCAAGAGAGTATTGAGGTAAACGTCGCGATTCGAGCTTCCGAACCAACCCACAACCATTCTTCCTTAAACTCCTTTTATTGTTTTTCATTGTTTCCGTATTCTTACAATTTTTGTGACAAAACCAATTCATTATTTTGTTAACCTTAAACTACGATACCTAATACTCAATTCCCTGCAGATCGACCCGTGCTTGCCGGTTCGCTACAACGCGCCGTGCACTTGCAGTTTATAAATAGTAAAACGAGAACAATCTCGTGCGCGCATTCCGTTTTCCACCAAAACACATCCATTTCCAAAACAATACACGTTTGCGCGCACGGGAGGATTCCCAACAAGTTTTTTTAACAAATGGTTGGTTGTCACGAAATTATAAAAGAACACGAAAACAAGAAAAGCTAGAAAACAAGTATAGAGAAGGAATGGTTGTGGCTTGGTTCGGAAGCTTGAATCACGACGTTTACCTCTACGCTCTCTTGGTTATGAGTTGTCCGGCCTTACCTTGATTCCGGCATGAAGCACGACTTGTCAACGCGGTTGCGGAGCACAAACCGTCAAAGTCTGATATTCGCCGCAAAGCACGAAACGAGTCCATTTTGGTCACTTACCGTTTGTATGTCCGCGCTTGGGGTATCAACACTAAACACGAGGTTTTGCAAGCATACCGTAACAATGAAAACACAAAGAGGTTGGTGAGAGCAAAAGATATTGGTGTTGAGTTTGCTAAGGGTTTGTGAAGGTATATAGTATATGAAACAAAGAGTTTGTCAAGCTTTTTATCACAACATACCATATCCTAGCTTAGCAAACTTAACACAAAATGGAATTTAAGCACCTGAAATATAAACAAGAGGTGGAAGAGGCAAGACCTTTCATCTCACTTCCTCACACACACCACAACCAAAATAAGGAGCTAGTTAAGCATGACTAAAAGAAGGCAAGAAAAGAAAGCAAGTAAATATATAAGAAACAACAATTGCAATATATTAACACTTGAAGAAATGAGATACAAGAATTTGGTATCTTGTTCAACCTCCTTAATGAAGCTCTCCAAAGAGAGCTTCAAGAGGGAAGAAGAAGAAGAAACCAAGTGAAGATCACTCACCCTCAAGCTAAACCAAGAAGAAACAAACTAATAAAAACTATGGTATAGTATATGCATGGTCTCCTTCTCCCTTGCCACCGATCTGCTATTTATAGGCCCAAAAGAAAATTAAGCAAACAATAAAAATAATCCGATGTGGCATCAAGGGAGGCACTGTGAAAATATGGGGCCCACTGGAGCCTCGGGAACCGAGCTCGCCGGAATTTCAAGGTGAGTCGCCGGCCACCAACCGAGCAGAGAGGGTCGTATTCATTGTGTGGTATAATGTTTTCCCCACAAGTTCACTGGTGTTGTTTGTTTTCCTTGTAGAGGCTTGTATAGTACCTAATAGTTATGGAGGGAAACCAAACCTTTAAGTCACATCATAACTTTATGCATTTAATACCCATGTCCCCCCCCACACTTGCTCAAGCCATCAAGTGTGTGTGCAATGGCAGCCCCCATGGTCCTAGCCCAAGAGTTTGGTGTGTACACAAGCCTTGTGTTGGACCATTTATTCAAAAAGTATGTACACATCAAATTATTGCAAACGAACTCTTGGGATATTGGTCGGTTTTCAATTCCGGTTACAGTGATGACTCACAAACGATATATCCGTGATTTTGATTGTGTTTCCGGTGTTTTATCACGAGTACATGCACTCTGCAATAACTGAGCAAACACTGATTAATAGCACCAATATATAACAAAAGAGATAACGAATGAGAGGAATTAAATTGCAGTTTTATGTGGTGATCAGTTATTTACGCTTAGCATGTTTACTTATGAGTAAATACATCGCGGCCTCGCCACGTCCACTTCTTCATACACTGGGAAGCGGGGCGTGACAGGTTTTTTTGGTGACCCATGCAGGTCAGTTCTGCATGAGGTTTGACCATGCATGTCAGTTCTACATAAGATTTGACCATGCAGGGTCAGTTCTGTATGGAATCATAAGCAATATATATCACAAGAATTATAAGAATCAACAACTATACATTCTTTGCATTTCAAAACTCTCCTAACCTTTCTTTTCTATCTAGGTTATGGATTCTTCCAACAACATGAGCACTAACGTGAACGGCAACACTCCATCACCTACAATACCACCACCCATTACCGTTGAGGACCTACTGATAAGATCAATGGCGTTCCTTGAAGCAACCAGGAGTCTAGTTAAGGGACAGCAGAAGCAGGCCGCTCTCTTTCACCAAGGACTGGTTCGCACTAAGGCAGCTTTAAGGGCAGCTCATGGTTATATCAAGAAGAAGAAAAGGACACCTTCAGCAAAAACTTGCTATTATTGTAAGAAACTCGGACATGAAGTGAAAGACTGCAGGCGTGCAAACTTCTTGTGCTTAGTTTGTGGCACATCCACTCACAGCATTGGCCTCATAGACGCAACCCAGCTCCAGTACACATAACAGCCATCCAGGCACATACACTTCTTCTTACTTTACTCGCTCCATCTCCACATGGACCTCCTGCATAGCCTCCTCGTCAATTCCATCGAGCACTGAGGAACATGCCTCGAGGGAAGAGAATCATACCCCAAGGACAGAGGAATATGCCTCCAGCTAAGAGGAATGTACCCCGGTGTCAGGCTTTCACTTTAGCGACCGTGGAAACCGAATCTATAAGTCAAGGTAACACTGGTAAATCCTTTCCCATCTTTCAGCCTTTTCAAATTCTTACATCCTTTCGTTCTTTCAAACATTTTTCTGGCCTTTTCAGTACCATATCAGTAGTTCTTTCACCACCACTATAATCAAATTTTTCTTGAATCTGTTACAACTTCCTTCTATAAATTTCGAGGACAAAATTTTATAAGGAGGGTAGAATGTAACGACCCTAAATTTTCTGTACAAAATTTTCTTCTTAAAGTATAGAAAGGAGTTTGCAAGCCTGAGCACAATTTAAAAGTTATTCTTGTTTAAGAATAGAAAGAAAACACTTGTAGCTCATTGGTAAAGCCTTACACTGTTGTGACGTAGCCCCTATGTTCGAATCCCATCAGCTATATATTATTTTTCAGAATTTTCTATTAAACTTTTTGAAAGCCCAAAAGTTTACACGTGCACTGCACACAAGAACTGAAAAGTCAGAAAAACAAACACGTGAAAAATATGTGTACACTAATGAGGACACATGGCACCAATCCAGAGCCCAACCCCCTCACAACGGCTGGTGAGATTCGCTTTTGGCCCGGCAGCGCCGGGCCCAACCGTAGGTAATGTCCTCATTTTCTGCACACAAGTCGTTTGGCCTACCCCCACTACTCATGGTCTGTTTATTTTCCCTGCAATTATCTAGAGAATTAAAATTTAGCTTTAAATCTCATTTTTAATGTTTTTTAATTCTTTCTTTCAATTCCAAAACCCTAATTTCATCCTATAAATACAACCTCATACCCTAGCTCTCTTCATTCTGAAATCTATTGCCAAAATTCTCAAAAAATTTCTAAGTCTAAGAAGAGTACAAGGGAAGTTAGCCCTAGGTCAAATTCCGGCGAGGATTCGAGATGTTTCCGGTAACCCCGCGATTCCACGAAGGCTACTACCCTCATCCTCTACCTCCCATCTCTCCTTTAAACTTGTAAGTCCCACCCCCTTCTTCTCCTTCTACTAAAAAAGTTTCTTTTCAAAACTTGTCGGTAAGTAGAGTTACACCGACATTTGTTTCTAACACCTTTGAAAACCACAATTCTTCTTAAGAATGACTTGTACTCATGTTTAGACCTTACTTGTAATCATTAAACAACTATTTAGAAACAAGTTTCACTCTAAAACTCCATGTTAATTAACTTTAATTAAGCTTTTACGTTTAAATACCATGAAGTTTATATTCGTTACCTTTTAAATATTTTGCTTAGCATACCTTTAGAAAACTTCACGAGGTAATGACCTACCTCTCACATACACACATATTGACATAGTACGATTCTCTTGAGACATAACTTTTATGGAAAAATACGACTTTTCATCAAAATACCTTGAACTATAAAAAAATGTTTTCTTCGAATTGTGTTATCAAATTCTTTGTGATTATACCTCTACAACCCATTTTGGGGAACCCGGTTTGGATGGTGTGGATTATCGCACATCATCGAGAATAGTAGAGTGAGATGCAGACCTCCTCACGGAGCATACGGTCTCGAAAGAATTTTAATACGATTTTTAAGAAAAACGAGATTTTCTAATTAATAATAAAATTAATTTTTAATATTATATAAATATTATCAAACCACATATTTTCAAGTTATAATAAATTACATTTTTTCTAGAAAATAAACGAATAACAAGTTTCATTAAAATACCATCAAGTATCATTCAAGACAAGTTTTACATTAAAATACTTGAAGTATTCAAGCTATGTATATTTTCACTAATATACATCATTCTCTAAAATTCACATTCATGAAAATTCTAAATACGATTAGTAATTACTCGAGATTTATTTTGAAAGTATAAAATATATTTCATAAAACCCCTTTGAGTTATATAAAATTACATATAAGGGCTTTAGTAAATATAGGTTTAAGCAGAAACCGTTCTTTTGAGCCCCAAGTAGCCGGAGAATGTGAGTGCTTGCCTATTTAATCTAGAAAACTTAACGGGGTTATCAATGGTAATTGTCTTGGAAAAAGACACAAATCCTGCCGTCTATGTGCAGCAGTTACCGATAACACCCAAACCTAATTCAGGATCCAAATCTGTTTTAAAGTGCTTGACTCAAGCCTGAGTCCAATCAATCTGAATCCAATTCAATATGAATCTAGTTCAACAAGAATCTAATATACCAAACATGTATACTTGAACTTGAACCTGAATACCGGAACAATATCAAAATGCAACTTGACTCGACTTGACCGAACCATGGCTATATCTTGACTTGCTTACATGATTACCTGTTTACATCCTGAATATTTTTACATGAACAACTTATACTATGTTCTCGGAAAGTATGATAACTACAAATCAATACAATATACATTACGGGGTTTTAACGGGGTAGACTGGTACGGAAAGTATTAAAAGTGGTACGAGACGGTTACTATAATACGTCTAACCTGAACATCCATCGCCGTTGTCCCGTGGCTTGACGGGGCCTTGTATTCCGTATACCATAGTCCACGGGATAGTTGGACTCCTCTCGTATACACCGATACATTCTGTACCAAACTATAAACAACTACGTTAGTATAATAAAGATTTATCTGTACAATTATAAGTTCTATTCTCTTTACTTATGATATTCTATTCTTTCTTTGGGACTTACCGAGCACTAGTTCGCTGACGACATTCCTATCTATTTTTCTTTCTTTAGAATGTTCGTTAGAAGGAAAGGACCTTCAGGAGACAGAGCCCAGCCAGGACGATTTGGAGCAGTTCACAGAGGAGCCAGACTTCTAGGTTTTTACTTGTGATTTTCTTTTCTTTAATATGCCATTTGTTAAGGCATTGCTTTCTATCAGTGTACTTTTCTTTTCAGTTGTATGTAAATAATGAATGATAATGAAATTTGTTGTTTATATTACATCTCTTATCATTCTTGTGCTTTCATTTATATATTGCTTATCTACGCTTAGTGAAAGTGTATGTTAGCACCACCAGTGGGTTTTACTAGCATCAAGCATGTCATTTTTAAAATTTTTGGGGTGCTAATCTACACTAACCAAGTTCTTTAACTAGATGATTAGGGTTTAAATTAGATATCTAAAACTTTACACTAAGCTAAGAATGTTATAACCTTTGTAGACCATGTCCTTCTCTTTTAAACCTCCGGGTTGCAGTCCACGCGACTCCACTAGGCTCCACTTGAGGTTTGAACGAGCCTCCTTCGTGATTTTTATGCCGAAGATGATCCACCTGAAGCTCACTAGCTCAAACTACCTCTTCACTAAAATCTCATTAGTGAAGACAACACACCACATCAAAGTGTTAATCTAGTATGGGATGGTGAAGTAGGGGTTATGAAAGCTCACTAGGGTTCTCACAAGCTCAATGATTCACATCACATGTGAGGGTTTTGAGCTTGGAGATGAGGTGAGGAAAAATGGAGATGGCTAGAGAGCAAGGAGATCAAGAAAATGGCCAAGTGTAGAATGAATGTAAAGAATGGCTCTCTTTTGAGCTCACTTATTCAAGCATTGAATTCTTTGCAATAAGAAATTGCAACCATGCTTGAAAAGTGAGTCAAGACTAATATAAAATGATAAAGCCCATGCTTCACACCATACTCAAAATATCTCCACAATTTACACCTCATTTTCTATTTTTCAAAAAAAATAAAAAATACATGTCATGCTTCATATAATACACACACACACATATCAAATATATATATATATATATATATATATTAAGAAACATAATTAGTGAGCTAACAATATTAGTTAACATATAATTATATCAAATATAAATATATATCAAATTATTAAATCAACACTTAATTTAATAATCCGGTTATATCACATATGATCGGCTAATATCATTTATCTGTATATCACATTATCAAATCAACACTTGATTCGATAATCTGGTAATATCACATATAACCTAACTGATAACAAATAACCGCCAGATTATTCAATCAGGCCTCCCGCATATATCAGCATATGTGCCCTACTTCGTTTCGCTTGAACCAGGAAATTTCTGTGTGGGACTCTAAAGACTCGTCAATACGCCAGCAGTAGGTGATGATCACATCAGTCACCCACAAGCCGTCAGCAGTACTAGCTGGACGTAACGGCTACCCGGGTATTAAGCGATTAGAAGATCAACAAGCAAGCTTGACCAAAATCTCATGAAGCCTATAAGTAACACTTACCGTACAATCCGGTCTCTTCGTCTGATATGTCACATATCAAGTCTAGGAGTGGTAACGTCAAACCCCAGTAACTTGATAAGTCATGCCGATGTACGGCTCATAACGGTTCGAGAAATTACTTATAACTTTTACTAGGAAATCTTATCAGCAGCCCTGGCCAAGGACTTCCAGTTATAGCCAATCGAGCATAGCGCAACATCAACTCCCAATATCGGGAGAGACGAAACCCCTCCTATCGCTCACTGCCTCCATGTGACTCGGAACTGTACCCAAAATCCACCTGTTTGCACAACTCCTTTGAGCCGTGGTAGGGAGGAAATCAAAGCACGGTAGGAGCCACACAAGACTCTATAACAATCTCAGGTCTACAGACTAACATGTACCAGTATCACCTGAGAACTTCTATCTGACGATAGGTACAATACCAACTGGGAGTTCTCGGTGAGTCCTATTAGGTGTACCCATTCTCTAATGAGCACTTGTGTACAATATTTGATGTCACACACCAATGGTTGTGGGATCAACCATCGCCTCATATAGGGTCAAGAAACGTACACACTAGTCTACTCTGGAACATTGATGCCCTGTCACGATATCCTCTCGACTAGGAACTGTTTAAAGGATGTACTTGTGGACCACCCTGTCCCCACTAGTATGATCTGCATCATAGTCCTGGTAGTCAAGTATATATCTTAAGGGCTTTATCAACATGTGAGAGAGAGACAGTATAATAATACCAGTCAACATATTAAGATAAGGGAAACCAGATAGCATACTATCATGTTGAGCAAGAAAGTCCTCTATATATATGTCCAACCATCCACTATAATATATATCAATGTACAATAATGGCCTCTGGGGCATACATATTCCTAACAATCTCCCACTTGCACTAAAGTCATGTGTTGTAGTATCTCATACTCAGCATCCCAAAAAGTCTCTCAAACTGCGTCTGGAGGAGGGCCTTTGTGAATGGATCCGCTACGTTGTCTTTCGTGTCAACTCTCCGGATCTCGATCTCCTGGCAATCTACTATCTTCCTGATCAGGTGATACCGCCTAAGAATATGTCAGGATCTCTGATGGGACCTGGGTTCTTTGGCTAAAGCCACAGCTCCATTGTTATCATAATACACGGGTATTGGATGCTCAATGGATGGAACCACATCAAGTTCAGCAATGAACTTCTTTATCCAGATAGCCTCTTTGGCAGCATCGTTGGCAGCGATGTATTTAGCCTCCATCGTCGAGTCTGCTACGGTATCTTACTTAGAACTCTTCCAACATACCGCCACTCCATTGAGGGTGAAGACAAAACCCAAGACCGACTAACTATCGTCCTTATCACTCTGGAAGCTTGAATCGGTAAAGGACTCCACCTGGAGTTCACCGTTACCATAAACCAAGAACATTTCTTTAGTGCTTCTCAAGTACTTAAAAATGTTCTTCACAGCTGTCTAATGGTTTTCCCCATGATCTGATTGATACCTACTCACTACACCTAGTGAGTAAGTTACATCTGGTCTGGTACATAATATCGCATACATGATAGACCCGACTCCGAAGCATAGGGTATCCCTTGCATGCGAGCCCTTTCCAAATCAGTCTTGGAAGACATCTCTTTGGAGAGAGTGATTCCTGAGCAAGCGGGTAAATTTCTACGCTTAGAATTTTCCATACTAAACCTCTTTAGTATGGTGTCTATGTACCTGGATTGGGACAATCCCAACATCTGTTTAGATCTATCTCTAAAGATCTTCCCCAGAATGCAGGAGGTATCACCAAGATCTTTTATGGAGAACTTGTGTGATAAGAAGAGCTTGACCGAGTGTAGAAAAGGAACATCGTTTCCTATCAAGAGTATGTCATCCACATACAATACGAGGAAGACAACCTTACTCTCTACTACCTTCTTATATATACATGGTTCATCTACATTTTTGAAGAAGTCAAACTCTTTGATAGCTTCATCAAAACAGATGTTCCAACTCCGCGATGCCTGTTTAATCCGTAGATGGATGTAAGCAGCTTGCATACTTTTCCGCTGCTCCCACTGTCTATGAATCCCTCTGGCTGTGTCATGTACATGCTCTCTTCTAAATCACCATTTAGAAAAGAGATCTAGACGTCCAACTTCCAGATTTCATAGTCATGGTATGCAGCAATGGCAAGTAGGATCCTGATGGACTTAAGCATAGCGACAGGAGAAAATGTTTCATCATAGTCGACTCCAGGTCGTTGACGAAAACCTTTAGCAATAAGTCTAGCTTTGAAAGTCTCAACTTTTCCATCTACATCAAGTTTTTTCTTAAAGATCCACTTGCTCCCGATGGGTTTAACCCCTTCAGGAGCAACTTCCAAAGTCTATACTTTGTTGGTATACATGGATTCCCTCTCAGATCTCATAGCATCCAGGCATTTCACAGAGTCTCCACTCGTGATGGCCTGCTCGAAACTAGTTGGGTCATCATATTCCATGATGCAATCCTCACTCCCACCGTCTACGAGAAAACTGTAGTATCTTTCAGGTGGATGAGGAACCCTACTAGATCTGCGGAGTAGCTGGGGTTCGTTGGGTTCTATTGGATCCTCTGGTTCCACCAAATCATCAGTTCTAGTTTGTGTTGCTGGAACTTCTTCCAGTTCTACCTCATTACCACTAATTTCTTTCACAAGAAATTCCTTTTCTAAAAAGGTGGCATGTTGAGAAACAAACACCTTTTATTTCCCAGTGTGGTAGAACATATATCCATATGAATCCTTTGGATATCCCATAAACTTGCACAAAACAAACCTTGCCTCGAGCTTGTCTGGATTTTGCTTTTTAATATAGGCCAGACAACCCCATATCTTAACTCGTTTAATAGATGGTCTCTTCCCATTCCATATCGCATATGGAGTGGTAGGCACAGATTTGGTCGGAACCTTATTCAATAGATATGTGGCTGTCTCAAGCGCATAACTCCAAAAGGAAATAGGTAACTCACCAGTACTCATCATAGAGTGCACCATATCTAATAGGGTGCAATTTCTCCGCTCCGATACACCATTGTGCTGTGGTGTATACGGAGGAGTAAGTTGATAGAGAATCCCATTCTCTTTTAGATAATCACGGAATTCCGTGCTCAAGTATTCTCCTCGCCGATCAGATCGAAGGATTTTAATACTCTTACCCTTCTGGTTCTCTACTTCGTACTTATATTTCTTGAATTTCTCAAAAGCTTCAGACTTGTGTTTCAACAAGAACACGTGTCTGAATCTTGAGAGATCATCGGTGAATGATATAAAGTACGAGAAACCATTCCTGGCATGAGTAGACATAAGACCGCATACATCACTATGTATCAGTCCCAAGAGTTCAGTAGCTCTTTCTCCGTTTCCAGTAAACGGAGTTTTGGTCATTTTACCTTTGAGACATGAATCGCAAGTTTCATAAGATGTAAATTCGAACTGATTCAAATATCCATCTTTATGCAACTTAGCTAGCCTTGTCGCATTGATATGACCTAGTCTACAGTGCCACAAGAAGGTTTCATTCATTTTTGAACTTTTCCTCTTATGTGTGTTCTGTACGTTTAGAACTGTGGTTTGATTCAGAACGTATATACAGTTACACAACGTACCAAACCCAATCAACACTTGATTTTGGAAAATGTTCATAAAATTATCCTCTAATGTGAAATTATATCCTTCTTTAGATAGCAAAGAAACCGATATAATATTACACATCATTTTTAGTACGTAATAACGGTCCTTCAGAATCAATGTATTACCAGTTGGTAATACAAGATGATATTCGCCAACTGCCTTGGCTGCAACAATTGCACCATTCCCTACCGTTAGAGATTTATCACCCTTTCCCAATTCTCTGCCTCTCTTTAGCCCGTATAATAAATTACATACATGGTCGTATAATAAATTACATATGTGGGTCCTGATCCGGTATCTAATACCCATGACGTAGAACAAAATGAGAAACAGTTCTCGGTAACGAACACACCCGAAGAAGATGCATCAGCATGCTCTTTCTTCGTTCGGGTTGCGCGGGAATCCTGATATTCCCCTATTCCTAAGGAACCAACATTCTCCAGCTCATTATAATAAGCGGGTTCGGTCAATACATCCATATTATTATCTTGATTAAGGCGTGTCATTGGTCGCTACCTGGAGAGAGAGAGAAAGAAACGCTTTAGCATGCGCTCTTTGCAAGATTAGATTGGTTATTATCTTATCTAATCAGGATGGCTCCCACTGTTTTTATCAAATCTTCCTTCAAACCATAAAAGGTAAGATTATCCAGGATTAATTACATTCTACAAGTTCGCTAACCGGTCAGCCAGGCCAGTGTCGATACTCCGAGGGAGGTTCCCCGTGCTTTCACACGAACCTAATTAAAATAAACCTCGTTTCCCCATAGGCATAACCCCTTTGACACCTTTCTAGACACCTACTGGATTAGCTAATTGTAAGGTGCAAAACTCTCCTAGGAGTAACTCTTACTCGCAGTGGGTATCGGGATCCAACTATTTTATAGAGGTACGCAATCTTATTGCAAATTTCAACACTTAAAATTCCCGATATCTGTTTTTACCCCTAGCGACTTATGATCTTGGCTATAGTCAACAAATCATAAGCGCTAGCCAAGTTCTACCCATCATTTTGTGATTGAATTAAACCCACTATTATGACCCTTGGCTAAGGTCAACAAAACCGTACGACTACCCTAATCCAATCGCATCTCATGCTGCAGATAAGCAATAATCGGCTATCGCACACTGCGCCTTGGCTATGGTCAACAAATGCAGCGCGAATACTAAATAGTACTTATCTGAAATGACGGAGGGCTATAACTGGTTTTGAAGAAAACCTTTAACGTAATGAACTTGATATCGTTGTAGAATCTAGTGGAATTTGAAAAGGAGTGTTTTTTTAGGCTTTTGCTAGTTTTGCTAAAGAGGTCACTCCCGGTGAAGGGATCTCGGCTCTTTCCTCATCGAATGAGGTGCTAGATATTCATCAAGGAATACCACTATGCAAAGCAAGAACTAGAAAGGCTATCAAAAACAAAACCGAGTGGGTTGTAGCATTTGCTAGTTTCTCTAAAGAGGTCACTCCCGGTGAAGGGATCTCGGCTCTTTCCTCATCGAATGAGGTGCTAGATATTCATCAAGGAATACCACTTTACAAAGCAAGAACTAGAGCTACCATTTTTGAAAATATCGATTCCACAACATCTTTAGGTTTCTTTTCTTTTCATTAATCTCGTTAATGAAGTCCCATCATTTAATGTTTCCCTAAACATCACAGAAAAATGAAACGAAAATAGAACGTACCCTTATGCCATCCGCATTCGCTACGAAGCCCCGTCATGCACCGTTAGGTTACTTAACTAACGGCAGAGCGGGGGCTGGACTAGCGCGGGTGCAAAACATAAGGAACATTTATTATATATCATATATATAATACAGCATTCGTCTCACACAGTTATATGATCTCATCACAGAACCAAGCAGCAGAAGATAACATATGACATATTGGATATACTAGGAGGTTCGTGTTTTAAATTCAGCCAGTAATGAAAAACACGGATTCCACCGTCGTGATGAATAGCCAATCCCACATCCCTAGACCCCCTACGAGAGCGGCAAGTAACCCTGCCAATTCAAGAGTTAGGAGACCCGGTCTTGACTCCTCGAGACGGTCTCCCACTGGACTCTAGAACCCGGTCACTTATGCTCTCGCCTTAGGTCTATCCTAATGCAGAAAAGTAAATAATATACATCAATGGTGACATCATCCTCAACCCGGAAGTGTCCAAATAAAAGAATATTACATACAAATTTTACATGAATGAAAATTGAAAAACTCCCATCTCACATAAAACCCCCAGCTATTCAATCACGACGATCCAATATAACATATCAGCAACACATAATATCACATATCATCAACGTAAGTAAATACACGTATCCCGAATTCTGTTGATATATAGCAACGAGATTTGGGATAACCCACATATTGCACTTACGGTCGCAGAAAAGAAATGAAAAACTATAATAATTAGAATCTGCATTATCCTTAGACATCATAAACCCAGAATATCTCATTTTCCAGATTTCATGCCTAACCCTATAAACCTTGCATTTTAGTCTCATATCGAAAACACTTTTCAATAACTTAGTCGGGTAATTCAACATGATTCCCGACTACCCGATCAAATACTCGTCGGGAATATTAGTAGATGGCCGTACCCCCGATGTCATCGACCAAGTGCACTTAAGCGGAACACCGTGGCCGCGAGCACCCGAGTGGATGCTATTAGCAACGGGGTACTCCTATAGTCACTTGGATGGGGTAATGGGGTGAGGCTATCTAGTAAAGTTATCCAGCGAGTATCCACGTACTATACACGATTATGATGGAGTTTCGATCCAAATCGAAACTTCATGGCAATCGATCTACCGAGACTAAAACACTAGATTTATAATCACTAACTGGTTTTATCAAAACTAATTAAATGTGGATTCCAACCATTGCATCATATATCAAACTTAAACCCAAAACGATGTAAAAATTACGACTACGAAACACTCCGATTAGCCCTAACAGAATTTTTAACATCACATGCAAACTTAGCCAATCAAACATAACCTGAAACCCCAAAACCAACACTCCAGAACACCCAAAAAATACGAAGCTAAAATAATGTAATGGGCTGCCGGGCCGACCAAAACATGGTTCTCACTGGGTCAATTTATAAATTATGGCCTCGAATTTCTCTAGTGTTCTAGTTACATCTCATGTAAGCTTCTGCAATTATTTAAAAAAAATTTAGAGACTATTTTAAATTCGAAAGAAACTTGGTTTTCGTTTTTCGGAGTTGTTTCGTTTTCATAATTCTACAAACATTGTCTAATCTTCTAACTTTGGCTCTGATACTATGAAAGTGTATGTTAGCACCACCACTGGGTTTTACTAGCATCAAGCATGCCGTTTTTAAAATTTTTGGGGTGCTAATCTACACTAATCAAGTTCTTTAACTAGATGATTAGGGTTTAAGTTAGATATCTAAAACTTTACACTAAGAGAAGAATGCTACAACCTTTGTAGACCGTGTCCTTCTCTTCTAAAGCTCCGGGTTGCAGTCCACGTGACTCCACTAGGCTCCACTTGAGATTTGAACGAGCCTCCTCTGTGATCTTCGTGCCGAAGATGATCCACCCGAATCCCACTAGCTCAAGCTACATCTTCACTAAAATATCATTAGTGAAGACAACATATTGCATCAAAGTGTTAATCTAACGTGGGATGGTGAAGTAGGGGTTATGAAAGCTCACTAGGGTTCTCACAAGCTCAATGATTCATATCACATTGAGGGGTTTTGAGCATGGAGATGAGGTGAGGAAAAATGGAGAGGGCTAGAGAACAAGGAGATCAAGAAAATGGCTAAGTGTAGAATGAATGTAAAGAATGGCTCTCTCTTGAGCTTACTTATTCAAGCATGGAATTCTTTGCAATAAGAAATTGCAACCATACTTGAATAGTGAGTCAAGACTAATATAAAATGATAAAGCCCATGCTTCACACCATACTCAAAATATCTCCACATTTTACACCTCATTTTCTATTTTTCAAAAAAATAGAAAATGCATGCCATGCTTCATATAATACACACACACACACATATCAAATATATATATATATATATATATATTAAGAAACATAATTAGTGAGCTAATAATATTAGTTAACATATAATTATATCAAATTATTAAATCAACACTTGATTTAATAATCCGGTTATATCACATATGAACGGCTAATATCATTTATCTGTATATCACATTATCAAATCAACACTTGATTCAATAATCTGGTTATATCACATATAACCTAACTGATAACAAATAACCGCCAGATTAGAATACGGTATCACATACCCGTATTCAATCAGGCTCCCCGCATATATCAGCATATGTTCCCTACTTCGTTTCGCTTGAACCAGGAAATTTCTGTGTGGGACTCTAAAGACTCGTCAATACACCAGCAGTAGATGATGATCACATCAGTCACCCACAAGCCGTCAGCGGTACTAGCTGGACATAACGGCTACCCGGGTATTAAGAGATTAGAAGATCAACAAGCAAGCTTGTCCAAAATCTTATGAAGACTATAAGTAACACTTACCGTACAATCCGGTCTCTTCGTCTGATATGTCACATATCTAGTTTAGGAGTGGTAACGTCAGACCCCAGTAACTTGATAAGTCATGTTGATGTATGGCTCATAACGGTTCGAGAAACTACTGATAACTTTTACCAGTAAATATTATCAGCAGCCCTGGCTAGGGACTTCCAGTTATAGCCAATCGAGCATAGCGCAACATCAACTCCCAATATCGGGAGAGACGAAACCCCTCCTATCGCTCACTGCCTCCATATGACTCGGGACTGTACCCAAAATCCACATGTTTGCACGACTCCTTTGAGCCGTGGTAGGGAGGAAATCAAAGCACAGTGGGAGCCACACAAGACTCTATGACAATCTCGGGTCTACAGAATAATATGTACCAGTATCACCTGAGAACTGCTATCTGATGATCGGTACAATACCAACTAGGAGTTCTCAGTGAGTCATATTCGGTGTACCCATTCTCTAATGAGCACTTGTGTACAATCTTTGATGCCACACACCAATGGTTGTGGGATCAACCATCGCCCCATACAGGGTCAAGAAACTTACACACTAGTCTACTCTAGAACATCGAGGCCCTGTCTCGATATCACCTCGACTAGGAACTGTTTAAAGGATGTACTTGTGAACCACCCTGACGTCACTAGTATGATCTGCATCATAGTCCTTGAAGTCAAGTACATATCCTAAGGGTTTTATCAACATGTGAGAGAGAGACAGTATAATAATACCAGTCAACATATTAAGATAAAGGCAACCATATAGCATACTATCATGTTGAGCAAGAAAGTCCTCTATATATATGTCCAAGCATCCACTATAATATTTAGTGTGTTTACATCTGAGTAAATACGTCGCGGCCTCACCACGTCCACTTTTCCATACACTGGGAAGCGGGGCGTGACAATTGCAGCACCCTTGACCAAGCTCATACGTAAAGATGAAGCATTCATGTGGTCAGAAGCATATGAACAAGCTTTTCCAGAATCAAATCAAGATTAACATCTGCTCCTATTCTTGTAATACCGGATCAATCTGGAGGTTTCGTTGTGCATTACGATGCTTCCGGTAAAGGATTAGGATGTGTTCTACACCAGCATGGAAAAGTTATAGCTTTTGTATCAAGACAGCTGAAAGTTCATGAGCGCAACTATCCAACGCATGATCTGGAGTTGGCAGCCATTATCTTTGCACTTAAGATTTAGCGCCATTATCTTCTCAGAGAAAGAGTGGATATATACACTGACCACAAGAGTCTGAAGTATGTATTTACTCAGAAGGAGTTAAACATGCGGTAGAGAAGATGGCTAGAACTCATGGCGGACTTCGACATCAACCTTCAGTATCATCCTGGGAAGGTGAATGTAGTTCCTGATGCACTTAGTCGCCAACCATTAGCAATGAATCTCACCGCTCAGTGGAAGCTTCGGCAGGAATTGCATGGATTGGCGATCGAAGTAGTTATGCCAGGTAACGCTTCGTATTTGATGAACTTACAATTCCAGTCTACTATTGTCAATCAGATCAAGGCAGCTCAAGCCAGCGATGCCAAGTTACAAAAGATCCAAGAACAAGTAGAAAGTGGACTTCGAACCGATTTCATCATCCACGAAGATGGATCTTTGAGATATGGAAGTTGACTATCTTTGAGATATGGAAGTTGACTATGTGTAACAAATGGCCCAGTTTGAGAAGTTGATGAAAGAAGCACACAGCTCTCCTTATTCTGTACACCCCGGTGGTACCAAAATATACAAGGATCTACGGCAACACTGCTGGTGGAATGGAATGAAGCGTGAAGTAGCCAGAAGCGTAGCCAAGTGTTTGGTGTGTCAGCAAGTAAAAGCTGAACATCACAGGATTGCTGGACTACTTCAGCCGTTACCAATCCCAAAATGGAAATAGCAGCACATTACCATGGATTTCGTGACTGCACTTCCTCGCAGCACGAAAGGTAACGATGCAGTATGGGTTATTGTGGATCGACTTACCAAGTCGGCTCACTTTATTCCCTTTGGAGTTGGTCAATCTATCGAGACGTTAGCAAAGAAGTGTATGGAGGTAAGCATGAATCTAAAGTAAGATTTAACCTCAATATGTACTGTATTTTGATACCCATGAACTCATACAGGAAATTGTGAGATTACATGGAGTACCAGTTTGCATCGTCTCCGATCGTGATACCAAATTCCGATCACAGTTTTGGCAGAGTCTGCAAGCTAGCCTGGGAATGAGTCTGAACTTCAGCACGGCTTACCATCCACAAGCGGACGATGGTCAGAGCGAACAATTCAGATTCTGGAGGACATGCTAAGAGCTTGTATGTTAGACTTTGGAGGTTCGTAGGAAGATCACCATACCTTGTGGAGTTTTCATATAACAATAACTATCAGGCAAGCATTGGAATGGTATCATTCGCAGCACTCTATGGACGAAAGTATCGATCGCCATTAAATTGGGACAACATCGAAGATCGTGAACTCCTTAGACTAGATATGATCGTGGAAACTGTGGACGTAGTTCGCACGATCAGGAAAAGAATGCGCATAGCCCAAAACTGACAAAAGCATTGGGCTAATACAAAGCGGCGATATCTGGAGTTCCAACCTGGAGACCGTGTTTTCTTAAAGATCTCTCCAAACCGAGGAGTGGTCCGCTTTGGAAAAAGGGGTAAGCTAAGTCCAAGATATATAGGACCGTTCGACATTCTAGAATGAGTTGGAGAAGTGGCATACCGTCTAGCACTACCACCCTCATTGGAAGGAGTGCACAACATATTCCACATATCTCAGCTACGAAGATATGTGAGTGACCCCAGCTATATACTTGATCACTCTGAGCACACAGTCCAAACTGACCTTACTTGCAAGAAACAACCCGTTGAAATTGTAACAACCCTAACTTTTCTATACAAATTTTTTTCTTAAAGTATAGAAAGGAGTACCGTAGTCTGAGCACAAGTTATAAATTAAATTTGTTTAAGAACAGCAAGAAAACACCTGTAGCTCATTGGTAAAGCCTTGCACTGCTGTGACATAACCCCTGTGTTCGAATCCTCTCAGCCACATATTATTTTTGATGATTTTTCTTTTAAACTTCTTAGAAGCCCAAAAGTTTACACGTGCAATACACGTAAAAATGAAACGTCTCAAAAAATCAAACATGTGGAAATTGTTAATTAAGCGATCTAAGACACGTGGCCCAAATCCAGAGCCCCACATCCCCAAGACGACCGGCGAGATGCCTCTATTGGCCGGCGTCGTCGCCCTCCCCCCCCCTCCCCCCCACCCCGTCCCAAATACTTCAAAAATTTTACACTAATACCCTTTAGCCTACCCTATTAACCCTAGTCTATTTGTTTTCCATGCACATTAACAAAGAATTAAAATGAGCTTTAAAACCAAAATTTAATGCATTTTTAATTCTCATTTTAATTCCCTAAACCCTAATTTCTTCTATAAATATCACTCTATACCCTAACCCTCTTCATTCTAAATTCAATGCGCTCCGATACCAACAAAACCATGTCACGCCCTATTTCCCAAAATACGGAATACGAGGGTGATTAAGCCAGCCATGCTCTTATGGTCAAGGAATAAGCATGTCGTAGTCACACTTTGGTTTCTGGCAGTACATGGTAGCAGTAATAAAACACAGATAATGAGATAATACAGTCACTAAAACTATCAGGTGAAAAGAAAACTGAGCGCTACAAATACAACAACTAACCAGTAATGAAAGGAATGATAGGGCCGGCTCACTGATCTAGATATCCACGATCTCCTCGAAGTCAGACGGGTCCACTTCTTCCACTCTGAGCATGCATACTCAGGTCGTCAAAGCTACACAATAGCAATATATATATATATATATATATATATATAAATATATGTATGTATGTATGTATGTAATATTTGCAACGATGATAAACATGATGCAGTAAGCATTGAGTAATAACATGAGCATGAAGTAACCGGTACATGTAATGGTAAAGCATGTGTATCAAATCAATAATCAATGTAATTTTCTGCCAGTCTCTAAATCTCAAGGTCTAAGTCACTAAATCTATCGTTAGTCCGAGTATGAGCATCAACCACCACAGGAGTATTCTCAATCCAAGGTTAAGCCCTAGGGGCAAGGAAACACGCACCGGCATCCTACTTGTCTATAATTTTTCCGCATTGACATTATTTGATTCTGGTGCATCCCATTGCTTTATGTCGTCCAAATTTATTGGTGCACATTCTATTCCACACATGGCCTTATCTAGCAATTGGGACATACACACTGGGAATGGAAGAACTATATCTAGTAGTAAATGCAAGGGTTATTCTATTGTTATTTGTGGACGAGAGTTGTTCGCAGACTTCTTGGTGATAGATACAGGTAGTTATGACGTTGTTTTAAGAATGGATTTTCTTGGCATTTTCCACGCTCATATAGATTGTAGAGCAAAGAAGGTGATTTTCCAAATTCCCAGACATCCGGAGTACGAATTCTTGGGAGGCAGCAAATCAGTCGGGTCGGTCGAATTTAGGGCTAAGCCGACAAATTCCTTTTTTTCATCGATGGAAGTAGTCAAGGAGGAAGCACAAGTAGTAGTTCGGGATTTCATGGATGTGTTCAAGGATATCTCGGATTTACTGCCAAAACGAGATGTGGAGTTCGCGATTGACCTTATTCCTGGAGCAGCGCCAATTTCAAAGGCTTATTATCCGATGGCACCGGTAGAACTGGAAGAGGTGAAGAGACAAGTTTTTGAATTATTAGAGAAAGGTTGGATTCACAGTAGTGGTTCACCATGGGGAGCTCCAATTCTTTGGTCAAGAAGAAAGATGGCACGCGGAGAATGTGCATCGACCATTGAGAGTTAAATCGGGTGACCATCAAGAATAAGTATCCAATTTCTCGCATAAGCAAATTATTCGATCAACTCAGTGGTGTAAGAGTATTTTCGAAGTTGGATTTGCGATCGGGTTATCACCAAGTTCGAATGAAAATAGAAGTCATTTGCAAGACGGCGTTCCGAACTCGATATATGCATTACGAGTATTTAGTTATGCTATTTGGAGTTACTAACGCACCGGCGATATTTATGGACTTGATGAATCAGATCTTTTCACCATTTCTAGATCAGTTTGTAGTGGTATTCATCGATGATATTCTGGTTTACTCGAGTAGCAAAGAAGAGCTGAAGAACACTTAAGGATCGCACAACAGACGTTGAGACAAGAAAAGTTGTATGCTAAGATGAGCAAGTGCGATTTTTGGCTTGATGAAGTGAAGTTCTTGGGTCATGTTGTATCCGGAGACGGAATCGTAGTTGACCCTGAAAAGATTGCAGCTGTTCATGATTGGCCGACTTCAAAGAATGTAGGGGAGATTAGAAATTTCCTTGGGCTTGCTGGTTACTATCGAAGATTTGTAGAGAACTTCGCGTGGATAGCAGAACCATTAACCAAGCTAACACGAAAAGGGGTACTGTTTGTTGATAGAGCCCATAGGATTCTTACTTGACTACCAGCATTATAATGGAGATCATATACGTAAGAGCTGGGTGGTCTATAAGCACATCCTTAAATATCCCTAGTCGTGGGAGTATTGAGACTAGGCATCGATACTCCAGAGTAGACTAGTGTATACTTATCGAGACCTCGATAAGAGGCGGTGGCCAGGTCTCACAAGCCATTGGTGTCAGTTTGTTCAACTAAGATAGTATGCAGCTGCTCATTGGATTATAAGTACACTGGACGGACTCGCCGGGAACCTTCTAGTTGGTATTATACCTATTATCAGATAGCAGTTTCCAGGTGACATGTGTACAGGTTAGTCTGTCGAACTGAGATCGTCATTTGTCTCGTGTGAGTTCCCACTGTGCTTTGATTACTACCCTACCACGGCTCAAAGAAGTCGTGCAAACATGTTTTAGTTGGGTACAGTCCCGAGCCACATGGAGGCAGTGAGCGGATCGTCGGGGATTCGTCTCTCCCGGTATTGGGGGTTGATGTCGCGCAATGCACAGGTGGCCATCACCAGAAATCCTTGGCCAAGATAGTCGAGAATTACTGATTTGGATCAGTAGTTTCTCATGTGGTGATGGTCTTCATACCAACACGAAATATCGCGTTATTAGGGGTCTGACTTTATCCATCCCCCTAGACTCGATATGCAATACTCTTAGACCAACTGACCGGACTGTACGGATATTGTCACGAACAGGCTCAGTAGGGGTTCGGATGAGTTTGCTCGTCGGCCTTCCTTTCGCTCAATACCTGGGTAGCCGTTACGTACAGCTAGTGCCGCTGACGTGCTTGTGGTTAAACCCACTTCCCGCTTATTGACGAGTCTTTAGAGTCCCACACAGAGGGTTTTCCTGCTTCGGGCGAAACGATGTACAGGCCGTATGGTTTTACGGCAGGATTCGATCACATACGTGTACTTATGCACGGATGATGTTCGGACGGATAATACTAGTAGGTTTTGGTTTAAGACGGATTCTAGTATTGTATTATTGGATTATTTTCGTCTCATTGTATTCGTATTTTGTCGGAATACGGATGCAGGTATGTATATACGGTGAGGGGTATTCTTGTAATTTATTATAATATTACTTCTAGAATATTACACCTCATTTAGTTTTAATCATTTTTTGTTTAGATAGTTAATGAGGTAGAGGGTTGAGGTGTTATGATTCATTGAATCAAGCATGGCTACTTGATGCTCACTTGGTGACTCATGGTGTACTATTCTAGCATGCTTGATTTAGTTAAGTGTTGTGAGATATTTTGTGGACTAGATTCATTGACTTTGAGATATTTTCTTAGCTTCATTTATATATCTCTCACAACACTTATCTTCTCACTTCACTTGGTTTTTTGCTCACAACACTCTCATCTCTTCCAAGCTTCTTCTTCCTCTAGCTCCACTCTAAAAGTCTCATGTGTTGAGAAACATATGGTGTCTTGAGACAAATTAATCCTTCATCACTCTCTATTTCATCTTGGCTATCTAGTTTAGCGAACTAGGTATCCTAGTTATCTCGGTTATAAGGTTGGAGCTCGGAATACAAATCCTCAGGTGGATCATCTTTGATGGAGGGAGACCGAAGATCAAGCTTGATCATAGTGGCCACTAGGAGCTTGGAAAGAAGATTAAAAACCAAAGGATACGGATCATTTGGTATAACCATTCTAACTCCTTTACATATTGCTAGTCTAGGGTTAATGGTCGATCCGTAGAATCAGGTTCCGTTAGCGCTAGTTTGTAAAAAATTTGCTCCGCGTTTGGCCATGGTTTGATAGCCGAGGCACTGACGTAACCCAACATGGTATCAAAGCCAAACCATAAACTCTATACTAGTAGTTTAAACGATATTTAAAGTAACTAAACCGAAACAACTCCGAAACAGTATGAACATTATTCAAGTTTCTGTCGATTTTGCAGAGTCTTCAAAAAAAATTTAAAACGGTTGTAGAAGGCTACTCATCTTGTATCTAGAACACCCTAAAAATACGAGCCCCAAATTCATGACTATGGCCGGCGAGATTGCTAGAATTCCCGGCCTGGCCGGCCCCTTTGAGGAATTTGCACTTGAAATTTTTTTGGTGTTCCAGTTTCTTGAATGTTGTTTTTAAGATGTTGTTTATTTTTGCCCAAGTTGGATATTCGGTTATCTTTAGTTTGGGGGCAATACGGAGTATTTTGAAGTCGTTATTTTAAACACTGTTTAAAAGTTTTCGGTACATACATTATTATCTGCGACCGTGAATGTCATTAGAGCGGTACAACTCGTCTAATTGTTATATGTCTTTTAGACGGGTTTGCGAACGTGACATTCACGTTGATGTTCTGTATTGTGCTGTGATTATGGCGGGATTGTCGTGGTGGATAGGTTGGGTGTAATAGTAGTACAATTCATATTCATTTGTACATTTGATATCGCAGGGCGAGTGTCCGACATGTGAACTGCCGTCTCTGCCAGCTTGTATATTATTTGTTTGGGGCACGACCGGGTTGAAGTCGGTGTCACCCTTGTACATATTATGTTATTTTTTGTACTAGGATTATCCCGCGGTGGAGTCCACGATTAGCCGGGTTCTAGAGGGCAACGGGCCCGCATCTCATGGCATTGAAACGGAGGGGGCTTCACTATAGAATTAGCGGGCTATTCGCCGCACTCGTAGGGGGTATAGGTTGACCCGCTGAGGGGTGCTCAAGTTACCGGATTCCATGAAGTGCTGGGTGGTCCACTCACCTTGTTGATTGGGGTTGCCTCACTTCTGGGATTGGCGGGTAACTTGCCGCACACGTAGGGGTCTAGGTTTTCATTGCACAGGCTATCCACACGACCGGGTTTTCACTTGCGGCTCAAAGGAAACCGGGGGCTCCCAGATTATCTGTTTGTTCTGTGATGCTTATCGATATTCTGTGATGTTGCATATATCATGTCTGGGATGATTTTTATATATATCTATATGTATATATATATATATATACTAGTAGATGTTGTATATGTTTTGCATCCACGCTAGTCCAGCCCCCGCTCTGCCGTTAGTTAAGTAACCTAACGGGTGATGACATGGCCCAGTAGCGAATGCGGATGGCATATACGTACATTATATTTTCGTTCTTTTCTGTGGTGTGATATGTTTAATTGATAGGACTGTGTTGATTTTGATCAATGCAAGGAAAAGAAACCTATCTGATGTTGTTGGAACCAAGGTTTTTAAAACCGACATTACAGACGTTTCCTTTTGCTTTACACAGTGGTATTCGGTTATGAATATCCAGCACCTCATTCGACGAGGCAAGAGCCGAGATCCCTTCACCGGGAGTGACCTCTTGGGCAAAAGTTTGCGTCATCGTAATAAATTCACTATAGTCGATTCTTTTGCTTTGCATCGTGGTATTTAGTTAGGAATATCCTGCACCTCATTTGATGAGGAAAGAGCCGATATCCCTTCACAGGGAGTGACCTCTTTAGCAAAAGTTTGCGCTGCTATATATTTGTAAAACCACTCGGTTCCTTCAACGAGATCAAGTTCATTACGTTAAAGGTTTTTCACTAAAAACCAGCTGTAGCCCTCCATCATTTTTTACAAGTGTCACCTAGTATTCATGTTATGTATGTTGGTCTATGTCAAGGCATAGTGAATGGTAGCTGGGTAATGCTTGTTTGCTTCATGGATATGCGATTATTTAGGACAATCGTACAGTTATTTTGGTCTACGTCAAGGACTTGTATGGATGGGTCTAAGTTAATTCAGGATAATGACGGGTTGAACTTGACTAACGACTTATGATATGTTGGCCTACGTCAAGGTCATAAGTGTTAGGGGCAAAAACCACATCGGGAGTTTCAAATATACAGGAAACTTACAGATCTAGCATACCTTCTGGAGTGTGGTGACTAGAGTGAATGCCATCTAGGTCATCACACAACGATAGTTGGATCCCGATCCCACTGATGAGTAGGATTACTCTTGGGAGATTATTTCACTTAACAATCAATGCTATAAACCAAGTAGATGTCTAGAATGGTGTTAGCGGGGCTACGCCTCCAGGGAAAAGAGGTTATATAATTAAGGAACTTCGCGGAAGCGTTGGAATACCTCCCTCGAAGTACCAACACTAGCCTGGCTGAAAGGTTAAGCAAGTATTGTGACATGCGATTAATCCCGACTAATTCTTCTTTTAAGGTTTGAAGGAGAATTCGAGGAAACAGTGAGAGCCATCCTGATTAGATAAAGTGATTAACCATTCTAATCTAGGTTAAAGTGCACGCTGAGTGTTTCTTTTCTCTCTCTCTCTCTCTCTCTCTCTCTCTGTCTGGCAGCGACCATGGCCTGACCTAAACTAAAACTCTTGAACCAAGTTAACCGAACCTTCTTAAAACACTTTGGCTTTTGGATTGTCAGTTAGTCGCATATATCATTGCCGCTTCTTCTTTCCCTTTTGCATTTCTCCAGAACACCCTGTATCACTATAAAGATCCACATTTATTGGATATTCCATTATATAGTTACATACGAACTCGAAGGAACTTATTCCAGTTCGAGGATGGATTCTGGTTCTGAAGAAATTGAATAGGATTATTCAGTTTTCTTTTCACTTTACCTTCTCTCAGGTTGCGAGAGCTCCTGGTGTTAGGAGAGTACACCTATTGCACTTATTGGATAGTCTTCTTCCAAACCTTAGGCTGGTGCCGAAAGGTATGTAAGGAAGAAAACCAATTAATCCTAAGTGTGGTGTACAGAAGGTAATAAGTAAAGACATATAAAGGGATTAGATTGAGGACAAAGGAAATTGTGACTACTATCATTCACGACAAAACCGTGTATACCCGTGCCACTCCTACATCCACTTTTGCATTTCTCCAGAACACTTCGTATCACTACGAACATCCATATTGCTTGGATATGCCATCGTATAGTTATATACGAACTCGAAGGAACTTGTTCCAGTTCGAGGATGGTTTCCGGTTCGGGAGAAATAGAATAGGATTATTCAGTTGTCTTTTCCCTTTACCTTCTCTCAGGTTACGAAGGCTCCTGGTATTAGGAGAGTACACCTATTACGCTTATTGGATAGTCTTCTTCCAAACCTTAGGCTGGTGCCGAAGGGTAGAGAAGGAAGAAAACCAATAAGCCTAAAGGTGGTGTACAGAAGGTAATAAGTAAAGACATATAAAGGGATTGGAGTGAGGGCATGGAAGTATACGGTTACTGTCATGAATCAGGATAGTGGAAGAGTCATTACTAGGAATACCCGGTTACCCCTTCGAAACATTTTCATATTTCAGTTTTACTGTGCGCTGTTAATTGAAAAATGTTTTCCCAATTAGATTCTGACTCCAGAGTATGTATTTACCAGATTTGATTCTCACATCAGTATGGCGTTACAGATGATGAGTGGGAGTAAGATATTGGGAATTAGGTGATTAGATCCTCAATTTATATCAAGAATTCTCTGTAATTAGTGATATTTGAGGAAATCACATGAGTTTTTCCTGACGGAAAATATTTGGTTTTGAATATCCGTTGTTATGCACCAATTTTAAACTGATATATCTATACGTTTATTTTATAAAGTGAGATATCACTTTTTGAAATTATGTCTGTGACATTTACCTATATCAGTTGGTGGTTAGGTAAGGAGCATTCAACAACGGTGTAATTCTTCTTAACCATAGTACAGTTTTTCAACCTACGACGCACAGAGTTTGAGTTATTAAACTCAGTGGACTTATACAATATATTGTATGTTGTCCAATGTCCGTTAGGACAAAGGGGTTGGTACTCATACTATATTCTGTTTACTCATGACTTCTCTAGTTTTAGACAGATATTTCGTTGAAATACAATGTCCAGATTTTGAGAAGTTATAGGTATAAGAATAAAGTATAGAACTATATGTTGCAAGTATCAGAATTCTTCAAAGTGATCGAAGATATAGATACTTGTGTTAGGTATTCCGTTGTAAGTAAAAGTTTTGAGAACTTGCTTCTCTTTCAGGTTACTCATACGTGGATGCATTCCTTGATGAGTAATGTTGCATGGCCTCCTTCCAAATGGTTGATATGCACTGGAGACAGCTGCATGATTTTGAATCTGATTCCAATTAAATTAGTGCCTTTGTTTCTATATAGTATATAGAATGGATTCATATCTTAACGATGTTAAGGTATAAGGAGTAGTCCGGCTGATTCTTAAAACCAGAATCTGGACAAACTTTAGGCACGTTTCATTAATAGCAGGTTGTGGGTTATCTCGGGCTTTGACGAGGGTTAACTTTCTGCCATTAGAAAAATCAATAGTTATATTGTTCTTGACTCGCCACGATTTTAGTAAAATGGATTCTTTTCAGAAAATATTAGTGGGAGTATGGTAGAACTGGAAGAGATTCCAGAACTACAAACGATTACTGAAAATTTAATAGAACCTCAGGATTCAATTGGTTTCGACAATCCATTAGCCACTCCACAGATTTGGTGGGTAACTTCAGGCACCCGAGAGGTACTTCGGTCTCCTCAAAGAAGGTGACAGGGAGGTTTTTGATTACCCAAAACTTGACACTACTGTTGTTCTAGACTATGACATCTGACAGGAGGATGAGTATAACGTCGTTCTAAACTAGCTTTAGAAGTGCATGTGTATATGACTCTGCTAGAGGGTGGTTATAGTAAGTGGGAGCAGTGAAAGAGTAGTGGGAAAGTGTCTTGTGTCTATTTATAAACTAAAGCAGGTATAGCGGATATAAATCATCTAGTCTTGATGTGACGGTCATAGATATTGACTTCATCAGAAGAACATATGGATCTAGATTTGAGAAGGTAGTAGGGAGAGATGTCCTGGTATTTAGATAGCATGCTCCTGATAGGAAGTGATATTCTTATACTACAATCGGTTATACTGTGGTTGTCACAAGGAGTTTCTCCACAGAGGATCTGGATAAAATATCAGGGATTCTGGTGACTAGATCTATGGTTTTAGATCTAGATTTGGGAAGTGTCCCAATTAGAGTACTTGACATTATTCTAAAGTGTTTTAGAATGGACGACTCCTGGCGAGGCGGTGTACCAGCAGATAATGGAGTCACCCTCTCTAAAGAGATGTCTTCTAGACTGATGAGGAGAGGGATGTGTATGATTGGCATATCACTTGCTTAGGCAGTTGAGTCAATCATGAGATGTCAAGTACAACACCAGATATTGTTTTTGCACTGGCTACAAGAAACATATATTAATCCAATCCTGGAGAAACATTGGGAAGCAGTTATGAACATAAGTGGATGTTCTCCGTATATGGTAACGGCAGCCTCCTTCAGAAGGCGGTTATCATTTCAGGCTTCCAAGATGACCTGATTGACAGAGTGGCTGTCAGAGTTATAGTTTTCTCTCTTTTAAGGGACAGTATGTTGGACAAGTGGTCCAAACGGATATTGTGGAAGGCATGGCGCAGGATACTAATTAAATTCAGTGAATGATACAGTCTAAGAATGTTGTTGGATTTGGAGTTCATTTGTGAACTGGGTCCCATCAGACATCCAGAAAAATTCTAAGACCGGTATTGCTCATTTCGGGAGATAATCTTTATCCGCGAAATTGAGATATAGAGAGATAAAGATAGAAACACTGGAGCGGATCCACTCATTGAGGCTATTTCTCGAACGCAATGGTTTCAAAAACGAGCTTTGTGAGACTGATTAGTCGAGAAGTTGGGTGTTCGGTATCACACGGGCTGTAAGTATGCGACACCGCAATAATTAGCCTTAAGTGCAAGTGGGAGATTGTTGGCTATAGTGCCCTCAAGGCAATTATCGTAATCGCAGGCAAGTGATTATGATGATTGAGGGAGGATCTATACGGATAGAACAGTCTTACTCGAGATGATAGTATGCTATCTGGTTTGTCTCTATCATCATGTACATGCTTTATGTAGTATTACAGATCACTATTACATGTTGATAGAGCCCATAAGATTCTTACTTGACTACCAGCATTATGATGGCGATCATATACGTGAGAGCTGGGTGGTCTATAAGCACATCCTTAAATGTCCCTAGTCATGGAAGTATCGAGACTGGGCATCGATACTCCAGAGTAGACTAGTGTATACTTATCAAAACCCCAACGAGGGGCGGTGTCCAGGTCTCACAAGCCATTGGTATCAGTTTGTTCACTTAAGATAGTATGCAGGTGCTCATTGGGTTATGAGTACACTAGACGGACTCGCCGGGAACCTGCTAGTTGGTATTATACCTATTGTCAGATAGCAGTTCTCAGGTGACATATGTACAGGCTAGTCTATCGACCTGAGATTGTCATTTGTCTCGTGTGAGTTCCCACTGTGCTTTGATTACTACCCTACCACAGCTCAAAGGAGTCGTGCAAACAGGTTTTAGTTGGGTACAGTCCCGAGCCACATGGGAAAGTGAGCGGATCGTCGGGGATTCGTCTCTCCCAGTATTAGGGGTTGATGTCACGCAGTGCACGGGTGGCCATCACCAGAAATCATTGCCAAGGTAATCAAGAATTACTGATTTGGATCAGTAGTTTCTTAAGTGGTGATGGGCTTCATACCGACACGAAATATCGCGTTATTAGGGGTCTGACTTTATCCATCCCCCTAGACTCGATATGCAATACTCTTAGACGAATAGACTGGACTGTACGGATATTTTCACGGACAGGCTCAGTAGGGGTTCGTATGAGTTTGCTCGTCGGCCTTCCTTTCGCTCAATACCTGGGTAGTCGTTACGTACAGCTAGTGCCGCTGACACTCTTGTGGTTAAACCCACTGTCTGCGTATTGACGAGTCTTTAGAGTCCCACATAGAGGGTTTCCCTGCTTCGGGCGAAACGATGTAGATGCCGTATGGTTTTACGGCAGGGTTCGATCACATACGTGTACTTGTGCACAGATGATGTTTGGACGGATAATACTGGTGGGCTTTGGTTTAAACCGGATTTTAGTATTATATTGTTGGATTATTTTCTTCTCATTGTATTCGTATTTTGTCGGAATACGGATACGGGTATATATATACGGTGAGGGGTATTCTTGTAATTTATTACAAGATTGCTTCTAGAAGAATACACCTCATTTAGTTTTAACCATTTTTTGTTTAAATGGTTAATGAGGTGGAGGGATGAAGTGTTATGATTCATTGAATCAAGCATGGCTACTTAATGCTCACTTGGTGACTCATGGTGTACTATTCTAGCATGCTTGATTTAGAAAAGTGTTGTGAGATATTTTGTGGACTAGATACATTAACTATGAGATATTTTCTTGGCTTCATTTATATATCTCTCACAACACTTATCTTCTCACTTCACTTGGGTTTTTGCTCACAACACTCTCATCTCCTCCAAGCTTCTTCTTCTTCTACCTCCACCCTAAAAGTCTCATGTGTTGAGAAACCTAAGGTGTCTTGAGACAAATTAATCCTTCATCACTCTCTACTTCATCTTGGCTATCTAGTTTAGCGAACTAGGTACCCTAGTTACCTCAGTTATAAGGTTGGAGCTCGGAATACAAATCCTTAGGTGGATCATTTTCGATGGAGGGAGACCGAAGATCAAGCTTGATCATGGTGGCCACTAGGAGCTTGGGAAGAAAGTTAAAGACCGAAGGACATGGATCATTCGGTATAACCATTCTAACTCCTTTACATATTTCTAGTCTAGGGTTAATGGTCGATCCGTAGAATCGGGTTCCGTTAGCGCCAGTTTGTAAAAATTTTGTTCCGCATTTGGCCACGGTTTGATGGTCGGGACGCTGGCGTAACCCAACACCTGCATGTTCCTGTGTTGGCATTATGTAGATATTATGTTCATACCTAACTTGGAAAACGAAACCTGGGGAAATGGGAAATCAAAAATGAAACTGAAGTGTAACTCAAAAGGATATTACATGTTTCCGTAGTTCCGGGGGTTAACAGAACAAAATCATTCTTGATTTATACATCTTGCATCCATGGTGCCAAGGGTAATGGGATATATCTTATGTCTGTGGTCCCAGGAGGTAACGGAATATATACTTTTGAGTTACATGGAGGAGTACACTAATTGGTTTCGAATACATGTAGGATAGATAACATAGAACTATGGACCTTAGGATACACATGACATATTTTACTATCTATAGCTTGCTTGTTATATTACCTATGACTGCTTTTGTTTATACCCATGATATCTCACTCATGCACGTGACATCCTATATAGTATATTGTTCAGATTATTATTATGATATTTATGACGCATTGACATCTGGGTTTTGCATGGCCTAGATCCTTTGACTTTATCACAGGAGGATCGGGAATACTTTGACGGCAAGCCGAGCAGTGAAGAGCTTTCCGCTTATTTTTAGTTTAGTGATGCTTAGATTTATATCCTAGTTATGGATTTGTCGTTGTGATCTCATAAGAGACGAGGGTAGGATATTATTTCTTTGTTGGATATTTATTTTTTTCGGCTACCTTTTCGTTATTATTTATTGTTGCAGTTTGGACATGAGATAAATAGATGTTTATTTACTGTTCTTGATATCTGATTGACAACCATAATGTGATCATGGAAGGATAATTCCTCACCATAGATAGCATGGTTGGTTTTGTTGCGTTCCGTATTTCCAAATTTTGGGAAGCGGGGCGTGACAACTGGTCTTGACCGAATCCATGAATATAGAGAGTACAAGTTCCGGTTCAAGTTGTGTTCAAGTATTCATGTCAAGTTCAAGAATTCGTGTTAAGTTGTAATCATGGTTCGAGTCATGATTGGTCGTCAAAAGGTGTGTCTATGTGTGTTCTAAATACCACAATCAATAACAGTGTCGCAATAACTAGCCGCGATGAGTACGGGTCGTCCATAGGGAAACGGTGAACTGTTTTTCTTGTTTTAGACGAGTTGATGGGAGAAAGGTGGAATTGTTGTCGTTTATTATTAAGAAGGTTTGAAAAGTTTATAATAGAAGGGCTTATAGGTTTTATAGAATTTAGTAGTTAATTTATGGAGTTCTAAAATTAATTCTTTTTATCTTTTAATTATTTAATACTAGAGAAATAGCGATGAATGTGGATTAGAGTTCTTGGAGGAGATTAGGGTTTCTCTCTACTGACCCTTGTCCTTCCATTAATTTCTATTTATCTCAAACTCTTAACAAAATGATTATTAATGAATCTCGGATCGTGGTCGTGACTTTCATGAATTGATAGCGCGTCCGATAAGAGGGTTAATATTCATTTTACTAAAGTTTATAAAAATTAAAACTTTAAAACGAATTTAAGAGATATTGTTCATCCATTTTTCTATTCTACCCTACAAACTCTAGCAAGCAAGAACTTACTCGTTCATGGAGATCAACGTAGTAGAAGATAGGTGGAAAAAAACGGAACCCATAATTAAAATTAAAAATGCAGAAAGTAATTACGGAATGTAAAGGCAGAAAGTAATTGCAGAAGGTAAATGCGGAAAGTAAATGCGACAAAATTAAAAGAAAGAACTATCTTAATTAATTAACTATCGCATTACAAAACTTGCTCGCTGAAAAAGTAATTTACAAAATCCTAGTTTGCTCGCTAGATCTTAATCAATAGATGGATAAATGAATATCTTCTTGATAAATAGCTCTCGGTCCTATTTATAGGCTCTGGAATGTGAAACCCTAGACGTCATGTTGAAGTGTGTCAAATTACGATCAAGATCCTGAGTTTTCAAATCCTACGGCCACCAACAGACCGCGCTTCCGCCACCCATGTTGCCCTTTGACTGCGAATCCGCCGCCGTATGGTGGGTTTGTGCTTCCAAATTTTCCGTGCCTTTTTCTCTCGATATTTGGGATCATTCTGATAAAAATATTCTGAAAATATATCTCTTAGTCTCTGCCGCTGCGAGATTCTTCAATTTGCTCCTAATATTCGGCGGATTTGGTTTTGTAATCCGATTTGCTGTGGATCTCCTACATGTAGTTCAGACCTGAGCTGATCTTATTATATTACCTGCACAATATCTCAAATCATCTTGTTAGTAGCATTTGTTTTATTTGAAATATTATTCTTACCAATTAATTGATACTATATCTTGATAATAATGGTTAAGAATATTTGATATGATAGGCATATTTTAATAATAATCTCATGGATATTTTATTTAAATATGATATGCATATATTTTTCCTAATTATATTAATTATAAATTAAGAAACATATGGTAATAATCTTTTTACAAATAAACCTATATATATTCTTTATTTACAACTAACATCTTTTAGTAGTTAATAATAATAAGGAAAATGTCCATACAAATGTGCAATAAATTTGACTGATCAAATACCCCCACATTTATCCTTGATCGTCCCGAGCAAACTATTTTATTATCAAAAAATAAAAAGAAAAACCTAGCACACTTTCGTAGGCAACACGATTGCACTTAGCTTGTGCAACAAGCCTTTAAATCTCTAGGTGTCCCTAGTAGGAGGAGTGTTGTCTCCTGAAGGTTTTCAGCGGATTACACCTACAAAATACTAAAATAAAAGAAATAAGACAAAAATTACATGCAAAGATAAGGAATATATAACAGAAAAAACTTGAAAATAAGAAATATGCTAGCTTTTTAGTTGTCATGAGGCATATCTTAATGGTCTTGAAAAAATGTCAGAAATCACATCATATCTCAATAAAACTTCGTCTTTAGTCTTCCTCCCTACCTTTTCTCCAAACATTGATCATATACCCCTACGTGTGTGTAAAAGATATCCCTACACTTGGAGAATTCAATTCAAGCTATCATACCCTTTGTCCATCTTCCTTAGTACTTTTTAGTCGGTGATATTTTAGATGGATTTGCTCACACATTTTTCATGCGACCGTTAATATTTCTTGAGCTACTAACCAACCGATTACCGAATGTGCTCACTTATTAAGGCGTAATTAGCAATATTCTAGTTTTTTAACACCTAAGTCTTAACAGTGACTCCCAAACCAGTTGGTGTAAGGCATTAGGTGATAAGGCACCCTCGCTATATTTTTTATGCTGCCTTAAGTAATTATAAAACCAGTGTTCATTTTTCTTTTTAATTTTTTTATGCACCACTTATATTTTGTTTTTCCTTCATACTAAGGTTTTTAAACTAGAGTATTTCAAGGTATTCTCGACTATCCTAAGTTTCAAGATGTGTGCAAGTGCGTATAGTAGGGTATCAACGTTCAGAATTTTGGACTTAAGAATAGGGACTATTTTTCACACTTAGTTATATTCGCAGACTAGTAATTTCTTCATCTTACTAACCCTTGGGACAACAGCTCATGACCACGTATTACTAGCTTCGTTTTAAAAACATCTAATTTTCTTGCTTTTCTTAAATATCTTCCTCTCTTTCATATATATTTTTCACTTTCTAACTTTTATTTTCAAAATTTTATAATATTTTTTTTATAGTGCCTAGTGCCAAATGATATGTCAATAAACACAAACCTCCCCCCAAACCTGCTTGCAACAGTGTCCTCACTGATATTGTTGTTCGAGCGCAAAAACCTGTAGATTTAGGTGGAGAATAACAGGATTAAAAGATAGTCAAATGGAAAGCCACCCCCAAACTTGTTCTTTAGCACGCACAGATATTTATATTTTTTTTATACACACTTCCATTCTTAAATGAAACGGTGTTACCGAAACATGGAGGTGAGGCGGAGGAAAGTTAATCGTGATAAAGCGACTCCTGCAAGAATATGAGCTCCTCCGATAGGTCAGCGGAAAAGTACGGTTTTAATCTATTCCTATTTACTTTAAAAATAGAACCGTTTTTAATATTTCTACATCCACTGCACCGTGCGGATACACATACCGCACCACAAAAGGTCCTTTCCAACGAGATCTTAGCTTACCCGGATGAAGATGGAGACGGGAATCGTAAAGAAGGACTTGTTGTCCCGGTGCGAAAGTTTTTTGCAAAAGATTTTTGTCGTGGAACACCTTTGTCTGGTACTTTACGATAATCGCATTATCATAAGCTTTATCATGAAGCTCGCTTAGCTCATTTAATTGCAGCTTCCGACAGCTGCCTGCTTGGTCAAAATCAAGATTAAACTCTTTAATCGCCCTCACTGCTTTATGTTCGATCTCGACAGGAAGGTGGCAAGCATTCCCAAATACCAATCGATAAGGAAACATGCCAAGATCGGTCTTATATGCAGTACGAAATGCCCAAAAAGTATCAGTCGGTTTGGTGGACCAATCTTTACGGTTCTTAGAAACCGTTTTCTCCAAAATTTGTTTGATCTGTCTATTAGAGATCTCAGCTTGTCCGATCGTTTGGAGATAATAGGGCGTAGAAAATTTATGGTTGATTGAATATTTCCGCATCAAAGTCTCGAAATACCGATTATAGAAATGTGTCTCATTGTCACTAATGATAGCGCGAGAGTGCCCGAACCGAGAAAAGATATTTTCTTTAAGGAACTTAACAACAATCTTGTTGTCATTAGTACGGCACAGTATTGCTTTCAACCATTTAGAGACATAATCAACTGCTAATAAAATGTATAAGTTTCCAAACGAGTTGGGAAACGGGCCCATGAAATTAATTCCTCATACATCAAATATCTCCACAACCAAGATTGGTTGGAGCGGCATCTCGTTTCTCCGTGAAATCCGACCCATGTGTTGACACCGTGAACAAGTTTTGCAATAATCATATACATCTTTAAATAACGTTGGCCAATAAAAGCCACATTTCAAAACTTTCTCCACCGTTTTTCTTAGACCAAAGTGACCGCCACATGCTTGATCTGTAAGTCCACGTTGCCCACCCCGGTGCTTGCGGGGAGGCGGAAACGGTATAAAAATATGATTTTTATCGAACTATGCAACATGGACTATCAAAAGGAGGATCTTTTCTAAACAAAAACTAACTACAAAGCTAACTAGTTTTAGCTACATGGAAGAGAGGTTATACCTAGGGCTTTATGTCCTTCTCTCCTTGCTCCTTGGAGTGAACGGAAGTGATCTCCTTGTCGTCTTCTCTAGTCGAAGAAGGATCCACCCGAGAGCCTTAACATTTGGCTTCAACTTCAAGCTATAAGTAACTAAGATGCTTGGAGTGCTAATCCTAGAACCTTAGAAAAGAGTGGAGAGTATTTTAGAGAGGTTTATCTTAAGCTCAAGTGTTTCTCAACTCATGAGAGGGGAGAGCTAGAGAGAGAGGAAGAGGAGGAGAGAGAACTAGAATGATCGAATGAAATGAAAAATGAACCATTCTCATATATATGTGTGAATTATGAAATTAGATAATTAGCTAAGATAATTGTCATGGTTAATCAAGACTTGACCATTATCATTTCACATTAAATGCAAATTGCAAGGATCAAAGAGCATCTTTCATATGGAATGATGATGGTCAACATGTCAACCTAGGTCAACAAGTCAAGTATAGTCAAATGATCAACAACCCTAACCATGCACAATTATATTTAACTAATATCAATTAATCATAATTCTCACATAAGTATTAGGGTTAAGAAAATGACAATGGTCATCAACCCTAATCAAAGTCTTCTCCCTCTGTCTCAGTCAACTGTGCATACGCACCCGTATCCGTGATCCGAGGAACACGAATACAATAAGATAAAACCAATCCCAAATCATATAATAGGATCCGGCTTAAACCAAAGCCCGCTAGTATAAGCTGTCCGGACAGCAAACGTGCACAAGTGCGCGGATGTGAACGAACCCTGTCGCAAAACCATGCGGCCTCTACTCATTTTGCCTAAAGGCGAATAACTCTCTGTGTGGGACTCTAAAGACTCGACACTACGCTGGCAGTGGGTTTAACCACAGACCGCAAGCGGCACTAGCTGTACGTAACGGTCCCCAGGTAGATGCCGATAAGAAGACTGACGAGGTGAAACCATCTGAACTCCTACTGAGCCTGAATGTGACAGTCTCCGTACAGTCCGGTCTGTTCGTCTGATACATCGCATGGCGGGCCTAGGGGGCGGTAAACGTCAATCCCCTAATAGCGGTACAAGTCGTGTCGGAGTGTAGCCCATAACACCCTGAGATAACACTGGAAACCTACCAGTATATCTCGCTTGCCCTGGCCAGGGACTACTTGTGTAATGGCTCTCCTAGACACAGCGCGATGTCAACCCCCAATACCGGGAGAGACAAATCATGTCTAACCGTCACTGCCTCCAAGTGCTTCGGGACTGCACCCAACTACTACCTGTTTGCACGACTCCTTTGAGCCGTGGTAGGGTAGTAATCAAAGTACAGTGGGAACACACTCGAGGCGAAGTGACAGTATCAAGTCAGCGGACTAAGCTGTACTCATGTCACCTGGACTGATAACTGACGATAGGTATAATACCAACCAACAGTTCCCGACGAGTCCTGTCCAGTGTACTCGTAACCTAACGAGCACCCGCATACTATCTCAAGTACGACATACTGACGGCTGTGGGACAGACCGTCTCCCCCGCTGGGATAAGAAGCGCATACGCTAGTCTACTCCGGAGTATCGATGCCCTGTCTCGATAGTCCTACGACTAGGGACCTGTATAAGGATGTGCTTATGGATTACCCAGCCCCCACGAGTATGACTGCCATCACAACGCTGGTAATCAAGCAAAGATCCTAAGGGCTCCACTAATGTGTATAGGTGATATAATAAAAGAAACACATGTACACATTAAAGCAGAGACAAACCAAGTAGCATACTACCATTTCGAGCAAGATTGTATATACAACTGTGAATATCTCAAGCTTCCATCAAGTAATATACATACTAGTATGATACAGTAATGGCATTTAGGGCATATACACTAACATGATCATGGCAGAAAGACAATACACTCTTGAACTAGTTATTAGGGAAACATCGGAGAATCATCTAATCGGGACAATACTTAAACAAATAGGGTTCGTCCAAGTAGAATTTTTTTACCTGGGATAAAAATTTATGATTGTCTTGATTTGACCATTCGCTGGGTTGAAGTCATGTTGCTAAATAATTTACAATATCAGCGAACCGAGATTCGCTAGATATGGTCAAGAGATGTTCGTCCGGAAAAGAGTCGTTTATTGGCAAGGTCAACGAAGGTGAAGAAGAAAGTCGTGAAAGATGGTCGGCTATGATGTTTTCACATCCACTTTTGTCTTTTATGACAAGGTCAAATTCTTGTAACAAGAGAATCCAACGTATTAGCCTGGATTTAGCATCCTTTTTCGATAAAAGATGTCTTAAAGTGGAATAATCAGTGTAAATTACAACTGGAGAGCCAATTAAATAGGGCCTGAATTTTTCTAATGCAAATACAACTGCCAAGAGTTCTTTCTCGGTGATTGTATAGTTCATTTGGGCATCGTTCAAGGTCCTACTCGCATAACAAATCACATGTGGCATCTTTTCGATGTGTTGTCCTAAGACTGCACCAATAACAAAATCGGATGCATCACACATAACCTCAAAAGGGTGATTCTAATCTGGAGATGATAGAACGGGGGCTGTAGTGAGTGAACGTTTAAGCAATTCAAAAGCAGCCAAGCAATTCGAGTCGAAATGAAATGTTGTATTCTTGGCCAAGAGAAGAGTTAAGAGTCTAAAAATCTTGCTAAAGTTCTTAATGAATCGTCTATAAAATCCGGCATGACCAAGAAAGGATCGTATATCTTTGACACATTTGGGAGGAGGAAGGTTGGAAATGACATATATTTTAGTTTTGTCTATCTCAATGCCTTTTCGTGAAATGATATGCCCTAAGACAATACTTTCTTGAACCATGAAATGACATTTTTTCCAATTCAAAATTAGATTCTTATCCTTACAGCGGGTAAGAACAACGTCAAGATGACGTAAGCATTCCTCAAAAGAGTCCCCAAATATGGAGAAATCGTCCATAAATATCTCCAGAAAATTCTCGACCATATCCGAGAATATCCCCATCATACACCGCTGAAATGTAGCGGGAGTATTGCATAACCCAAAGGGCATGTGTTGATTATCTAAAATATTGCACATTTGAATTAACATTTTCCCTATTATTATTAAGTACTAAAAGGTATTTATTGTAATTATGGAACATATGAGGGTTTATGTGTAAATAGTTCATTATCATATATTTCTACATTATAATTAACATAATGAGGGAAAATACATGCATATAATATTTATATGAAATCTTAGTAATTAAAATATGCATATCATATCAAATATTTCTAACCATATTCTTAAGATTTAATATCATATAAAATAGTTAGGATAATATCTCAAAAATACCAAATACTACTAAACACTTTGAGTTGAGATATTGTGTAGATTAGATCAGGTCTGGAATCCAAGAGATCTGGGATTTCGGAATCAAATTTACCGAAATATGGAAGCAAATCGTAAGATTTAGCAACGGCAGAAACTCAGAGCATTATTCTCAGAATCCAGATATCGAAAGGATCTCCACATGTCAACAAGAGTGAGCAAAAAAAATCTCAAGTCCTGATCCCACTATATTGCCGCGGAAGGGCGGCCAAAGGCATGGATGTGCGGCGGATCCGAGGCACATCTAGGGTCGTTTGATGAAATATTTTGGGAGTTGGATCGTATCAGCATATAATCACAGATGGTATCTAGAGTTTCTAATTTCTGTTACTATATATAGGACCGAGAGCTTCACATCTACAATAATCATCGAAGAGATCAAGAGATCCACGTATCCGAGCGATCTTCAACTAGTCATCTACTTCCAACAAGAGAGAGATCTAGAGCAAACTAGGCTTCTTGTATTCTACTTTCTAAGGAAGATTGTAAATGCAATAGTTGAATAATAAATGTGGTTGTTTTTAATCTTTTTTTGCATTTAATTTCCGCACTTAATTTCTGCATTTAATTTCTACATCTTAATCATGTTTTCATTCTTTAACCTTTCTTCTAAATCTCAAACCATGAGTGAGTAATTCCTAGCTTGGTAGGGTTTGTAGGCTAGGGTAGATCAATGGATGAGAAAATCAATTAACTTCTTTTATACATTTTAAAGTCTATAAACTTTAGTAAAATAAATGTTAGCATCCTTATCGGGCGCGCTACTAATTTATTGATAGTCACGACCACGATTTGAAATCTGATTAACACTTGTTTTGTTAAAGGCTAGACATGAATAGAGATAAATGCAAGGATAAGGGTTGATAGTGGGGAAACCCTAGTTTCTTCCAAAAACCCTAATCTACATTCATCACTATCGATCTAGTTTTAAACTATTAAAAGATAAAAAAAAAAGTCATTTTTAATTATTCATTCATTGCTACCAAGTCCTATGAACCCTATAAACTTTTTTCTTATAAATCTTACTTCCGTTTCAATTTATAACGACAACAATCAACCAATCTTTCATCAACTCGTCTAAAGAAAGAAAAAGGTTCACGTTTCCCTGCGGACGATACGTACTCATCACGGCTGGCTACTAGCGACACCGTTTTGATTGCGGTATTTACAAACACACTTCTTCGCATACGATCAATCATGCTTCTATAAGCGAAAGTACCGAAAGGAAAAATAAAAGTTGTCTTATCTTGATCCTTTTCGGCGATAGGAATCTGGTTATAGCCTGAGTATCCATCTAAGAAATAGTAGTACTCATGCCCAGCTAAACGTTCCAACATCTGGTCAATGAAGGGTAGAGGGAAGTGATCTTTCCTCGTCACGGCATTGAGTTTTCTATAATCAATACATACCCACCACCCAGTTTGAGTGTGTGTTTGAATAAACTCATTAGTCTTATTAGTTATGACTCTGATGCCAGACCTTTTAGGGACCACGTGAATAGGACTTACCCATTGGCTATCAGATATTGGGTAAATTATACCATTTTCTAGGCATTTGACGATTTCTTTCTTCACCGTCTCTTTTATGACGGGATTCAACCGTCTTTGTAGGTCACGGGCCGGTTTGGCTTCATCCATCAAATGTATATGATGTTCAACAATTAAGTGACTAATCCCTTTGATGTCCGCCATTGTCCAACCAAAAGCTTGCCGATTCGATCTCAAGACAGACAAAAGAACTCTATCTTGCTCTAAAGCTAGAGAAGATGATATGATAACGGGCAAAGACTCATTCTCACCTAAATATGCATATTTAAGATGAGACGGCAGTGGCTTGAGATCAAGTGTCGGTGGAGAGACGATAGAAGGTAGGGTAAGGGAATGATACTCGGATTCCATAAGAGGTTCATAGCTAGCATAAAAAATTGACTCAGATAGTTCAACTAACTTGTTCGACAAGTCAAAGGATTCGAACTCGGGGGTGGACCGGCGACAGAAGGGTCCCGTGAATCAAGATCATCAAGGACAGTGATCCCTTCGTATTCTCTATTCATGTAAGGAATAGCTGAATCAAACAATAACGCACTAGTGGCGTCGAGATCATTATCGTAGAGCAAAAACTCCTCAAATTCGCAATTGTCGGAAACTATCTCGTTGACGGAACATGTATCAATCATATGAGCAGAAGGTTCGCAGGGTTGACCTCTAACCCTGAAAATGTTAAGTTCAATTGTCATATTCCCAAAGGATAGGTTCATGGAACCATTACAACAATTGATTACCGCATTCGAGGTTGCTAGAAATGGTCAACCAAGAATTACCAGGATTTGGTTTCGTAGGTTTGCCACAGGCTGTGTATCTAAAACTATAAAGTCCAAAGGGAATATAAATTCCCCAACTTTTATCAACACGTCATCTAGCTCACCCCTAGGGTGGGTGATAGATCGACTGGCCATCTGGAGAGTGCAGTACGTAGGTTTCAACTCTCCTATGCATAATTGCTCATAAACAAAATACAGGAGAAAGCTAACATTAGCACCTAGATCGAGTAGAGCGCGATTGATGTTTTACCGCCAATAGTTATAGAAATTGTAAGACAACCGGGGTCCTTATGTTTCTTGGGCAAATTTTGGGTAAGTGCATCACTCACATTGTCCGCTAAGAAAACCTTTTAGGTACTTGAGTTTTCTTTTTCTTAGTGCACAAGTCCTTAAGAATTTTTGCATAAGATGGAACTTGTTGGATAGTATCTAAGAGAGGAATATTAATGTTAACTTAATTAAACATTTCCACAATCTTCTCCATCTGTGAACTTGGTTTGTTGGGCCACAACCGGTTTGGAAAAGGAGCTTTATTAATAAGGTTGGGTCCAACACTTATGGAGAAGCTTGTGTGGATGGAATGGATCCCAAAATTGGATTTGGGGTGGTTTGAAATGGTAATTCATTCAAGGAAGTGGACTGAGAGTTCGAGCCCAGTGGAACAGAGAATAGACTCGGAAGAAGATTTTTGATTAGACGAAGTAGAAGTAGTAGACGGGGTGTCTTCGAAATCATTAACTTGTTCATCAACATAGTTGTTCAGCACTCTTCCTGATCTCAACGTAGTTACGGCACTCACGTTATGATTTTGTGGGTTAAAAACAGTGTTAGCATTTTGTGGGGGGACGGGATTTGGTAGAGGTTGAGATGGAAATTTCCCTTTCTCTCATTCACTCATCGCAGCATTTAACTGTACAATTTGTGTTTCGATAGATTTGATGCTTTCACCGTGAGAAGCAGTGTGGTGCACTAACGTTTGGATATAAAACGTTAAATTAGCCGATATTTATGCGGATTGTTTAATAAGCGGTTCTAAACTTCTTTCGAGTGTAGAGATTTTATCGGTACCGGCCGGAGGAATATTATTCTGTGGTTGAAAAGAATTATTATAAGGAGTAAAGTTTTTGGCCGGATTTTGGAATGATTGCGGTTGAAAAGGCTGCCGAATTTTTTGTGGTGGTTGTTGTTGCTGTGAAGAAACCCTTCGATAATTATTTTGACCTGAGGACTGATTTTGATTTTGAGTTTGGTTTTGGTTTTGATTCCAAGCAAAATTAGGATGATTCTTCCATCCCTGGTTATATGTAGAGGAATAAGGATCGTTTCTAGGTCGTTGCTGAAAAGAAATATTGGTTTGTTCATGACCTTGAGATGGAAGATTCAAAGGACATCTTCGGTTAAATGTGACAAATCATAACAGCAACCACACACGGTTTTGGGGAGCGTAATTTGGTTAAATGTGAAAAGAATTTTCTTTCAATAGCTTCGAGCTTCTTTTGCATCGCAGCAATTTCGGCTTTCATTACGGTGGAAGCGTCGAGCTGATGGATACCTGCCCTAGATGAAGACGGCGATGATGTTGTTGGTCTTGTGTTCTCCCACTGTAATGTTTGTTCGGCGAGATCTTCAAGAAATTGCCATGCTTCCTCGTCTGATTTTGACATGAAATGGCATTGACAAATGGTTTCTATCATTTGTTTTGTCGCTGGATTAACACACTCATACATAATTTTGCAAAGTCACCATTTTTCGACTCCGTGATGAGGGCATTGGACAAGAACATTTTTAAACCTTTCAAAGCATGTCTAGAAGGGTTCGTTGGGAAGTTGGGCAAACTGGTTAATCTCGCTCCGAATACGAGCAGTCTTATGATTAAGATAAAATTTCTTTAGGAATGCTTTAACAAATTCATCCCAATTGGTGATAGAATGTGAGGAGGTGATATAAAGCCACTTCTGTGTGAGATCGCACAAGGTAAAAAGGAGAAGATGTAATCACATAACATCTCCTAAAAGTTGGATGGTGCTCATCATTGCACATACGTTTTCGAATTTGGTTATAAAAACGTATGCATCTTCAGATTCAAGCCCGTGAAATTTGGGCAATAATTTGATGAAGTGGGGTTTAATTTCAAAATTATCCTAATTGGCTGGTAGAAGAGACAGACACGTAGGAAGGGGTCCGTGTGTGGGGTAGCATCGGTTTTGGAGAGCGATGCGTGGTGGATTCTGAATTTGTGCACCTACGGGTGGTGGCAATGTGGTGTTGTTAAAACCCGGTGGAGGTCCGTCCATCTCGGGAGTGTGGTAGGTGAAGGAGAAAAAGAAGGTGAAGAAGTATCGACTTCGGAGTCGACTGTGAAAATGCGGACTAGACAGGCACTAGAATCCCGTGTCCAGTCGATCATGCACTAAGCGGGTTAAGTGCACGTGGCAACATGTGAATGTGTGAGAACAATTTTAAGAAGGCTTTGTTTTGACAAAAGAGTGACGGACACAAGGCTTGACTCAACCAATCACAAAATGCATAATCAGTCCCTAAAGCTAGGGTCACCTATGTCAAGTCACTAGACCGCTCCTAAACTTCCAAAGGACAAGACGTAGGATTAATCCTCTATCAGCTCTTTATCAATCTTGCAGCCAAGTAAGTGCCAGGTAAGTGGAAGGTATCCGCTATACGAATCACCGAAATAGTGGACCTAATTAAGTAACCACTTTTCTTAGTCACACTTGTTTTAGACATCACAAGATAAATCCGGATAAGCAATAGATTACCCATGACCCTCATTTGTCCTAATTGAGCGCGAATGTCTTTAGAGGCTTGGTCTAGATATTTTTTATTAATATAGGGTGATAGTATGCTCGTTTGTGATTTGTAGGGTTTATGAAGGGTGATGAAATCCCCACCTAATCTGAGTTTGGGTTTCTTGCCTCTTAATGTCCGGTTTAGATATGCAAAACAAACCAAGATCTAAAACATGCAAAAAGATTTTTAGCGGCGCTGTATGCAAAAAATTATGCAGGTAAAAACAATTTATTGGAGGTTTAGAGGAGAGAGGAAGATGATAGGAGAATACCAAAGAAATTTGGGGGCCCAACTCCCCACTATGGTCGCGCTTCTGCCGCCAATAGCTTGTTTGGGCCGCGGTTCCGCCGCCGTATGTTGGAGTTGTGTCTTCAAATTTTTTCTTAGTACTCCAATACTCCTCTGATCCAATTTGAAAATCTCTGAATCTATATTTGTTCGCTCCAATTACTCCAGATTTCCTTGCAAAACTCGCACAAAAATCGTTAAAAACACAAAATGCGGTTTTGGTTCTCTTTTATTTTATATTTCTAGTATTTATTAGAAATTAACCTGAATAACAAGAAAAATAATTACGACCGTATCCCCGGCAATGGTGCCATTTGATTGGTCGTCAAAAGGTGTGTCTATGTGTGTTCTAAATACCGCAATCAATAATGGTGTCGCAATAGCTAGCTGCGATGAGTACGGGTCGTCCACAGAGAAACAGTGAACTGCTTTTCTTGTTTTAAACGAGTTGATGGGAGAAAGGTGGAATTGTTGTCGTTTATTATTAAGAAGGTTTGAAAAGTTTATAATAGAAGGGTTTGTAGGGTTTATAGGATTTAGTAGTTAATGGATGGAGTTTTATAATTAATTCTTTTTATCTTTTAATTATTTAATACTAGAGAAATAGCAATGAATGTGGATTAGGGTTCTTGGAGAGAATTAGGGTTTCCTTCTACTGGCCCTTATCCTTCCATTGATCTCTATTATCTCAAGCCCTTAACAAAAAGATTATTAACGAATCTCGAATCGTGGTCGTGACTATCATGAATTGATAGCATGCCCGATAAGAGGGTTAATATTCATTTTACTAAAGTTTATAAAAATTAAAACTTTAAAAAGAATTTAAAAGATATTGTTCATCCAGTTTTATATCCTATCCTACAAACCCTAGCAAGCAAAAACTTACTCGCTCATGGAGATCAACGTAGTAGAAGAAAGGTGGAAGAAAACGGAACCCATAATTAAATTAAAAATGCAGAAAGTAATTGCGGAATGTAAAGGCGGAAAGTAATTGCAGAAAGTAAATGCGACAAAATTAAAAGAAAGAACTAATGTTGGGGCCTCACCCGCGCATGCAAACGTGCGTGTTTTGGAAATAGAGTGATTTTAGAAAATAGTCGTGCACGCGTGCTCGGAATCGTTTTAAAATTTATAAACTGCAAGTGCACGGCGCGTTGTAGCGAGCCGGTAAGTACGGGTCGATCCGCAGGGAATTGGAGATTGGGTTTTGTCGCTTAAGGTTCGAGAACAAAGAATATGGTTTGATTTGTCACAAAAAAATAAAGAAAATACGAAAACAAGAAAACAAGTTAAGAAGAAGTGGTCGTGATTTTGGCTCGGATGGTTGAATCGCGGTGATTCCTTCGACGCTCCATTGATCATGAGTTGTCCATCATTGTGTTGATCCTGGCGTGAAGCATGATTTTTCAAGGCGGTTGTGAAGCACAAATCATCAAAATACCGATATTCGATGCAAAACACGAAACGAGTCCGTTATGTTCTTACTTACAATTTTTATGTCCATGCATGATGTATCAACACTAAGCACAAAAGTTAGCAAGCATACAACATCAATACACATCAATTTGCAAATAAAAAGTAGAAGTATGTATTACTCTTGCTAGGTAGGTAGATGAGAGTATATGGTATATGCTTGAATGAAAGGTGTCAAGAAACATAAGAAACATACCATATCTCAACTACCTAGTAAGTTTAACACACAATTAATTCTAAGCTTAACCTTTTAAATGGTGAATATGAAAGAATAGGATATGAGATAAAGGTTACAAATAACCATTGAAATCATCATATTATATCCAACACTTCCATTTAGCAATCTTAAACTTACAATCACAATTAAGCATTTTAAACAATCACAAGAGGAAGAGGAAGGCAAAGCAATTCATCTCACATCCTCACCATCACCATAACCAAAAGATTAGTTAAACATCATAAAAGAATAGCAAGTAACCAAAAAAGAAGAAACCAAATAAACAAAGCAAGACAAATATATTAGCAAAGAAATGAGTTGAGATACAAGATATTGGTTACTTTTTCAACCTCCATAATGAAGCTCTCAAAAGAAAGCTTCAAGAGGGAAGAAGAATAAGAAACCAAGTTGAGCTCATAGAACTCTCAAGCTAAACCAAAAACTAAACTAGAAATGGGTATATACATATATTTTAACATGCCCCCTCTCACTAAATCAGTTCTGGTATTTATAGGCAACAAACCAGAATAAACAAACAATATAAATAAGATGATGTGACCTAAAGAAATGACCAGAAGAAAAATGGGGACAAATGGAGCTAGAGGGCCCGGCGGTGCCAGTTTTTAGGGGGGTCTCACCGGTCTTGGACCGAGCAATGGGGCTCGTGTTGGTATGGTGGCCTTGTGTGCTCTCCACTATCACTCTGATGCTGTTTGATTTGTCTATATAAGCCTGGTTTGCATTCAGGGATTTTGGAGGGAAAGTTGATGCTTTATATCACATCAAAATTTTTTGCATTTATCACACATCACACCCACTTATGCCCACTTTCATCATGGACAGCCCCACCATAGTCCAAGCCATCAAAGAGCTATGTGCACACTTGTGTTGTGTTGGACCAAAATTGTGTACACATTATTGTTTGCAAAAGAACTCTTTGGATATCGATCGGTTTTCTGTTCTGTTTGCAGTGTCGGCTCCCAAATGTTATATCCGTGATTTTGAGTGTGTTTTCCAGTATTTTGTTACGAACATCTGTAATCTGTATTTACTGAGCAGACACGGGTTAATAGCACCGATATATAACAAAATAGATAATGCATGAGCGGTATTAAAATGCAGTTTTTTGTGATAAACAAATACGCCCAAACTTATCTTTTACTCATCCCGAGCAAAAAAAATCCTAGCCACACTTTCGCAGGGAACGCGATTGTACTGAGTACGTGCAACAAGCTGTTAAACCTCTAGGTGTCCCTGTTCCCCTCCAAAAGACGGCGACGACGTGAAGACGTCTTGGCCTGAGATTCGGGACAGATGCTATTTGGTTTTATCCGTCCACCTCTCCGAAGATGCCAAGTTGATTTATGGCACCGTGTATCGGAGGTTTAGACGGATGCGGCCGATGTAGCAGACTTCGTCAGATTCCCCCTCGCTTGAGGGGTTTTTGATTGTGGGGACGCTCTTCCCTGCAGGCGCAAGCCCCTGCAGTTAATTACACTACCGCATCGCGGTAACAACTTTCTCCTTCTCCAGAATTTCACTTCATGCCGTGTGTGTTTGTTTTATTTGTGGTTGCCCGTGGATTGTATACGGAGACTGAGTAATGTCGTCGCCCGTAGGAAATGGATTAGTCCAAATCCGTATTTACTTAGATTTGGGTTTGGTGTTTTTAGTTTAAGGATACATTGGCCGCGTTGTGGCTAAGATCAACTTAAACGTTCGTTAAGGATACGTTAGTCCTGTTTGAGACTAAGATCAACTTAACGTGATAATCCATTTAATATATGGCCATCGGGACTCGTCACCTCTCTGATGTCGTTGAAGGATTACAACGGCATGTATCAGAGGAGCTCGGAGATGTACCCTCGAACCAGAGTTGATTTGGAGTTTTATAGTCCGTTTGAATGTTTAAGGATACGTTAGCCGTATTTGGGGCTAAGATCAACTTAAACGGGATCGTTTAGATCCGGAAAAAGAGCACTTGGAGGCTCTATTGTTTCAGTTTAGGGACGTGGTGGTCCGTATTCCAGTTTAGGGACGTGGTAGTCCAACATTAGTTTAAGGACGTTTCGGTCCGATATTAGTTTAAGGACGTTTCGGTCCGACATTAGTTTAAGGACGTTTCGGTCCATGAGTTTAAGGACCCCGCAGTCCATATACGTGTGTGGTCATCGGGACCCGTCACCTCTCTGACGTCGTTGAAGGATTACAACGACGGGTGTCAGAGGAGTTCGGAGATGTACCCTCGAACCGGAGGTAAATTGATTTAAGAGAGCAATCTTGCTCAGTCAATTTAATTTAAGGACTTACGGCCAAAATTGGGCTAAGTCCAGTTGAAAATGTTCAACATTTTATTTTCTTTTGCATTGCATTTATTTTTATTTTTATTTGGGCTTTGCCTAGAAAGGATGCAGAGCATCAATTTGTTTTGGGCTCTGCCCTTTATAAATGATGCAGAGCATCAATTTTATTTAGGCTCTGCCCTTTTATTGCTTTGCAATTTATTTTGGCCTGCTTGGTCTTTTTGATTTGGGCCTGGCCCTTTTAGCAAATGCATTGCATTTATCAGGCGCTTTGCGCCAATCAGAGAGCGCAAGCGCTCGTGGTGATGACACGTGTCATGCAGCGCAGTGCGCTGCGCTAGTGCGCTATGCTTGCGCTGCTGACACGTGGCGCGCTCTGATGAGTTGCGCCAATTTCAGAGAGCAAAGCTCTATTCAAAAGCGCATAGCGCAAATGGTTCAGACGCTGACACGTGGCGCTCTCTGGTGGCTTGCGCCAGCCCAAGAGCGCAACAGTGCAGATTTATAAGTGCAAAGCACTATTAATTTAAGAATCTTTTAGATTCAAGAACCGATGGTTTATAAGAGAAGTGCGAAGCACTATTTGATTTCTTAATCTAATTTAGATCAAAGAAAAATAAGTTTTTCTTGTTTTTCTTATCTCAGAGAACCAAAGGTTCATGAAAAGTGCAAAGCACTATTTAATTAATTAAAGATCATTGATCTTCTTTTTAGATCTATGATCTGTTCATAAGAGAACTTTCTCTTTCGCTAAAGGTTTTTACCTTTTTGTTCTTGAGGAATTCTTCAGAGTTCTCTCTTTTTTTTTCCAGAAAATGTTGATGCCTTTGAATTGAGGTCTAGGGTCCTTTTTATAGTGCCCATAAATTAGTTAATTTTGTTAAAGAGATCTTTCCCTGAGTGATTTAGGGGATTTTCCCCGCCGTTGGATCTTTGATCCAAGGGCTTCTGTTTTACAGAAGAAAATCTTCTTATTTTAACAAGAACGGAAAGATTTATTTAAAATCTTTATTCTGTTTGGCACAAATGCCCCAGTGCGTGACGCGTGTCACGCAGCGCACAGAGTAGCGCAACTACGCTAGCGCATCTGCGCTGACACGTGTCGCGCAGCGCAGTGCTTGCGCAGCTGAAGCGTTGCTTCATTTAATTTTGTTTAAAACAGAGCTTTGCTCTGATTGGGTGCACTACCTTGGGCGCTGCGCTGATGCGTCTGCGCCAGACACGTGGCGCGTTGCGCAGCGCAAATAATCTGAAGCGTTGCTTCATTTATTAAATTTTAAATTTTCAAAGCAGAGCTTTGCTCTGATTGGGGGAAGATGAAGCGTTGCTTCATCTCCCGCCTCGGAATTTGAACAGAGCTTTGCTCTGATTGGGGTAAACAATCCCTAGTAGGAGGAGTGTTGTCTCCTGAGGGTTTTCAGCGGATTGCACCCACAAAATCCAGTCAAGTTAGTGTCGTGAGGAAACTGTTGATTCTAATCTTAAGATTAAGAATCAAAGCTAGAAGTTCTATCATCCTAGTTAGAAACGTCAAACTCTATTTTTCACTCCTCTCAATTTATTTAATATAAGCTAGTACACGTCTTTTCGTGATTGTGCGAATAGTGTCGACAAGCTTTTAAGAACTGGATTAGGGTCATCATGTCATAAATACGGACCATGATAGATTTCTAAAGGATCACACGAGTTTGAAAAGACTTAATATTTTCTCAAGTTTTGTTCTCCAGTTAGGTTTCAAGTCAGAATTTATATCATTTTTAACAGAGAACCAAGTCTTATTCTTCACTCCTATCTTTTACCCGTTGTTGCTCATATACACCTTTCGTGATCGTGCAAAACGTCTTTATAAATATAAACCTTCATATCTCCGTAAAAAAAATTGTTTTAATAGAAAACTCATCTCCGCCAAGATTATTCTCCCACAAAGAACCGTGAAGACTTTTAACTCGGGGAGAACACTTAATTAGCTTGTTTTATTTGGCGATTGGAAACTTAGCGAGCTTTGGGTCAATGACTCCCAAACCAGATGGTTTTAGGGCATTAGGTGTGGAGACACCCCAAGTACTTAATTACCCAAGTTACCAAGGCCACAAAACATAAGACTCATTTTGTTTCATTTAAAATATTCTAAAAGCAGTGAAAACGGAGATATAGCCAGCCTTTCTTTTTATTTCCGAAGACGTGTTCATGTGGATAAGGTGTGTAATCACTTCAACTATCTTTCAGATGGGTTATTTTTCAGACTTTAAGCTTCTATTAAAACCTCAATAATATCCTTCATATTCACTTCACTTTATAAACTATTCTTGATATTACTTAATTTAGAATAAACCCGTTTGATCCTAAAAATGTTTATCAATTTTCAAAAGTTTTAAGGACATATCAGACTTTTCATCTAATTCTCAAAGACATATGACACGTGTAAAGTGATATAAAAGACGTATATCAGCTACGGTTAAACTCAAAGGAAGGTTATCTTTCGGATTGCCAATCTCTCGAAAAAGATTTAGCTATTTCTATCTTATCAACCGAACCATCAGACTTCGAGTCTAAGTTCACCCACTAGCTAACATGATGAAAAAGTTTTTATGTTTTTGAAGAAATTTTTCAATTTCTATGGTTTTTTTAATATGTATGCAATGCAGAATATACACATGATGCAGCAAAATAAACGCAGTGCTCACCTCCAAACTTGAGTTTTACGATGTCCTCATCATTGCCCCCGTCTCCGGTAGCTAGACTTAGACATCATGGTAAGAATTTTATTCAAAGAAAAAGAAAAAACCTAAGACTAATTACAGCATATACAAGCTAAAAGATAGTGTTAGTCCAAAATTTAATACCAGCCATTCAAAAATTTTGTCTATATATGTCTAAGGCTGGTAAAAGAAAGGTTATAATAAAAAGAAAAAGAGAATATACAAAGTATGGTTAGTAATTAGTAAAGGGCATGGGTGTATGAAAGTAGGGATCAGAAGACGCTGAATGCGAAGATGAAGTTTTGAAGGAGTCAAAGAATTGTTGCCCGAATGAATTGAATTTTCAAGAAGTATGTGTTGAGTTTCGAGGTCAGGTTCGTTCAAAAATTGGAGTTTATCCTCAAAAAGTTCATCAAAAGAAAGGTTCTTAAGATGTTCCCAAATTGATCCTAACTCAAACTCAGAAAGAATATCATGTTCATCCACAAATATCTCCTCAAAACTTTGCATGAAAGACTTTTTCTCAAGGCTTTCTTTCTCCCTATGATCCTCCACAATCATATTCTCATTGCTACAGCTCACAATTCCTAAAAAAAGTTCTCCCTCATCACATTCATATATGGGTAGGTATATATCATCTAAAACAGTAGGTTCCCACACTAACGTTTCTTCCGAAACAATATCAACGGTGATACAAAAATTGTGGGTTCCTGATTCTTGATTTCCTCTAATAATCTATCATGACCATACCCATCAAATTCACAAGCTCCCTCCTCTAAAATTGGAGTGCAAAAATCAGTCGGTTCAAGAATTTCCTCTTCAAGTATTACTTCGGTTAAATCAACCTCTAAATCACAAGTGATAAGAGGTTCAATTGGTACCTGAAGGCTAATGTTGGACTGGCCTAGAGGGTTTTCTTGAGTGTCCTGATAACACTCAGTCAATTCAATTATATCATAATCTATGAAATCATCAAAAAAATTGATCGTTTATCTCACTCGGATGACTTCCTAAATGATAGACATTGACATTATGTGGTTCTAATTGACTGTGTTCACTCCTTAGAATCCTCACAGCTACATGTTCTTCGATTCTAGCCAAAGATTGAGTTTGAGCGTGAAACAATTGCTCAGACTGCTGTACGAACAGGGCTAGCGTCGCAGCTGTTTGATTCTCGACCGCAGTCATCACTTCAATACCCTTCTCTAAAGCGGTCAACCTAGCATCTATCTCACTATCATACCCTAATGGAATGTCGGTTGCTTCAGGTAAGTAGGGTTGTGATGGTGGTGATGCTAAAGCAGTCATCATGTCGACCTCTTGCTCTAAATTTTCAATCATTTGGTCTATATTTGAAGTGGGACTGGGTTCAAGAGTGTTTGGTGGGTGACCGTTATCAAAACTCTGGGACGGTTGGTCACCCCCTAAGAAAGGACAGTTTTCATGAATGTGGGAAGAATTGTGGCAATTTGAACAAACGAATTGGGACTGAGTATAAACAAAAGAATAGGAATCGTGAAAAATAGAATTGAACTGTGTATCACCCATATCAACAAGAATTCACAAATATCACAAAAACAAAGAATATCACACCCCTAGCAGTCTATGTTATGCTAAGTCAACTAGACCTACTCAAGAACCTGATTTTTGAAGTAAAAACTGTGTCGAGAAATGGGCTCAAGATATACGGATCACGAAGCCAGATAAGTGAAGAGATAAGGGGAGGTTTTCCAACGCTTTCGCGAAATTCCTTAATTAGAATAACCCTTTCTCTTTTGGCGGTTTCGCCGTGAACACTTTCCTAGACACCCGTGAACGATATACCGTTAAGCGGTGTTCTAAACACAATTAACTTCTCCTAATGAGTGCGAAGTCCTTAAAGTCTGAGTTCTAATTGATTTTAAATTACTGTTGGAATGCAAGAATGCAGTTTTGTGATTTGTGAGCCATGGAAAAAGGTGATGAAATCCTTTACCGTATCTTGTTTGGTCGTGCCTTTAAAATCCGTATTAAGATGCAAATGCACAAATCAATAAAAGAATTTAAGAAATCAATCAATCAAGCAATTATTTTTCATTTAAGCTTAAACGCTGCAACAAATACGGGTTAGTTCTCTGTTCAATTGGTGGCAATTTCGTGCGAAGAATCTTGCAAAAGATAGAGTATTGGAATGCGTCGGATTTGAGCGAAAGTGTTAGAAAATACGTACCGATGCGATTTTGGGTTTAAGAACCCCTTTGAAGAGATCCCGGGTCTTTGAATGTTCACTTGTGCGGGTCAAACTACCCGGATCTTTGGCACTGTAGTTCACTAACGTCTTGCAATTGAATTTGAACCTCGTTCCGTACGATCGCTGGTCGTAATTCCGTAAAAGCCTGAAAATGTCGGAAAATACAATATTTAGTGCCAAAAGCGATATATCTGCCCTAATTCCTGTACACTCAAAATTATAAAAATCAAACAATACTAACAGAATACTAACAGTGCACTGGAGATAACACAAAAAGAAAAATTTCAAAACACCAAGAATGGACCAGCGGCGCCGGATTTTTAGTGTATGTCGCCGGTTGATTTTAAGAGTTGGGTGCTCGAATTTTGTGTGGATCCTCCAATCTATATTAGTGTTCTAATAGTATACTTTAATTTTTCAGTTTAATAGCAAGGTAATAGCAGGTTTTTATTGGGGTCGAAAATTGCACCCCAGTTGACCAAGTCAAAGTCAACCCCAAGCCAAGTGAGCCCAAGTCAAGTGGGCCTATGTCCGAGTCGAGCCCGAACATGAAGCGGCCGGCCTCCCCCATGCCAATATAAAAATCATGTAATAAATAATTTTAATGTGATTTTTTTATGCATGAATGAGCAAAATGCCATTTTGTAAAGCCCAAGGGGCTATATGTAAATGTGTAAGCCTATATAAGGCAACATGATGATGAATAAAATATACAACAATTCATTCTCTTAAAAATTAGGGTTTGTGCCTCCATCCTCTCTCTTCCAAGTTCTTCCTCTTCCTTTTCATTTTCCAATTAAATCAAGAGCTTAGCTCTTTTTTTTTTAAACTAAATAAAGTTTTGTCATAAACCCATCTTCCAAGACTCCATCAAGAGAAGAAAAAGGGTCTCTTTTTTATCTCCAAGATCTAGATCTTGGAGTTTCAAGAGAACCCATTTTGGATTTCTTCTCAAAAAAGAAAGGAGAAAATCTTTTGGTTTTAACTCCACAAATAAAATTCTTTTGGAGTTTAACTCCATAATAAAAATCTTTTTTTTTTGGGAGTTTAACTCTACATTAAATCTTTTTAGGAGTTTAACTCCATATAAAATTCTTTTGGAGTTTAACTCTATAATAAAAACCTCTTTTTTTTGGAGTTTAGCTCCGAATAAAATTGTTTTGGGAGTATAACTCCAAATAATTTTTTTTTGGAGTTTAACTCCATCACAAAAAAAAGATCTTTTGGGAGCCCATGTTCCCTCTCACGTGAGGATGAAAAAACTCCCACCAAGTGGGGGCTTTCTCCTTCTCACGTGAGGGGAAGGCTCCCCATTTAGTGGAGTTTAACTCCACACCAAATAAAAATATTTTTGGAGTTGAACTCCAGTTAAAAAAATTTTGGAGTTTAACTCCACTACAAAAATTCTTTTGGAGTTTAACTCCACAATAAAAATCGTTTTTTTTTTAGTTTAACTCCACATTTAAATTTCTTTTGGAGTTTAACTCCGCAATAAAAATCTTTTTGGAGTTAAACTCTATTTAAAATTCTTTAGGAGTTTTACTCCATTTAAAATTCTTTTTTGGAGTTGAACTCCATTTAAAACTCTTTTTGGAGTTTAACTCCACGATAAAAATCTTTTTGGAGTTAAACTCCATTTAAAATCTTCTTGGAGTTAAACTCCATTTAAAACCTTTTTGGAGTTGAACTCCATATTTAAAATTCTTTTGGAGTTTAACTCCACAAAAAAAATCTTTTGGAGTTCAGCTCCATGTAAAAAATAATAATAAATAAATAAATTTCTCTAAATATTTATTTACTTATTTATGTTTTTCTTATATATATAGAAAAATATATATACCTTTTTTTTAACAAATGGAATAAAGCAAAACACACACACACACACCAACGCATCGCATTGAGTTCGCATGTCCAGTTTAACCCGTCAATCGGAGGTTCTCTCACTCCAAAGCCGAGGGGTAATTAACGACAGCTTAGTCCGCGGCTGCCGGAGATTCGGATCCCCACAATCAATAAACCCCAGCCTACCCTAGGCAGGGGAAATCTGTACTGCGCCTGACCAGCGCGTGCGTATTCCCATCTCAATGGGGTGACGAAAAACACCCTATATATTCAGGCACGTCCAGTGGGACTTTGAATGTGGTCCCGCCAGTAGGACTTGGAAGAGATTGGGATCGTTTTACATACATGGGTTGTATACGGTTTTGCAGGATGTATGATCCAGACCGTAGGGCCGGAAGAATTTCAGGACTTTGTTGGCGTCTGCATCGCTGTACTGGAATATGGTATCAGGAGCGACTCATCATTCGCCGTTGGGAAAACTTGGGATTTGGGTTTTTGGTCGGCATCTGTATTGTTGTACTGAAATAATACTAGGAGCAACTCATCATTTTCCTTTCCTTTTTGGGAAGCGATGGCTTAGGAGACAGGTTTAGATCCTTATCACCTAAGACTTTTCAATTTTATGGGCCGTAAGGGTCCCATAAAATCATTTTCTCCCTACGAGTCGTAAGGATCCCATAGGTGCATTTTCTCCTTAGGAGTCGTGGGGACTCCCAAGTGTGTTTTTCCATTATGAGTCGTAAAGATCTCATGAAGGTGTTTTCTTACGAGTCAAGAGGATCTCGTAAGTTTGTTCTCCTCATGTACTGAGGACACATGAGTGGGTCTTCCCAAATGGAGTATAATTCCAAGGACGGAGACCAGCCGCGTAACTGATGACTGCGGTGGGGCATGGGTGTGATGAGAATTATTTGAGCCTGTGGATTGTATATGGCAGTCAACTTGGAGACCAACCGTAGGGCTGGGAGAATTTTGGGAAATTGAATTTTGGTTAGCGTCTGCATCGCTGCACTGGAATATGGTACCAGGAGAGACTCATCATTCGCCATTGGGACATCCAGGGATTTGAAAATTTGAATTTGGTTAGCGTCTACATCGCTGAGCTGGAATATGGTACCAGGAGCGACTCATCATTCGCCACTTGGGGATTTGGATTTTGGTCGGCGTCTGCATCGCTGCACTGGAATATGGTACCAGGAGCGACTCATCATTCGTTGTTGAAGGTTTTTTTTTGCCGCGGTTGCTCTAGCTTTTCTTATCGCAAAGGTCGCTGATTTTTATTGCAAGTTGCCCCATAATTTCGGCTTTTTATTATTATTATTTTTTTATTTTTTATTTTTGTTTTATTTACACATTTTTACATCTCCGGTTTAACGACTTAGAGGTCGATGTTAGAATTGGTTGGTTTGATTTGTTTTGACATCAGCATCGCTACACTGGAATATGGTACTATGAGCGAATCATTATTTGCCTTTGAGAGGATTTGGGAATTGGTTTTTTGTCGACATCGGCACCGCTACACTGGAATATGGTATCAGGAGCGACTCATCATTTGCCCCAGGAGGATTTGGGAATTGGTTTTTGGGTCGGCATCGGCACCACTACACTGGAATATGGTACCAGGAGCGAATCATCATTTGCCTTTGCTTATTGAGAAGCGATAGCTTAGGGGACAGGTTTAGATCCCTATCACCCAAGGCTTTTCAATTTTATGAGCCGTAAGGGTCCCATAAAAGTATTCTCCCTACGAGTCGAAAGGATCTCGTAGATGTACTTTCTTCTTAGGAGTCGTGAGGAGAACAAACCTTCGTGTGTTCCTTACGGCGCCAGATTTTTAGTGTATGTCGCCAGTTGATTTTAAGAGTTGGGTGCTCGAATTTTGTGTGGATCCTCCAATCTATATTAGTGTTCTAATAGTATACTTTGATTTTTCAGTTTAATAGCAAAGTTAGAAAAAATTTCGTTTTGTTAGTTTTGAAAAAATTTGAGTTAATGGTTAGTGTGTTAGTACGAACCAGAAATAACAATTCCTAATGACTACCAATTCCCCAGCAACGGCGCCAAAAACTTTTTGGGGTCTCACCCGCACGCGCAAACATGTGTGTTTTGGAAATAGAGTGATTTTAGAAAATAGTCGCGCACGCGAGCTCGGCCTTGTTTTAAAATTTATAAACCGCAAGTGCACAACGCGTTGTAGCGAGCCGGCAAGTACGGGTCGATCCGCAGGGAATTGGAGATTAAGTTTTGTTGCTTAAGGTTCGAGAACAAAGAATATGGTTTGGTTTGTCACAAAATAATAAAGAAAATACGAAAACAAGAAAACAAGTTAAGAAGAAGTGGTCGTGGTTTTGGCTCGGATGGTTGAATCGCGGTGATTCCTTCGACGCTCCCTTGATCGTCCGTCCTTGTGTCGATCCCAGCATGAAGCATGACTTTTCAAGGCGGTTGCGAAGCATAAGTCATCAAAATACCGATATTCGACGCAAAACACGAAACGAGTCCGTTACGTTCTTACTTACCATTCTTATGTCCATGCATGATGTATCAACACTAAGCATAAGGGTTAGCAAGCATACAACATCAATATATATCAATTTGAAAATAAGAAGTAGAATTATATATTACTCTTGCTAGGTAGGTGGGTGAGAGTATATGGTATATTCTTGAATGAAAGGTGTCAAGAAACATAAGCAACATACTATATCTCAACTACCTAGTAAGTTTAACACACGATTAATTCTAAGCTTAACCTTGCAAATGGTGAATATGAAGGAATAGGATATGAGATAAAGGTTACAAATAACCATCGAAATCATCATATTATATCCAACACTTCCATTTAGCAATCTTAAGTTTACAATCACAATTAAGTATTTTAAACAATCACAAGAGAAGGGAGGCAAAACCATTCAACTCACATCCTCACACAACTCTCAAACTAAACCAAAAACTAAACTAGAAATGGGTATATATATATATATATATATATATATATATATATTTACATGTCCCCTCTCACTAAATCAGTTCTGGTATTTATAGGCAACAAACTAGAATAAACAAACAATATAAATAAGATGATGTGACCTAAAGAAATGACCAGAAAAAAGGGGACAAATGGAGCTAGGGGGCCCGGCGATGCCGGTTTTTTGGGGGTCTCACCGGCCTTGGTCCGAGCAATGAGGCTCGTGTTGGTATGGTGGCCTTGTGTGCTTTCCACTATCACTCTGGTACTGTTTGATTTGTCTATATAAGCCTGCTTTGCATTCAGGGATTTTGGAGGGAAAGTTGATGCTTTATATCACATCAAAACTTTTTGCATTTATCATACATCATACCCATTTGTGCCCACTTTCATCATGGGCAGCCCCACCATGGTCCAAGTCATCAAAGAGCTATGTGCACACTTGTGTTGTGTTGGACCAAAATTGTGTACACATTATTGTTTGCAAAAGAACTCTTTGGATATCGATTGGTTTTCTGTTATGTTTGCAGTGTCGGCTCCCAAATGTTATATCCATGATTTTGACTGTATTTTCCAGTATTTTGTAACGAACACATGTAATATGTATTTACTGAGCAGACACTAGTTAATAGCACCGATATATAACAAAATAGATAATGAATGAGTGGTATTAAAATGCAGTTTTGTGTGATAAACAACTACCTTTATTAATTAACTATCGCATTACAAAACTTGCTCGCTGAAAAGGTAATTTACAAAATCCTAGTTTGCTCGCTAGATCTTAATCGATCGATGGATAGATGAATATCTTCTTGATAGATAGCTCTCGGTCCTATATATAGGCTCTGGAATATAAAACCCTAGACGTCATGTTGAAGTGTGTCAAATTACAATCAATACCCTGAGTTTTCAAATCCTGCGGCCACCAACAGACCGCACTTCCGCCGCCCATGTTGCCCTTTGACCGTGGATCCGCCGCCGCATGGTGGGTTTGTGCTTCCAAATTTTCCGTGCCTTTTTCTCTCGATATTTAGAGATCATTTTGATAAAAATATTCTGAAAATATATCTCTTAGTCTCTGCCGTTGCGAGATTTTTCAATATTCTTCTAATATTCGGCAGATTTGGTTTTATAACCTGGTTTGCTGTGGATCTCCTACTTGTAGTTCAAAACTGAGATGATCCTTTTATAATACATGCACAATATCTCAAATCATCTTATTAATAGCATTTATTTTATTTGAAATATTATTCTAACCAATTAATTGATATGATATCCTGATAATAATGGTTAAGGATATTTGATATAATACGCATATTTTAATAATAATCTCATGGATATTTTATTTAAATATGATATGCATATATTTTTCCTAATTATATTAATTATAAATTAAGAAACATATGATAATAATCTTTTTACAAATAAACCCACATATATTCTTTATTTACAATTAACACATTTTAGTAGTTAATAATAATAAGGAAAATGTCCATACAAATGTGCAATAAATTTGACTGATCAGGTCAGGTCAAGTATATCAAGTAATATGTTTAAACCAATCATATAATATCTAATTATGTCTTCATATACATGCAACAATTTAGAGATCAAGAAAAATAAGGTATACATGTTCGAATAGCATAAAATGAGGCAAATATATTATTCAAGTAACGATCATAAACAATACTGTAAAGAAATGTTATGTATGACTAATTACTCAACTCAATCGAATGAGGAATATAAACATAAATATAACTCTAAGACTTGTGCACGCGTGAGTTCCAGTCGCGCCTAAATACGACTACCGGTTTGAGAGATATACTTGTTTTCGTTTCGTCACGCATAACAGATCAGAATCAGTCCAGTATAGTCACATATTTTTAAAACACGGTTTGAGTTAATTTCTGTCGGTTTTCAGATTTTAAAGATTATTAGAAACTTTTAGGACTTTCAATATAGTTATCCAAAACACTAAGCTCCGCACGATTTGGATGCGGAAACTCTAGTTATGGTCATTTTAATATCAGAGTTTAAAACTGAAATTTGGATTTCTGGACAGCAACTATATGGTGTATTGTTGTGCATAAATCGGGCCGTTCTATGAATTTCTGGGTTGCCGGGTATATATTAAATTCTAGGTATATCGATTGTGTATCTATACATATAAAGTTTTCCACTAACAGACATCGGAAGTTTGAGTTATGTCGTATTTAAAAACAATATGCGAATCATGACAGATTCTATCCAGATTCGTCACTTAATTTTGTATCGCAGTTTTCTATAATTTACATCTATTTTCAGGGAATCAGTATAACTAAGAAAAGCTATATCTTTCGATATAGATATCTAAAACACTTGAATTTGCTCAATTTGTACATTGATAGACCAAATTATGTATCCAAGAAATTGACCGATAAAAACAGTTTTCAGATTTTAGAAAAACAGTGACTAAAAGTGGCATAAGTCCCAAACCGTTGTTCGGTTCGAAATAAAATTTTTACTGTATACCTGAAATTCAATCTATTATTTATCCTAATTTTTCTAATATTTCCTAATGTGAATGTTATTTTCTAAAAATTATTTTAAGGACAAATGTTATCTATGATCGTATTTAAAAGTGACAAAACTACTAGAATTATTTGCAGCTTTGATTTTCTCTTTCATAAAAAAATAAAAAATTATAAAATAAATGACTCATGCAAGATATAATTCAAATTGGATCTCCTAATGTCATTATATGGATCATAAATTTCGACAAGATTCTACACCAAGAAAGTCGTAATTTCAAGAGAATTTATGTAAAGTTATGCTATCGCGTATCGTTTATTTATATTCGGTCCATGATGTTCCTAATTAACGTAAAAGTAAATGTATGACATAAACGTATTATTATTCTATAATAAAACAATGAATAAACATAAAGATATGGGGAGAGAGAGAAGGGAAAGAACTTACATACACAAGCCGGTATTGTCACCGGGTTTGTCTATCCGCCGATAGCCCCGCATTACTAGCGAGGCTTTCATGAATGCTTATTCGTGTTCTTTTTCTAGGACTCTACGTGAAGAGAGAGAATGGAGGTGTAGAAAAAATGTAAGGAAGAAAAAGAAAGAAGAGGACGAATAAAGATGGTGTAATTGTGAATTATCTCTAATAATATATACATTTAACATGGGAGTTAAAAGATAAATGAAAGGTCTCATTTGTAGGTTATGAAAGGTTTAAAAAAATCATAAAATAATTGCAAGTCCCGAGATTCAAACATGCAGCCTATGGAACAATAATCAAGAACTTAACCAATAAGCTATAAGGTAACTTTTACATAGAATTAAATAGAAATAAATATGTGCAGAGATTCAAAAGAGAATAATTTAAAAATTAAACGAAAAAAATTATTTTCTTAAACTATTTTTTTCCCTTTCATACAAAACAAATTCTCTTTCCAAAATTTTCGTTTCAAAACAAAATAGAATAAATTTTTTATATTAAAGAGATCAAACTAAATATTTTAAAAATCTTTCAAAACCTTCTCTTTCTATAAAACATGTCATTTCGAAACAAGTATAATTTTATTTATTAAAAAAACATTATAGTAAAAAAGGGTCGTTGCAATGTCTCCTTGCACGGAAACGCGAATAACTCCACACTCAGATTTTTCTTGGAAGATCGGGCAGCACCACAGCGTCGGAGTCGTTGAGACGAAGAACCGGATATTATTTTTTTTTGGAATTTTCGAAGTGGAAATGGGGGAGAAAAGCTCAAAGGAATAGAATGTATATATAGGGTTTTTTCGCAACAATAAAATCCACAAAATCCGACCGGAATCCCCAAAAATCCACACCCGTTTGATATTGGACCGGCGCAAACGAACCGTCACGATCCAACGCCCATCGCATGGCCGTGGTGCAACAACGTGGCCGCGTGCAGGCGCGTGGCCCCCACTACGTGGCTGCCGCCAGCATTCCTGGCCGTTGGATCGAGATCCAACGGCCCCGGTCCTCCCCCCTTTTACATATTTTTTTCTTTTTCTTTTTTTTAAAAAATCTAAAACAGATTTTCTAAAACCAAATTTTTATTTGAAAAAATAGTTTAAAATCTTGGAAAAATCTAGAAAAAATCTAGAAATTCTATTTTAATATCATCTTCGTTTTGTAATAAAATTTGGTCCAAAAATAATACCGTTTCCGGTATTTAAAATATTTTATAATCATTATCCTTTTCTAAAAATTCATTTTAAAATCCTAAAAATCATATTAATTAGTTTTAAAAATAAATAAATCATTTCCCACACATTAATCATTTTAATCATTTCCCACACATTATCTTTTAAATGAAGTCTAAAAAAATATTGAACACCCGAAAAATGGAAAAAAAACTTTTATTCATATATGGGAAAACGGGCGTTACACTTTTCTTTCTGCTATTTATTCTCTTCAGAAACCCAAGTCATAAACTGAGCTTATAAAATATTCAGAATGGCAGCAGACTATGCAGAAAGAATTGCAGGCTTTCCGTGGTACTCACACTTGGGATCTTGTTTTTTTACCATCGGTTGTCAAGCTCATTAGTTGTAAGTGGATTCATAAAGTCAAAACCAAGTTAGATGGATCAATCGAACATTGTGAAGCACGTCTTGTAGCTCGTGGGTTTTCTCAGGGGTATGGCATTGATTATGAGGGAACTTTTTTCCCTGTCACCAAAACCACTTCCATTCGCACACTTATTGCAGTTGCTGCATCACATAGCTGGCCTATATTTCATATGAACGTTAAGAATACATTTCTTAACGGTGATCTTTTAGAGACGATTTATATGGGGCCTCCTCCTGGTGTCTCAGCTTCCCCCGGATCTGCATGTCGTTTACGCTGCGCTCTTTATGGTCTTAAGTAGGCATCACGTACTTGGTTTGAGCGATTTCGTTAGACTCTTTTAACTGCAGGCTTCACCGTGAGCCTTGCTGATTATGCATTCTTCTATCGCTCTTCTTCAAAAGGTCGAGATATTCTTTTGATATATGTTGATGATATGATTATCACCGGCGATGACTCAGAAACTATTACATATTTCAAGCAACTTCTTCAACAATAGCTTGAGATGAAGGATTTTGAACATTTGCGCTATTTTTTGGGGATCGAAGTTGCTTACTTTCCCCGTGGCCATCTTGTCACAGCAGAAGTATATTTCTAATCTTCTTGCATGAGCTACGGTTGATGATTCTACTATTACTAACATTACTTCTATAGCTACGCTGATGGAGCTTCATCTGAAGCTTCATCAAGCAGATGGAGCGACCATACCGAACCCCACTCGGTATCGAGAGCTGGTTGGTACCCTTATTTACCTCTCTCTTACGAGGCCAGCCATTGCACATAATGTCCATGTTCTTAGTCGGTTCATGAGTGCTCCTTTGTCGATTCACCATGCAGCTCTCATACGGGTTCTTCGATACTTTGATGGTACTTGTACTCGGTCGCTATTGTTTCCTTCTAACTCTGCACTTACTTTACGCGCATACTCTGATGCTGGCTGGGCTGATGATCCTGACACCCGTCGATCTACCCACATGTTTTTGTGTCTTATTGGGTTCCTCTTTGATCTCCTGGCGCAGCAAGCCCCAAGACACCGTTTCTCGTTCAAGCACCGAAGTCGAGTACCGTGCAATCGCTGATACTGCTGAGGAATTTAAATGGTTCTGTATTTTTCTTGTTGATATGGGTGTTGACATCTCTTCTCGTGTTCCTATTTATTGTGACAACAAGAGTGCCATTCATATTGTTGAAAACCCAGTTTTTCATTATCGTACTAAGCATATTGAAGTGGATTGTCACATGGTTCGTCAAGAGTACGACTGTCAAGATATGCATATATCATTTATATGTTTTATATCTTTTATTGGGGTTTATCTCTAGTTGGGATTTACGTGTATTATACGTATTAAGAGTTTCATCTTGTAGGTTATATATAGAAAGGCATATTGTATATTGTATATTGTATTTTGATCAATCATCAATAATATTTTTTTTCCTCTTCCTAATCTACAATTTCTAGTACTTTGGTATGATTTTAATGGTTCATCAGCTTTTGGGATACAACTTCATTAGTGAATTCTTAATCACGGCTAGTTATCATAGAGTAAGGCTGTAGAGTTGACAATATTCGTCTGTGGTAACTGAAGTCATAAGTTTAAGACATACATAACTATTGGAATTTAAAATTTTCCACTTATCTTGAAAGAGAATGATAGTTAAACGGTTGTGATTATATAAACATAGCATATCCCTAGATATGTAATGCCATAGCTCCCTTTGATAAGTTAAGAAAGAGCAGAGGTATAACAAAGAAATTAGGATGAAAAAATTCATTATCTTTCAAGTTTTGAATTATTGTTTTCATATAATTTGCCACACATTATGGTTTCCAGTCCCTACCAAAAAAAAAGCTCAAATTTGACTTGTCGATAATGCTATTCAAAAATGTACAAACATCCTCTACATCCTATAAAGATTTAAGCTACATCCTTTGAAAGTTGAGCAGCAACACCTCAATTTAGGAATCCATGTGCTTGCAAATAAATATGACACCTTTCATAACTGGTAGGTAATAGTTTATCCAACAAAAAAAGAGAGGGTAAATTGTAAAAAAAAAAAACAAGGGTTTTTTCCGCTGTAAAAAATCTCCGGCCTCGAAACTGTAGTCAAAAACCCCTTAGAATTTTTTCTGCAGTATCTATATGGTAACTTGCTATATCTAATCAATTCATATAAATTATTTGGATATCACACGAAATGGTGTAGATATCACATGTGACTGCTTAGATATCGCTGGCTGATGTTTAGATATCGCTGGCTGATGTTTAGATATCGCAAGAAAATAAATATAACAGACAACTACTAGTTATCATAAATAAGGGGTTTCTTGACAACTAAAAACATTTTTATAGGGGTTTTGACTAACTTTTCGAGACCGGAGGTTTTTTTCAACTAAAAAAAGCGCTTGTTTTTTTTGACAATTTACTCAAAAAAATGGTAAGTAAAGAGGGGGGGGGTTTCAATTGAAAATATTTTTCTCTTGTCATTTTATCTCAGCATCAAGCAAATCAAGTGATCAAGTTCAGACTTCTATATGATACGAATATTAAAATGGTACCGGACCCCATTACATATGTTTTCAAAAAAAAATTAAGTAAAACGGACCTACAGATATAAGTAGCATTGCTCAATCCAGTATTACTATCAATTTGAAGCAAAATATATATTTACATATGATGAAATAAACTCAAAATGATAAATAATTTATTTACCCTTCTTCTCGTATGCATTTTATCTCTTGGTTACTAGCGGTAGAAAATAAAAACGGTACCTAAAAGTATATCTCAATAAAATTATATTGGGATCATGCGAGTTTTCCATATGATAAAAAAGTAAATTGGGTGCACGTCAAAAAAAACCATGTTAATGTGTTTTTTAACTAATAAAGAAAACTATATTAATGAAGTTTGACAGAAATACCCCGAGTAGAAGACTAACTTAATTCCAAATAGAGGGACAAGCCAAGTAAAAACTCTGTTCCTATCCTTCTCTTTTCCTAATTTTTGAAAGGAAAAAATAAGTTTCCTAATTTCAAGGGATTCATTAATTGAAGTGTGATGAGGATGAGGATGATGATGAAATATAGGAAAAGCAAAGCTTACCCTCCTTTTTATCATTATTCATTAGTGCTGGAGTCAGCAACTTGTGGGCAAGAGAAAACAGCACATTTTCATTAAAAGCATTGAGTTTTAGAGAGAGAAAGAGTGTTTTTTAGAGAGAGAGATAGAGAGACAGCAATACTCAACACTACAAAACCAAAACCCCTTCTTTTATTCATTAACCCTTGTTTGCGAATCCAATCTCCTCTCCAAAGCCAACATCAAATTTGGTTCAAACTGAGGCGGGTGTTCTTTTCTTCCCCTTTTTCTTTTGATATGATGGACTGTTGTGTTGTTTCTGATGATGCGCAATAAAAAATTCATGGTTTTTCTTAGTTTTATTGCTAAGATTTTGTTGAATACTTGTGTGTTGTGGTGAATTGGGTAGGAAAAAATGGGGATTTTTCGGGTGAAAAGAAATGGGGAATTGGGGATTGAGGATTGCTATAGGTTTTCACTGCATTATTTTGTTGAGGAGATGTTATTGAATTGCTATTGGTGATCTGTGGGCATTGCTAGGTTAATACGCTTTTGAAATTCCTTAGAGGTGAAAGCATTTTTTTCAAGTTTGATTCTTCTATGATTTTCTGTATTTGGAGAAAAATAGCCATTAGTTTTTATTGGTTGTTTTAGTGAATATAATCTTTAAAAACGAAAAAGAGATGAATTTGTAGGTATTGCATATATTTTTTAAAGAATGGAACAATGGGTGACCTTAAAATTTCTGCATTATGGGTTTATTATACAAATGTCATTTGTCTATAGGTTGACCTTTTTTGAGTGTTCCTCAAACGACTTCTGATTGTTGGCCTGAAATATTTCATTGTTGAAGTGAGATTTAGGTCCATTCCTAACCTTATTGCATCATGTGTATCCATCAGCTGGTTATTGGTTTTAGGCAAGAAGAACAACCGGCCGCAAAAATTGTTTTTGCCTCACGATGTTTAGGATTAATTGCACGAACATCATTGTATATGTATATTACTTATACAGCCTCAAGTGATTTATGAGTGCAAATGCTCCCTTTGTCATCGGCCAAAACCCTTAAAATCACACAGATTCAACTCCAAGCAACTCAAACGATTGTCTAATTTATAGAACCTGTTTATGTTGTTTAGAGTAGAATTCGAGCGTTTTTTAATGGTTTGGTTGATTGATAGAGGGGGGGTCTTTGCACTAATAAGTCACTTGAGGGGGTATTACGTGCTATACGGAATAAACTAAAAGGGGGAGCTTATTCAATTAACCCTACAAAAAATAGGGCTTCTTACTACTAGCATTTTATTTAAGTCTTCATTGAATATCCTTTGAAATTCGACCTAAATTGTTTGCAATTGAACTTGTTAACATCATGGATTTTCATAATTTGGTTATTGATTTTAGGCATGTATAAGAACCAACTGCAAGAACTTGCTCAAAGAAGTTGCTTCAACTTGCCTTCGTATGCATGCATCAGAGAGGGGCCGGATCATGCCCCTCGTTTCAAGGCGACCGTTAATTTTAACGGCGAGGTCTTTGAGAGCCCAACTTTTTGTACGACATTAAGACAGGCTGAGCATGCGGCAGCTGAGGTAGCTCTAAGCACCCTCTCGAAGCGGGGCCCATCGAGATCATTAGCTGCGAAAGTTCTGGTATGCATAAGATTCATCACTTCTCATAAAAATGTTGTTATCTTAGAACTGGTCAGGCTTAAGGTAGCCTCAATGAGATAGATGTGCTGTGTTTTAATTAATAATATGGTTGTAATTCCCTCTCCCCCCCCCCCCCCCCCTCCAAAAAAAAGGAGAGAGGGGGTACCTTTTATCTGTGTAGAAGACAATGTGATATTCATTAGATACCGTTATTGCTTAATGGAACAATATATATGCTTAGATTTTCTAAAGTAGGTGGCCCTGGTTGTTTTTAAGCTTGTCATTGACACCATGAAATGCAACGGAGTAGCATGACCAGAATGAATGCATAGGATCACATTTTTCAGTTATAAGGTGTGATCCATATGGGACCCACCCATGCCCCTATTTAATGTAATTGTCCAAAACTCCTCGTAGATTATCCCATATAGCACTTGTAATCTATTAGCGCAAACATCCCTCTCTACTCATCGACCAAAACACTTAAAAACACTCAAATTGAACTCTAAACAATTCAAATGATTGTTTGATTTAACTCGTAGAACTTTTTTGTGCTGTTTACAACTTGAGGTGATTTAGGAGTTTTGATCGATGAACAGAGTGGGTGTTTGTGCTAATTAGTTACTTCAGGCGGTATAAGTGTTATACCGGGGTAAACTGGGGTGTGTGTGCGTACACAATTAACCATGTAGTAATGATTGTTACCATTTTTGCCGATACATATTTGTAACTCTTAATGAATTAGGGCTAAAGAACTTTGGAGTTCAGACACTCTGAATCAGTTCGGTACACTTTTACATATCCATTTTCCCTCAATCTGTTTTAGTCTAGTTGAACTTGGACGGTTGCTTTTTGGCTTCATGAGCTTATATCTCATGTCTACTCGTCAATTGAACCCCCCCCCCCTTCGTATTCCCTAGTTATCGTTGAATGGCTTTTGGCACTGTCTTAGACATGTCAAGGTGATGGCTGGTCATAAACTATAGTCAATAAAACTTAAGGAAGCCTTCTCAATTTACATTACTGAAATTCTGTAGCTGAAATGTATATATGTTTCGAAACATGAAAATATATATGTACGAAACATATTTAATTTGAATGGGTCACTTTGAAAAGGCGTCTGTGCTAGCCATTTATTTATTCTTGATTTCAAGAAGATAATCTATCGGAGGAATTTTGAAGTTACCTTCGAGATTTGGAAAGGAATGATACCCGAAAATCTAATATTATATTTCATTATGGTTTGATCTTAATTGACTATTTATCTTTTCAGTTAACCACATGGACCTGTGGGAACGTGTTCTATTTAGCTCTTCAATTTCTCTGTTCCGTTGAGTTGAATAATTTCCTATTGTAAATCTATAATCTTTTGATTCTTCTCCATTGTCTAGAGAATTTGGAAGATGCCAACTGGTTGTCCAGGATATAGCAATACCCTCTCTTGTCCATAGTTTTCTCGGCTAAGAATTTTGCACAAATCAAGAAAAGCTGATGTCAAGTCGATGTCCAGTCATAAAACTGGCTTTCATGTAGCCTCGCTTCATAACTGACCCCGTTGTTATGGGGAAAGGCTTAAATGATGACGTTGATGAGTTTACCTCATGGCCCATACTGAGCATCTAAGTTTGTTACTATATTTTCATCACGTTTCTAAAAAATTTTCTCCTGCCTCAAACTTGAGAGTACAGCTTATTATCCATGTACTCGATATAGAACTTTCCAACACAACCAAACACATGTATGTTTTTGGATCATGGCATATTCGAAGGGTCGGAAGAGACCTAACAAAAGGAATGTTCTAAATTTAGCCATCATGTCACTCTTGTCGTAGCAGCACCTCAACAGTCTGATTCATTCCTCTTTCGTATCCATTTTATATTTACTAGCAAGGGCCCCACGCAATGCGTGGATGCAGAGTCCAAAGTCAAGAAAAATCATATTGATTTAAAAGTTTAATGTTATATAATTTGCAACTTGTAATAGCTCATTTTTATGGACTACATATGTAAAATATACGAAAGATTAACTTGCAAATACTTCAGCATTTTTCTTTAGCTTTATAATACATTCCTTACTATATCATAAGAAAATCGTGAAATTTTTAAAAATCTCAAAATTTTCTTTTTTCTTCGGTTTTTCAATATTTTGTTTGTTATATAACACACAAATATGACGAAATTTTAAAATCTCAAAATTTCTTTTTTCGGTTTTCCAATATTTTGCTTGTTATATAGCAGAAGAAAAATCATGATATATTCAAAAATAAAATATTGTTTGTTTTTTTTAATATTTTCCATGATATAGCATGTGGAAAATCGCAAAATTTTCAAAAATCTTAATTTTTTGTTCATTCTTTTTCAATATTATGCTTGCTAACACGAAAATCATGAAATTTTCAAAATTTGAAAATTTCAAAATTCTCAAATTTTTTGTTTTCTTCGGTTTTTTAAATTTTGCATAACACATGACAATCGCGAAATTTACAAATATTCCAAAATTATTTTTCCTTCAAATTTACAATATTTTGCACGTTACCACATGAAAATAGTGTGATCTTTCAAAAATCTCAAACTTCACTGTTTTCTTCAGTTTTTCAATATTTTGTTTAGCACACGAAAATCGTGTCTTTTTCAAAAATCCTAAAAGTTTTTGTGCTCTTTAGTTTTTCAATATTTTAATTGCTATAACACAAAAATTCCGATGTCTTTAAAAATCACAATTTTCTCAAACTGTCAAATTTTCAATATTTTGTACCACACAAAAATCATGAATTTAAAAAAAAACTTCAAAATTTTTTGTTCTCATCAAACTTTCAATATCTCGCATGCTATCAGCACATGAAACAACACGAAAGTTACTAAGTTTTAAAAAATCTCAATATTTTCTATTTTATTTGATTTTCCAATATGTTGCTTGATATATATAGCACACAAATATCATGGATTTTTCAAAAATATCAAAATTTCTTGTTTTCTTCCGTTTTTCAATATTTTGCTTCTATAGCACACGAAAATTGCTAATTTTCAAAGATCTCAAAAAAAATTCTTTTTTCGATATTGCAATTTTTTATCCTCTATCGCACATGAAAATCGTGAAATTTTCAAAAATATCAAAATTTTCTACTTTCTTCCATTTTTTGTTATTTTGCTTGCTATATAGAGTATACAAATTGCAATATTCTCATAAATCCCAAATTTTTCAATTTTTTTGGGCTTTCAACAATTCGTTTCTATAACAAAAAAAAATTGAAAAATTATTAGAAATCTCAAAAAAAATGTTTTCTTTACCTTTTCAATGTTTTGCATGATATAACATATGAAAATCGCAAAATTTTCAAAAATCTGAAAAAAAAATTATGTTTTCTTCTTTTTCTTTCTTTATTTTGCATGCTATAGTACACATGAAAATAATGAAATTTCAAAAATCCCAGAGATCTCCGTTTTCTTTGATTTTCTGATATTTTACTTGCTCATAGTTTTGGAGATCTTCCGGCTATCAAGGAGACAAAAGGCAATGTGAAGTAAAGAGAAAAAGGTCGTTGATTGCTACTAACTACCTAACAGAACAAAGATTCCCGGTCAGAGTGATTGAGATTTCGGGTAATTGGAAACCCTGGCAAAATGAAAATCACGAAATTTTAATTAATCCTTAAAAATTTTGTTTTCTTCGACTTTTCTATATTTTGCATGCAGCACACGAAAATCACAAAAGTTTCAAAAATCTTAAACTCTTCTGTTTTCTTTGGCTTTTCAATATTTTGCTAGTTATAGCATACGAAAAGTGCAAAATCTTCAACATTCTCAAGAATTTTTTATTTTCTTTAGTTTTTCAATATTTTTTATAGCATATAAAAATTACGAAATTTTCAAAAGTCTCAATATTTTATGTTTACCTAGTCTGACTCAAATATGATCCAAATGGCATATATGATATTGTTGGGATCAAAATTTGCATCCCACTGCCAAAATCAAAAAGTCAAAATAAGTCAAAAAGCCCAAACCAAGTATGCCCAAGTCGGGACCCAGCCAAGTGGGCCCAAATTTGACCACATGCCAAGGTAAGGATAGGAAACAACAACAACTGAGCCTTTTATCCCAAGCATATGGGGTAGGCTACATGAACCAACATGAGAATCACGCCGGGTCCAGCACATGAATCCTCCGCCTCCACTCACTCCTATCGAACAATATACTTTCATTGAGTCCTTTGGCAACCATATCGTTTCGTATCACCTTCATCCATATTTTCTTCGGTCTCCCTTTTGCCATTGTCCATAACGAGAGTTTCTATTCATCGAACAGGTGCTTCCATAGGTCCGCGTCACACATGACCAAACCATCTTAGCCGGTTTTCCCGCATCTTCTCCTCCACAGGTGCTGCACCAACTTTTGCATGAATATTCTCATTTTGCACCTTATCTTTTCTAGTGTTACCGCACATCCAACGAAGCATGCGCATCTCCGCTACGTGCATCTTCTGTGTATGATGTTTCTTAGGAGCCCAGCATTCCGAACCATATAATAAGGCAGGACGAATAGCGCTACGATAAAACTTCCCTTTCAATTTTAATGGAAAGTTGCGATCACACAATCCATGTTGCACTCCTCCATTTCAATCAACCAGCTTGGATCCTTTGATTAACATCACTATCGATATTCACATTCTTTTGGATGATGGAACCTAGATATCTAAACTGGTCACTCGGTGATATCTCTTGCCCTTCCAATGTTATACCAATATGGTTTTGACTTCTTTGGTTACTAAATTTGCAATGCATATATGATGTCTTGGACCTGCTCAATCTGAATCCCCGAGATTTCAATGTTTGCCTCCATAATTTCAATTTGGCATTAACCTCTGCTTTTGTCTCATTTACTAGAACAATATCATCAGCTAATAGCATACACCAAGGTCCCTCATCTTGGATAGTTCTAGTAAGCTCATCCATCACGATGGTAAACAGGAATGGACTTAATGCAGATCCTTGATGTAAAGCAGTTGTAATCGGAAAATCACTCGTTAAGCCGCCGCAAGTTCTGATATTTGCCACTACTCCATCGTACATATCCTTGATTATGTCAATATACTTGACGGGACCCCCTTCTTCATCATTGTCCCCATAATACCTCTCTAGGTATCTTGTCGTACGCTTTTTCTAAATCAATAAATATCATATGCAAATCTCTTCTCCTCTCTCGAAAACGCTCAATAAGTTAACAAAGCAAATGAATAGCATCCGTCGTCGATCGTCTAAGCATGAACCCAAACTGGTTCTCTGTTATCTTAATATCCTTTCTTAGTCTGTGTTCAATCACCCTCTCCTAAAGTTTCATGGTGTGACACATAAGTTTTATTCCACGGTAGTTTGAGCAACTTTGAATGTCACCCTTGTTCTTGTAGATAGGTACAGGTATACTTTTCCTCCATTCATTTGACATCTTTTTTGTCTGGCAAATCTTATTAAACAAATTTGTCAGCCATTTAACGCCTATTTCTCCTAAGCATCTCCAAATCTCGATAGGAATCCCGTCAGGACCAACCGCTTTTCTTAAACTCATTCTGTTCAAAGCTTCTTTAATCTCAGGTAGTCTTATTTTACGCATAAAATCACGGTTTATATCTTGAGATTGAATGAAAAGTCCATCTAAATTCTTAGTAAAGCTCTCATTGAACAATTTGTCAAAATAATCTTTCCATCTTTCCTTGATATCCTCATCTCGAACTAAAACTTTCTGATTTTCATTTTTGACACACTTCACCGCACATAAGTCTCTAGTCTTCTTTTCCCGCATCCGAGCAATCCGGTATATTCATTTTCAGCCTCTTTACTGTCTAATTTCTCGTACACCTCCTTGTAGACCTTAGATTTAGCTTCCCGGATAGCTTTCTTAACTTTATTTTTAGTCATTTTATACTTCTCAAATCTCTCTACATCTCTACTTTTTATAAGGTAAGGATAGGAAAGTGTAATTAATAAATTTAATTTGTAATAAGTAGGAAGTAAATGGGAAAAAAGCCAATTTTGTAAAGCTCAAGGGCTAAAGTGCAAAAGATGTGCACATGTGTAAAAGAATGGGCAAAAAGGAAAAATTGTAAAACCCAAGAGGTTGTGTAAAATGGGGTTGTGTAAAATGTAAAGGTTATAAAAGCCAATCTTATGACGAAATAACAACTTTCATTCTCTCATATCTTTTTATGGGTTTGAGCCTCGACCTCTCTTGAGGTGATCTTTATTTTTTTTAAGCTTGCCCTCCAAGAAAAGAGAGAAAAGAAGCCCTTTTTTCCTCAAAAACTCTACAAACTCATAACATCAAAACTTAAGATCTAAGAAAAGAAGACTTCTTTTCTCAAATCCAAAGGAGGGATCGACCCCCATAGGGTGAAAGCTATGGGTCGATCCCTCCAAACACATAGGATACTCATGAACGAAAGATCATGGCGAAATCCATTGGTTTCACTCTTTCAGCACATAAAATCAACAACTTCAGGAAGAAGCTCAAAGTTTTCGCCTCACAAAGTTTTCTCACACCACCAGATCCCTCTTAGGATTCGAGAGGAACGTGGTTCATGACCCCATGTTCTTCCCCTTTTCGAACACGGGAATAACCCCGTGTTCAGCTTCCGGAACCCCCTAAAGGGGGCTCGCGCATCGGACCCCCTCAAAGGGAGTTCCTCCCCTTCGAAACCCCCAAAAGGGGTTCTCGCTTCGGAACTCCCCTCAGAAGGAGTTCCCTCTTTCAGGACCCCAAAAATGGGTCTCCCGCCGTCGAGATCCCTCCCTGCCTCTTCGGGAGGCCACCAAAGTCTGTTCCCCTCTCGTTTCCCATCTCGAGAACTCTCGGACACACTCAAAGTATTTCTCCTTCAAATTTTTTTTTGTTTCGGAGCGCTGCTCTGAGCCCCGCAAGAGGGCTGCTAGCCCCTTTAATCTCAAGCCCGCTGACTGGGAAGCGAGATCCCCGTAAACTCTGCAAGGCTTCCGATATGTCCAAAATACCCTCAAAATCGTTTTCAAAATAGAGCACGCGCATATTGCACACTGAGTTCGCATAACCGATATGACTCACTAATCGGCGATTCATTAATCGGATGTTCGTTCGCATCAAGGAAGAAGGGTAATTAAGAGCAGATTTGCTCGCGGAGTCTACCTTAGGCAGGGGGAATTTGTACACGTCTAAGACACGTGCGCATCCATTTCAGTGGGTGACAAAAAACTCTAGAGATATATCCTATATCATATATGCGTGGACATACGCTTCCATTTTTTAAAAATATTTTACATGCTATATAGTAGATGAAAATCATGAAATTTTCTGTTTTCTTCTAAATTTTATTTTTTTACATGATACATCATATATGTGGCCACATAAAAATAGCAATTTTTTTTAAAATGTTAAAACTTTCTGTTTTTCTATATTTTTTGCAATACAAAACAAAAGGCACAAAAATTCTAATTCAAGAAATTTTTCTTTTTTTACCCGATTTGTCAATATTTTACGTTTTATAGCACGCAAAAAACGTGAAATTTTTCAATATTTTGCATTAAGACCTAAATAATAAGAGAAAATTAAAAGAGATTTTAAAAAATGGGTTCGCTCAGAAATTTTCCACCATATGAGCCTAGGTATATGAGATAAAAGAGTAATAAATATTGAGTATGGAACCGATAAAAAATTTATATGTCTTAAATATAGTAAGAGAATTAAGGAAGGGGGGATTTTTCCACTAAAGTCCAAGCTAGATGACAAAATATTTCAAGGAATATTCTCTCATATAACATTTTATTCTCTTTCCATCCTATGTAAATATTTGTTTTCTTTAGAACACTAAAGTATTATATTTCCCATAGTTATTTAATCATATCTTTATATAATGTATGCTTCAGCAAATGTGTAGTTTACAAAATTTGCTCGAACAACATTCGCAAGAGCCACTCTTTTCTTTTTATCGAAAATGAAACCAAGTTTAGGCTGATCTATTAAGGAAGAAACTTGAGTAGGGGGGCAATTACAATATTCCATCATATAAACCAAGATGGTGTAAAACAAAGGAATAACAGATGCTTAAGAGGGGGACATCAAAAACTTTCGATGGAAAAAATATTTAAGGAAGGGGACACTGCAATTCCACGGCATATTGAGTCCAAATTAGTTGAATGGAAAAGAGATTTAAAGAGGTCATTATGGCTTTCGTGTGTGTGTTATAGATAGATAGATTGGATTTACTACCTTGGCATTATGGCTTAAAAAAATATGATCCAAGTCGCATGGATACGGAAACAGGACACAAACTGAGTCGGATTCGCATTCGCAGATTCGTAAATTTGAAATGTCTGAAATACAATTCGCTGGGAAATGCTCATCTTTTGTTTCACAACATGCACGCACACATACGCGCACGCACACACCCGCATTCACGCACGCAAAAAGATGGACATTTGACTCATTTTAGATTGTTGATGTCTATGTATGAATTAGACACGTACAATCTTTCATTATACAAAAAATTATCACTTCAGTGAATATAAACTAAGAATACAAATAATCTATTTGAATTGATGCACTGATTGTTGGTGTCTCTTAATGTGCTGAAAGGAGTTCTATAAGTGTCCTCGATGAAACCCAAAATAATGGATATATCTCCTCAACAACAAATCCGTGCAATATAGAACATTGTTGAAAGTTAAACCAAATGATGGGACTTGAAATATAGTCCCACATTGAAAACAACAAAAGAAACACATGGGTATAAGATATAAGATGGAACAAGGTTTGACCCTTATTGTTGGAGCCCATTTATATAAAAGGCTCATGTGTACCTATAAAAAGCTCATCACTCCAACTTTAAATAAACTTTAAACTCAAATAAACACGATGACTGAAAGTTCATCTCTGATGATCATTGAGCATATAAAATGCTTAATTATTCTCCTTGACATTTGCTTAATTATTCTCCTTGACATCAGGAGTACAATTTGACTCTTTATGTGGGTTGAGATGTGTGGATTAAAATAGTCCCACATTGGAAAAAGTATGAGTATAAAACAATAAGATGGGACAAACCTCCAAAAGGCTTGAGTCTTATTGATGGAGCTCGTCTATGTTAAAAGCCCGTGTACACTCATATAAATAAATGTATGAGTATAAAACAATAAGATGGGCCAAACCTCCAAAAGGCTTGAGTCTTATTGATGGAGCTCGTCTATGTTAAAAGCCCGTGTACACTCATATAAATAAAATATATATAATCGCCCCCTCGTTCGTGTATGTATAATTAAATTTAATCATATAAATAAATGTATGAGTATAAAACAATAAGATGGGCATATAAATAAAATATATATAATCGCCCCCTCGTTCGTGTATGTATAATTAAATTTAATCATATAAATAAATGTATGAGTATAAAACAATAGGATGGGCCAAACCTCCAAAAGGCTTGAGTCTTATTGATGGAGCTCGTCTATGTTAAAAGCCCGTGTACACTCATATAAATAAAATATATATAATCGCCCCTCGTTCGTGTATGTATAATTAAATTTAATAATGTGCATTGGGCTTCATAGTTATTTCTCAACATGACCTATTCCGACTAAGGATGTGACTTGTGTTTATAAGAAACTATACACTGATGAAAATTTTGACAATTGATCTTCTCCTTGACATCTGCTTAATTATTCTCCTTGACATCAGGAGTACAGTTTGACTCTTTATGTGGGTTGAGATGTGGATTAAAATAGTCTCACATTGGAAAAAGTATGAGAAATGCATGAGTATAAAATATAAGATGGGTCAAACCTCTAAAAGGCTTGAGTCTTGTTGATGAAGCTCGTCTATGTTAAAAGCCCGTGTACACTCATATAAATAAAATATATATAATCGCCCCCTCGTTCGTGTATAATTAAATTTAATAATGTGCATTGGGCTTCATAGTTATTTCTCAACATGACCTATTCCGACTAAGGATGTGACTTGTGTTTATAGGAAACTATACACTGATGAAAATTTTATTGGCTATCTTTTTTCCAATATCACTCGCAGGATGAGACTGGTGTTTACAAGAATTTACTTCAAGAAACAGCTCACAGAGCCGGCTTAAAATTACCTGTGTATACCACGGTTCGATCGGGACCAGGTCATACACCTGTATTCTCATGCACAGTTGAGCTTGCAGGAATGACCTTTAGCGGCGAGCCAGCCAAGACCAAGAAGCAAGCTCAGAAAAATGCTGCTATGGCTGCCTGGTCTGCATTAAAACAATGTGAGCATACCTTTTTTCTTTCCCCAAACTCCTTTATTTTAATGAGTTGAATGAAATGATTGTGTTCGAGGTTTCCTAAAAGTATTCAAATGATAATGGAGCCAGCGTGAAAAAACTTTCTTAACTATGGCAGAGACATCTCCAACTTCATCTTCATTACTCTTCTTATGCGTCATCTGCTGTTTTAATATCTATTTGCAGATCCCGGACAGGATTGAGAACCCATTAGAGATTTCCTGTTATTTCATTCACAAAGTCGCTACTACGATGAATATCATATCCATATGGCATTTCAAATTATTTATATGGTTTTAATATAGGCCACAGCCACTCACCTACAGTGACAGGACTCATGTAGCCCCTTTTTCTCATATTAGATGCTACTAGTTTTATATTCATGAGGGGTGGGGCCCAAGGGGCTATTTGCAAAGTAGCCATGGGCTACTTTGCAAAAGTCCCACCCCCATGAGTCCTGTCACTGTAGGTGGGAGCCTACAGTGGCACCCTAGGCCCCTTTTTCTCATATTAGATGCTACTAAATTTATTTTCATGATGATTATTGCATGTCCAAATCTGGTTATATTTCTCCCCCTAAATTGATGCGGGTTGTAATGGAACATAGATTATGTCATCTCTGATATAGTGGTCCAACATGCACACATGCTACTTTTCATTGGATTTTCTTCACTTCTTTTCTTCTTTTATATCCCTCGGCTGCCACCCTTTTCTTTCAAAGATCCTCAAGCTGTTGTTACTTGAACTTGAGTTAGGCGCCAACCAACTCTCTCGCTTGGCTAGGTTTGTTTTATTTCAGCATTCAGGTGGCTCAATCTCGATAACTCAATACAAGTTTACATTCAGATGCTAATGGCACTCAAGTGCAACTTGAACCTGACTGTATCGCAACCATATGGCCCAATTCTAGCTATAATGTGCGATGTATTTTAATATGTGCATATGCTTTATAACATGTATAATAGACTATATACTAGACTAAATGGTTAATTAGCTCAATGTTAAGTGAGATGTTGTATCTCATATATCCCGTCCTAAGATCTCATATGTGTGCCTGGATATGCTTGAGGTAGTATTAATGTTGCTTAACTCAGCTATGAACTAATCTCCTTTATGGATTTGTTACATAAAGAAATTTGATTTTGATGGGGAGAAATAGAAAATCCTGTGAACCAAACCTCGAGTCAAACACTACCTTAAAATTTTCAACATCGTTCTTATATGACAAAATCATCCTATTACCAAATTCTTTTTTTAAACATATAGTCAGATGACATGATTTTGTGTGAAGAAATTTGAATTAATATTTTATAGACGGCTAGATATTAGATACCACCATGAAACTATTATAAATGCGTTTTATTGATACTGTTTCACATCAATTTGATCCCGAAAACCTGGAAAAACTATTGCTGTATTTTTTTAATCTAAAGTTTATCATGCAGTGCCGCGCTTGGGATCGTCTTCCTCGTCTTCACCAACCGATCATGAAGCAAACGACGAACAAGAGCAAGTAATCGTCGCCCGTGCCCTCACAAACCTACACCAATCATCCGAACCCAACAAGCAATCTCCTCAAAGCAATAACCAGCAACATAACATCCATCAAAGACCATCTTTATCTCGTTGTAACATGAACCGGCCATCAAATTATTCTTACTACTCCATGCCTTGCCCTAGTTTTCCCTACCCTAGTCTCACTACCGATGTCTCCATGTACCACATGTGGCAACAGACCCTTGCATCTCCACCTCAATTCCCAAACCCTAGATTCATACCATTTTTCCGTTCAATGTTTGATCCCGCGCAAGCCCAATTTTACTCGGGGATCGGCCATGATCGAGTTAGCCTGATTCCTTGCTTCACTCAACCAGTTAATTTCTCCGATTACTCTCCACAGTTTTCATCAGGGAGTCGGTCTCAGGTGACCATACAGGAGATTCATGAGGAAAAAGATTCCTCAGAATCAGATGCGTCTGCTGTTAGAGATTCCTCCGAGAGCAGAAAGATTCAGGAGAAACAGATGGATTGGGTTACTGGATCTCCTTCTGTCCGGCCGAGGCCCTCAAGCCCGTGCAGCGCATGGAATCCTCGACTGTTTGAGCATGTGGGGCCCATATCTGCCTGCTCAACTCGGCCAAGGTCTCATGTGCCGGTTAATATGAGGCCTAGAGGCTCATTCATTGCTCCGGCTGTGCATGTGAGAACGGTCGTTCCCGTATGTTCGGCCCCACATGTGAGATTGCCAAACCCAACACAAGAAGCAGAGGGAAGCAAAGAAGCGAGTTCAGAGTTCGCAAAACTTAAGATATGAGCGATAAATTTTTGGGTTCTTTTTAGTTAGTAAAGTTTCTTACAATCATATGTAAACTCTTAAAACAGAGATAAGTACTCTGGTAGCTTGTTGGAATCTTGTATTGTATTCGCAAGGGGATCAAGAAAATAAAATGAAACAGATTGTCCAGAGATAGTATCTATCCAAGGAAAAAATGGGGGAAAAGAAAAAATATGGGTTTGAATGTGAGTGTTGTTCGTCATAGCAGTATGAGTTTATTTTAATCTGATCACATCTATTGTGACAGTGTGATGTGGCTTCTATCAACTGCTTATTGTGAATATTTCATACTGGTACTGTTCATGCTGTTGCTGTAGACCAGTGACAAGGGATCTTTGCAGTTGAGCAAGAGGTTTTTGAGATTCAAGCCTTGCTTGCAACAGGTTAGGTTACGGGCGAGCGAGCCGGCCTATTATTAAAATTAGCGTAACAAAAGTTTATTGAGAACATCTTACTGCATTTTCTTTGAAATGCCTGTTAGGATTGGAATGTAAGAATCATTAATCATTAAGTGTTGGTCAAAATATTTTGAACTATTTTATTTTGGGAAATAAGTTCCACTTCAAATGTATATGGTTTCCAGAAAGTTAAATTATGACTACGACACAGTTGAGGCAAATATGTTTGATGTTACCTAGCTTTTGATTGTGCTATATTGTGTATGTATATTCTTTTATTTTCTATGTATTAGCCTAATGGATATTCGTCCATATCATTAATATACTTTGCTATTATCTATATTAGCAAAGTGATTAATCCATTCAAAATTAATTTGTTAATACCATGTATTAAAATAAACAAAATCTTTTCTTCTACAAGTAAGTAAAAAATTCGAATAATATTTTCTCGATGTCTGTCTGACCTTCTGAGAGGAAGCTTTCTATCATTTAGAGTCAATTTGAAAACGAGCCTTATAGATTATGTGTGCATTTTAATGAATTTAGATGAATTACATTTCAACAAGTTGAGTCCAATATCTTTTTTATCCTTAATTAAAATGCAAATTATCCTCCTATGAAAAGGTTATTAAATTATTTTCTTTCAATTTGAGTGGCATTTAAAATCAACCAAATATCTCTACTAATGTCAAGGTAAAATTTAAGGAAGTAGAATTGAGCCAGATTTGCATAAGATCGGACTATATATTTCAACCACACGGCTGCATAAGCTATCATGTTTAATTTGAGAACCTATTTAGAATAGAGGAGACCTGTGTAAAATCCAAAAAAAACCCAATTACTCAACTTATATAAACATGTATAGCATATAGCATGTGTACAAGGACCAATATGGTCAAAGCTAACCTTTCCCACCGCCAAACACCAAAACATGACAGCTGCATCACGATAGAGCAATAAATTGTAATATATTTTTTAAATTTTATCGGATCAAGTTTATTTTAATTTATTTTTAAAGAAAACCCACTTTCTTTCCTTTGAAATACAAAATTTCCCCTCTTCAAAAATCCCCTTATAAACCTCTCTCTCTCTCTCTCTCTCCAGCGGCGCCTCCAAAACCCCTAACGATCATCAAAAGGTATGATTAAATCATCCAAGATTAAATTTTTCTAACATTTTGTGAAACAAATTCGATTGAATCTAATTGGGTTTTCTTCAATCAGGAGGTTTTTGTGATTTTGAGGAGGATTGAGAGATGCTGGTGCTGTTCGAAACCCCTGCGGGTTTCGCCCTCTTCAAAGTATTAGATGAAGAGAAGCTCTCCAAAGTTGAGGCGATTCTATCGTCCTTCATTTGTTTTTACTGTTTAATTATCCCTTTTATTAGCGCTTTATTTATTAAAGTTTTTGTTTTTTGTTTCAAGGTGATGATGCTCAATAACAGTAATTCCTTATATCATGACACGTGACAGATGACGTGTCCCCGACCAGGCCGCTCCTGTGCCCGTCCTACAAACAACCTTTCGCTCGTCCCGAGTCCCCTGCATAACCGGCCTCCTTGGCCTCCCAGCTCGTCTCCGGCTACCGCGGAACCAAGATACCTCGGCTCTCCCGCTCGTCCGCGAGCTCTTCCGCCGAGGTCATCTTCCTCGGTTTCATCGACCAACCAACGGAACCGCTCACAGGCGCAACCGCCATTCCGCGAATCTCGCCATGCGCGAGATATCCGCCGACCACATCCCATGTTCCACGCCATCACGATCCCACATTAACGAGCCTGCCTCGCCATTAATGGGAGATCCTGCTCATCATGCGGGCGTGACGTCGGGAGCGTAACGGCCGGCGTGATTCTCATGCCTGCCCTGCCTGCTGCCACCGCTATATAAACTCCTTCTTCAGACGGTTTAAGTAAGTCATTTTTACTCCACTAAACCGTTACTCTGCGCGGATTTCCTCTCTAGCTTGATCGTCGGAGGGTCCTCGGTGGTACAACCACCCCGGGACTTCCTTGCAGGTAGCTCGGCGACAACCAATCTCAAACCCATTGAGATCCACACGCTTCAGGAGCCTACCTCGAGATCCAATCTCAGGCATCCCTCGCTGCCATCAGCAGATCAACGGAAGGTAACATCTTAGCGTGATCCCGGTCGCGTCAGCTGGCGCCGTCTGTGGAAATACTTGATTCCACTAAAACAAAAGTTTATCTTCCGATCTCAACCAAATGGCGAGTTGTCATCACGACGATCCAAGCACTAGCCGCCGCTTCCTCCACAACGGAGGCGCGAACGAATCTCCTCCTCCGAACGCCATCAACGTCCTAGCCGGCCGGATAGACCGACTCGAGTCCATCGTGGAGGCGCTCATCCGCATCTAAACGGCAGGGCAAGATCCCAAGACCGTCGGTCCCCCTCCGCGGGACCGGGACCCCTACAGAGGGAGAGAAGGCTCCGCTCGTGCAGGCACGGCCGATCATCACCCCACTGTTTCCAACTGCCGCAGGTCCTCCAGGCCGACATATTCAATAACCCGGTGGGTACCGCTTCGTTTGGCTCCGAGGTTTTACGCCAGAGAGCTTCGTCCCGAGTCTCGTCACACCCCTGTCCCTCCCGAGACGGTGGCGATCAGCTCGCATGTTCGCAGGTATGACTGGCACCCCCTCCCTCGACGGGGTCCCGCACGCGAGACTCGCCACGACAGCTAAAAAACAACCTCACTAAAAGGCAGCCCAGCGGCTACCTCGCTCGGCTATCCCTGGCCGGTAGTTCCCTACCCCCAACGCCAGGGATCGAAGCCCTCACCAAGAGGCAGCCGAGCGGCTACCATGCTTGGCTATCCCTGGCCGGTAGTTCTCTACCCACAACGCCAGGGATCAAGGCCCTCACCAAGAGGTAGCCGAGCGGCTACCCTACTCGGCTATCCCTGGCCGGTAGTTCTCTACCCGGCAACGCTACAGATCTAAGCCCTCGCCAAGAGGCGACTGAGCAGCTTCACTGCTCGGTCCGTCCTTAGCAGGCCCCCTCACGGCCCCTCCAGTTCTAAAGACTTGAGCCCTCACTAAGAGGCAGCCCAGCGGCTACCCTGCTCGGCTATCCCTGGCCGGTAGCTCTCTACCCACAATGCCAGGGATCAAAGCTCTCGCCAAGAGGCGACTGAGCAGCTTCCCTGCTCGGCCCGTCCTTAGTAGGCCTCTTACGGCCCCTCCCGCGCTAAGGATCAAAAGCCCTTGCAAGAGGCAACCGGACCCGCCCTTGCTTGGTTATCCCTGGATGGTAGCTCCCTACCCCACAACGCCAGGGATCAAAGCCATCGCCCAGAGGCACCAGGCAGTAACCCTGCTCGGCCCATCCTTAAGGATCAAAGCCCTCGCCAAGAGGCACCGGGCAGCAACCCTGCTCGGCTCGTCCTTAGTAGGCCTCTTACGGCCCCTCCTGTGCTAAGGATCAAAAACTCTCGCAAGAGGCAACCGGGCCCGCCCTTGCTCGGTTATCCCTGGCTGGTAGCTCCCTACCCCACAACGCCAAGGATCAAAGCCCTCGCCAAGAGGCACCGGGCAGTAACCCTGCTCGGCCCGTCCTTGAGGATCAAAGCCCTCGCCAAAAGGCACCGGGCAGTAACCCTGCTCGGCCCGTCCTTAGTAGGCCTCTCACGGCCCCTCCCGCGCTAAGGATCAAAGCCCTCGTCAAAAGGCAACCGGGCCCGTCCTTGCTCGGTCATCCCTGACTGTTAGTTCCCTATCCCACAATGTCAGGGATCAAAGTCCTCGCCAAGAGGCAGCCGAGCAGCTCCCCTGCTCGGTCATCCATGGCTGGTAGCTCACTACCCGCCGACGCCAAAGATCAAAGCCCTCGCCAAGAGGCACCGAGCAGCTACCCTGCTTGGCCAATCCTTAGCAGGCTTCTTACGGCCCCTTTCGCGCTAAGGATCAAAACCATCACCAAGAGGAAACCGAGCAGCTACCCTGCTCGGTCATCCATGATTGGTAGTTCACTACCCACCGACGTCGAGGATCTGAAGCCTTTCTCACGAGGCCATCGAATCCTACCCGGTTGGCGTATCCCCAGTAGGCAACCTCCTGCCCATCAAACGCTGAGGATCTGAAGCCCTCCTCACGAGGCCGCCAAGTTCTTCCTGCTCGGCGCATCCCCAGCGGGCAGCCTCCTGCCTATTAGACGCTGAGGATCTGAAGCCCTCCTCACGAGGCCGCCGAGTTCTTCCTGCTAGGAGCATCCCCAGCGGGCAGCCTCCTGCCCATCAGACGTTGAGGATCTGAAGCCTTCCTCACGAGGCCGCCGAGTTCTTCCTTCCCGGCGCGTCCCCAGCGAGCAGCCTCCTGTCCATCAGACGCTGAGGATCCGAAGCCCTCCTCATGAGACCGCCGAGTTCTTCCTGCTTGGCGCGGCCCCAGCGGGCTGCCTCTTGCCCATCAGACGCTGAGGATTTGAAGCCCTCCTCATGAGGCCGCCGAGTTTCTTCCTTCTCGGCACGTCCCCAGCGGGCAGCCTCCTGCCCAATAAAGACATGGATCCAAGACCCGCCGAATAAACTCATAATCGATGCGCGACAACAAGAACGCCGTGTCGTTCCCGAACAATCCATCATGGGGAATTACCAGCGCCAAGCCGCACAGAAAGAACCAAGCAGTCCACTCTCGACCCGACCCACAAATAGATCAGAACGAGAGTGGGGGGCTAATGATGATGCTCAATAACGGTAATTCCTTATATCATGACACGTGGCAGATGACGTGTCCCAAAGCTTGCAAGAAAGGACCTACAGTGGCCGACCAGGCTGCTGTGCCCGTCCTACAAACAACCATTGGCTCGTCTCCGAGCCCCCTGCATAACTGGCCTCCTCGGCTTCCCAGCTCGTCTCCGGGCTACCGCGGAACCAAGATACCCGGCTCTCCGGCTCGTCCGTGAGCTTTCCCGCCGAGGTCATCTTCCCCGGTCTCATCGACCGACCAACGGCACCGCTCACAGACGCAACCGCCATCCCGCGAATCTCGCAATGCGCGAGATATCCGCCGGCCACATCCCACGGTCCACGCCATCATGATCCCCCATTAACGAGCCTGTCTCGCCATTAATGGGAGATCCCGCTCATCACGCGGGCGTGACGTCGGGAGCGTAACGGCCGGCGTGATTCTCGCGCCTGCCCTGCCTGCTGCCACCGCTATATAAACCCTTTCTTCAGACGGTTCAAGTACGCCATTTTTACTCCACTAAGCCGTTACTCTGCTCGGATTTTCTCTCTAACTTGATCGTCGGAAGGTCCTCGGTGGTACAACCACCTCGGGACTTCCTTGCAGGTAGCTCGGCGACAACCAACCTCAAACCCATTGAGATCCACACGCTTCAGGAGCCTGCCTCCAGATCCAATCTCAGCCATTCCTCGCTGCCATCAGTAGATCAACGGAAGGTAACATCTCGGCGTGATCCCGGTCGCGTCACAAGGACTTGTGGAAGGAGTTCAATACAACCGAATCGGTTCAAAAGATTCTGTTTTGTTTAGTGATATATTCATATGATTCTCTTGTATCATTCGCAAATTTTTCGAGCACCCGTCCATATTGACCACATTGAGTTTATTATTATTGTTGTTGTAATGGTATTATTACTCGGATGGGAATGTGTTGCGTTTCTGACTTAGAGTAAACATAACTCTCTATACCCAATAGTTATGGCAATCAGTCGATTTTTGGATTGCGGTAGAAAATTACGCTGTCTATAGTTTCCTTTGTCGAACATTCGACACTAATTAAGAAGAAGTTGATTTGGGGTTGGCAATCTGTTATCGAACTATGAAAAATCTCTCATGGAGCTTTCGTTTGTAGCCGGCATTAGGAGGTATCTCGTGCAATCACAATACGTCTTGCCAAAATTTGATAAACTTGGCTATGAGAGCCTATCTTATGCGAAGTCTTTGGTGTTTCCATGTCAGATTTTTTTTTAATTAAAAGGGGTTTATTAGTAAATAATGCATTGGAGACTGAGTATTTGTATGTACTGTATAGTGGTGTTTTATTCTTTAGAACTGTTTGAGAAGAGAATTGCACAAGGAATATTACCCAACAAGATATGTTTTGTAACACTGAATTGACCAAATACGAATATTAATGAATTTTAATCAAGCTTCGTTGATTTCCTATCTGTACTATCCATGTTACAAAATATTTTAACCAAGCAGAAGAACTATGTGACACAAGCCTTATCATAGTAAGTAAAAGCCAATTTAAAACTCATTGCAGCAGAATTAAGACATTAATGGAAATATGGGGATGAAAGAAAAATACTTATCCTACCATCCCAGTAGGTTTTACCTAGACTCTACTAGGTTGGTTATTGATTAGAGAGTTAGGATTGCTTTGAGACTTGCAATCTATACCCTACCTTCTAATTAATCACCAACCTGGTAGCCTACGTGGAATCTACTGGTTGTTATGAAAAATATTTCTCCGGATTAAGCCCACAACATATGCTACATATATTAAATTTCTTGCCATTTCCCAAACACACAAGTGCCGGAGCAAACTTGTCTGTGCTATTTATCAGTTAAAAATTTACCTATTTATTTTTGTTTGAAGGTATCTTTTTTTCCTTCCTTTAACTACGTTATCAAATAATTTTCAAAACATGCTTCCTTACACTTTTCTTTGTTTATTCCTGCTACACAGTATTTAATATGCTTTTCAATTGCATCATGATCAGGTGGTCCAGCTGAAAGCTTTCAGTAAATTCGAGAACACATCGGAAGCTTTATCTGCGGCAACCTTGTTGATTGATAGTAAGCCAAGCAAGGGTCTTCGTAAGTTCCTGCGGACTCATTGTAAAGTTGAAATATTAGCTGTGGCTGATTCCAAACTTGGAAATGCAATAAAAGAAACACTGGTAAACTGTGCACTATAAAATATAATTCTTTTTATAAAAATTCAAATTGCTACAAAATGCAACAATAATTTATTAATATTATCGCAGAATATAGACTGTCTTCACAACAATGCTGTCATGGAGTTGATGAGAGGAGTAAGAAATCAATTGACAGAGGTCATAGCTGGGCTTGCTGTGCAAGATTTATCTCCAATGAGCTTGGGTTTGTCTCATGGCTTATCTAGATATAAGCTCAAATTTAGCCCTTACAAGGTAAATCCTTAACTTATTTCTTTTTGCCTCATAAACATTTCATTTTGTTGGTTCTTCTTAAACATTAGACTAGCTTTCCACCTCTTGTAGCATGACGCAATGATGTCAGCTGGGTTCTAAGGGATTTATTATTTATGTGACTATCAATAACAATTATGTGACATATGGATCAAAATGTTGGACAATTAAGAAACAATATGGGCAAAAAATGAATGTCGCTGAAATGCAAATGTTAAGATGGATGGGTGGTAATGCACTAAAAGATGGGATATGTAATGAATGCATTCGTAACAAGATAGAGATAGCTCCCATAGATAATAGAATGCAAGAGAACCGATTGCGATGGTTTAGATATGTACAACGAAGATCAGACGTTTGCCCGGTTAGAAAAAGTGACAAAAGTATAGTTCTTAGCACAACTAAGGATAGAGGTAGACTAAAGGAACATGGATATTGACAATTAGGAATGATACGTTAATTTAATTTAACAGAAGAAATGGCCCTTTTCATAGTAGAATTGAAAAGAAGGATTCATATACCCGATCCTGGATGAAGGCTTGTTGTTGTTATTGTTACGTGAAAAATATATGCCGTTTATCAAATATTTTTTTAGTATGCTTAAAAATCTGTGGCATTGTAGCCTACATTGAGATCAACAGGGCATTAATAAAATTATATGCTTATTAAATCATTGCACATTCAAGGTTTAAATAGAGTGAGGTCAATTCCCATTTTTAATCCACCAAAATATATAGTATTTATCTCTTCCAAACACTTGTCTGTTGACAATCATCATTTTCATATAAAAATGATATACTTTAATGTTTTCATGAATGCCAACATGTTATCATCAAAATTTTCTGCATCATATTTCTGTATGTTTCCTTTTCTACTGCACTAATCATAGAGAGTGAAAATGTCTTCTTTTGTGTTACATGTTTCATCTTCCACATCTTACATTATCATTGTATGTACTAATCATAGAAGTGAATTTTTTCTCCTGTTACATGTTTTATCTTCCACATCTTACATTAGCAGACGGAAACCTTTTAGTTTTGTCTCCAAATTATGCTATAAATATCACTATCTTCTGCTATGTAGGTGGATACAATGATTATTTAGTCAATTGGCTTGTTTGACGATCTTGATAAAGAACTCAACACTTATGCTATGAGAGTCCGTGAATGGTATGGCTGGCATTTTCCTGAACTTGCTAAAATAGCCCAAGACAACATCCAGTATGCAAAGACTGTAAAATTGATGGGAAACCGTACAAACGAGTAGATCTTGATTTCTCCGAGGTATTGAATTAGCTCACATGTTAATGGCTAAATTGCAGGAAATAGCCCTCATTTTTTACCATATAGCAAGAAGTGCACTTCTCTTTTTAAAACTTAAACTTTGGCCACTCAGAGGTTAATTGTGTATTATTCCCAAATACCCCTAGAATTCTATTGTTTTCTGCAATCGTTATGTTAATGGTTCTTAATTATTATTCTTTCTGACGGGTTACTGTGGATAAAAGTTCTGAGCATAACAGAATATTTTAGTGGCTGTAAAACAGGGGGCAGGGTGCAGGTTTTGAAAAGGGGTATTTTCTGCTATGTGGGATGTGGCCAAAAGCGGTATTTCCTGCAGTTTAACCGATATGAGGAGAAGAAAATATCCGGTTATTAATTATTGTTTATACTCTAATAGGTACTGACAGAGGAGGTTTGTCACGCCCCGCTTCCCAAAATACGGAAAACGAGGGATGACTAGGCCAGCCATGCTCCTACGGTCAAGGAATAATCCCGCCGTAGTCACACTTCGACTTCTGGCATTACATGGTAATCAGTAAACAAAGTACAGCAGTAAAGGAAATACATCACTAAATTATTATATCAAATTCCATTGTTCACAAATTTACAAATAAACAAGAAAAGAGCTACTAACCAAGTTCGAGTACAAGGTCTCTTTTAGGAAGAGCAGTAAAAGGTGAAAGAGATACTCCAGACTAAATCTCCGCTAGCTCGAAGGGTAAATCCGACTCCTGCGCTGGTTCTTCCTCGAGGTCTGAGCATGCATACTCAAGGTTGTCAGAGCGACGTAACAACAATATTATAATAATGACATGAAACATGCAAATAAGGTAATAACAGTGGAAGTAAAATGCTGATAATCACTATGTCACTAAATGATGCAAAGTATGATCTATATCTCTATCAGTCTCTAAGTCATGTTTGAAATCGAGTTATGGAAAGGAGGATCATGTTTAACGGGAGTCTCGTACATACCCGAGACAACGGCCCACACGTCCGGGACATAACCCTGTCAGCCGGATCGCTAGATCCTACCTAATATATATAAGAATCACTGTTCGAATGATCATCCTCTAAAACACGGTCCTCGCTAAATACGATGCTCTTTCCACTTCGATTTTCCCCTTTTCCCCAGGTTTACACTATTGATGATTATGATTTAGTCGTGTACAAGTATGCGCCAATAGCACGGTTTTGTCACTGTTCACTGTATTAACCACTGTCACGAATCATTCACTTTTCCATTGGCGTACTTGACACTCCTAAACCAGTACCATTCACGCACGATAATGCAATGTCCACTGAATAATAACGCGCACTATCACTATGTATATGGCAGTTAGGTAAGGTATGCACATTTATGCAGTTAACAAGTCATGTGTAATATGAACTATTATGCACGTCATAAGTTTACAAAAATTGCAGTAATTCATATGCTCAGAATTTAGTGAAACGATACAAATACGGTAACATGTACATTCTGTCGGCAGTTCAACAAAATTTGTTTCAGTATAATCGGATTTCTGGTATTCAAGTTACAGCCGTTTCAATTTAAGTGCTTGCTGTAGGAAATTCAGTTTCTGAACTGAACTTCCGTTTCGCGGCACAATTTTCACCCAGTTGGGATTAGAATATAGCGACGCTACAGTTGAATGAAATTTAGGATTTTCAATAGGGTTTCCAACGCACCAGACGGATTCTCAATCGCGTCTCTACGTCAGAAATTATGCACCGTTCAACGATAGAGTATCAGTTCTGTTTCAGTTTGGGACTGCTATACGTCATGTTCTTTTAAATTGCAGTTTAAATAGTAAATGACGATAAAAAGGGGTGAAATCACTTGCGTTTTTTAGCTAACAGATTCACCTTCAATAAAGTGTAGGGTTCCGCAACATATAAGTTCAGGCAGCTAGGTAGTGAGCATTACGAGACAGAAAACAAGCAGAGCTGCTCTGGACTGCAGTCCAGAGCCGCTCTCCAAACCAGTTCTCGTCATAATTTCAGTACAGAAACAATTAAAAACTTTCATAGGGTTCCAGGTCGTCGAGTCGGTTTCGATTTGAGCCCTCGAACGCATCATTTCAATGTGTACACAATTAATTATGATTTTAACAAGTTTCATGTGCGGGAAATTCTCAGTTTTTACGGGTGTAATTGGGGGTGATCGTTTAAGTCAGTAACAATCATATTTTTCAGTCAAATTTCTACACAATGTTCATTATCACATGGGCCAGATTATATGATCAATTTCCGTCAGTTTAAAGAAAGGTTTTTGTTCGAGTTTTGCATCGAACACATACACTATTTTAAGTCGCACTAAATGTTCATGTGAAATTTAACGGTATTTCAAGTTCTAGTAAAACAAATAGCATGAAGCAAGTAGGTAACTTGCCTAGAGACGCTTTGGTGACGCACGGCAGCGGTAACGGCACGAACGCGTGACGAGCGGTACATTTTGGGTTCATGGCCTCGGCTCGCGTTTCGGGTTCGTTGTCGGAGTTGCCCGGGGATGGTTCGCGATCGCTGGAGGCGGAGTGTGGTGCTGGGAAGTTCCTGTGAGTGCGCTGGGGTCGACGGTGGTCAGCGGCGGTCGCTCCGGCGATGGCGCAGCAGGGGTTCAGAGCTTGGTGGTTTGGGTTTGTGAGAGAGAGAGGTAGTGGGGGCTCGGGTTTGGAGGTGATGGGGATGATGCTGAGGGTGTAGAGGCCGACGAGGTGGTTCAGGGCAGTGGGGAGCTCGCCGATGTGAGGGTGCAGGTGGTGGCCGAGGTGGTTGTGCAGGGGAGTTCGACGATGGCTGAGTGGTGAGGAGGTGTTAAGCGAGGGGCTTGAGTTCTGGAGAGAAGAGAGCGAGGCAGGAAATACGTGGAGAGTCGTCGGCGGCGGTGTCGGGGGGAGTGGGGTGCAGGGGCTCGAGGCTGGGGTTTTCTGTAGAGAGAGAGAAGAGGAGTTTGAGATTGAGAGTGTGAGGGAGAGAGAGGAGAAAGGAGTTTGAGGAGCTCGAGGGGTCGTGGTCGGGGTCGTGGGCACGCGGTCGAGGCGTCGGCGACGTGAGCGATGTGGGGGCGACGTGGGTTCGTGCAGAAGAAGGAATGAGCGGGAAAAGAATGAAGTGGGGAAGAGGAGGAGTGGAGCGGGTCGGGTTTGGTGTGTTGGGTGCGGCGTGGGAAGCTGGGCCGGGCCGGGCCGGGGAGAAAAGAGCTTGGGCCGAGGAATAAATGATTTGTTTTTATTTCTTTCGTTTGGGCCGGGAAGGATTTTAAGGTTTTAATTTAATTCATATTATGTTGGGCTGTGGTTTTAGTATATATATAGTTTTAATTTTAGGCTTTGATTTTAATGGGTTTAGAAAAACAAATACAACAACCTAAGTAACTAATCTTCATACAAAATAATAATACGGTAAAAATGGGATAACATTCGGGGACTTGGGAAATATAGGAAAAATTCATAGATGGGAACGGGGATTTACAAGGTTGAGGCAGAATTAAAGGCATCAGCAGTAATTTCCATGGGAACTGAAGTCGGTGACAGGCTTCGCAAATATCAGGGACCTTTGCGATCAAGTGCTATCCCTTTCAGAATATAGAGGTCAGTTGTATGATTACTTGAAGAGCAGAATGAACACGATTGCACCAAATTTGACTGCCCTTGTTGGTGAGCTTGCTGGAGCTCGGCTTATTGCTCATGGTGGTAGCTTAATGAATCTGGCTAAGCAACCGGGGAGCACCGTTCAGATTCTTGGTGCAGAAAAGGTATATCATTATTTCTCGTGTATTAAATTTTATCTCATTTGATCACATAACATGTCATTTGGTCATATCCATGTCTTTGGTTTAAATGTTTTGTTTTCTTATTTTGTTGTTTAAACATCTGTAATTACAACAAGCCGTTATTTTGTTACTGGAGGAATGAACGATTATACCACCGATAGATTTTGCATTAAATCCTTGGCATTCATTTGTATTTTATAGTTGCATTTTCATATATTATTTTCCATCTTCTCCTTGGCAATTTGACTTTCTTGCTTGCGACTTTTCATTTCGAAACAGCTTCACCTGCTAATAATCATATAAATTCTATTATCTCTTGGACATGTAAACATGCAATCGTCACCTAATCTTTTGTATGTGGATCTTCATCCTTTCATATGAATTGGTTTGTAATTGCGTGCGCACGCATGCTCTACCTTAAGAGGTTATTCTCTTGCTAACAGTTAATACTAAACACCAGATTACTAGAAAATTATCTAACCCTATGTTTTCCGTTTTGGAACTTCTGATCTGAAATGTGGAACTATTTCGTTATAACATTATAAACTTGGCGTTCTGAATAACAATAACACTATCGATATAGTTTTGTGCATATTAAACTAAAAGCTAGCTTTATATTTTCTTTGCTGAATATTTCACGGCTAACAATTACAACCTAGACATATTCTCATTGCATAAAAGTGGTTGTTCTAAGTATTTAGAAAACAGCTATTATAATGTCTTTTTCTTATATAGAAATAGTAACTATTTGTTCCATTACATATCGTTCCAAGGTAGCCTACTCCTTGTCATACATATCATAGTATCTTAGTTTCTTAGTATTTCTTGTCTATTACCGTACCATGTTATGGTTTTTGCGTCCCGTACTGTTGTGGTCCGCGTTTTAGGTGGCTTTGGTTATTCCAACTGCACAAGTCAAAGTTTCCATTCTAAAATGTAGTTGAAGTCGGTAGTGGGACTAGATATGCTGCTACCAACTGGGCTTAGCTCAGTTGGTATCAATTTCCTCTCCAATGTGAGAGGTCGCAAGTTTGATCCCCGAAGGGTTGATTCCCCCCCCCCCCCCCCCCCCCAAAAAAAAAAATAGATATGCTGCTCTAAGAAACAAAAAGTAAATAGGCCTCTGGTAATGTTGTATATAGTTATATAATAACCAAGATAATTTATGCACAATTGTACACAGCACTAAAGACAAAGCATGCTACACCAAAATACAGGCTTATTTTCCATGCATCACTAGTTGGCCAAGCTGCTCCAAAGTTCAAAGGAAAAATTTCTCGTTCTCTTGCTGCAAAGACTGCTCTCTCCATCCGATATGATGCTCTTTCTGGAAAGCCAAGACAGCGCCATGGGTTTGGAGACTCAAGCTAAGGTATTATAAATATATGCACCTAGCTTATGGAAAATCCAGTGGTCTTATCTAATATGTTTCTTGATTGGTGTCGTGGTATATAGCTTGAAGCGCGTTTGAGGGTTCTTGATGGCCGTGATCTGGGACGTTCTGCTGGATCGACGAAAGGAAAGCCAAAGATTGAAGTATATGACAAAGATCGGAAGAAGGGTGCAGCCGCTTTAATTACTTCTGCCAAGGTATGGATTTTGGAGTTCAACTTGTAATCTGTAAGGTTGGATTTAGGGGTGAGCAACCGGCCGATCCGGTTTTTGGCAGAGAATGAAAATCAAACTGAACCAAAACAATATTGGTTATTGATATTATTTTTAAAAAAATATTAAATAATATTACCGACATGGATTTGGTATGATCACTATATATATATGTGTGCGCGCGTGCGTTAATATCATATATATGCTTTGTTTACAATATATAATATATATTCATATATTAATTAATTTATACACACACACACACAGAGAGAGAGAGAGAGAGAGAGAATATGTGTGTTATAGTGTTTATGATGTGGCACCTTATTCTTAGAAATGGCGCGTCACCTTAAAATTTTTGACTATTCATCCATTTTGTGAATGATCAGCACCGTTCATCTTGTTCTCCATGGTGTAAAACATAGGCGCACTAAGTTTCAAGCGATTTCAGCTACATTTGCCTATGGATCTAGCTTTGTCAAATATTCTATTGTCGGATAATCGTTAATTTTGTAACCACCCAATTCAAGGGTAAACATTATCGAAAATAAATGAAATTTGGTATACCAATGATCTAGAGCATGAAGATCAAGTTGAACGGTGCCGATCATCGGAAGATATGGTGTAAAGTTAAATTTTCAGGCGACACTTGATTCGATTTCCAGTTTAACCGTTTTTTTTTTGCTGACAAAATTGATAACCCAAGTGATAATCGCAGAGCTGATATTTTCGCTTTATTCGGTTTTGGTTTCTGTTGGTTTGAACCAACAAATGCTCGCCCCTAGTGACATGTCTCCATATTGATCTGTAATTATATTTTCTTTGGCTTGCGGTCATACAATCTGTCATCTGATTTAGTACTTGGGGGCCAACCAGAACAATCTGTAGAAGGAGCTCTCTCTCTCCGGAACAAGGAAGCATGAAGAAGTGGAAACTGTGCCTACCAAGCAGAGAGCAGAGAAAGAGAATAGTGAAAAGAAGAAAAAGAACGAGGCAGAAGTGGAAAAAGAAGCCGAAAAGCCAGAGAATAAGAAGAAAAATAAAACTGAAACTGAGAATACTGAGATTGAAAGCCAAAATGAGGAGGTTGTTTCCGTATTGATCAATTTTGCTATATTGAAGCAGAATTGAAAGTGGTCATAGTGATTGTTAGGTGGTTCTAATTTGTTAAATGCATTTCCGCTATGTCGTTCTGAGCAGGATTTTGGCTCAGGTCAGAAGGTCATACAAGCGGTCATGCATTGTTGGTAGTGTGCTTTGTATTTCTTTTATTGTGCTTGATTGATGTTACCATCGGTTGCTTCATGAAAAAAGAGTAATATTCCTGCTTGGAATTGATGCCAACTAATAAAAATAATAGTTGTGAGGGCCAACCATTTAGCATGATCCTTTTAATCTAATCTGGAGTCTCCGTGGAGCCTTAAGATGCTTGTGAAACCTGCGTAGATTTTGTTGAAGCACAGCCCACACGGTTCCTAGTTCGAAGCAGAAACAAAGGCTACTTCACTTAAATTTGATTGAAGAACAAATCGAACATTTGTATATCCTCATAGAAAAGTAAGTAACAGAAAGATTGAAATCCGTAAATTCAGCATTCCATTCACAATAAACTCATAATTTCTAGGGCATTCTATTATCCGCCTTTCATACGAAAAGAAAAGTCCAATTGATCCTCCAAAAGTGTTTTTCCAAAGGGGGTTGTGTGTGTGTGTATATGCAGTGATCCATTGCAAACTGGGGGAACTCTCAATCTACGGCATATTTTAATGATCCGATCCATTCAAATTGATCATTCTACCCTCAAATATGTGTATGAAAAATCAAAGAATTTAAAGATCTCTAGCCTATGCATCGAATAACGTTTATATTGCATTATCGAAATACGATTATTTTTATACCTATCGATGCATAGACTAAAGGTTTTTAAATCTCTCAATTTTTCATACACATATATTTAAGGATGGGATGATCAACTTGAACCGTTAAAATATATCATACATCAGGAGTTCCCGTGGTTTAAAAACGCAAACCGGTTTGTAATGGATCTCACACACACACACATATATATGTACGGATCTGTTAGTGTGGGTTCACGAACCTGAATAACAGCCGTTGGATCTACCCTTTGCTTTCAACGGCTTCAATTAAAATAAATTAATAAATCCATTAAATAACAAAGTAAATATTCTCTTATCTAATTTTTGGTATCCATGATTATATGATTCCAATCCTCATGATTAATTAATATTACCCAAAATATTTTTAATGAACCCAAAGATAAAATATCAAAATATCTAATAAATTCAATCCCCATGATCTATATTACCCAAAATATTCCATGATTCATATTACTCAAAATAAATGAAGAGATACGCATGGATAGCAAAAATTAGATAAGAGAATATTTACTTTATTATTTAATGGGTTTATTAATTTGTTTTAATCGGAACCGCCGTTGAAATCAAATGATAGATCCAACGGCTATTATTTTGATTCGTGCTCTCTCTCTGTATATATGGATAACTCGCCCATTTTATTTCTTCTCATTTTTCAGTCAAACATGTTAATGGTATCAACATCAAAATGCACATATTCATTCAGTGAGTCCAAGAAATTGAGGAAAGCCTGCATATTTTGGCTCCCATCCGATTTCAGCACGGGTCTTCGAGTTGTTCATCCTTTTCCCCAATGGATCATCGCTTCCTGCACTTCAAACACTCCAAATTAAGAAAAAGGTTACAAGAGAACAAAGCGAAGATAGAACCATACGTACCTGTAAAGGCCTGAAACTTCTTGCTAAACTTTCCACTTCGATTCACACAGTCCATTACTTCTTGCCTGAATAAAGAGGGAAAATTTCGATAATACAAGGAATTGAATCCAGCATTCTCAGTTCACAACATGTATTGGATAAAAATATAATATATATCGTAAGGTTACATAGAACAAAGCAGACCTCGATAAAGGATGATTATCACACCCCAAAAAAGTTTGACCTCGAAGCTTCTTCTTCATGATTGCAATTGCAAGGGATGCAGCGTCCTGTTATGCAATTAAAGAAAGCATGTTCAACTGAAGGTTTTAAAAATGAAATACGCTATGAGAAACACCACCTTGATTTCGAATGGTGAAATATTTAAAATTAAATATGATATTCAACTGGCATTCTAAACATAACACCAAATACTTTCTCCAAACAATACGTCCAAATTCCTCAATGCACTCCTCAATGCACGGTTGTGGAAGTACTATCTTAGTAACATCAGCATCAGTAATTCGCAAAGAAAATAGCTCTATTACATAGATATTTTATGTCCTAGTTATTAAAATTTATATTAGAAGTTTACACTATAGGAAAAGTTAGAACTATACTGCATTCTAAAATTTCCCAAAAATTGAAGAAATATTGTACGAATGAACCATAGATATACAATATTCAACTAATATGATTTCCTAGCAACACAACCAACTGACAGCCACCCCTTTCACTTGCAGGGATTAGAATTAATAAAAGTACATAAGAATATATCATTTACGATTTTTGTATATTCCTAGGTGAAAGTCGTTATAATGGAATATAGAAGAATTAATTGAAGAGAGCTGTATACCTCGTAGTGAATGAGATTGAGTATGTGATCAGGACGACATGGAACTGTTCCTTTCTCCAACCAATAAGCATGGGCACCTCTGTCTGCTTTGTGTTTATCATTAAGAAATGCCGACTATTTGTAAGAGTATGAGATTATACTTAAAATCATGCGAGTTTGAGAAAACAATAAAGAAAATATAGCGGATAACATAAAAGAAGGATATGTAAAGCCCTGCTAATCTCAGAACACAGCCCCCGACCTCCCGAACTACATTTTCGGCTCTCAAAAGTACGTCGGTGCGAGGGCTTTTACCAAGTGGCACAATGGGGGAATCCTGCCAATGATATCATTAAAAAGTGAATCTCTACGTAATTACAAAGTTCCGGGACTTCAAATAGAGAAACTAATTGCTTATGCCGATGATTGGAAGCATCTAATTTTAAACTACACCAGAAAGGAAGAGGCCTCTATCACATAGCATTTGCAATTTCATGCAACCTACCAGCATATAACGGTGATTCGTGATTGTTCTGGAAGTAAATAAAGAATGTGTTTAATAAAAGCTATCAATGGTTTTGATGCACTTTCTGAGTATATCTATCCACAAGAGCTTGTTAATGAAATAAAAATTTTAGAAAGAAATAGATATCGAGTATATGCATGAGTAACAAGCGCTTCCAATATGTTTTTCTACACACAAAGAAATGTGCATGCCTGTGAGATCTGTTGAACCATTTAATAGATGTATGCGTATTTTAAAGGTCTATACTAAGAAGATCACCTCATTGGCATATGCATCATTTTATGACACCAAGTTTGATAATAATTGGAATAATATTCCTCTCAAGATACAAATAGAATCAATAAAATAAATACATTCCAAACGCTATTAGAGTCAAAGGCTATTGCAAGGTAGCTTATTGCACAAATTAAAGGTTTATGCAGAGAGAAGGAGAAAAGCATAATATGTGTGTTTGCAACAGAACATGGCAAGTCCAAACAAATGTTACCAGTAGAGTTTATATTAGTAGATGTAACACCTCATCACAAGGACCATTATCGGTGCAATCGTACAAAGCAGTGCTTGAAGTAAATAGGAAACAACCTTCGCCGCTCCAGTTTGAAGCTGCCAGTCTACACATTTTTAAATTTAAAAAAGATTATAGATATCCAAAATTAAATTATATTAAGAAAAAAAAGTTGAAACTTCTGGTAGAGCCAGATAAATGATGTAAAACAACCACTTTCCTCGATATATTAAGAAAATTTAACACTTTACACTCCTCAGAAGAGCCTTTAGTGCAAATACAATTCGCTTGGTAAGGATAAGTAAATGGGAAAAAATATACACATTTAAATTTCCAATAATGAGTTTTGAATGCGGTGGCTTTTAAATTATAGTGTTATGATACCATATCAAAAACCCATATTAACCAAAACTACAAGTTGATGGGATGTGTGCCAAACAGGTATATCAAGCAGATTTAAAAGACATCACAATTAATTGTCTAGTTAAAGGTTATCAAGAATCTTTAACTTGATATAACAAAAAGGTATACCAAGAAAATTTAATTGTCAAATGCTAAAGCATCACAAGATATTTATAGCAAATCTGATTTTTAAGAAGATGATGCAAATACAGACATTGAAGAGTAAATATGATACAGTCGAGTAAAGAAAGAGAGAAATTGGTTATCGAGATTTAAAAAGAGGCTTCCAACCAAGAAAATATTATCACCATCTATGACTAGTCAAAACACAGCCTTTTTCTTTTTTACTATGAGGTTTAAAAGTTCATCCAGCTTAAGATTCTCCTACACAGAGAGTATTTAATAAGGACTGAAATGGTAATTTGATATTAATAAAATCGCACTATCATTTCTACCGCATTAGATGGACAAAGGCCCAAATTTATTTTTATGAAAACAGCTACAGTTGCAAAAGAAACTAAGATAAAAAAATATCTTACCCCAAATAAATTAGGCATGTTCCTACCTTACATCAGAAGGGTAATCATCAGTTCTCGATGGAGGAGCACAGAAAATAACATAAGGGAATTGATTATCGAGTTTCATTCCTCTTAAAGACGGTTTTATCTCAGCTTTGATCAATTCCTCATGGTGATCTGATGTCATTGTTTGCCCACAAATCTTGGAGTCTGGATGATCCTGTTAATGAGCACAAAGTTGCAATTTAGATTTTACTTCAAAAATATTTATTTGACTATCGAGCAAGATTTGGTAGTAAAAGCAAGAGAATAAATTAAAACCTTAGTTCAGATTTCATGAAAATGTACTACCATAAAACTAATGCTTGGTCGCATGGTAGTCACTTTTAGAGACCAGGCCAAGCAAAATTAACATATATAATATTCCGACATGTATAATCTCATGGCACAAAGTTGATCATTTTTAATTTACAATATTCAGATATTATAAATGGTTGATTGGCAGATTGAAATCCACAACTCCATATTGATACTGTAAATCTAACAAAATTATACATCATGTATGTTATGATTTGAAGTCCTAGAAATCTTTTAAAAAATTCGAAACGAACCTGTCGCCACATTTCAGCAACCATTCGACCTAGTACACCGGGCCCTACAATCAACAAATCGCTCTCTCTTGTAATGTCAGGAATCGGACCTTTAAGTTCTGCATCAGATGCGCCTACGTTCGAGATAGTATAAGATATATATAGATTGATGTTGAAACATAAAACCAGCATTACAAATTGTGCATTATAACTGACTGCTACAAAGTAAACTAAAAAATCTATTCACATTATAGAAATCTAAGGCCAATTGTGGAAATTAAAGAAAAGATAACCCTAGAGACGAAAATCGGACAAGTGCAGGTGCACAATGAAAATGATGTTTTTTGTTAGCAAAAAATGCTTGGTGGCGGCGGTGTTAGTCATGAAATGTTATTAAGAATAGATTTTGTTATGCTTTGCCCTAATCATGATCCTAAAACAAAAATTAACTTGCCTTAAGCTCTCCCAAATTTTTATATATTATTCATTTAACAAAAATAAAGAAGAAAATTTGAGCTACAGCATTTTCAGGGTCAGTGAGAAAATGACACTGAAAGGAAACCATATTGTGTCCTTTTTCCTTCTGGTTTCTCATCAATCTCCCATCACTTTATTTGAAGCAACCAACTATTTAAAACCAATTGGGGATTGCTCGGCTGATAGTATAATCGCATCTATATGCAGAGGTCATTATTACTGTGCAACATTGCTGTGCGACTGTCTTAGATAATCGCATCTCTATGCAGCAAACAAGTATCACCTTGCTGTTGGATATGTATGCCCAGGAGGTCATTATTGTATATATATAGTGGATGCTTGGACACATGTATGTACATGACAATCTTGCTTAATATGATAGTATGCTAATTGATTTGCCTTTATCTTAACATGTGTATAAGTTTTACTTGTTATTATGTATCACTAATACATATTGATAAAACCCGTACGAAAGAGGTCATTATTAATGTATATATATATAGTGGATGCTTGCACATATGTATGTACATGAAAATCATGCTTAATATGATAGTATGCTAATTGATTTGTCTTTATCTTAACATGTGTATATGTTTTACTTGTTATTACGTATCACTAATACATATTGATAAAATCCGTAGGATTATTGCTTGACTACGAGTGTTATGATGACGATCATACATGTGGGGGCTAGATAATCCATAAAGCATGTCCTTGAAATTCCCTGGTCATGAGAATATCGAGACTGGGCATCGATATTCCGGAGTAGACTGATGTATACGTTTCTAGACCCCGACGAGAGACGACGGTTGGTCCCACAACCATTAGTACGTGGCACCTAAGATCGTATACACACTGGGGGTGAGTGCACTGGACGGACTGCTGAAAACTTCTATATGGCATTATACCTATCATTAGATAGCTGTTCTCATGTGAAATGAGTACAGATTAGTTTTTAGACCCGAAATCATCATTTGTCTCGTGTGACTGTACTTAAATTACTACCCTAGCAGAACTCTCCTGAATCATACAAACATGTTTTGGTTGGGTACAGTCTCGAGCCATATGGAGGCCGTCTATTCGATTTCCAAAGGGGTCACACGATAAAAAAACAACTATTTAAAATTCGTTTTTACACAAAAAAATATTGCAAAAAATGGGTCATTCACAAAAGAACCATCTTTGACATACCCATCATTCTAAACCCTATCTTCAGTATCAGTATTCTTAACCACAGTTTTTTGGGGAACAAAAATTTACATTGTTTTCCCCTATGTATTGCGTTGATCTAACTAATTATTCCCAAAATTTCATAATTCCCAGATAAGGGCCCTTCTCAAAATCCAATCTTTAACAAACCCGTGTTGCCAAAATCCAATGTTTGGCCCAACCATTCCCAACAAAAATTCAAATTTCACGTGAAAATGGTTCAAATTAGAGGAAGATGTTTGCAAGCTAGAGCTGACCAATAATTGAAGGAGACGATGAGGCCATCGAGATGAGCGCACGTCGCTGTTGCTTCGATCGAAAGATGGAAAGTTTTGGGGACTTGGGGAAGAACTGAAAGAAAAATTGGGGCCTTTTTCTCGAAGATTGAAGAAAGTGCAAAGTGTTAGGGATTGGTGGAGATGCTGCTACAGGTACCATTGGGAGATGTGGATATTGCACTCTCTCACTTTTCTCTCATCCCTAAATCGGAATTTGGATTCCCCGCCAAGCCAAAAAAAAAATATATCATCGTTGCTATTGTGCAATCTTGACCGTACATTATACGTGCAAAACACATGCAATACATCTACACCAAAGCCTTTCTGTTTTACACAAATCTCGATTTGATTTTTGGATGAATCTGGACAATTGAATTTAATAGCATGGATGCTATTTTCTTCAAAATAGCAGGGACTCCGGATCCCCTAAATTAATATTTTTGGATAATTGTGTGTGTAATGTTTGGTATAATTTCACTAAACTATCATGAACTTTATCTTTGGCATGATGTCTGCGCGCAGCGGAGACAACACCGGCCTTGATGAGATCACCTTAAACGGATATCAAAACTAGAAACTACGCAAAATCGAATAACTTACAAGATTGGAGAGGGGAGAACTTATTTGGAACTTGAGAAAAAGAAACAATTTACGGAAAATTACAATAACCCTCTCTTTATGATCTCCAATGAGATCTCCTTCTACAAGTTCTCTTTATGATTGTCTTGATCCCCTTACGGAGCTGTCGTTTCGTCTCTCTTAAATTTTATGTTAAAAAATGATACATGTAAATTTTAACCCTAAGATGCTATTTATAGCCCATACAATTTGGGTTACAATAAGATCATAAAATTTACAAAACTGCCACCCGGAAATTATTTTTTGAGATAAATCTCGAGTTGGAATTCGCACTTATCCCTTTGACGGGCGTTTGACCCTATGACGGACAGACGTCTGCGTTCCCTCTGCTCGAGAAGCAGAGCGTCGCCAGACGTCTGCCTTTATAGGGTCAGACGTATATGCCCTTCAACGCGTCTGGCCAGAACGTTGGTGTCACACCCTGCTTCCCAAAAATGAGAAACGAGAGCGACAAGCCTGCAACGTATCTATATCGAGAAGCACTCTTTCTCGACATGAATACGCTAAGCGTCTACATAAACAGTAAAGAAAATTATAGTACAAGAATTTTAAACTTATAAAATATCCAATAATATATATAATAGTCCCAAAATCGATAACTGAACACAGTTCGAAAATTTAAGAAACTATGAATGAAAGATAACCTTGAACAAAAGACATGCTTACAGAAAAGAAAAACCAGAGCTCGGCCTGACTTGAAAGATATTGACTGTCCTCGGTTGGTACCACCTGATACATAGCCTCGTCACATGTCCCAAAGTTATCTGGTGACATTACCAAGAAAAGAAAACAAGAAAACAGGAATTCTGTTAGCAGATTAAAATTCAGCAAGTCTCTAATTTATTAGAAAACAATATTTTTCTAAGTTAACAGTATTTACAATAAAACGTGATATTTTGGCTACAATTAATTTAGTTATTAATGTTTATAATCTAATAGGTTTAATACAGGATTTCAATCAGTTGGAATAAATGTAACACAATAATAATTTTTGCTTAATTTATAGAAAATAGTAGCAATAAAGTTTTGTAATTGTAATACCCAGTACCTATTATACAGTCAAATACGAATTTAAATGAACTTTATTTATTCTAACTTATTTCTTTAAATTCTATCTCCAAATTTTTATCGTACTATAACCTTTGGCCCGCAATAAATTCATAGTTGTATCGTAATACCCAGTTTTCGATGTACTATTTTACATATTTGAATAAACTAATTTTCCTATATTTTTATTATATTTATGTTCTATTCCTTTATTGTAATCCCCTAAAATTTTACTGAATATTTCCAATTCCTATTTTACTATTTTAATCTAAATCCAATCTCCCCCTCTCTTGGCCAGGCCCATCTGCTTTTCCCATTTTCCTCAGCCCACTCTCATTATTCCTTTACAAAATATATATATATATATATATATATATATATATATATATATATATATATATATATATATATATATATATATATATATAGCCCGGCCCATCTCCCTTTATTTTTTCCAATTCCTTTTATCCCCCAGCCCAGCCCGCTCTCTCTATTTCCCATTTAAATTTAAATTCCGGCCCGGCCCATCCCTCTATCCCTTTCCATTTTATTTTATTCCCTCCCGGCCCATGAACCCGACCCGACCCACTCCTTCCGCCCCTTCGTTCTCCCTTCCCGCTCTTTTGCCTCCCCGCCTCGCGCTCGTTTCCCCCACGCCCCCACCTCGTCTCGACAGCCGCGGCCCCGTCGCCTGCACCCTCTCTCTCCCTCTCTCCTCCTCGCCCCGTTTCTCTCGCACCCATGGCCCCTCTCCCACGCCTCGCGCCCGCCCCTCGCGTCCCCACGTCGCTGCAACCGCCACGACCCGTTCAACTTCGCCTCCATCTCTCTCGCGCCCACGACGCGCGCGCGTTTGCTCCCACGACTCGCTCCCTTCAGCGGCTCCCTCCTCTTTCTCTCTCCCTCTCTCTCTCTCAGCACATCCCTCTCTCTCTCTGCACCTCTTTCTCTCCCCCCCTCTCAGTACATCCCTCTCTCTCTGCGCCCCCTCTTTCTCTCTCCCTCTCTCTCTGCACCTCCCTCTCTCCTTGCACACCAGCTCCGAGCCCCAACCACGACCCACCTCCTCACTGCACCCCTCTTCTCCATCGCTTGCGCCTCGAGCTCTCATTGCCGGATCTCTCGCCGCCGGCGAACCCTCTGAGATCCCAGCTACCCCTCGCATCACCACTGCCGGCCGCCTCGACCACCAACCGCTGACCTCCCCTTTTTTCTGGCTTCACGGCGACCCCTCCGTCGTGGCCGAGCCCCTGCGCGGCACCCACCACTGACGCCCCCTCACTGCACCAAGGCTAGCCCAAGTTTCAAATCGAGCCCCGGCATTTCGTCGAACACGTACATCCGACACAGTTCCCGTTCCTCTGATCACCGGCGTCGTCATCAAATTGTGGCCCGATCCCCTGAAGCCGTCATCGTCAGCAACACGCCATCCGTCGCAATGCCAGCGCACGTCCGTCGCAGCTACTGAGCCATCGAGTCTAAGAGCCCAAGCTCGAGCCGAGGCCGCGAACCCTAACCGTACCGTTCGTTGCGCGTTCGTGCCGTTTCCGCTGCCGTGCATCGCCAAAACATCTCCAGGTAAGTACCCTACTTGCTACATGCTAGATTATCCTGTTACAAATCAAAATCGTATTAATTCCGTGTTTTTAATTCGCGAAAACCCATATGACATAAGTGCTTGATGCAAAACCCGAACGAAAACCTTCCATTAAACTGACGGAACTTGATTATATATGCTGGTCCGTGTGGCAATGAACGTTGTGGTGAAATTTGACTGGAAAATATAATCGTTACTGGCTTGAACGATCACCCCCAATTACACCCGTTAAAACTGAATATTTCCCGCGTCTGAAACTTGTTTAAATCATAATTAATTGTGCACACCTTAAAATGATGCGTGTGATGGCTCGTATCGAATCTAACTATTTAATCCACTGCACCATATTGTTGATCATTGAATTTTAATAAACAATGACAGAGAAAATTGCGGAGGAGTACGATTCTGGACTGCAGTCCAGAATGGAAATCCCGATTAGCCCCTGTTTCTAAACCCTTGTATATTACTGTTAAAATATGAGAATGCGCGGACCCCTTTATCTTCATGTGGGAAATTGAATTATCTTTATTACTCCACTGGTATTACTGGTTTTCTCAACCGTTTGATATTTTTAGTTCATTTTACAATGTCGACACGTCTTGCTGAATTCTGCAGAAGCAGATTTTACACCTCAAGCATAATCTATCCATAACTCCCTGTCGGCGTAGTATATTACTGATCCTCTAATTGCGGTGGAAACCTAACTGATAACCCTAAGTATTGTTCAACTATAGCGTCGCCTAACTACGATCCCAACTAGGATTAAAATGCGTTACGAAACGGACTTCCGATTCTGAAACCGGATTTCCAGCAGTGAATGCTTAAAATGAAATGGCCATATCTAGCGATCCTGAAACCCGATTAACGTGAAACCAATTTTGATGGATAGATAATTAAACATACTGCTTACCCCCTTTTTATTGTTTCGCTAAATTTTGCATGTATGATTTATGATAAATTATGCAAATGGTAGGACACCGACTGATGATATCTTAATCATGCCTTAATTACTGTATTCTCATCACATTACATATATGTCATTGCATTGGTAACCTAGTGATCATGTGCATTACCCAGTGTTAGGTTTTAGTGTTTGATTGTGGCAAGCACGTTAGTGTTTAAGCATGAATGGATAAGTGAAAGTGAGACGTACTTGTACACAATCAATGGACCTTATTGATTTATTACATTGTCGACGTCTGTGGGACGTGTATAAGTGTGACTATAATTGGTATGGGAAAATTATGGAAGCACTTGTATGGGTGTCACAGGTAAGGCACCAAACACTGTCCATTTATCTTGGGTATCAGTCGAGACATGCTTGATGGAGATCCTGTCTTCAGTTCTCGCACAGACTTGTCATGGACCGACCGGTATTTGAGTCTATGGTTGGCGTTTGATGTAGACCACGGGGTATGGGGTAGTTTGAGTGTGAGTTCAACAGAATCTCGGGAGTCCCATGCCGGCACATATGGAGATATATGGAGATATATGGGGATATTACTGATCATTAGCGAGCGACTCGGGCCCGTGTTCCCTTGTCCTTAGGTCCTACCCTTGGGTGGGGGATACTCACGAGTGGTTGACTCTCACACTTGGACTGACGATAGGCTTAGCGACCTGTACAGTGAGACTTAGAGACTGATAGGGTTAGTGACATTGACATGTATTGCTTACTGATTCAACATACCTGCCATACTGTTTACTGCTTTACTGTTTGCCTGCTCTATTAGATACCTGCATTGGCTACTTCATGTTCACGTCTTTACTCTTTTGATACTGTTACATATTCATTATTATTACCCGGGTTACCATTGTATCTATATATATATATTGCTATCGTGTCGCTCTGACAACCTGAGTATGCATGCTCAGAGTGAGAAGTGGATCTAGCTTGGACCAGGACCTGACGTACTTCGAGGACATCGCGGACATCTTGATCAGCTACCCAGAGCTATACTCTCTTGATCTCCATCTGGTTAGTTCTTTTGTATTTTTTTTGATTTAGTTACTGCATTTCTCATTACCTGTGCATTGATTACTGATTACCACGTAAAGCTAGAAGCCGAAGTGTGACTACGGAGAGATATTTCCTCGACCGTAGGAGCATGGCTGGCCTTGTCAACCCATCGTATTCCGTATTTTGGGAAGCGGGGCGTGACAGTAATTTATGAATAACAATATGTATAGGTTTGCTATTAACATCATCAAAATATAATAAGGTACAAAAATTCATGATTATAAAAATATATAAGGTATAAATTATTTTAGAATTATTTGATAATAAATTAGTTTAGTAAATTATAATGTCATGCTAACAAGATTGTAGTGTAGAATTATTTTTGGTATACTTGTAACAGCCCTAAACTTTCTGTATGAATTTTTTCAAAATACAGAAAGGAACGCCTTAACCTGAGCACGAGTTATAAGTTTGTTTTGCTTTTGAACAGCAAAAATGAGCTTGTAGCTCATTAATAAGACCTTACACTGCTGAGACAAAGCACCAGAGTTCAAATCCTATCAGCCTCATTATCCTTTTATTTTATTTTTTTTTAATCTTTTAGAAGCCCAAAGGTTTGCACGTGCACAACATGTAAAAAGAAAAGACACTGATTATTTAAACACGTGCAATAGGCTAGTTGAAGCGACACAACACGTGGCACCCAACCCCACCCCAAACCGTCGGTAAAGACCCGGTGAAATGCACGATTTGGCCGATACCATCAGGCCAACCGTGGGTAAAACCCCCCAAATTTTTTCTCTGCAACCCTTTGCCCTACCCCACTTCCCCTAGGCTGTTTATCTTCTCTGCAATTATCCAGGGAATTAAAATGCCCCTTTAAATCCAATTTTAATGCAAATTTTAATGCATTTCTTTCACCCCCTAAACCCTAATTTTTCCTATAAATACCATACCCCATTTCTCACATCCTCACTCAGAATTCCCTGCCAAAACTCTCAAAAATCTTTCAAGTCTCTTTTGTGTACAAGTGGAGTTAACAAAGGGTGAAGTTCCGGCGACGATCCAAGGAGTTTCCGGTGACGAAACGACGCACCGGCGCTTCCCTATTCTTCCCTCTTCTCCCTTCTTTCCTAAAAGCCAGTAGGTCCCATCTCCCCCCTCTTCTTCTTCTATAAAAAGTTTTATTTCTAAAACCTGATGGAAGCGGAGTTAATCCGACTTCCAATTTGGTTTTTCTCTAAAACGTTACTTTTCTTAATCAATAAAATTCCATACTCTCACATATTGTTTAACAAGCATAAAAAAATCTATTAAAACAAGTTTCATCTCAAAATATTCTTTATTTCACTTTTTAACGTAGTTTTACAGTAAAATACCACAAACTTCATTCCCAACATAAAACAACATAATACCTGTTTTACTTGTAAATAGTTCACGAGTTAATGACCTACCTCATCACAACACACATCTCTAAGATAGCACGATGGAAATTTGGGAACATAGTTATGGGATAAAACGATTTTACAAATAAATACCATCAACTTATTAAACCATTTCTATAAAAAGATGTATTAAACATTTCCATGCAATTGCGCCTTTACAACCCACTTTTTGGGACCCCGTTCGGGATGGTACGAGTTATCGCACGTCCTCGGACCTAGTAGAGTGAGATGCAGACCTCCGCAAGGAGTATTCGATCTCGATGGAATTTTTATACATTTTTCTTTAGAAAATGAGATTTCTACAAGAAAATAAATAAAATTTATTTTCATTATATATATATATATATTAATTATCAAAATACCTATTTTAATTATATTATATAAATATTTCAAGTTTTCTCAAGGAATCACCATTACATGAAAATATCATTTAAAGATAAAACAATTCCAATATTTCAATAAAATGCCCTAAATTATGAAAACTAGGTCTTACTCACTAAAAATTTCACATTTATAAAATATACATCTATGAAAACAATAAAGACGATAATTAAATGCTTGAGGTGTATTTTGAAATTATACCAGAACTATTTTTACATAAAACCCCCTCAAGTTATACTAAATTACAATAAGGACCCTAGTAAATATAGGTTTAAGCGGGACCAGTCTCTTGAGGCTCAGGGAGTCGGAGATATCGGTGTTTGCCTATTTAAGGTAGATAATCTAACAAACGGTGTTATCAACACGGTAATTGTCTTGGAAAAATACATAAATCTTGCCGTCCATGTGCAGCAGTTACCGATAGCACCAAAACTAATTCAGGATTTCAGGTTCTTTTTAAAGTGTCTGACTTAGACCGAGTCTCAATCTAATCAATCTGACTTGAATGTGATTCAAGTATAAACTACAATACAACATGAATCTATGAATCCGTCTATTCAATCTATATCAATCTATATTGACTGAACCGAACCATAGATAAACTCCGTCTACATGATCATCCATTTATATCCATTCCATTTACTGAAATAATGGTTTCGAAAATTCTTCCATTTACTACAAGACAAGACAATACAATCAATCAGTACAATCAATAAAGTCAATACAATAAGACATTTCGGGGTTTATAAAGGGGTAGACTGGTATGGAAATGTTAAAGGTGGCACGAGATGATCACTTAAGACGTAATTACATCCATGCCGTTGTTCCGTGGTATTTTCGACGGAGTCTTGTACTACGGGTTACCAAAGTCCACGGTGTATGTTGGACTCCTCTCGTATACACTGGCATCTTCTGTACCAATCTACAAACAATCGCGTTAACAATATAATCAAACATTATAAGTATATTCTCTTTTTGTCTATTCTATCTCTGCTCATCTTTGGGACTTACCGAGCGATTGTTCACTGACGACATTCCTTTTCTTCCTTCTTTGGAATGTTGTCAGGTGTTTCGGATGTTTTAGAGACCGAGCCCAGCATTGAGGATTTGGAGCAGCTAGCCTTTGACCCGGAGCTCTAGATTACTTGTACATATTTTCATTCCTGTTATACCATTGTTTAGGCATTGCTTTCATTCCATATATTTACATTCCAGCTGTATTGTAAAAAGAATGTTTAATAAATAAAGTTGCTGCTCATTTACATTCCTGTCTCTTGTGTATTTACTTTATATTACTTAGATACGCTTAGCGTGTTTACTTCTGAGTAAATACATAGCGGCCTCGTCGCGTCCTCTGCCCGTATACTGGGAAGTGGGGCGTGACAATATTAGTTAAATTATGGTGTATTAATATAATCTTTAATCGATATTTGATACGAAACATGGTATACATAATAATAAACATGAGAATAACTGTGAACAGTAATGGTAGTGTGCATGTCAAATAAATAGCATGTGTTAATCAGTGCAATGCAACTAGAGTATCACGATATTCGATATTTCAGTGCCAGTAACTATATGTATAAGCTCGATTGTGGCAGTTTTATTACGTAACAAGAATATTCCGTAATGCCATAGAACATCAACACGAGATTCAAGATTTATATATAATATAATATACCGTTTTTCTTTCGGTACCACGAGAAATAAGATATGATCCTCCGTTACATATAAATACCCCCATTTTTGAGCTACCTCATCCCCACGATATATATATTTATACAGTATATATATATTCAATAAATAGTGTACATGTTATGTTCACGAGATTCAAGATATTCATTAGATTCACGAGATTCATGATATCCAAGATATTCAAGTGGTTCATGTCAGGTTCAGGTCAAGATAGTATAATCTAGTGCGGGAGTATTCACAGACCCAAGGCTATCATCCAAGGACAAGAAAACACGGGCCCACTCATGAGTAATGAGACTCCAACCACCGCCGGAGTATTCACAGACCCAAGGCTATCATCCAAGGACCAGGAAACACAGGTCCATTCATGAGTTGGTCATGCGACTCCTGAGAATACATGTCAAGTCCTAGATTCAATTCTAAGTCTTTATGTATATAGAACAAGCGGGTAATACTAGTTCAATTTCAGGCCAGAAATAAGCATAAGTTCATATGCAGAAATCTATCGTTTTGGTTTAGAATTAGGGAATCTTATACAAGGAATAAATTATAGCTCAGAGAGTCTTGTAAATAACGAGACTGAGTTTTCCTCGATCAGGTTCCTGGTGAGAGAGGAACGGAAGTTTTCATAATGCTGCACAGAGCGGACCAGTGCAGATTTCAGATTCGTACACTGATAGTATTTTACATTTTTGATAGGTTTTGGTCGAGATTCTGATTTTCCCTATTAGACAGAAAATTTAGCGTATGTGAGTCTTGAACGATTCTCAACAAGAAAATTCAGATTATGATAAACGGGTAGGGAGTTATGCCTATTTTACTACAACCGCGCATATGGTTTCTGTTGCAGTTCAGATTCTTCACATTTTGTTAGGATCCTATTTTCATAAACTTCTATAACTTTTCAGGTAAATTAAGCTAGAAATAAAATGTAGCTAACTCTCTGCATATATTCCAGCAACTTGAGTCTTCTCAAATTGGAATCAGAGGTTAGGAGATATGCCTATTCTAAGGCAGGTGTAATCAGTCTCTGTATTTACAGAAATTCAGATATCATACATGAAGAAAAATAATACGACATGACTTAACCTAGACTATGAATTTCGTACTGACCACGGGGAGACGTCATCTCTCGTAGGTTAGATAACTACAACAGAGCGATCACTGGATAATTATTAAAGACGGTCAGGGTTAAGACTTTCCTATATGAAAATATAGAGTATATTTCATACATAAAAAGTTAAAGTAATAATCATGGTAATGATGCACCCATGACATGAGGTGCATTGAATATAACAAATATTAGGTCAAATATAACAACATGAATACCTTCACACCCGTGACATGAGGTGGATGGAATATCAACTCAGTGATGCTACTATTATGAAACATGTAATTTACTACTATGCTTAATTTAGCTCTTCTAAATAATCACTTAACTACATAACTATCTAAAATACTATAATGTCGTACTCTAAATTTTTTTTATAACCTTACTCGATGTTTGTATATAACTGTAGATTCAATATTCAAACATATACTTATATTATAAATAGATACAAGAGTAATTTATATTTGCGATAAATCAATAGATTTTGTTATACATAGCAGATAAATTCAACCAACAGTATTTGGTATAGTAATTTTACAAATTATATATAATATATTAGTATTACTGACATTAGATATAAGTATTATACGAACTTATTATGTGTAGCCAAGTTCATATATTATAAAACATGTAAGTAGTATAGTGATATGCTAACGTTAACATCATACAAATTAATTGCTATTAACAATATAAATGATAACTAATCTATTTATTCTTTGCTACTTGATTAGAGATAAAGTTTGTTTATTTACAATAATCTGCATGAATATAATATTAATAAAAGAATATGCTCACTTTTATAACTAATGTTAAATGTTAAATATTAAATACCTTAACTTTCATAGTAATTATTAGTTATATTTTGCAACATAAATTAATCAATATAAAACCTTAAAAACTAAATTTTGAAGATGAAGATCGATGGGGAATGATTAGTCTAAAATATTGCACATTTGAATGAATATTTTCCTTGCTATTGTTAAGTACTAAAAGGTGTTTATTGTAAATATAGAACATATGAGGGTTTATTTGTAAAAAGTTTATTATTATATATTTCAACATTATAATTAATATAATAAGGGAAAATATATGCATATAATATTTAAATGAAATATTTGTAAATTAAAATATACATATCATATCAAATATTCCTAATTAATATTATTAAAATATTATATTATTTAAATGGTTGGAATAATATCTCAAAAATACCAAATACTACTAACACTTTGATTTAAAATATTGTGCAGATATTAGCTCATGTCTGGAATCCAAGTAAGAGATCCGAGTCAAATCGGAATATCGAAACCGAATCCGCCAAAATTTAGAAGCAAATCGAGAGATCTAGCAACGGCAGAGACTCAGAATATTATTTTCAGAATTTAGATATCAAAAGAATCTCCACATATCAACACAAGAAGCCAAAAAAATCCCAAGTCACGATCCCACCAAAGCACGGCGGAAGGGTGGCCAAACGTGGCATTTTGCGGCGGTTCAGCGGTCAAATTTGGGCCGTTGGATGTGAGATTTTGGGATCATGATCTTAACTGTATATATTCCTATATGAAATCTAGGATTTCTTGTTTCAAATACTATTTAAAGGACCGAGAGCTGCACATTCAAAATCATCACTGAAGAGATCAAGAGATCCAAGAGGTCCACGTATCTGAGTGATCATCATCTATTCATCTACCTCCAACAAGAGGGAGATCTAGAGCAAACTAGAGTTCTTGTAATCTACTTTCTAAGGAGCAAAATTGTAATGCAATTGTTGATTAATAAAGCTAGTGTTTTTTTTTTTTATATTCTTTTTGCATTTAATTTCTGCACTTACTTTCTACACTTACATTTCTGCATCTTAATCATGATTTCATTTTTCAACCTTTCTTCTAAATTTTTAACCATGAGCGAGTGATTCCTAGCTTGCTAGGGTTCGTAGAATAGGATAGAATCATGAATGGGAAAATCTTTTAAAAATTTTAAAGTTTATAACTTTAGCAAAATAAATGTTAACCTCTTTATCGGGCGCGCTGCCAATTTATTGATAGTCACGACCACGATTTGAGATTGGTTTAACACTTGTTTTGTTAAAGGCTAGACATGAATAGAGATCAATGCAAGGACAAGAGTTAGTAGTGGGGAAACCCTAGTTTTTTCCAAGAACCCTAATCTACATTCATCACCATCGATCTAATTTTAAACGATTAAAAGATAAAAGAGCCATTTTTAATTTTTCATCCATTACTACTAAGTTCTATGAACCCTACAAGCCTTTTCTTTATAAATTCTATATCCATAACGACAAACAATCACCATTCTTTTATCAACTCGTCTAAAGCAAGAAAAGAGTTCACGTTTCCCTGCGGACGACCCGTACTCATCGCGGCTAGCTACTAGCGATATCGTCTTGATTGCGGTTATTTTCGAACACACTTTTTAACGATCAATCAAATGGCATCGTTGCCGGGGAAACGGTCGTAATTTTTTTTCTTGTTATTCGGGTTGATTTCTTATAAAATCCAGCAAATATAAAATAAACAAAACCGTATCTTGCACTTTTAATGATTATTGTGCAAGTTTTGCGAGAGAATCTGGAGTAATTGGAGCAGGCAAATAGAGATTCAGAGACTTTCAATTTGGACCAGAGGAGTATAGGTGGACCCTGTAGAAAAAATCAGCAAAAGTTCCTTCCAAACCGCGGCGGAATCGCATCATTTGGGTTCTATTGGCGGCGGAACCGTGACTTTCTTGAGGAGTTGGGCACCCAAAAATTCTCAAGTACTCCCCTATTATCTTTCCCTTTCCTCTAAAACTCCAATAATCCGATTTTACTTACAGGATTCTTTGCAAACAGCGCCACTAAAAAAAATTTCTTTTTTCGTGTTTTGATTTTGGTTTGTTTTTGCATATTTAAACCGGACTTTAAGTGGCAATAAGCCCAAACTAAGATTAGGTGGGGATTTCATCACCCTTCCTAGACCCCACAAATCACAAACGAGCATACGCATCACCCTACATTAATTAAAAAATATCTAGACCTAGCACCTAAGGACATTCACGCTCAATTAGGAAAGAGGAGGGTCGTGGGTAATCTATTGCTTATCTGCATTTCTCTTGTGGTGTCTGAGGCAAGTGTGACTAAGGAAAGTGGTTACTTAATTAGGCCCGCTATTTTGGTGATTCGTATAGCCGATACCTCCCACTTATCTAACACTTATCTGGCCACAAGATTGATAAGGAGATAGTAGAGGATTGATCCTACGACTTATCCTTTGGAAGTCTAGGAGCGGTTTAGTGACTTGACTTAGGCGACCCTAGTTTTAGGGATTGATTCTGCATTTTGTGATTTATTGAGTCAAGCCTCAAGTCTAACATTTTTTTCAAAACAAACCGTCTTAAACTCGTTCTCACATACGTTGCCACGTGTACTAAACCCGCTTAGTGCATGATCGGCTGGACACGGGATTCTAGTGCCCGTCTTGTCCGCGTTTTTTATATCGACCTCGAATTCGGTATTTCTTCATCTTCTATTTCTTCTCCACCCACCACATCTCCCGAGATGGACGGATCTCCATTAGGATTTAACATACCACTCTGCCACCACCCGTAGGTGCGTAGAATCCACCACGCATCTCTCTCCAAGAAAGATGCTACCCCGTACGTGGACCCCTTCCTACTTGTCTGTCACTTCTACCAGCCAATGTGGATAATTTCGAAATTAAACCCCACTTCATCAACCTGTTTCCCAAATTTCACGGGCTTAAATCCGAAGAAGCATACGTTTTTATAACCAAATTCGAAAACGTATGTGCAATGATGAGCACAACCCAACTTTCAGGCGATGCTATGCGATTACGTCTTTTCCCTTTTACCTTGTGCGATCTAGCAGAAAAATGGCTTTATAGCACTGCCACACATTCTATCGCTAAATGGGATGAATTCGTTAGAGCATCCCTTAAGAAATTTTATCCTTATCACAAAACCGCCCGTGTTCGAAGCGAGAACAACCAGTTTATCCAACTTTCCAACAAACCATTCTGGAAATGCTTTGAACGGTTTAAAGATCTTCTTGTCTAATACCCTCATCACGGAATCGATAGATGCCAATTTTGTCGAATTATATATGAGAGTATTAATCCAGCCACGAAACAAATGCTTGAAACCATTTGTCAATACCATTTCATGTCAAAAGACGATGACGAAAATTGGCAATTTCTGGAAGATCTCACCGAACAGACATTACAGTGGGAGAGCACTAGATCTACCACATCATCTAGGATAGGTATCCATCAGCTCGATATTTCCATCGCAGTAAAAGCCGAAATGGCCGCGATACAAAAGAAACTTGAAACTATAGAAAACAAATTCTCGTCAGCCTTCCTAAACCAAGTTACGCTCCCCAAAACCGTGTGTGGTTACCGTTTTAACCCATCACATTTAACGGAAGAATGTCCTTTGAATTCTCTGTCTCAAGGTCAAGAACAAACCAATGCTGCTTTTCAGTAACAATCTAGAAATGACCCTTATTCATCCACATACAATCAGGGATGGAGGAATCATCCTAATTTTGCTTGGAACCAAAACCAAATTTAAACTCAAAATCAGTTTCCAAGCCAAAATAACTATCAAAGGCTTCCCCTACAGCAACAACAGCCACTACACCAAAATCAGTACCCCTTTCAACCGCAAACTTTTCAAAATCCGACCAACAACTTTGCTCCTTATAATAATATTTCAACGGCCGGTACCGATAAAATCTCTGCACTCGAACGAAACTTAGAAACGTTCATTAAACAATCCACGCAAACGACGGCTAATTTAACGTTTTCTATCCAAACGTTAGTGCAACACACCGCTTCCCACGGTGAAAGCATAAAATTGATAGAAACACAAATTGTACAGTTAAATGCCGCGATGAGTGTGAGAGAGAGAAAGGGATTCCATCTCAACCTCTACAAATCCCGGCCACTCACAAAGCGCAAATCTCATCCTTCAAAATCATAATGTGAGTGTCATAACCACGTTGAGATCTAAAAAAGTGCTGAATAACCAAGTTGGTGAGCAAATTGAAGTTGATGATATTGATGAAACCCCGGCCACTACTTCTACTCCTACTTCGTCTAATCCAACGTCTTCTTCCGAGCCTATTCTCCGTTTTCCATTAGGCTCGAACCTTCAGCCCACGTCCTTGAAGGAATTACCATCTACGACCATCCCAAATCCAGTTTTGGGATCCATTCTATCCCTACAAATTTCTCCTCAAAAGTTGGACCCAACCCTTATTGATAAAACTCCTTTTCCAAACAGGTTAAGAGCCAACAGATCAAGTCCCCAAATGGAGAAGATTGTGGAAATTTTTAAACAAGTTAATATAAATATTTCTCTCATAGATGCTATCCAACAAATTCCATCCTATGAAAAAATTCTAAAGGACTTGTGCACTACAAAAAGGAAAATTCAAGTGCCTAAAAAAGTTTCTTAGCGAGTAATATGAGCAATTCTCTTACCCAATTGGTGCCCACGAAACGTAAGAACCCCGGTTATCCTACAATATCTATAACTATTGGGGGTATAAATATCAATCGTGCTCTACTCGATTTAGGTGCTAGTGTTAACTTGCTTCCGTATTCTGTTTATAAGCAATTAGACATAGGAGAGTTGAAACCTGCGCACCGCACTCTCCAGATGGCCGATTGATCTATCACCCAATCTAGGGGTGAGCTAGAGGACGTGTTGATCAAAGTCAGGGAATTTATATTTCCTGTGGACTTTATAGTTGTAGATACACAACCTGTAGCAAACCCACGAAACCAAATTCCGGTGATTCTAGGTCGACCTTTTCTAGCAACTTCCAACGCGATAATCAATTGTCGTAACAGTTCGATGAACCTGTCCTTTGGGAAGATGACAATTGAGTTTAACATCTATAAATTAGGAAGTCAACCCTCCGAACCCTATGCTCATATAGTTGATGTATGTTCTGTCGACAGGATAGCTATCGACAGTTGCGAACTTGAGGAGTTCTTGCTTCACGATACCGATCTCAACGCCACTAGGGCATTATTGTTTGATCCTGCTATTTATTATACACGTGAAGACCCTTCTGTCGACAAGTCCACACCCAAGTCCTAATCCTTTGACTTGTCGAATGATTTAATCTAGCTATCCGAGTATCATACCTTTCTTTCCGATGAAATTATTATTCGGAATATCGATGAAAGTTTTGAAGACATTTTTGCCGATGAACTTGCATTTCTTAAAGACTTGGATGTTGTGATGAATCAACCTCCACATGAAAAAGTTGAACCGCCACTCCTTCTTCTTATCAAGTACGAGAATGTGTGAATATTCCACCTACTCCTTATCTTTCATATTCTCGTTTTCGTTCACCGTCACTGTTTCGTCACTACCAACCGAGATGTAAAATCGTTCGATTACACCTCTTATCTCCACACCACTTCTTCATATCTATCTGTGACATGATCTTCTACCAACCATGGTGTCACATCGATAAAATATTCGAATAGTTGGTGTTGACTTTTGGTCTTTGTAAAGCTTTATATAGACCAATAATATTTCCCCCTCTTATGAGTTCAATGCTTAAAAATACTGTTTTACTCAAGTTGGGGGGGGGGGAGAAAAATATTTTGGCTCTTGAAAGAAAAAGAAAATGTTTGCACGATTGTGAGCCAAAAATAAGTTTGGGGAAGGATTTCACTGTCATTGACTTTTGTCCCCTTTTTCTAATCATTGAGAACTTTTCCTCCCAAGTCTATAGGTCTTGATATTAAAAGATGACATCAGTGAGGACACTGCTGCAAATAGGTTTGGGAGAGGTTTGTGCTTATTCATGCATCATTTTGCATTATACTAAATAAAAGTACTAAAAAATTTTGATAATAAAAATTAGAAAGTGAAAAATACATATGAAAGATGGGAAGAGATTTAAGAAATGCAAGAAAATTAGATATTTTAAAACGAAGCTAGTAATAGATAGTCATGAGCTGTTGTCCCAAAGGTTAGTAAGATAAAGCGAATCACTAATTTGAGGATAGAAATAAGGCTGAAAATAGTCCGTATTCTTGAATCCAAATATTTGAACGTTGATACCCTGCTATATGCACTTGTTCACATCTTGAAACTTGGGATAGTAGATGATACCTTGAAATGCTCTTGTCTAAAAGGTTTAGTATGAAGGAAAAAAAATATATATAAAATATAAATGACACATAAAATATAAATGGTGAAGAAAAATGAACACTAGTTTTGTAATTATTTAAGACAGTATAAAAAAAATATAGCGGGGGTGCCTTATCACCTAGTGCCTTAGACCAACTGGTTTGGGAGCCAATGCTAAGCCTTAGATATTGCAAGGCTAGGATATTGCTAATTACGCCTTAATAAGTGACTACATTTAGTAATCGGTTGGCTAATACCTCAAGAAGTATTAACGGTCGCATAAAGAATGTGTGAGCAATTCCATCTATAAAATATTCACTGACTAAAAATTAATAAGGAAGATGGACAAGAGTATGATAGATTGAATTCTTTAAGTGTAGGGATGTCTTTTACACACACGTAGGGATATATGATCGATGTTTGGGAGAAAGGGTAGGGAGGAAGACTAAAGACGATGTTTTATTGAGGGATGATGTGATTTCTGATATCTTTTCATGACTATTTAGATAGGGCTCATGGCAACTAAAAAGCCAGTATAGTTTAAAGCTCTTATTTTCAAGTTCTTTCTTTTATAAGTTCCTTATCATTGTATGTAACTTTCATCTTCTTTCTTTTATTATGGGATTTTGTGGGTGTAATCCGCTGAAAAACCTCAGGAGACAACACTCCTCCTACTAGGGACACCCAGAGATTTAAAAGCTTGTTGCACGTGCTCAGTGCAATCGTATTGCCTACAAAAGTGTGCTAGTTAGTTTTTTCTCTTTCTTTTTCTCTTTAATAACTAGTTTGCTCGGGACGATCAAAGATAAGTTTGGGTGTATTTGATTAGTCTAAAATATTGCACATTTGAATGAATATTTTCCCTACTATTGTTAAGTACTAAAAGGTGTTTATTGTAAATATAGAACATATGAGGGTTTATTTGTAAAATTTTTATTATCATATGTTTCTACATTATAATTAATATAATGAAGGAAAATATATGCATATAATATGTAAATGAAATATATGTAGATTAAAATATGCATATCATATCAAATATTCCTAATCAATATTCTTAAGATATTATATTATTTAAATGGTTGGAATAATATCTCAAAAATACCAAATACTACTAACACTTTGATTTGAGATATTGTGCAGATATTAGCTCAAGTCTGGAATCCAAGTAAGAGATCCGAGTCAAATAGGGATATCGAAACCGAATCTGCCAAAATTTAGAAACAAATTGAGAGATCTAGCAATGGCAGAGACTCAGAGTATTATTTTCAGAATCTAGACATCAAAAGGAACTCCACATATCAACACAAGAAGCCAGAAAAAATCCCAACTCATGATCCCACCAAAGCGCGGCGGAAGGGCGGCCAAACGTGGCATTTTGCGGTGGTTCAGCGGTCAAATATGGGTCGTTGAATGTGAGATTTTGGGATCATGATCTTAACTGCATATATTCCTATATGGAATATAGGGTTTCTTGTTTCAAATACTATATAAAGGACCGAAAGCTGTACATTCAAAATCATCACCGAAGAGATCTAGAGATCCAAGAGATCCACGTATCCAAGTAATCATCATCTATTCATCTACCTCCAATAAGAGAGAGATCTAGAGCAAACTAGAGTTCTTATAATCTATTTTCTAAGGAGAAAAATTGTAAATTTAACAGTTGATTAATAAAGGTAGTGTTTTTTTAAAATTCTTTTTGCATTTAATTTCCGCACTTACTTTCTGCACTTACATTTCTACATCTTAATCATGATTTCATTATTTAACCTTTCTTCTAAATCTTTAACCATGAGCGAGTAATTCCTAGCTTGCTAGGGTTCGTAGGACAGGGTAGAATCATGGATGAGAAAATCTTTTAACTTCTTTTATACATTTTAAAGTTTATAAACTTTAGCAAAATAAATGTTAACCTCCTTATCGGGCGCGCTACCAATTTATTGATAGTCACGACCACGATTTGATATTGGTTTAACACTTGTTTTGTTAAGGGCTAGACATGAATAGAGATCAATGCAAGGACAAGGATTAGTAGTGGGGAAACCCTAGTTTCTTCCGAGAACCCTAATCTACATTCATCACTATCGATCTAACTTTAAACGATTAAAACATAAAGGAGTCATTTTTAATTATTCATCAATTACTACTAAGTCTTATGAACCCTACAAGCCTTTTCTTTATAAATTCTATATCCGTAACGACAAACAATCACCCTTCTTTTATCAACTCGTTTAAAACAAGAAAAGAGTTCACGTTTCCCTGCGGACGATCCGTACTCATCGCGGCTAGCTACTAGCGACACCGTCTTGATTGCGGTTATTTTCGAACACACTTTTTAACGATCAATCAGGGAACGAGAAGAAGAGACTTACAAATAGCAACTTGATTTCTATCTATCAAGTAGCCAATCGGTAGGGTTAGCCTCGAATTTGCTTTCAAGAATAAGGTCGACGGATCAGAGGCTCCTTTTTCTTCCTTGACGATGGACTTGTGGCTACTTCTCCTTCATAGCTTAGATCTGGGTTTTCTATCAAGGGTGGAAAGAAAAATAATGAAGTAGGTATTGGAGAGAAAAATAAAAAAATAGGAGTGAAAGGTTACGGGATTAAAACCTGTTAAAATCTTATCAATTCTCCAAAATCAAAACCTTAATAAAACAGTCAAAATAAATTTATCCAAAATAACAAACAAATAAAATAAAATAAACAAATAAATTTTATTTTTTAATTAAAAGAAAATATTTTCTCTTCTCTTAAAATTAATAAATATTTGATTATAAAAAAATATATGGTATTTTAAAATTTGGGGATTTAAAATAAAACTAAAATATTTTAGTTGAGGTTCGAACCTATGACTTATAGAATGACAATGCAGTGTGATAATCATGATATAGAAGAATAAACCATGTATATTATTTGAAAGAAAATAAATAAATATACAAGTGTTTCAAAGACAATGCCATTTCTTGAAGAAAGGAAAATATAAGGAAAGTACTAAGATTTTGTGGTCATTACAGTTGGCAGACGTCTGAAGCTCATTGCTTAGACGTCTGCGAGCTCTTTGGTATTTTGGACATTCTTTCCAGATATATGAAGCTCATTGATCCAGACGTCTGGCCCTTCTCTAGATGTTAGTTTCGTAGTCTTGATATACAAGACACCTTCATAACAATCTCAACCTTGGCTTGTATATTCTTATAGCTACCTTGAAAATTTGTTGCCTTCATTTTATATCTTTTAAGGCTGCTTTAGTCGTTCTTCCCGTTTCCCCTGCTGGCACAGCTCCAATCTTGAAACCGCGAACTGTCACAATTTTTCATCAGAATTGCGAAACTGGTAACTGTAACAGTTTTTCACCAGAACTACGAAACTGTTGCGACCCTCCTACCGAGGTGGCCTGATCGATAGAGTTTTAGTTACCGCAATCAAGACGGTGTCGCTTTGCAGCTAGCCGGTTGAGCACAGGTCGTCCGCAGGGAAATGGTAGTATGTTCGTTCAAGTCTTAGACGAGTCAATAAAGAATGTATGTGTATATTCAGTTCTATCCTAAGTGTTTGTATTTATGTTCAAATAAACTTGTTAAGGTTAAGGTTGAATAGTAGAGTTAGGATTAGTCTTGTGCTTATCTTTTGCCATTCTTAAAACGATGTTGGGATAATCGGAAGTAGCGGGGATTAGGAGGACATAGGAATGGGATTTGCGAGTTTAAGCGAGCTTTCCAACACTAAATCCATTCCTAAAGCCCATTGTCCGTCCGCTAAATACGCTTATCCCAACTCTCGGCCAAACACCCGCAACCATGTACCTAATTAAGTCATAACTACATGTCACGTTGTAGTGCGCTTAAAGGACTTCTCGACTTAGGTCGCGGCTATATGTCACGTATAGCGTGCCTAAGTGAGGGGGTTGCGTTTGTTTGGTCGGGGTTGGTTTTAAGATGTTTGGCGAAGAGAAGTACAAGGGATTTTTCCGTCCCTCATACCATCTTCCTTAGTCTTAACAAGTGCGTAATTATTCATACATTATAAAAGAAAAGAAAACAAAACAAGAAGGAAGAAAAGAGAGAAAAGGAAAATACGATTTACAAATGGTGCAAGCTAACTCTTGGGTCCTCACCTTAGCAAGGAACTCCGTCGAGTATCATCGCTTGAAAATAATACGAAAAAGAGAAGAGAAGGAAAAGAGCAAGAAAAGAAATAACAACAACTAGTTAACAACAAATAATGAAAGTTACACTAGAATTAAAATACAAGACAAGAAATAAAATTACAAGATAATAAAAATAACTCTCATCTTCATTTCATCATCCACTCAATGCTCTCACTACATTTTAGTGGAGAATACATGAAGAGGAGGAAGAAGAAGCTAACTAAATCTAAACTAAATCCTAACAAAAAGAAGAATCCTTGACTTGGCACAAAACTGGACTATTTATAGGCTGAGTGCTGAAACCCTAGGGCAAGATTTTCTGCCCAAATGAAGTTACCAAACTAACCCCAAAACCCGAGTTGACACTGAGTCAACTTGGCCGCGGATCCGCCGCCGAGTCTCCACTTAGGCCGTGGATCCGCGGCTCTTTGGTGGAATTGGCATGTCGTTTTTTCTGGGGTTTCTTGTGTTGCTTTCTTCAGTTGTTCTACATGTTCCAAATTGCAAATTTCTTCCACAATTTCTTCAGATCTGCAACAGTCCAAATTGGCATAAAAAATAATTCTTTTGACCTCATCTCTCTCGAGCTCCACGCACCCATTGATTCTTGTGCAGCCCCTCTCGTGCTCTATACTTGTCCGAGACACGAATGATCACTATCATTTGTCTTGTCTCATGAACTGGTACGCGGCACTGGACGGATACGGATGACCGGAACCCGGATTTTATCTGTTAGCAACAGATGTTCTGGATTTTGGCGTAACAGTGGAGATTTTGTATCATTTTTGTTATTTTGGACTAGGAACCTGTAGCCTGTAAATATGTAGCAAATATGGATTAAAAGCACCTGCCTATAAACAAACGAGTATAATAATGGGCGGTATTAAATGCAATATTCTGGTATGAACATGGCCCTTCCTCACATTTGAGTACTTGAATAGAAGCCAAGGATGCCTTGAACTTATCCGTAGGAATAACCTTCGTTAGCATATCCTCCGGATACACATTAGTATCGATTATGATTAAATCGATCTCCTTTTCGTCCCACTTCCTTATCTTGTAATACCGCACGTCGATGTGCTTAGTTCGACTGTGGTATACCTAATTCTTCACCAGATGAATGGTGCTTTGACTGTCACAAAATAACGGAACCGGCTCCTTATCGAATCCGAAATCGCCAACTAGACCTTTTAACCACAAAACTTTCTTAGATGCTTCCACTGCTGCCATGTATTCTGCCTACGTCGTTGAGAGCGCCACGGTATTCTGAAGTGTTGACTTCCAACTGATTGGAGTTCTGCAACTGTATATACATAGCCGGTAGTAGATCTTATCTTGTCTAAGTTACCAGTGTAATCTACATCTACGTATCCTTGCAACTGCCTCGATTTATCTTCTGACTTGTGAAAGAATAAACTGAAATCTTTAGATCTTTTTAGATACCGAAGTATCCACTTTACAACTTCCTAATGGAGCTTTCCTGGATTTGACATGTACCGGCTAACCAGACTTACCGCATAGGATATATTTGGACGTGTGCACACCATAGCGTACATAAGAAATCCCACCGCACTAGCATATGGTACTCGAGACATTTTTTCCTTCTTCGCTGATTTCGGACACTACTTGGAGGATATCTTGAATTGACCGAAGATAGGGGTACTCACCTGTCTTGAGTCATTCATGTTGAATCTCTCCAACATCTTCTTAATATACTTTCTCTGGGATAGCCAAAACTTTCTAGACTTCATGTCTCGTAAAATCTCCATCCCAAGAATCTTCTTTGCTTCACCTAAATCTTTCATGTCAAATTTTGTACTCAATGAAGGTTTGAGCGCCTTTATTTCCGATATGCTCTTTGCAGCAATCAACATATCGTCGACATATAAGAGTAGATATATCGATGAGCCATTCTTAAGTCGCTTCGAGTACACGCAGCTGTCATACTCACATCAAGAGTAGTTTACCTTCTTCATAAAAGAATCGAAGGGTTTGTACCACTGCCTAGAAGAATGCTTCAACTCATATAGAGTTCGCTTGAGTTCACATATGTGATCCTCCTTGCCGGGTTCTATAAATCCTTCAGGTTACCTCATGAAGATCATCTATTCCAACTCACCATACAGAAAGGCCGTTTTCACGTCCATTTGCTCCAACTCTAAATTATGAGGTGCTACTTTTGTCAACAAAACTCGAATAGATATATGCTTGACCACAAACGAGAAAATCTCATTGTAGTCAACCCTCTCCTTTTGAGCAAAACCCTTCGCAACTAACCGTGCCTTGTATTGCTCATCATCCTTTTTCTGTATACCTACTTGCAACTAATAACCTTTTTCCTTTCGGTAGCCCATTCAGCTTCCACGTGTTATTCTTCCGAAGTGACTCCATCTCCTCTATCATCGCAACAATCTATCAATCCATATTCTCTTGCCCAATGGTCTTCTTATAAGACCCAGGATCTCCAATTTTGGTGAATAGAGCAAATGTGACCATATCTTCGAAACCATACCTGACCGGTCCTTATGTGTACGTGCTGATTGTTGGGTTTCGGTGCTCGCGCCGTGGAGGCCGCGGTCGAGGCAGAAGTGAAAACAAAAATTTATGCGAGCACCAAACGCCCGTAAAACCCAGTATACGATCCAAAAACCTAAACTAGCTAATTGGAAATACAAGGGTTGAGAAACTACAACCTTTGTCGCGTGCCCACCTAATTGTGGAAGACCCCTTCAAGCTCGTAGACCCCGGGAATGGGCTTGAAAATCGACCACCCTCGCTGAAGACGATCCACCCGAGGAAAACCGGAAAAGCTCTAACCGATGATCCAACTTGCTACGTGTGGATGGTCGGTGATGTAGGAATATTTCACTAAACTTTTCTCTCATATTGTCAAGCTCAAGTGAGCAAAAGAAAGAAGATGGAGAAGAGGTGAGGATGATGGTTGCTAACACTTGCAACCATGAAGCATGAAGCAACTCTTGAAACAAGTCAAGAAAAAAATCTCACCCCAATGTAGAAGTGAATGGCCTGTATTTGCAACCATGGATCAATAGTGCATCTAAATCATTATATCAATATAAAAACCCAAGCCATGCTTTCTTACATGTTCACAACCATGCTTCTTGTCTCCTCACTTTACACCTCATTTGCTTTTATTTTTCTAAATAGAAAAATAAATATGAGGTGTCCTTCTAAAAGCATTCCCGTATAAATATGGAATATTTCACCCGGTATATGTATCGCTACATATAGGCGTATCCGCATAAAAATACGGATAGGACCAAAGAGAGAAAATGAATAGTGAACAATAATACTAAAATATATGTATCAAAATACATATATAAATTATTAAATCAAAACCTGATTTAATAATCCGGTTTATTCCTAAGCCGGCTAGTATTATCAACCATCCGATTAAAGTTCGTGTATCCCATACACGTATTTAATCGGACTCCTGCACGTACCAACGTACGGCTCCTACATTTATCGCCTGAACCGGGAAAACCCTCTGTATGGGACTCTGAAGACTCGACAATACGCTGGCAGTGGGTTTAACCATAAGCACGTCAGCGGCACTAGCTGTATGTAATGGGTACCCAGGTATTTTTCGAAAGGGAGGTCAACAATCAAGTAAGTCCTTACCCTACTGAGCCTGAATATGACAATCTCCATACAGTCCGGTCTATTCGTCAAAGAGTATCACATATCGGGTCTAGGGGATGGATAACGTCATACCCCTACTAACCCGATAAGTCGTGTCCGAGTCAAGTTCATCACCAATAGAGATACTATTGATCAACTATCAGTAAATCTCATCCACCATGGTCATGGATTTGTGGTGATAGCCAACTGAATACAGCGCGACATCGACTCCTAATACCAGGAGAGAAGAATCCCTGACAATCGACCACTGCCTCCATATGGCTCGGAACTGTACCCAACTAAAACCTGTTTGCATGACTCCTTTGAGTCGTGGTAGGGTAGTAATAAAAGTACAGTGGGAACTCACACGAGACAAATGACTATTTCAGGTCAAAGGACTAATCTGTACTCATGCCACCTGAGAACTTCCATCTGACTATAGATATAATACCATCTAGAAGTTCTCGGCGAGTTCGTCCGGTGTACTCACCCCTAGTGAGCACCTGTATACTATCTTAGGTGACACAACACCAATGGATTGTGAGACCGACCACCGCCTCTCGTCGGGGTCTATAAACGTATACACTAGTCTACTCCGGAATATCGATGCCCAGTCTCGATACTCCCACGATTAGGGATAGGATGTGCTTATGGACAACCCAGCTCCCATATATATGATCACCATCATAATACTGGTTGTCAAGCAACAATCCTATGGGATTCAACAATGATGAAGATAAACCAGATAGCATACTATCATTTCGAGTAAGACTGTTATACCTGTATAGGTCCTCTCTCAATTATCATAATCGCCTATTTTCAATTACAATAATTACCTTGAGGGCACTATATCCAACAATCTCCCACTTACACTTAAGTCCAATTATTGTGGTATCGCATACCCACAGCTCGTGTGCTACCGAATACCCAACTTCTCTACTAATCAGTTTCTATGTTTGTGAAACTTAATGTATTCGAGATATAGTCTCAGTGAGTGGATCCGCTACAATATTCCAACTTCATCTCTTTATATCTTAACTTTGCGGAGATCAACAATCTCCCAAACTGAGCGATACCCCGCCTCAAGAATTTGTCTGGATACTTGATGGGACTAAGTTCATAAATGAACAACTCCATCCAACAAACTTCTTAGGCTGTATCCTCTGTTAAGTTATAATCAGCATCCTGCACCATGATTACCTCAGTATTCCTATTGGAACACTATCCAATATACTAATCCTCAGAAGAGGTTAAACTCAAAACTTTGACAGCATCTCTGTCATCCAGGTCACCTTGAAAGTCTTAACCGATAACCGCCTTCCGAAGGAGGCTGCCGTTACCTTATACCAAGAATATCCTCTTATGTTCATAATAGCTTCCCTTTATTTCTCCAGGATTGGATTAATATATATTTATTGCAGCCAGTGCAAAAACAATATTTAGTGTTGTACAAGACATTGCATGATTGACTCAATTGCCTAAGCAAATGATATGTCATTCATACCAGTCCCTGTTTCCCCCAATCAGAGCAAAGCTCTGTTTTGAATTTCAAAATTCAAAAATTGAAGCAACGCTTCAGATTCTGTGTGCTGCGCGCCACGTGTCAATAGCAGACATGCCAGTGCTAGGAGCGCTGCGCCCTAGGCAGCGCACCCCCATCAGAGCAAAGCTCTGTTTCAAAATTCAAAATTTAAAAGTTGAAGCAACGCTTCAGATCCGGCGCTCTGCGTTGCACGCCACGTGTCAAACACGGGTGCGCTAGCGCAGTTGCGCTGCGCTGCGCGCCACGTGTCAAACGTAGGTACGCTAGCGCAAGGTGCGCCAGCACTGGAATTAAAAATTTCCCCACCGTCAGATCAAAAGATCTACTACTAATAAACTATTAATTAATCGGAATTAAAATTCTGTTATGGAAAGATTTTTCAATCTTATTAAAACAAGAAGATTATCTTCTGTAAAATAGAAGCCTTAGGATCAAAGATCCAATGGTGGGAAATATTCCCAAATCAATCAGAGAAAGATCTCTTAAAACTGATTTAACAAATCATTTGGCCCTATATAAAGTGTAGGGTTCCTAGGCACACTAATGAGGTCTCACATGTGATCAAGCATGCCCAATTCAAAAATTTCATGTGCCTACAAACCCTAATACGGATCGTTAACTAGATAATGAGGCGATGCAAGCAAGTAAACGGATTTATAGCCAAAGGAAAGTGACTACAACCTTTGTAGATCCGGTCCTCCACTTCCTAGGCTCTGCGATGACGTCCCTCCGCTGTCCATATCGGATCCCGGACTCTAGCATCGGCTTCATCGGAGAAATGGGCAGGCTAGGTCGTCGACTTCGATGCCGAAGATGATCTACGTCGAGGCAACTCAAGATCAAGCTCCAACTTCACCAAGTCATGAAACTTGTGAAGAAAACACCCTATACTACTTGGCAAGTGGTAGAGGATGAAGAAATAGGAAGTGGGTTCACTTTAGAATTGGATTTCTCACTCTTTTTCTCAAGTTGCCATTGATGGTTGCAAGGTTTCTTCATTGTTGAAGATGAAGAAGATGAAGAAAGAATATGATAAGTCTTCTTAAAAATAGAAAATAAAATGAATACTTATCATATAGCAACCATGGTTAAGTGTAGAGACTAAACTAGGGTTAGGTTGAATGGTTAGGTTAAGGAAAAGAACAAGAATGGTCAAGCTTTCAACACTTCAAGAAGTTTCAACAAAACAACAGAATAAGCCACCATTCTTTCTTGCCTTAAAATTAAATAAATAAATGAATAAGTAAACAAAACCCTAAACATTCATATAACCATGGTTTAATCATACACACAAACTCAAGTTAGCATGTATCATCAAACATGATACAAACAAGTGCACAAAAGTATATCACATATACAACTTGTGTGCATCAAGTGAGAAAATCCTTTCAAAGTGAACCAATACTAGTTAATGCAAAGTAATATATCAAATATATAATTATACATTAAATCATTAAATCAACACTTGATTCAATGATCCGGTCATGTCGCATATAACCGACTAGTATCCAATGTATCGACTTATCGAATCAATCTTTGATTCGATAACTAGGTTATATCGCATACAACCAATCGATACATTCATTGCGAGAATGGAATACGGTATCACATACATGCATTATTCTCGGTCCCGCACATATCTCATATGCGCTCCTATTTCGTTTAGCTTGAGCCAGGAAACCTCTGTGTAGGACTCTAAAGACTCGTCAATACGCCGACAGCAGGTGATGATCATATCAAACACCCACAAGCCGCAAGCGGTCTGCTAAACGTAACGGCCACCCGGGTATTGAGTGATCAGAAGATCGACGAGCAAGCCCGCTCATACTTCTGTGAATCCAACCAGTAACACTTACCGTACAGTCCGGTCTGTTCGTCTGATATGTCGCATATCTCGCCTAGGGGTGGTAAATGTCAGACCCCAATAGCTTGATAAGTCATGCCGACGTGAGGTCCATAACAATCGTGAAACTACTGATAACTCTTACCAGTATATTACAGCAACCCTGGCCAGGGATTTCCTGTTATGGCCAGTCGAGCATAGCGCAACATCAACCCCAAATACTGGGAGAGCCGAATCCCCTCCTATCGCTCATTGCCTTCATGTGAATCGGGACTGTACCCAAAAACCACCTGTTTGCACGACTCAGTAGAGCCGTGGTAGGGTGGAAATCAAAGCACAGTGGGAGACACACAAGACTCTATGACGATCTCGGGTCAACAGACTAAGCTGTACCAGTGTCACCAGAGAACTGCCGTCTGACGTGAGGTATAATACCATCTGGGAGTTCTCGGCGAGTCCGTTCAGTGTACCCAGTCTCCACTGAGCACCCGCATACCATCTCTGATGTCAAACACCAATGGATTTGGGATCATCCATCGCCCATCACATGGGTCGAGAAGATATACGCTAGTCTACTCTGGAATATCGATGCCCCGTCTCGATATTCCCACGACTAGGAACATTGAAGGATGTACTCATGGATTACCCAGGCCCCACTAGTATGATCTACATCATAGTCCTGGAAGTCGAGTGCTCATCCTAAGGGCTTTATCAACATGTAACAGAGAGACATAAAGTATACATGTTAAGATAAAGAGCAACCAGATAGCGTACTATCATGTCGAGCAAGAAAGTCCTACCTATATATGTCCCAGCATCCATTACAATATACATCCAATGCACAGTAATGGCCTCTAGGGCATACATATAACTAACAATCTCCCACTTGCACTAGGGCCATCTGTAGCAGTGGTTGAAGTATCACATACTCAACCATCCCATATAAGTCTCTCTCTGGGAAAAGCCTTTGTGGGTGGATCCGCCGTGTTGTCCTCTAAGTCTACTCCCCCAACCTCGATCACTCTGGAGATCAACTATCTCCATGATCAGGTGATGCTGCCTCAGAATATGTCTGGGTCACTGATGGGACCAGGGTTCCTGGGCCGAAGCCACACTTCCATTGTCATACAATGGTAGGAACCTAGTTCATCTCATGAACCAATATACACCCAAACCGCCTCTTTGGTAGTATCTTTAATAGCGATGTTACCAGCCTTTATCGTCTAGTTTGCTACGGTATCTAGCTTGGAACTCTTCCAACATACCGTCCCTCCACTGAGGGTGAAGACAATGCCTGTGACTGACATTCAGTCGTCCTTATCATCCTGGAACACTTCCAGTGATTCTCCCCAGGATCGATTGATACTATCTTACTACAGCTAGTGAGAATCCTAACATCCATTTAGATCTATCTCATAGACCCAAATCCCAGGATTTAGGAGGTATCATCTTTATCCTATATGGAGGATCCATGTGATAAGCGGAGATTGACCATGCGTAGCATAGGAAACTCTTTTCTTATCAAGAGTATGTTGTCCACGTACAATACGAAGATGACCACCTTTCCCTCTACTACCTTTTTGTATATACAAGGTTCATCTACCATTTTGATGAAGTCAAACTCTTTGACTACCACATCAAAACAGATGTTCCAACTCCGCGATGCCTGCTTTATCCTGTAAAGCAACTTGCACATGTTTCCGCTGCTCCCACTGTTTACGAAGCCCTCTGGCTGTGTACTTATAGACATTCTCTTCTAAATCATTATTTAGAAAAGTAGTCATGGCACCCAACCGCCAGATATCGTAGTCATGGTATGTAGCCATGGCAAGTAGGATCCGGATGGACTTAAGCATAGCCACTGGAAAAGGTATCATCATTATCCACGCCTGGTCGATGACGAAAACCTTTAACAAGTCTAGCTTTGAAAGTCTCAACTTTTCCATCTACACCAAGTAATCTTCTCAAGATATACTTGCTCCTGATGGGGATTTAACCCTTCAGATATAGCAACCAAAGTCCATACTTTGTTGGTGTACATGGATTCCATCTCAGATCGCTAACGCCATTCTTACAGAGTCCCTACTCTCGATGACCTGCTCGAATCTAGTTGGGTCATCATCTCATAATGCAATCCTCGCTCCCACTGTCATCGAGAAACCGAAGTATCTCTCAAGCGGATGAGAAACCTTACCAAATCGGCGGAGAGGCTGAGATTCGTCGAGAACTATTGAATCCTTTGGTTCTGTCAAATCATTAGCTGCAGTTTTGTATAGCTGGAACCTTTCCAGTTCTACAGAACTGACCTTGCCTCGATCTTGTCCGGATTTTGCTTTTGACACAGGCCGGACAATCCCAAATCTTAACTTACTTAAGAGATAGGCTCTTCCCATACCATATCTTATATGAAGTGGTAGGCACTGATTTGAATCGAACCCTATTCAATAGGTATGCAACTTCATAAGTGCATAACTCCCTAAAAGGAAATAGGAAACTCAGTAGTACTCATCATAGAGCGCACCATATCATATAGGGTGTGATTGCTCCACCCCGATATACCATCGTGCTATGGTGTATACGGAGGAGTAATGCTGAGAGAGAATCTCATTCTCCTTTAGAATTGTCCAGGAATTCCATGCACAAGTATTCTCCTCCCTGATCTCATCATAGGATATAATACTTATACCCGGTTTTTGTTTCTCTACTTCTAACTTATATTCTGTGAATATCTCAAAAGCTTCGGGCCTATGTTTCAACAGGAACATATGTCTAAATCTTGAGAGATCATCAGAGAACGTAATGAAGTACAAAGAACCGGTCTGGCATGTATAGACAGGAGACCTTACATACATCATCATGTATCAGTCCCAAGAGTTTACTAACTCTTTCTCTGTTTCCAATAAACAGAGCTATGGTCATCTTAATTTTGTGACATGACTGGCAAGTTTCACAAGATGCAAATTCAAACTGATTTAAATATGCATCTAAAATGTAACTTCAGCTAGTCGGGTCGCATTGATATGACCTAGTCTACAATGCCTCAAGAAGGATTCGTTCATTTCTGAACTCTTCCTCTTGTGTGTGTTCTCTATACTAGGAACTGTAGTTTGATTTAGAACATCAATGCTTTTAGATAACGTGCCTGAACTGATCAACTTTTGATATAGAAAATGTTCAAAACATTATCCAACAATACAAAATTATATCCTTTCTTTACTAATAAAGAGACTGATATGATTTTGTATATCACGTTCGGTATCTAATAACATTCGTTCAGAATCAATGTATTGGTAATACAGGGTGACAGTGACCAACAGACTTGGCTGCAACACTTGCCCCGTTTTCTGTCTCATGAAACTTATCACCCGTTATCAGTTTTCTACCTTTCTGTAGCCCTATGTAACAGATTACATATCTGGGATCCTGATCCGGTATCAAATACCCAGGATGCAGAGGATACTGAGAAACAGTTCTTTGTAACGAACACACCCGAAGAAGATGCATCATATGCACTTTCTTCGTTTGGGCGGCATAGGGATTCTGGCATTCCCCTATTTCCTGCTCTGTCTTATAACAATTATAAGTTGGAGCGGGACCAACGTCCCCCAGCTCAGTATAACAAGCGGGTTCGGTCAATACATCTATATTATTATCTTGATTAAGGCGTGATATGGTCGCTACCTAGAGAGAGAGAGAAGAAAATACTCTGCGTGCGCTCTTGCAAGATTATATTGGTTATTTATTTTATCTAATCAGGATAGCTCCCACTGTTTTTATCAAATCTTCCTTCAAACCCTAAAAGAAAAGACTAGCCGGAATTAATTACACTCTACAAGTTCGCCAATCTTTCAGCCAGGCCAGTGTCGGTACTTTGAGGGAGGTTCCCCGTGCTTTCGCATGGACCTAATTACAGTAAACCTCGTTTTTCCAGAGGCGTAACCCCGTTGACACCTTTCTAGACACCTACTTGATCGGCTAATTGTAAAGTGCAAAACTCTCCCAGGAGTAACAATTACTCGCAGTGGGTATCGGGATCCAACTATCACATAGAATGTATGCAATCTCATTGCAAATTTCAACACTTGAAACTCCCGATAAAGATTTTTACCCTTAGCACCTATGACCTTAACTATGGTCAACAAATAATAAGTACTAGTCAAGTTCTACCCGTCATTTCGTGATTAATTAGACCCACCCACATGACCCTTAACTAAGGTCAACAAAGTCACGCGACTGTCCTAACTAATCGCATCATATGCGGTGTAGGAAGACATCACTTAGCTACCGTACACTGTGCCTTAACTAAGGTCAACAAACACAGCACGAATACTAAGTACTCTACTTCCTAAAATGACGGAGGGTTGCGGATGGTTTTTAAGAAAACCTTTAACGCTTTGAACTTGATCTTGTTGCGGAATCAAATGGTTTTTAAATGGAGTGTTTTTTTGAAGCTTTTCTAGTTTTGCTGAAGGGGTCACTCCCGGTGAAGGGATCGTCGGCCCTTTCCTCGTCGAATGAGGTGCGGGATATATCATATATATCACTGTGCAAAGCAGAAACTATAGAAGCAATCAAAAGACAAACCGAGGGTGTAGCTTCTGCCAGTTATTGCTAAAGGAGTCACACCCGGCGAAGGGATCTCGGTCCTTTCCTTATCGAATAAGGTGCAGGATGTTCTACAAGGAACACCACGATGCAAAGTAAGAACTGTAGCTACCTGTTTTTATTTTGAAATTCGATTCCACAACATCAATTAGGTTTATTTTCTTTCATTAATCTCATTAATGAATATCCCATCATTTAAGTCCACCTAAACATCACAGATAAATTTAACGTACGCTTATGCCATCCGCATTCGCCTCGATGTCCCGTCTGCACCGTTAGGTTAGGTAACTAAAGCCAGAGCGAGGCAGGGCTAGCGCGGGTGTAAAGCATAAGGAACGTCTATATAATATATCATATATACTATATACTATTTCTATCTGAACAAATCACATGATCACATCACAGATAACGCAGCAGAAAATATCATATGAAATATTGGATATACTAGGACGTCCGTGTTTTCAATACGAGCCAGTATAAAACACGGATTCTACGGTCGTGATGAATAGCCAATCCCACACCCCTAGACCCCTACGAGAGCGGCAAGCAACCCTACCAATTCTAGGGTTAGGAGACCCGGACTCGACTCCTCGAGTTGGTCTCCCACTGGACCCTAGAACCCGGTTACTTGTGTCCTCCTCCTTGGGTCTATCCTAGTGCAGAAAAGTAAATAATATACAAATGGTGACTTCATCCGCAACCTGGAAGTGCCCCAATAAAAGAATATTACATACAAGTTTTCACATGAATGAAAATGAAAAACACTCATCTCATATAAAAACCCCCCGGCTATTCAAACACGACGATCCAATATAACATATCTAGCAACACATAACACCACATGTCATCAACGTAAGTAAATATGCGCATCCCAATTGTCGTTGACATATAGCAACGAAACCGGCGATATCACATATTACACTTACGGTCACAGAAAAGAAAGTGTAAAACTACAACAGTTGGAATCCGCAACCTCTTTAGACATCGCATGCCTAATCAAATGAAATACTGTAACATTTAGGAAAAGTTAGAAATAAATAAAATTAATTAAATTAAAAATAAAGTGATAAATCACAAAACAGTTAAAATCAAATACGTCAATCTTCATAAGTTATATGTAATACAAATTAAATTAGAATTTTTGAATGTAATTTAAATAAGTTATAAGGGTTTTAATGATAAATTTAGCTTCATTTTAACAAAATGTGTGTTTTATAATAAGTTAAGTTGTGAGGGGTTAAATTGTAAAGTTAAGTTTTTATGTAAATATAAGATTGTTGTGGATATAAGTGAAAGTGAGTGGAAATTATATTAGTTCAGAATTTTATTTAGATTAAAAGGAAAATGTGAAGATAAATCAAAAACACCTCATGCTTGCATGAGCACCTTCAATCTCCACCTCCTCCTTGCATGAAACATGCACATCCTAGCCCTTGACACCTCCACCTTCCCTTATCTCTTCATCCACTCAGTTAAATAGCACATATTCAGTTTAATTCTCAGATTAAAACTCAAAGAAATTAAAAGGAAAAGAAAAATTAAGAGAAAAAAAAAGAAGAACAAGAGGAAGAAGAAGAAGAAGGAACTTGTTCTTGGAGATGGTTCATCATCAAGCTAGGAGGGACTTAGCCATTTGGAGGGTTATTCCTACAGCAATATAGGAGGGTAAAACTCTTAAACACAGTAGGGATTAGATTCTGTAGCTTAGTTAGTTTAGAGTTAATCAAGTCACATAATATCGTATTTTAGTTAAAATTAGTGTTTGTTAAAATCTGCTAATGTCTGGAAGATAATTAACTTAATTAAACAGAGTTAAAATGATATAGGAATCAACTAGAGTAAACCACAAGGAGACGACACCAGGGGGCCGGTTTTGGGCCGGCGGCAACAAGAGAAAAACCGGCGTCGCCGGCCATGTTAGGAGCTAGGTGGGTTTTCTCTGTTGGGGATGTTCCAGTGTGTTATCTTGGTTATTTTGGTACTGTTTATTTAAATTAGTTTCATAGTAGTTAAAATCTAGGAACAAATATCGGAAAGGGTATCGTAAAACACTAAATACGACACGACTAAATCACGTCGCGTTTTAAATTTCTGAAATAGTACAGAATAAGTTTAAAATCCAGCAAGATTAAGTGTTTAATAACTTAATATAATCAGATAGTAGGTAACTTGTAAGTGGGATAGCGTGTTTCCATTTCCGTTATATCGGAATAGCCGTTTTGCTTATATACGTTAATTTGAATATTTAGACTCGAATACAAGAATTACGGAAGCCGCGAGGAAAGGGAAAGGATTAGCGATTCCGGAGTAGATTCGACTTTTCCAGTGAGTAGACTAAACATCTATCGGGGAATTTTGTAAAGATGGCGTGTTTCGCCCGTAGTTTCACTTAACTTGATACTTATATTGATTGATCATGTGCATTCATTATACATACACATAAATTGAGTAGATGATTAGAACACTTCACAATTATCGACGAGTCATGCCACGTGCACATATTATATGCTACACACACCTCGTCGATATTGCCATGTCACTTACACTTAAAAATCATACTTGTTAACATGGATTTATATCATATTTCACATACCAAATATAGTGGTAGATTGCATCATTGACATCCTGTTGCTTTATGCGTATTTCTATGTTGTATATGAGGTAGATACAGAATTGAGGATTTATGGTTTTGAGTTTTGAATACTATTACATAAATCCATTATTTTCATGATTGATGTGTCATGTCCACCATGAGATGATTTCTGTTTTGGTTTTATTCCGGACCGAGTGGGGGAGATATACGGTCGCGGATTTTACGTTATCCATACTGAGTGGGGGAGATATACAGTTGGATACATGGTGGACCCGGTCGAGACCGAGGGGCAGGATAGCCGTATTGAGACGGGGGAGCCTAGCGAGGTTACTCGATACCGGAGTTGGTAATAAAAATACGGCGTGTATCTAGAGGATAACGACCGATATTATGGGTATAGGATCATTCGGGGAATGATACCTATAGGAAATGAAAGTTTTGTGTCGTTGATGGATACTGAGAAATGATTTTATTTGAGTTCTGATTTCCGAAGTATCATGAGATTTATTGTTGAACTTCACATATACTCATATCTCATATTGATTCATATTCAGTAGCTTGATCGTCATATTTACTTTATTCGCCGTTATATGTTAGTCGTATTCACTGAGTTGGCAACTCATCCCCGTTGTGCCACAGTCCTTGCAGGGATAGAGTGGACGGGTAGCTGCGAGGCAGAGATACTTTTGCAGTTGTATTCCATCTTTTGATCGGTAGGTTACATGTGTAGTAACCTTCCTTTTTGATTTTGTATTTTGTATCTAGAAAGTCTCCATCAAACCTGTATTTTGACTTAGAAATGAGAGATGGTATATATATGGACAGTTGAGATCTGTTGGCTAGTATCATTATTTCTTTCTTTATGAGATTCACAGTGATGTTCTATATATTTATATTCATATTCATTGTTAATATTGTTGATTCCAACTAGGAATACAACTAAATTTAACCTTTATTATTTGTTTAATAAATTAACTTCATAAATTGAGATTTTTACTTAAAAACTAATTTTTCATAAGTAATTCCGCAAAAAGGTATTTTGATCTTGGTTTTCGGCTTACTTGGACTTGTGCATATCTTTAGATATGATACAATCTAAGTGCCGGTCATATCCAAACTTGGGTCGTGACAAAGTTGGTATCAGAGCTTAGGAGTAATCTTACGGAATTCAGTAAGGGATTTCAATAGGTTGATGTAAGTCCGAGAGTTAGGATGACCTTTGGTTTGATGGAATAGGTGAATTAGGACGAATGCAGTACCGTACGTATGTTCCGCGGCATATTTACGTTATCGTATTCTGCCTAACTAACCTTAGGATGTTTATCTTGATCTATTCTTCCGTTGATTCTCCGTTATTGATTGCTTCTGTTCCCACACCTTATCAACTCTCGTTTCTTGTTCCAGTTGCTATGGCTACGCGGGCTAGGCGAGCCGCAGCCAGAGATGCAGCTAGGACGAGTCCGCCTGTGACGACGACTGGTACACCGGACGTTCCGGCGGTGCATGAGCATGTTGATCCTCCTCTTCCAGATCGCATGACTAGGATTGAGGAGGGTATGTTGGGATTACAGCGAGTGGTAGGACAGTTAGCTGAGACCACTCGAGTATTGAGATCAGATCCAGCACCGACCGTAGCAGAGTCCGAGGTACAGCCTACACAGACGGTAGCACCAGTAGATACGAGAGTGATGGAGGTATCACTTGCAGAGTTTATGAGATTGAGACCCCCGGTATTTACAGGGACCGATGTGGCGGAAGATCCTCAGTCTTTTCTTGATAGGATGGCGAGGATTGGCAGATCATTGCGATGTTCTGATGCGAGGTCAGTTGAGCTGACTAGCTTTCGTTTGGAGGGACTTGCACAGGAGTGGTGTGAGTCGATGGAAAGAGGGCGAGCTACGAATCTTCCTCCGATGACGTGGACTGAGTTTTCTACAGTCTTTCTTGCCAGATTTCTTCCCCAGAGTGTGAGGGACGCTAGAGCTAGCAGTTTCGAAGCGTTGAGGAAATCAGCAAGTATGTCAGTAGCAGATTATGACTTACGATTCACCCAGCTATCGCGATATGCCCCATACTTAGTACCTACAGAGGAGCTTCGGGTGAAGAGGTTCCTAAGGAGTTTGGACACACAGTTGTATCTGGCGATAGGCTCCCAGCATTTTGATACATATGCACAGGCCATGGATGCGGCGATTCGAGTAGAGGAGCGTTTGAGCGAGTCAGGGGTCGTTCCGGAGCCAAAGAGGAGTAGGCCGGTCATGCCGACAAATAGACAGTTTGGCCGAGGGAGAGGGTCATATCCAGGCAGATATACTCCAGGCCGTAGTGTCGGACGAGGTTGGACACAGGGTCAGATGTTCAGTTCTTATCCTGATGATCAGAGACCACCATCTACCTGTTATAGTTGTGGACTTCCCGGACACTTTGCGCGGGATTGTAGATCTCAGGGAGGGACCGTTGCTCCACAGGCTGCTTTACCCCTTCCACCTCCTACACAGATGGCTTTACTTCCTCCCCCAGTTGGCGCTACACGCCAGGCAGTTGCACCACGAGGTCGAGTCTATACAGGACGTGCTCAGAGAGGTCGAGGAGATAGAGGTAGAGGACGACAGGATGCGGGCAGGGGCCAGGCACGGGTTTTTGCGCTGACTCCACAGGATGCCCAGGCATCAAATGCAGTCGTGACAGGTACTCTTACAGTATGCTCATTAGAGGCACATGTTTTATTTGATCCCGGTTCTACACATTTTTATGTATCTTCACGATTCGCACTTTTGTTGGGGAAGGAGTCGTCATTATTAGAGTTACCTTTGGTAGTGATTACTCCAGTTGGAGATTCCTTTATAGCTCGGCACGTATTCAGATCGTGTTCGGTGCGTATTGGTAGTAGAGATTCGTTAGTTGATCTGATTCTTCTGGACATGTTAGATTTTGACATACTTCTTGGGATGGATTGGTTAGCCGCTTGTCATGCTTATGTAGATTGTCGAGGAAAAGCGGTTAGATTTTGTTTTCCAGGTGAACCGGTATTTATTGTGCAGGGGGATTGCAAGTTAACCCCTGTCAACATGATTTCTGCTTTTTATGCGGGGCGGCTCTTGAAGAAGGGTTGTCATGGGTTCTTGGCTTTTATTCAGGACATAGGGGTCGCTGAAATTCCATTGGACCAAATCCCGATCATACGAGAATTTCCTGAGGTATTTCCTGCTGAGTTACCAGGATTGCCACCTGATCGAGATATCGAATTTTTCATCGACTTGATTCCGGGTGCGGGGCCTATTTCTATACCACCCTATCGAATGGCACCGACAGAATTGAAAGAACTCAAGGGCCAGTTGCAAGAGTTGTTAGATAGAGGACTTGTTCGTCCCAGTGTTTCACCGTGGGGAGCTCCTGTCTTATTTGTAAAGAAGAAGGACGGTAGTATGAGGATGTGCATCGACTACCGACAGTTGAATCGCGTCACTGTGCGAAACAGGTATCCATTACCACGTATAGATGACTTGTTCGACCAGTTGCAAGGAGCTGGGTTTTTCTCAAAGATTGACTTGAGGTCGGGGTATCATCAGTTGAGGGTTCGGAAGGACGATATTCCAAAGACGGCGTTTCGTACGAGATATGGGCATTATGAATTTCTGGTGATGTCGTTCGGACTCACCAATGCTCCAGCAGCTTTTATGGATATGATGAACCGTATCTTTAGACCATTTATCGATCGGTTTATTATAGTATTCATAGATGATATTCTTGTGTATTCTCGGAGTCAGACGGAGCACGAGTAGCATTTACGTATCACATTACAGACCTTGAAGGAGCATCAGCTGTATGCAAAATTTTCTAAGTGTGCTTTTTGGCTCGATAGTGTGGAGTTCTTGGGTCACATAGTTACGAGAGAAGGTATATGTGTAGACCCAAAGAAGATTGAAGCGGTACAACACTGGCCCAGGCCTATGACAGTTACGGAGATTCGGAGTTTCTTAGGTCTGGCAGGTTATTACAGACGCTTTGTACAGGATTTCTCACGGATAGCGGCACCTTTGACAGGATTGACTAGGAAGGAAGTTCCATTTCAGTGGACAGATGCGTGTGAGCAGAGTTTCCAACAGTTGAAGACGCGTTTGACGACTGCACCTGTATTATCTTTACCTTCCGGGTCAGGGGGTTTCGTCGTGTATTGCGATGCTTCTAGAGTGGGCTTAGGCGGTGTGTTGATGCAACACGGCAAAGTTATAGCATATGCTTCTCGACAGTTGAAAAGGCATGAACAAAACTACCCCACTCATGATCTAGAGATGGCTGCTGTAGTATTCGCATTGAAGATTTGGAGACATTACTTGTATGGAGAATCGTGTCAAATCTTCACAGATCATAAAAGCTTAAAGTATATCTTTCAGCAGAAAGATCTGAACCTCAGGCAGCGTAGATGGATGGAACTGGTGAAAGATTACGACTGTGAGATCTTGTACCACCCAGGCAAAGCAAATGTGGTAGCAGATGCTTTGAGTCGGAGGCCTGGAGGTAATTTATCTCATTTGAGCATTTTGCAGAGACAGTCTTTTACAGACTGGCAGATCTTATGTGATAGTCGTATACAGTTTAAGTTCACATCGGCAGGAGGTCAGTTAGCACATGTTCGCACCAGACCTCAGCTATTGGATCATATTCGAGATGCGCAGCCTACAGATACTCGCATGATGGAGATTATGGATCAAGTTAGGTAGGGCAAGGAGACGGAGTTCGTGATTGATGATCATGGAGTATTACGTTTTAGGACTCGTCTCTGTGTGCCAGATTCTGACGGATTGAGGCGTGAGATTTTGGAGGATGCCCACAGATCAGTATACAGTATTCATCCTGGTTCCACCAAAATGTATCGTGATTTAAAAGATAATTATTGGTGGGAGGGAATGAAGAAGGATGTTACGGAGTATGTTTCACGATGCTTGACTTGTCAGCAAGTCAAAGCAGAACACCAGAGGCCGGCCGGAGAACTGCAGCCCTTACCCATTCCAGAGTGGAAATGGGAACAGATTTCCATGGATTTTGTAGTAGGTCTACCCAGGACTAGCAGAGGGTATGACTCCATTTGGGTGATTGTAGATAGATTGACAAAGGCCGCTCATTTTCTTACAGTAAAGACGACGTATGGATTTGCCCAGTATGCACAGGTTTATATCGATGAGATTGTACGTCTACATGGAGTGCCGACATGCATAGTATCAGATCGAGGTACCCAGTTCACGAGCAGGCTATGGCAGAAACTTCAGGACGCTCTTGGTACACGACTGAGTTTTAGTACAGCTTTCCACCCACAGACAGACGGTCAGTCGGAGCGGACCATTCAGATACTAGAGGATATGCTTCGGGCTTGTAGCCTAGATTTCGGTGGTAGTTGGGATCGTCACCTACCTTTGGTAGAATTCTCATACAACAACAGTTTTCAGGAGACGATCCAGATGGCACCCTTTGAAGCCTTGTATGGAAGGAAATGTCGATCACCCGTTTGCTGGACGGAACTTAGTGAGAGTGGTATATTGGGACCGCAGATAGTACAAGAAACTACAGAGAAGATTCAATTGATACGAGATAGAATGAAAGCGGCCCAATGCAGACAGAAGTCATACGCAGATCGAAGACGACGTAAACTCGAGTTTGATGTAGGAGATCATGTGTTCCTTCGAGTATCTCCAATGAAAGGCGTGATGCGTTTCGGGAAGAAAGGGAAGCTCAGCCCCAGATATGTTGGACCTTACGAGATTTTAGAGAGAGTGGGCGCTGTAGCTTATCGATTAGCACTTCCACCTAATTTTCCCGACGTGCATCCGGTGTTCCACGTTTCGATGCTTCGCAGATATCTTCACGATCCATCTCATGCGATCCAGCATCAGACTCTACAGATTGAGCCAGATCTATCCTACACAGTGCAGCCAGTCGCTATTCTGGACAGGCAGGCAAAGCAACTACGATCGAGGATACTGCCATCTGTAAATGTTCTCTGGCAAGGAAAGGATCGCGAGGAGATTACTTGGGAGACGGAGGACGCAATGCGAAAGAAATTTCCACATCTTTTCATAGGTATGTCTAGTAATTATTTTAAATTCGGGGACCGAATTTTCTTAAGGGGGGAATATTGTAACATTTAGGAAAAGTTAGAAATAAATAAAATTAATTAAATTAAAAATAAAGTGATAAATCACAAAACAGTTAAAATCAAATACGTCAATCTTCATAAGTTATATGTAATACAAATTAAATTAGAATTTTTGAATGTAATTTAAATAAGTTATAAGGGTTTTAATGATAAATTTAGCTTCATTTTAACAAAATGTGTGTTTTATAATAAGTTAAGTTGTGAGGGGTTAAATTGTAAAGTTAAGTTTTTATGTAAATATAAGATTGTTGTGGGTATAAGTGAAAGTGAGTGGAAATTATATTAGTTCAGAATTTTATTTAGATTAAAAGGAAAATGTGAAGATAAATCAAAAACACCTCATGCTTGCATGAGCACCTTCAATCTCCACCTCCTCCTTGCATGAAACATGCACATCCTAGCCCTTGACACCTCCACCTTCCCTTATCTCTTCATCCACTCAGTTAAATAGCACATATTCAGTTTAATTCTCAGATTAAAACTCAAAGAAATTAAAAGGAAAAGAAAAATTAAGAGAGAAAAAAAAGAAGAACAAGAGGAAGAAGAAGAAGAAGGAACTTGTTCTTGGAGATGGTTCATCATCAAGCTAGGAGGGACTTAGCCATTTGGAGGGTTATTCCTACAGCAATATAGGAGGGTAAAACTCTTAAACACAGTAGAGATTAGATTCTGTAGTTTAGTTAGTTTAGAGTTAATCAAGTCACATAATATCGTATTTTAGTTAAAATTAGTGTCTGTTAAAATCTGCTAATGTCTGGAAGATAATTAACTTAATTAAACAGAGTTAAAATGATATAGGAATCAACTAGAGTAAACCACAAGGAGACGACACCAGGGGGCCGGTTTTGGGCCGGCGGCAACAAGAGAAAAACCGGCGTCGCCGGCCATGTTAGGAGCTAGGTGGGTTTTCTTTGTTGGGGATGTTCCAGTGTGTTATCTTGGTTATTTTGGTACTGTTTATTTAAATTAGTTTCATAGTAGTTAAAATCTGGGAACAAATATCGGAAAGGGTATCGTAAAACACTAAATACGACACGACTAAATCACGTCGCGTTTTAAATTTCTGAAATAGTACAGAATAAGTTTAAAATCCAGCAAGATTAAGTGTTTAATAACTTAATATAATCAGATAGTAGGTAACTTGTAAGTGGGATAGCGTGTTTCCATTTCCGTTATATCGGAATAGCCGTTTTGCTTATATACGTTAATTTGCATATTTAGACTCGAATACAAGAATTACGGAAGCCGTGAGGAAAGGGAAAGGATTAGCGATTCCGGAGTAGATTCGACTTTTCCAGTGAGTAGACTAAACATCTACCGGGGAATTTTGTAAAGATGGCGTGTTTCGCCCGTAGTTTCACTTAACTTGATACTTATATTGTTATGCCAAATTGATCATGTGCATTCATTATACATACACATAAATTGAGTAGATGATTAGAACACTTCACAATTATCGACGAGTCATGCCACGTGCACATATTATATGCTACACACACCTCGTCGATATTGCCATGTCACTTACACTTAAAAATCATACTTGTTAACATTGATTTATATCATATTTCACATACCAAATATAGTGGTAGATTGCATCATTGACATCCTGTTGCTTTATGCGTATTTCTATGTTGTATATGAGGTAGATACAGAATTGAGGATTTATGGTTTTGAGTTTTGAATACTATTACATAAATCCATTATTTTCATGATTGATGTGTCATGTCCACCATGAGATGATTTCTGTTTTGGTTTTATTCCGGACCGAGTGGGGGAGATATACGGTCGCGGATTTTACGTTATCCATACTGAGTGGGGGGGATATACAGTTGGATACATGGTGGACCCGGTCGAGACCGAGGGGCAGGATAGCCGTATTGAGACAGGGGGAGCCTAGCGAGATTACTCGATACCGGAGTTGGTAATAAAAATACGGCGTGTATCTAGAGGATAACGACCGATATTATGGGTATAGGATCATTCGGGGAATGATACCTATAAGAAATGAAAGTTTTGTGTCGTTGATGGACACTGAGAAATGATTTTATTTGAGTTCTGATTTCCGAAGTATCATGAGATTTATTGTTGAACTTCACATATACTCATATCTCATATTGATTCATATTCAGTAGCTTGATCGTCATATTTACTTTATTCGCCGTTATATGTTAGTCGTATTCACTGAGTTGGCAACTCATCCCCGTTGTGCCACAGTTCCTTGCAGGGATAGAGTGGACGGGTAGCTGCGAGGCAGAGATACTTTTGCAGTTGTATTCCATCTTTTGATCGGTAGGTTACATGTGTAGTAACCTTCCTTTTTGATTTTGTATTTTGTATCTAGAAAGTCTCCATCAAACCTGTATTTTGACTTAGAAATGAGAGATGGTATATATATGGACAGTTGAGATCTGTTGGCTAGTATCATTATTTCTTTCTTTATGAGATTCACAGTGATGTTCTATATGTTTATATTCATATTCATTGTTAATATTGTTGATTCCAACTAGGAATACAACTAAATTTAACCTTTATTATTTGTTTAATAAATTAACTTCATAAATTGAGATTTTTACTTAAAAACTAATTTTTCATAAGTAATTCCGCAAAAAGGTATTTTGATCTTGGTTTTCGGCTTACTTGGACTTGTGCATATCTTTAGATATGATACAATCTAAGTGCCGGTCACATCCAAACTTGGGTCGTGACAAATACTTAGACATCGCATGCCTAACAATTTTAAACCCCGCATTTTAGTCTCAAAATCGCAAACACTTTTCAATATAAAGTCGGGCAATTCAACAGGATTCCCGATATTCTGATCGAATGCTCGTCGCAAACTTTAGTAGACGGCCGCATCCCCAATACCGTCGACGAAGTGCACTAAGGCGGAACACCGCTGCCGCGAGCACCCGAACGGATGATTTCGGCGACGGGGTTCTCCTACAGTCACTTGGTCGGGGCTATGGGGCGAGGCTGTCTATTAAGTTTACCCGGCGAGTATCCGCGTACACTACGTGATCGCGGCGGACTTTTGATCGCATCAAAATTCCGTGGCAACCGATCAAGTGAGACTAAACTGCTATGTTTACAACATTCATTCAGTTATCTCATAACTACTTGTGGATTCCAAATATTGTATCACATTCCGGATAAATAGAAAATGTTAAACTTTCCGATCGTACAATCGAACACCCAAGTTTTCCCGAAACAGCTCAACACATGAAATAAGTTTAAAAACATTCACTTCGTACCTCAATACCAACGGTCCAGCCGTAGAACGGTCAAGCCAACGCCTCACATGTGGCACGCCGTACTGCCCCAAACCCTAAGGTTCAAAGGGCAGTTCAAGACGGTCACATAATCGAGTTAAGGTTTGTTGTCTTCTAGAGGAACCATCGCGTTACTTGCACTACTTGGAACGTCATTAAACTATGGAAAAATCCAACAATTGGAAATTTCCCGGCAGGGGAAAAAGTGGGTATTTATATCCGGTCGAACTTTTTAACATATTCTAAAATTACCCGGAAAAACACATAGACAAAGTTTGATAATCCGATCGAATTTACGAACTCCCAATACAACCCAGAATATTCAACTCTTGAATAAATATTAAAAAATCCCAGGAAAACCAGCACTGCAAAATAGGAATTACTGTGTAAAATTCATTGAACAAGGAGACCGTACGGCCGCGGAACCGCCGCACGAGCCATGCTCGTGCCGCGGAACCGCGGCGGTTTGATGGATTTAGGCGATCGAATTTCACAGTAACTCTTACAAACTCCTGCTGATTTTTCTGCATATTTTTAATCTGGAAAAAACCCAGTTTTTAAAAAATGTACAGAGAGCCGTTTTTGTGTTAGGGTTTCGGTTCGATCGGACTTCTAACTCCGTCTGTGCATCGCCTAAGGCTCTAGCTAGGCTCTGATACCACTGCAGGGTTCCTAGGCACACTAATGAGGTCTCACATGTGATCAAGCATGCCCAATTCAAAAATTTCATGTGCCTACAAACCCTAATACGGATCGTTAACTAGATAATGAGGCGATGCAAGCAAGTAAACGGATTTATAGCCAAAGGAAAGTGACTACAACCTTTGTAGATCCGGTCCTCCACTTCCTAGGCTCCGCGATGACGTCCCTCCGCTGTCCATATCGGATCCCGGACTCTAGCATCGGCTTCATCGGAGAAATGGGCGGGCTAGGTCGTCGACTTCGATGCCGAAGATGATCTACGTCGAGGCAACTCAAGATCAAGCTCCAACTTCACCAAGTCATGAAACTTGTGAAGAAAACACCCTATAATACTTGGCAAGTGGTAGAGGATGAAGAAATAGGAAGTGGGTTCACTTTAGAATTGGATTTCTCACTCTTTTTCTCAAGTTGCCATTGATGGTTGCAAGGTTTCTTCATTGTTGAAGATGAAGAAGATGAAGAAAGAATATGATAAGTCTTCTTAAAAATAGGAAATAAAATGAATACTTATCATATAGAAACCATGGTTAAGTGTAGAGACTAAACTAGGGTTAGGTTGAATGGTTAGGTTAAGGAAAAGAACAAGAATGGTCAAGCTTTCAACACTTCAAGAAGTTTCAACAAAACAACAAAATAAGCCACCATTCTTTCTTGCCTTAAAATTAAATAAATAAATGAATAAGTAAACAAAACCCTAACCATTCATATAACCATGGTTTAATCATACACACAAACTCAAGTTAGCATGTATCATCAAACATGATACAAACAAGTGCACAAAAGTATATCACATATACAACTTGTGTGCATCAAGTGAGAAAATCCTTTCAAAGTGAACCAATACTAGTTAATGAAAAGTAATATATCAAATATATAATTATACATTAAATCATTAAATCAACACTTGATTCAATGATCCGGTCATGTCGCATATAACCGACTAGTATCCAATGTATCGACTTATCGAATCAATCTTCGATTCGATAACTAGGTTATATCGCATACAACCAATCGATACATTCATCACGAGAATGGAATACGGTATCACATACACGCATTATTCTCGGTCCCGCACATATCTCATATGCGCTCCTATTTCATTTCGCTTGAGCCAGGAAACCTCTGTGTAGGACTCTAAAGACTCGTCAATACGCCGGCAGCAGGTGATGATCATATAAAACACCCACAAGCCGCAAGCGGTCTGCTAAACGTAACGGTCACCTGGGTATTGAGTGATCAGAAGATCGACGAGCAAGCCCGCTCATACTCCTGTGAATCCAACCAGTAACACTTACCGTACAGTCCGGTCTGTTCGTCTGATATGTCGCATATCTCGCCTAGGGGTGGTAAACGTCAGACCCCAATAGCTTGATAAGTCATGCCGACGTGAGGTCCATAACAATCGTGAAACTACTGATAACTCTTACCAGTATATCACAGCAACCCTGGCCAGGGATTTCCTGTTATGGCCAGTCGAGCATAGCGCAACATCAACCCCCAATACCGGGAGAGCCGAATCCCCTCCTATCGCTCATTGCCTCTATGTGAATCAGGACTGTACCCAAAAACCACCCGTTTGCACGACTCAGTAGAGCCGTGGTAGGGTGGAAATCAAAGTACAGTAGGAGACACACAAGACTCTATGACGATCTCGGGTCAACAGACTAAGCTGTACCAGTGTCACTAGAGAACTGCCATCTGACGTGAGGTATAATATCATCTGGGAGTTCTCGGCGAGTCCGTTCAGTGTACCCAGTCTCCACTGAGCACCCGCATACCATCTCTGATGTCAAACACCAATGGATATGGGATCATCCATCGCCCATCACATGGGTCGAGAAGATATACGCTAGTCTACTCTGGAATATCGATGCCCCGTCTCGATATTCCCACGACTAGGAACATTGAAGGATGTACTCATGGACTACCCAGGCCCCACTAGTATGATCTACATCATAGTCCTGGAAGTCGAGTGATCATCCTAAGGGCTTTATCAACATGTAACAGAGAGACAGAAAGTATACATGTTAAGATAAAGAGCAACCAGATAGCGTACTATCATGTCGAGCAAGAAAGTCCTACCTATATATGTCCCAGCATCCATTACAATATACATCCAATGCACAGTAATGGCCTCTAGAGCATACATATAACTAACATAAAGGACCCTAGACTTTAAGTCTAAGATATACCGAATACAGAGAAGAAAAGAGAGAGAAAAAACCCTTCTACAAAAAGAAGAGAAAACTCTTAGAAAAAAGATGATTTTTTCTTCATCTTCAAGGTAAAGAAGAACTAGTCCTTGAACCACAGAGATGAAATCATCTCGTAAAAAGAAGAACCATCTTCTAAAAAGATCATAGATCTACAAAAGACCAAGGTCTTTGATGATAAGAAAAAAGATCAAAAGATCTAATTATAAAAAAAACTAAAAGAAGTAAAATACTTCACTCACAGATCTTTTGATCTATAAAGGCAGAGCCTTTTATAAAAACAAGAACTTTTGTTCTTGAATCTTGAGGCAAAGCCTCCTTTAAGAAGAACATAAATTTGTTCTTTGATCTTAAAATTGAAAAGTGCCTTGCACTCATGAACTGCGCTCTTGCGCTCATTGGACCGGCGCTCAGCGCCAAAAGCTGCCACGTGTCAACCAAAGACACAATCTGCGCTTTGCGCTTCTGAAATAGAGCACTGCGCTCATGGGCTGGCGCTCAGCGCCAAGCGCGCCACGTGTCACTCACTGGTGCGCCAACAGACTAGCGCAAAGCGCTCATAAATTAAAAGCGCAATGCGCTAACGAACTAGCGCTTAGCGCTAAGCGCGACACGTGTCCTCTTCGTGTGCGCTACCTGACAGAAGCGCAATGCGCTATTTAACTGGCGCAAAGTGCCTGGCACGCCACGTGGCGCACTGTCAGAATAAGCTCTGTTTCTGATGAATGCTATGCATTCAATACAAGAAAAAAATATCAGAGCCCAATGCCTAGCATTATTAAAAGGGATGAGCCCAAATAAAGGCTGAATAGCCAGAGCAACGAAAATTTTTAACATTTTTAATTGGACTTAGCCCAATTCTGGTCATAATTCCTCAACTTATATTGAACCGAGCACATCTGCTCTTTCAAACAATTTACACTGGTTTGAGGGTACATCTCGTTACTCCTCTGATATCTGTCGTTGTAATCCTTCAACGTCGTCAGAGAGGTAACGGGTCCCGACAACTACGCATTACTACGGACTGTGGGGTCCTTAAACTCATGGACTGTGATGTCTTTAACCTCGACCGTGATGTCTTAAAACTAATATCGGACCGTGAGGTCCTTAAACTCATGGACTATATGGACTATGATGTCCTTAACCTCGACCATGATGTCTTAAAACTAACATTGGACTGTGGGGTCCTTAAACTCATGGACTATGATGTCCTTAACCTCGACCGTGATGTCTTAAAACTAACATCGGAATGTGGGGTCCTTAAACCCATGGACTATGATGTCCTTAACCTCGACCGTGATGTCTTAAAACTAACATCGGACTGTGGGGTCGTTAAACCCATGGACTATGATGTCCTTAACCTCGACCGTGATTTCTTAAACCTAACATCGGACTGTGGGGTCCTTAAACCCATGGACTATGATGTCCTTAACCTTGACCGCGACGTCTTTAAACTAACATCGGACTGTGAGGTCCTTAAACTCATGGACTATGATGTCCTTAATCTCGACCATGATGTCTTAAAACTAACATTGGACTATGGCGTCCCTAAACCCACGGACTATGATGTCCTTAACCTCGACCGCGATGTATTTAAACTAACATTGGACCAAGATGTCCTTAAACTACCAATGGACCGTAATGTCCTTAAACTAATTATCGACCGCAATGTCATTAAACTAAACAATAGAGCCCAATTGCTCTCTTGTTGGATCTAAACAATCCCGTTAAGTTGATCTTAGTCTAAAATGAGGCTGAGGTATCCTTAACGAACGTTTAAGTTGATCTTAGTCTCAAATAAGGCTAATGTATCCTTAACCCAAACCCCCCAAACCCAAATCTAAGAAAGATACGGATTTGGACTAGTCCACGCCCTACGGGCGACAACATAACTTAGTCTCCGTATACAATCCACGGGCAACCAAACACAAAACAAACACCCACGACACGAAGCGACCATATGGAGAAGGAGAAAGTTGTTACCGCGATGCGGTAGCGTAATTAACTGCAGGGGCTTGCGCCTGCAGGGAAGAGCATCCCCATAATCAAAACCCCCTCAAACGAGGGGGAATCTGACGAAGTCTGCTATATCGGCCGCATCCGTTTAAACCTTCGATACATGGTGCTATAAATCAACTTGGCATCTTCGGAGAGGTAGATGGATAGCACCAATTAGCATCTGCCCCGAATTTCAGGCCAGACGGACCTACACGGTCGCGTCTCCGTGATTCGGAGGGGAGCAGATTCTGGCACGCCCGGTGGGACCTTTTCCTCTTTCCACTCCACACTTCGTGTGTCGTGTTCGCGAACGAATCGCGATTTGATATGGTTGCCCTTGGGTTCGAGGTATTAAGATTTGGCGTTTTGCTTGGTCAAGAAAGCGAAGGATCAATGGCGTTCACTTGTGCAAAATGTTCCAACTGCAACTGCAACGTACGCCCCGCCTCATCCGGAGGCATAGCCTACGGGCCTCAAGCGGCTTCGCTGTTCACAATGCCGGTGGACCAGGTGACTCAGGCTACCACCGGGTTGTTTTTCGGGACCATGCTCCCACCAACGAGCTTCACCGTTTCTGTGCCAACACCGGAAGCTCCCAAGAAGTCGGTCTTTGATCGGCTTACAACTACTGCGGCCCCTTTCAACGGGTCGTCCAGCTCCAGCACCTCGGTCTTCTCCAGATTGGGCCGAAGTTCCTGTAGGCCCATGTTGAAGCCTGCAGTCCCAGAAAAGGTTGTTCCAAAGAGGATAGCCATCCCTGCTCCTGAAGTCGTCAAGGCGGCTTCTCCTACCAAAGGGTCGGTTTTTACAAGACCGGCTATTCCGGCTCCCACTACGGTTCCCGTCCCTGCTCAGAAGTCTGTTTTTGACCGGTTGGATACCGCTTCTCAACGGACATCAGTCTTCAAGAGGCTGACGCCAGCAACAGCCCCTCACCTGGATAAGGGGCAAGACAAAGCTGTCCCCATCACTGAACCAACCCCAACAGCTCGACACGCTCGACGTCTCCACTGGCGTCGAGTGAGGAAGGCTGGGGACAACTCCCCCTCTGGGCTAACTCCACCAGCTCCAACGGTGGAAGTCAATGCTGCTGTTCCGACCGGAAACAACTTTGAACTGTTGAACAAGGTGCGTAGGAACTCGCCTACCGCCATACTGAAAAGATCTCCTCCACCGGTGGAGACTGTCGCAGAAGCAAAACCGGAACATCCCCCTCAGCGGATGTCCTCCAAAGTTTACAAAGTCTGGCGACGTATCCAAGAGTCAGTGATCGATCAAGACTACCTCCGCCGACAGAAGAAGCTGAAGGTTCAGCCGGAAAGGAACCGTCCCAGTAAGCCGCAAAAGACGACAACCACTTGGGTGCCCGCTACAACGGCCCCCTCCACGTTGACTACTCAAAAGAAAAGGAGGCCAGAGAAAGCCCCTGTAAACGTGGTAGACCACAAAAACACCAAGCCCAAACGCCCTAAGTCTGGGGCCATGGTGGTATATACTGTTTACATGGCTTCCGGAAAAGAGGAAAGTCGTACTTCGATGGGCCACCGACTGCTCACCCGATCAATAACAAGGGCTCAGGAACAACAACAGCAGAAGCTTCAGGAGATGCTGACTGTAATGGTCGTACTTACCGGGCCAAAAGAAAGCCTGGAGGCGTCATCGGAACAACGTCACGAACACGAGAATGATGCTGAATTCCTTCAGAGAATGCTCGAAAAGAAGGACAAGGAGGCTGCGGAATAAGCGGCTAACATAAAGCGAATGGCACTTCTCTTCTAAGACATGGTGGGCATGATGATCCAGCCGAATCCCCCAGCCGAAGATCCTCCAGTAATAATTGAAGATGACAGAGGAGAAATATCGAATCCTCTGCCGGCTCTGTCAATAGCCAAGGAGGAGACAATCTCTAAAGCTGTCCTGGATGACTATATTGCTCAGCAAATAAGAGTTCACCAGGCAAATGAAGCAGCCGGCCAAGTTGTTAGTGTTTATGCCCTAGAAGGCCATTACTGTATCATACTAGTTTGTATATTACTTAATGGAAGCTTGGGATATTCACATGTATATAACAGTCTTGCTAAACATGGTAGTATGCTACTTGGTTTTTCTATCTTAATATGTGAGTGTACGTATTGATAGAGCTCTTAGGATCTTGCTTGACTACCAGCGTTGTGATGGCAGTCACACTAGTAGGGGCTGGGTAGTCTACAAGCACATCCTTATTCAGGTCCCTAGTCGTTGGATTATCGAAACAGAGCATCGATACTCCGGAGTAGACTAGTGTGTATGCTTCTCATCCCAGTTGGGGAGATGGTCTGTCCCACAGCCGTCAGTACGTCGTACTGGAGATAGTATACAGGTGCTCGTTAGGTTACGGGTACACCGGACAGGACTCACAGGGAACTGTTGGTTGGTTTTATACCAGTCGTCAGTGAACAGTTCCCAGGTGACATGAGTGCAGCATAGTCCGCAGACTTGACACTGCTACTTCGCCTCGAGTGTGTCCCACTGTTTTTAGATTGCTACCCTACCACGGCTCAAAGGAGTCGTGCAAACAGGTAGCAGTTGGGTGCAGTCCCGAGCACTTGGAGGCAGTGGCGGTTAGACAGGATTCGTCCCTCCCGGTATTGGGAGTAGATATCGCGCTGTGTCAGAGAGCCATTACGCAAAGTCCCTGGCCAGGGAAAGCGAGATTTGCTGGTAGGTTCCAGTAGTTTCTCAGGGTGTAATGGGCTTCCCTCCGACACGACTTATACAGCTATTAGGGGACTGACGCTTGCCGCCCCCTAAGCCGGATATGCGATAGTCCTGGACGAACGGACCGGACTGTATGGAGATTGTCACATCAGACTCAGTAGGAGTTCGGATGGGTTTCCTCATCGGCCTTCTTATCGACAACTACCTGGGGACCGTTACGTACAGCTAGTGCCGCTTGCGGTCTGTGGTTAAACCCACTGCCAGCGTAGTAGTCGAGTCTCTAGAGTCCCACACAGAGAGTTTCCTACTCCAGGCGAAACGATATAGAGGTCGTATGGTTTTACGACAAGGGTTCGGACGCGTATGTGTGTTTACACACTTACGTCGTTTGGACAGTTTTTACCAGTCGGCTTTGGTTTAAGCCAGTTACTGGTATCCGGTTATTGGATTTTTACAGTCTAAAGTTTTTCCGTATTTTTGCGGATAGGAGGGGCGTTTTCGTAATTGTACGAGAAGCTTCTAGAAGGTGGTGACTAAGGAGGTTAAGGTGGCATATGAAATGATTGTGATTAGTGAGTCACCTTGATGATTCATAGAAGTCTTTTGTCATTCTAATGAATCATCACAAGATATTTTCTAGCATGGTTGCTAAATTCTTTTCTTGCAAAAAGAAATGCTAGATATATATCTTCTTGACTCACTATTCTCTTATCATTATCATTCTCACATTCTCTCTCCTCAAGCTCTCATCTTCAAGAGACTAATCCTTACACCTCATGAGTTGAGATCAAAGGATTAGAAAGACTAATCAATCCATAACCATCACTCTATTTCATTCTATCTTCTTTGATTAGCAATCCAAGAAGATTAGTTACCTCAAGTTAGAGGTTTAGTTTGGAGTTTTGCTCTCGGGTGGATCGTCTACTACCTAGAGAAGGCCGAGGAGAACAAGGAGATCGTAAAGACGAAGGACTGGTTTCATTAGGTATAATCCCTAAACACAATAGTTAAGAAACACTTTGTGTTTGGTTATTTATAGTTTAGCTTCGATTCAAGCGGTTAGTCGATGTTCGTTCACTAAACAAGTTCGTTTTTGAAAATTCCGCCTCCCCACAAGTATTGGGGTGTACTACATCGACTTACAGTGGTATCAGAGCCTCGCTAAACAATAAATAACTTATTGCAAATTTGTACGAATTTCGAACGGAAAAACGAAGCCGGAAAACCCTAAATCTGTCAAGTTTCTGTCGGAATTAAAACAGTGTCCAAAAATTTTTCAGGTTACTGCAGAAAGTTGGAAAAGTATACAGGAGAACACCCAAGAAATTTGGGTTACTGATTCGTCTACTGAGCCGCGGATCCGCGGCGGATCCTACCCGATCCGCCGCGCTTCCGCGGCGAATTTGACGAGTCAGCAACTCGGTTTTCTTGTGTGGGTCCCCTGTTCTATTTAGTGTTCTCTGGAATATTTTAATATTGCTCAGGTTTCAGTTTAACAGAGCAGTTTTTGGAGCAATATTAAAGATGTTTAATCGATCGAAATTGTACAGTATTTGCATCTTGGATTATATCTGTGATTGTTTAATGGGTTCGTAAACCTCCCCTAACTGCTAGTATGTCAGTTGGCAGGGGGTTGCACATTTCTGAAATGGTTATATCTGTTTGTGCATATAAACTATATTGGACTGTTGTGGTGTATAGCCGGGGTTTTGCAATGGGTTATTATTTAATTCATTTGTTGTAATATTATTTTTGCGGGGCGCATCCAGGTTGCGGTTGTAGCCACCGTTGTATTATTTCATTTTACTGTTTTTGCTCCTAGGACTGACCCAAGGTGGGGTACACAAACTGCCGGGTGGGTAGTTTGCCGTACCCGTAGGGGTCGAGGGTGGGGTAACGGCTATTCATCACAACTGTGTAATCTGTCTTTTCTTGCAGGCTCAAAAGAAATACAGATTGCTTGCAAATCCAATATTGTTTATCTGTGTTCTGGAATGAATATCATTGCGTCAGACGAATGTAAAATATCTATATATATTGTAGCTATTTAGACGTCACTTATATTTTACACCCGCGCTAGCCCAGCCCCCGCTCTGTCGTTAGTTAAGTAACTTAACGGGTGATGACGGGACCCCGTGGCGAATGCGGATGGCATAAAGAGGACGTTGTATTTTCGTTGTTTTCTGCAATGATAGGTTAATGATGGGACGCATTATCTATAATGCAAAGATAAATAAACCAAAGTTTTAATCGTTGGAACAATTAAAAGAAACCACTCGGTTAATTTTAAAAACAAATATTTTTAAATGCGGAGCCTTAACCACTCCTTTTTAAAAGCTATCAGGTTCCTTCGGTTATATCAAGTTCACTACGTTCACGGTTTCGGCAAAACCAGTCGTAGCCCTCCGTCATTTCTTATGAATGGTCAGTAGTATTCAAGCTATGTTTGTTTGGCCCTTAGTCAAGACATAGTGATTGGTAGCTGCTGGGGTATTCATTTGTTGCATAGATAGATGAGTTGGTTTGGGACAGTCGTATTACTTTGTTTGGCCCTTAGTCAAGAGTATACGGATGGGTTCAAATCAACAGGATAATGATGGGCAGAACTTGACATGTGACTTATGATTTGTTGGCCCTTAGTCAAGATCATAAGAGCATGGGGCAAAAATCAATATCGGGAATTTCTAAAGAAACTGAAATTTGCAGAGAGATGCATACCATTTTGAGTTTGATGAATGTTGGTAGCATTCCTACAGCATTATCAGACGATGATATTTGGATCCCGATCCTACTGTGAGTATATGCTACTTATCAGGATATTCGTCACTTAACGATCAATGCTACAAACCTAGTAGGTGTCCAGAAAAGTGTCAGCGGGGTTACGCCCCCAGAGAAAAGAGGTTATTTAATTAAGGAACTTCGCGAAAGCGTTGGAAAACCTCCCTCGAAGTATCGACACCAGCCTGGCTGAACGGTTAAGCAAGTATTGTACGGTGGGAATAGTCCTGGCTAATTCTTCTTTTATGGTTTGAGGAAGGATTCGAGAAACAGTGGGAGCCATCCAGTTTAGATAAACTAAAAACCACTCTAAACTTGCAAGAGCATCATGCTAAAGAGTTTTCTTCTCTCTCTCTTAATTGCAGCGACCCTGAAAATGACTGGACTTAAGTTACTTTTAGAGAAAAATATACTGACAGGGCCAAACTATAAAGATTGGCTGCGGAATGTCAAAATGGCTTTGACCTATGACAAACTGGGGTACATCCTCACCGCTACGGCACCTGCTGTCCCTGGTCCCAAATCCAGCAATGCGGATAAGGAAATCCGCAAAACCTGGGATTTAGATTGCGCGAAAGCCAAGTGCATCGTGCTTGCCTCGATGAATAATGAACATCAGAGGAGGCACGAGGATATGGACCTTGATGGCATATTTCTCCATACAAAGGAATTTTATGGAGAGCAATCTCGTATAGCAAGATACGAGACCTCAAAGAACTTGTTTCGAGCGAGGTTGGCTGTCGGGTCATCGGTAGGAGAACATGTCCTAAAGATGATCGGCTATATAGAGGAGCTCGCAGACCTTGGGACGACTTTGGATAATGAGCTCTATACAGACCTTATTCTCCAGTCCCTTCCTCACACCTACGCCCAGTTTATCCTGAACTTCAATCTTCAAAGAAAAGAAGTTGAACTTCCGGAACTCCTGAACATGTTAAGGAGTGCAGAGGGCACCTTGAAGAATTCAAGGGAAACACCCGCTATGTTTGTTGGCGGTTCATCTTCTTCCGGGTCCAAGGCTAGGGCCAAAGGAAGGAAGAAGAAGGCCGCACCCAGACCTAGAGGAGGTGTTAGTAAGGTGGGAGGGAAGGGAAAGAAAAAGATAGCAGTACCGATAGTTGGCCAGGATGAGTGCTTCCATTGTCACAGGAAAGGGCACTGGAAGAAGGATTGCAAGCCGTGGAACGCCAAGAACCAGGAACCGAAGCAAGCTGTGGCTTCGACTTCAGGTGTGTTTGTAATTGAGAATTGTCTGTCGATCAACTCTACTTCCTGGGTATTGGATACCGGATCAGGATCTCATATTTGCAATTCATTGCAGGCACTGAGAAACCGTAGAGTGCTGAAGGAAGGTGATATGACCCTAAAGGTTGCTAACGGAGCTAGCGTGGGAGCTGCGTCCGTCGGGGATTATCACCTAGGATTGACGAGTGGACACATTTTGGTTTTACATAACTGTTATTTTGTGCCAAGCTTAACGTGTAATATCATATCAGTTTCCTTGTTATCAAATAAAGGTTATGATTTCACGTTTGTAAGAGATGTTGTTCACATCCACCTTAATCATGGTTTGATTGGGTCCGGTACATTAAATAACGGCATATATGTTTTAAACCAACTCCAAATTTTCAATGTCCAGAACACACTAAAAAGAAAGTCTCCAGATTTAAATAAAGCTTTCTTATGGCATTGTAGACTGGGTCACATCAATGAGAGAAGGTTGACTAAGTTGCATAGAGAAGAATATTTGGACTCGTTCGAATATCAATCTTATGACACTTGTCAATCTTGTCTCAAAGGAAAGATGACAAAGACTCCATTCACTGGACAAGGAGTAAGAGCGAGCGAGCTCTTAGGACTCATACACAGTGATGTATGTGGTCCAATGTCTACACATGCGAGAGGTGGTTATTCCTACTTCATTACTTTTACAGATGATTTCTCTAGGTATGGATATGTTTTCTTAATGAAGCATAAATCAGAGGCCTTTGAGAAATTCCTGGAATTCAAGAGTGAAGCGGAAAACCAAACAGGCAAAAGTATTAAGACACTAAGATCTGATCGAGGTGGAGAATACTTAAGTGCCGAGTTCCTAGGTTACCTAAAAGAGAAAGGAATTCTCTCTCAGCTTACTCCTCCATACACTCCACAGCACAACGGTGTATCGGAGAGACGGAATCGAACCCTATTAGATATGGTACGATCCATGATGAGTAATGCTGAGTTACCGCGATCTTTCTGGGGTTATGCGCTAGAATCAGCGGCATATCTTTTGAACCAGGTTCCAACCAAGACTGTGCCTACCACACCATATCAGATGTGGAGTGGGAAGAAACCTTGTCTAAAACATTTTAGGACATGGGGGTGTCCAGCTTTTGTAAAAAAGCAGCATGTGGACAAGCTCGAGGCACGTTCAGTACAGTGTAAGCTTGTGGGATATCCAAAGAACTCCAAGGGATATTATTTCTATTACGCAGAGGAACAAAAGGTTTTTGTTTCTCGTCATGCCCACTTCTTAGAAACTGAATTTTTAGAAAATCAGAAGAGTGGGAGCGAAATAGAACTGGAAGAAATTCCAGAACCACAAGCTGCTACTGAAAGTTTGGTAGAACCAGAGGTTCAAGAAGAACAGAACATTCCCGCACCCCTCCGCAGGAGTAGTAGGCCGTCTCATCCGCCTGAGAGATACTACGGTTTTCTCATAGATGGGGATAGAGAGGATTGCATCATAGATGATGATGAACCTACTGACTTCCGGCAGGCCATCCAGAGCGGCGACTCGGTACGATGGCTAGATGCAATGCGGACCGAAATGGAGTCCATGTACACCAACAAAGTATGGACTTTGGACTTTGCTCCAGATGGGGTAAAACCCATAGGATGCAAATGGATCTTCAAGAAAAAGATTGGTGTAGATGGACAGGTGGAAACCTATAAGGCTAGACTTGTTGCAAAGGGTTTTCGTCAAAGACCTGGTTTGGACTATGACGAAACTTTTTCTCCAGTGGCTATGCTCAAATCCATTCGGGTCCTTCTTGCTATTGCTGCCTTCCATGATTATGAAATCTGGCAGATGGACGTAAAGACGGCTTTTCTGAATGGAAATTTAGAAGAGAGCGTCTATATGGATCAGCCAGAGGGTTTCAATCAGAGTGGGAGCAGCGGGAAAGTATGCAAGCTGCTTAAGTCCATTTATGGACTAAAGCAGGCATCGCGGAGTTGGAACATCTGTTTTGATGAGACAGTCAAAGAATATGACTTTATCAAAAATCCAGATGAACCGTGCATATATAGTAAAGTTGTAGCCAGAAGTGTCGTATTCCTCGTCTTGTACGTGGATGACATTCTATTGATAGGAAATGACATTCCTATGCTACAATCTGTCAAAGGATTCTTGTCACACAGGTTCTCCATGAAAGACCTGGGTGATGCCTCTTACATTCTGGGGATCCGGATCTATCGTGATAGATCCAAGAGGATGTTGGGACTTTCGCAGTCCAGGTATATCGACACTGTACTGAAAAGATTCAGTATGGAAGATTCTAAGCGCGGTAATCTACCGGCTTGTCACGGAATCACCCTCTCCAAAGAGATGTCTCCCAAGACTGATTTGGAAAGGGAACGCATGTTTATTATACCCTACGCTTCTGCGGTAGGCTCTATAATGTATGCAATGTTGTGTACCAGACCAGATGTAGCTTACGCACTCAGCGTGGTAAGCCGGTATCAGTCAGACCCAGGGGAGAAGCACTGGATAGCAGTAAAGAACATTCTCAAGTACCTGAGGAGGACTAAGGAGATGTTCTTGGTTTACGGCGGAAAAGACCTCAGGTTGGAGGCCTTTGCTGATTCCGGCTTCCAGAGTGATAAGGACGATTCCAAGTCCATGTCGGGTTATGTATTTACCCTCAATGGAGGGGCGGTGTGCTGGAAGAGCTCCAAGCAGGACACCGTTGCTGACTCGACGTTGGAAGCGGAGTATATAGCTGCTTGCGATGCCGCAAAAGAAGCAGTCTGGATGAAGAAGTTCCTAACAGAACTTCAGGTGGTTCCTACCATAGTTGATCCAATACCTCTGTATTGCGACAACAACGGAGCTATAGCTTTAGCGAAGGAACCAAGGTCCCATCAGAAGTCCAGACACATCTTAAGGCGGTATCACCTGATCAGGGAGATCATTGATCGTCAGGAGATCGAGGTTCGGAGAGTTGCTTCAGAAGAGAACATTGCTGATCCATTCACGAAGGCCCTACCTCAGACGCAGTTCGAGAGGCTACTCGAGATCATTGGTCTTCGATATGCCAGTACATGGCCCTAGTGCAAGTGGGAGATTGTTAGTGTTTATGCCCTAGAAGGTCATTACTGTATCATACTAGTTTGTATATTACTTAATGGAAGCTTGGGATATTCACATGTATATAACAGTCTTGCTAAACATGGTAGTATGCTACTTGGTTTTTCTATCTTAATATGTGAGTGTACGTATTGATAGAGCTCTTAGGATCTTGCTTGACTACCAGCGTTGTGATGGCAGTCACACTAGTGGGGGCTGGGTAGTCTACAAGCACATCCTTATTCAGGTCCCTAGTCGTTGGATTATCGAAACAGAGCATCGATACTCCGGAGTAGACTAGTGTGTACGCTTCTCATCCCAGTTGGGGAGATGGTCTGTCCCACAGCCGTCAGTACGTCGTACTGGAGATAGTATACAGGTGCTCGTTAGGTTACGGGTACACCGGACAGGACTCACAGGGAACTGTTGGTTGGTTTTATACCAGTCGTTAGTGAACAGTTCCCAGGTGACATGAGTGCAGCATAGTCCGCAGACTTGATACTGCTACTTCGCCTCGAGTGTGTCCCACTGTTCTTAGATTGCTACCCTACCACGGCTCAAAGGAGTCGTGCAAACAGGTAGCAGTTGGGTGCAGTCCCGAGCACTTGGAGGCAGTGGCGGTTAGACAGGATTCGTCCCTCCCGGTATTAGGAGTAGATATCGCGCTGTGTCAGAGAGCCATTACGCAAAGTCCCTGGCCAGAGCAAGCGAGATTTGCTGGTAGGTTCCAGTAGTTTCTCAGGGTGTAATGAGCTTCCCTCCGAAACGACTTATACAGCTATTAGGGGACTGACGCTTGCCGCCCCCTAAGCCGGATATGCGATAGTCCTGGACGAACGGACCGGACTGTATGGAGATTGTCACATCAGACTCAGTAGGAGTTCGGATGGGTTTCCTCATCGGCCTTCTTATCGACAACTACCTGGGGACCGTTACGTACAGCTAGTGCCGCTTGCGGTCTGTGGTTAAACCCACTGCCAGCGTAGTAGTCGAGTCTCTAGAGTCCCACACAGAGAGTTTCCTACTCCAGGCGAAACGATATAGAGGTCGTATGGTTTTACGACAAGGGTTCGGACGCGTATGTGTGTTTACACACTTACGTCGTTTGGACAGTTTTTACCAGTCGGCTTTGGTTTAAGCCAGTTACTGGTATCCGGTTATTGGATTTTTACAGTCTAAAGTTTTTCCGTATTTTTGCGGATAGGAGGGGCGTTCTCGTAATTGTACGAGAAGCTTCTAGAAGGTGGTGACTAAGGAGGTTAAGGTGGCATATGAAATGATTGTGATTAGTGAGTCACCTTGATGATTCATAGAAGTCTTTTGTCATTCTAATGAATCATCACAAGATATTTTCTAGCATGGTTGCTAAATTCTTTTCTTGCAAAAAGAAATGCTAGATATATATCTTCTTGACTCACTATTCTCTTATCATTATCATTCTCACATTCTCTCTCCTCAAGCTCTCATCTTCAAGAGACTAATCCTTACACCTCATGAGTTGAGATCAAAGGATTAGAAAGACTAATCAATCCATAACCATCACTCTATTTCATTCTATCTTCTTTGATTAGCAATCCAAGAAGATTAGTTACCTCAAGTTAGAGGTTTAGTTTGGAGTTTTGCTCTCGGGTGGATCGTCTACTACCTAGAGAAGGCCGAGGAGAACAAGGAGATCGTAAAGACGAAGGACTGGTTTCATTAGGTATAATCCCTAAACACAATAGTTAAGAAACACTTTGTGTTTGGTTACTTATAGTTTAGCTTCGATTCAAGCGGTTAGTCGATGTTCGTTCACTAAACAAGTTCGTTTTTGAAAATTCCGCCTCCCCACAAGTATTGGGGTGTACTACATCGACTTACACAAGTTGTCAAAACTGGGCGACCGTATCTAGGCTGGTATGATCAGATAAAGTACCCGCCGGGATACACGATCCCTAAATTCTACGTATACAAGGGGACAGGCAATCCCCACCAGCATGTCGCCCATTTCAGAGCTCTGTGCGGCAACACCGGGGGCGATGATAAGCTTTTGCTCCGTCAATTCGTCGGCAGCTTGTTGGAGACGGCGTTTGAGTGGTACTCCGAACTTCCAAACGACTCTGTCAAAACTTTCGCAGAAATGGAGTTGTTATTCACCAGCGATTTGCAAGTGCTAGTGAACGTACCCCGATAACGGAATTGATCAATGCCAGGGTGAAGCCAGGCGGGTTCAGTACGCAATCCGATGGCGGAATCTGTGGTCGAAGTGCGAACAGCGCATCGAAGAAGCACCAGCGGTGGGCATGTTCGTGGGCACTCTAGACCCTCATGCAACTATTTCAAAGTTCATGATGTTCTTCAAACCGACCACATTCCAGGATCTAATCGATAAGCTAGCCCAGATGGATCAAATGGGTCATAGACCGTCTCCTCCGAAGCCGGAGCCGCGGAATGAAAAAGGTAAAGGGAAGGCGACCTTCGTTGCGAATACCCAACAGCAGCCCAGTGCTCCCAGACTAACGGATCAATTGGAGGAGAGACGGTGCTATTACAATGAGAAAATGAAGCGCCCTTACTCATTCCCGCGGGATAAAACGAAGAGGCTGTTCGAGCTGGCGATGCGTAACAGGCTTATCAATTTGCCGAATCCAAGGTGACCATCGCAACCCAGCAAAGTGAATAATCCCAATTATTGCCCTTACCACCGAACGGTAAGCCATCCAATCGAAGATTACTTCATCTTTAAGGGATGGATCGAGGAGCAGTACCAACAAGGCAAGTTTGAGTTGTCTGAGAAGTGGAAAGTGATCCCACCACAACCGCATACTCCTAAGAAGATGGACACACCGGGGCAACGTGCTCTTTTGTTGAAGAAGCTCCATGGGAGGTCGCTCTCTCAGCGAAAACCAAAAGAATGCTGAATGATCTCCAGACATGCCCGGCGATCAGGTGGAAGAATCCGCTGGAACCCCAGATCATCGAAGGGATACCGACGGAGTGCGCCCAACTCTAAAAATTGGTACTGATAGCCAAAGCACTCGCATCCAGCCGCCAAAATCTTCAAAAAAGAAGAAGAAATCCAAAAAGCCCGTGAAGTCTGGCGACAAGCGCACAGACCTGCAGAAACAAATCGACGCGCTGGAAGAGTATAACCAGAAGGCACGGACTCCAATCACGCTCCAAGAGTTTCTCGGTCGCATCCTTGAAGATGGAGATAATGGAGAAGACTCGTCGGATGAATCTGAGGATTGCGTAGCAAGTTGCCATGTGATCTCTCACTCATCAATAAATGATGAAGAAGCCCTTTGCACCAAGAGATTGGGGGCAGGGCCTGAACCGGAACTTCTAGGGCCATCAGACGAAATGATTGATGCATTCCTGAACGAAGCTCTTTCGAAAAGCAAAGCTGCTCGAGAGCGTGAAATGGCCATATTTGAAAAAGCCAAACGCCGGCGACTGGACGAAAGAATTGAAACACTCCCGCCAGATCAAAGTACATCCGTCGCAAATAAAAACAGGTTCAAGACGAGGAAAAGGTTCGCTAAATCCATATCGATGGGAATGAAGCTGCCACCCTACGAAGGAAATATTCTTGGTGAAGCGGAAACACATCCTAGCTACTGCTTATATCATCGAAAGATTGCGTACCCCACCGAAGAGTGCAACACTTTTAAAATATGGTGGCAGGGATATGTTGCTCACCGGCAACATTTCAAGCGGATGAAATGCAAAACTCGTCGGGAGCAAAGAAGTACAACCGAGGAGCGTTAAAGAACTACCGGCAACTGTCGCATGGTCAACGCCGGGGGATCACAAGTTCTCACCTTCGGGAGCGACTCTGACGAAGAAATGACTCTTGGCCCTCTCTTTAAAGAGTCCACCTTGGGAAAAGAAGAAGAACCGAAGACCTGTGAAAATATTCAGCTGCGCAATCGTACGCTGCCCGAAAAGAATCTTGGGCCCTTGAACAGTGGGTCAAATAGAAAAGATAAGGGAAAAGAAAAAGTCCCTGAGGATATCATCTTTGATGACCAAGCTGTCGAAAAGCTGACAGCCAAGTACCCACCAAAGAAAAGTAAGGTGGACTACAATGTTCTGGCACACTTGAGAAAGCTACCTTCGCAGTTAAGCATTCTTAACGCCCTTTTGTTATCTAAAGACGCAAGAGATTCTTTGATCAAGGCATTACAAGAGCCAGAGCAATTCCAAGCTTTTCTCGCCAAAGAAAAGATGAAGGACGAGCTAGAGGAAATACACACAGCCGATATCACCTTCGGCGATGAAGACCTCCTCCTTGGGACGTGCGAGCACAACTGTCCCCTTTATGTCTCAGGATACTGCCACGATATAAAGATAGGCAAAATCCTGGTCGACAATAGGTCTTCCGTCAATCTCCTCAACGTGCGAGTGTTGAAGGAAATCTGCATGAGCGTTCAACACCTCGCTCGTGATAAGATCACCATCTCCGGGTTCAACTCCCAGTCATTACGAACCCTCGGGTCTATAATACTGACGCTGCGCTTTGGGCTGCTGGTCACAGACATTAAATTTCACGTCATTGACGCTAAGACATGCTACAATGCTTTGCTGGGTAGGCCTTGGTTACATGAGTACAACATTATTCCTTCTACACAGCACCAGTGTATGAAGTATTTTAAAGATGGACTCGAGTACACTGTGACGGGAGAGTTGAACCTATTCTCCGTGAACGAAGTCCGAAAGTACGAAGATGCAAAATACTTCTTACCAGATTTTGAGGACACAGAAAGATATCACAAACCGGAGAAAAAAGCTATCACCACCATTCCGGTCTTCGGGAGTGATACCGAGGAAGAGGAAGAGATATTTATTCAGGTCCACCCCAAAACAACAAGCCGGGACCGTCCGCTTCTATGTTGATCTTTGGCAGCGACTCGGAAGATGAGGTCCATGCTATATTCTCTGCTCGGCCTCCAATACAAGCATTCACTGATGAAGAGCAAAGTTTGCAAGTTGCCATGGTTCCGTCCAAACATCATAAAGAACTAGATGCGCTTGATACCTATAGTGTGGAAGAGCTGCAGACGTTCTATGTCCCCTCCAGGTGAGAAGGTGAAAAGGAGATCCTATTCTACCGATCCGGGGAAACCAAAGGGGAGAAAGAAATCTGGCACGGTGCGGATTCTACACTTGAAAGGCTCCAGCCCATCCGTTTGCCCAGATATTACACGAGCGGACTAAAAAGGCTGTTAAGGCGCCAAGGCATACCTTTCAAACAGACCGCTCGAAAAGCTAAGTTCTATGACAGGATCTGGAACGTTTCCGAAACTCAGCGCAAGTTGCCCAATGGGAGAATGGAAACAATCGGGCTTGGATATGTTCGGTCCAAGAAACGGGAGCTACTCCGCGACTGCTACGTCGTACATGACTTTGATGAAGAAGGGGATGCTCAGTGGGAGAATGCTAACCCTGAACCAGAAAGAGCCCCCGAAGTGAAAATGCCCAGTCCGTCGTTCGAAGAACAAATGGACAAGCTTATAAGGGAAGCTGGTCAAAAGGTTCGAGACGACCACAATCGCGAAATGTCCATCTACGAGAAAGCCAGGACGCAACACCTTCTTCAACAGGCTGCGAAAGATGAAAATGCTCCTCCTTGTCAACCCGTCATACAAAAGGCCCGACGCAAAGGCAAAAATAAATCAAAGAGCGGGAAAAGCATTCAAGAGCGACAAAGAGGGACCAAGAAGTCACGCGATTGGGAATCGAACAATCTGGATTCGTCCCATATAAAGAAGATGGGTCGGGCATACTCTTTTCCTCAGAACAAAACGCGGAAAATACTTGATCTTGCCATAAAACATCAAATGATTACACTTCCGGAGTCTAAACACCCCAAGCAAGCCAATGAGATCTCTCACCCAGACTATTTCTCTTATCACCGAGCGATAGGACATCCTCTCAAAGACTGCTTCACTTTCAAGAATTGGGTCAAAGACCAATATCAGCTCAGCAAATTCGCTCTATCCAGCGACTGGAGTGTAACCCCGCCGCAGAAGCATGAACCCAAAGCCGTGCATACGGCGAGAATAGAACCATATCAACATCGGTCTTGGAAGCGAGATCGTACTTGTCATATGATAATGCTATCAAAAGAAGAGCCCGAGAATATGGATGAACTCCCCTGGTGCTTCGAAAACAATGATGACGAGGTAATCTCAGAATTTCCACCGGCACCGAAAGAGCTGGAGGATGGAATACATACTACTGCAGATAACCTCAAGAAAGTCGATTTGGGGACGGCAAGTGACCCGCGGCCAACGTTCGTTAGTGAGTTGCTGTCTGAAGAAAGGGTGGCTACACTAAAAGACGTGCTTATGCAGCATAGGGATTGCTTCGCATGGAACTATTCTGAGATGCCAGGACTAGATCCAGAAATTGCTGTCCACAAACTGGAAATATCCCCGGACGTTAAGCCAATCAAACAAGCACCAAGGAGAATGCGGCTTGAGCTTGAGATGAGTATCAACGCCGAGGTCAAGAAGTTAATCGACTCCGGCTTCATCCAAGAAGTTCAGTATCCTGATTGGATCGCCAACATCGTCCCAGTGATGAAGAAAAATGGGACAGTGCGCATATGTGTGGACTTTCGGGATCTCAATAAAGCCTTCCCGAAAGACGACTTCCCAGTACCAGTCACTGAGCTGATGATAGATAACACGTCCACTCACGAAGTTTTCTCCTTCATGAACGGATCGTCGGGATATAACCAGATAAAGATGCACCCCGAGGACCAGAAGCACACCGCTTTTTGGACCCCTTTGGGTATATTCTGCTATAAAGTGATGCCCTTCGGTTTAAAGAACGCCGGTGCCACCTATCAGAGGGCCATGACGAAAATTTTCGACGACCTCATACATGAAATCGTCGAATGCTACATTGACGACCTCGTGGTTAAAAGATGTAGGGTTCCTAGGCACTCTAGTGAAGTCTCACAAGTGATCAAACATGCACAAATCAAATTTTACGGGTGCCTACAAACCCGACTACAGATCGTTTACTAGATATTTAGGCGAAACAAGCAAACTAGTTAACATTTTAACTAAGGGAACGGATATACAACCTTTGTAGATCCGGTCCACCACCTCCACGGCTCCGCAATGAGGTCCCCTCGCTGTCCAAATCATGTCTTGGGCTCTAGCGTCGGCATCGTCGAAGAATGGGCGGGCTTGATCGTCGGTTCGATGCCGAAGATGATCTACGTCGAGGCATCGCTAGAACAAGCTCCAACTTCACCAAGTCGGAAAAACTTGTGAAGGAAACACCCTATACTACTTGGCAAGAGGTAGAGGATGAAGAAATAGGAAGTGGGTAAACTTTAGTTTTGGATTTCTCACTAGATTTCATAACTTGCCATTGGAGTAGCAAGCTTTCTTCATTGAAGAAGAAGATATGATGAGTTATCTTTAATTAGATAAATTAAATCAATACTTATCATACTTCAACTATAGTTAAGTGTAGAGAATTAACTTAGGTTAGTTAAATGGTTAGGGTTAAGCAAAAGGACAAAAGAATGACTTAGTCAAAGTTTCAAGAAACTTCAACTAAAAAACAAAAGATTCAACCATTCATTTATCTTTATCTTTTTCTTTTGAAATAAATAAAATAAAAAGATAAATGAATAAGATGAAACCCTAATCACTAACTAACCATGGTTTAATACTTTACACAAAACCAAACAAGAATGTATCATCAAACATGATACAATCATGTGCACAAAGAAATATATCACATATACAACTTGCACAATTCAAGTGAGAAAATCCTTTTAAAGTCAACCAATACTAGTTAATGCAAAGTGATATATCAAATACAAAATTATACATTAAATCATTAAATCAACATTTGATTTAACGATCCGGTCATATCGCATATAAACCGACTAGTACCTATGTATCGGCTTATCGAATCAATCCTTGATTCGATAACTAGGTTACATCGCATATAACCAATCGATGCATTCATCGCGAGAATGGAATACGGTATCACATACACGCATTATTCTCGGTCCCGCACATATCTCATATGCGCTCCTATTTCGTTTCGCTTGAGCCAGGAAACCTCTGTGTAGGACTCTAAAGACTCGTCAATACGCCGGCAGCGGATGATGATCATATCAAACACCCACAAGCCGCAAGCGGTCTGCTAAACGTAACGGCCACCCGGGTATTGAGCGATCAGAAGATCGACGAGCAAGCCCGCTCACACTCCTGTGAATCCAACCAGTAACACTTACCGTATAGTCCGGTCTGTTCGTCTGATATGTCGCATATCTCGCCTAGGGGTGGTAAACATCAGACCCCAATAGCTCGATAAGTCATGCCGACTTGAGGTCCATAACATTCGTGAAACTACTGATAACTCTTACCAGTATATCACTGCAACCCTGGCCAGGGATTTCCTGTTATGGCCAGTCGAGCATAGCACAACATCAACCCCCAATACCGGGAGAGACGAATCCCCTCCTATCGCTCATTGCCTCCATGTGAATCGGGACTGTACCCAAAAACCACCTGTTTGCACAACTCAGTAGAGCCGTGGTAGGGTGGAAATCAAAGCACAGTGGGAGACACACAAGACTGTATGACGATCTCGGGTCAACAGACTAAGCTGTACCAGTGTCACCAGAGAACTGCCATCTGACGTGAGGTATAATACCATCTAGGAGTTCTCGGCGAGTCCGTTCAGTGTACCCAGTCTCCACTGAGCACCCGCATACCATCTTCGATGTCAAACACCAATGGATATGGGATCATCCATCGCCCATCGCATGGGTCGAGAAGATATGCGCTAGTCTACTCTGGAATATTGATGCCCCGTCTCGATATTCCCACGACTAGGAACATTTCAAGGATGTACTCATGGACTGCCCAGGCCCCACTAGTATGATCTGCATCATAGTCCTGGAAGTCGAGTACATATCCTAAGGGCTTTATCAACATGTAATCAGAGAGACAGAAAGTATACATGTTAAGATAAAGAGCAACCAGATAGCGTACTATCATGTCGAGCAAGAAAGTCCTATCTATATATGTCCCAGCATCCATTACAATATACATCCAATGTACAGTAATGGCCTTTAGGGCATACATATAACTAACAATCTCCCACTTGCACTAGGGCCATCTGTAGCAGTGGTCGCAGTATCTAATACTCAACCATCCCTTATGAGTCTCTCTCTGGGAAAAGGCCTTCGTGAGTGGATCCGCCGTGTTGTCCTCTGAGTCTACTCTCCTAACCTCGATCACCCTGGAGATCAACTATCTCCATGATCAGGTGATGCTGCCTCAGAATATGTCTGGGTCACTGATGGGACCAGGGTTCCAGGGCCAAAGCCACACTTCCATTGTCATACAATGGCAGGAACCTAGTTTATCTTATGAATTTATATACACCCAAACTGCCTCTTTGGTAGTATCTTTAATAGCGATGTCACCAGCCTTTATCGTCTAGTATGCCACGGTATTTAGCTTGGAACTCGTCTAACATACCGTCCCTTTGCTGAGGTTATAGACAATGCCTGCGACTGACATTCAGTCGTTTTTATCATCCTGAAACACTTCCAGTGATTCTTCCCAGGATCAATTGATACCATCTCACTATACCTAGTGAGAACCCTAATATCCCTTTAGATCTATCTCATAGATCCAAAATCCAGGATTTAGTAGGTATCACTTTGATCCTATGTGGAGAATCATTGTGATAAGCGGAGATTGATCGAGCGTAGCATAAGAAACTCCTTTCTTATCAAGAGTATGTCATCCACGTACTCTACGAGGATCACCACCATACTCCCTACTACCTTTTTGTTTATACAAGGTTCATCTACCATTTTGATGATGTCAAACTCTTTGACTAATCCATCAAAACAGATATTCCAACTCCGCGATGCCTGCTTTAATCCTATAAAGCATCTTGCACACGTTTCCGCTGCTCCCACTGTCTACGAAGCCCTCTGGCCGTGTACTTATAGACGCACTCTTCTAAAACAACATTTAGAAAAGCAGTCATGGCACCCAACCACCAGATATCGTAGTCATGGTATGTAGCCGTGGCAAGTAGGATCTGGATGGACTTAAGCATAGCTACTTGGAAAAAGGTTTCATCATGATCCAAACCTGGTAAATGATTCAAACTTTTAACAAGTCTAGCTTTGAAAGTCTCAACTTTTCCATCTACACCAAGTAATCTTCTCAAGATATACTTGCTCCTGATGGGGATTTAACCCTTCAGATATAGCAACCAAAGTCCATACTTTGTTGGTGTATAAGGATTCCATCTCAGATCACTAAGCATCCAGCCATTCTTACAGAGTCCCTACTCTCGATGGCCTGCTCGAAACTAGTTGGGTCATCATCTCATGATGCAATCCTTGCTCCCACTGTCATCGAGAAACCGAGGTATCTCTCAGGCGGGTGAGGAACCCTACTAGATCGGCGGAGAGGCTGAGGTTCGTTGGAATCTACTGAATCCATTGGCTCTATCAAATCATCTGCTGCAGTTTGTATAGCTGGAACATTTCCAGTTGTACATAACAGACCTTGCCTCGAGCTTGTCCGGATTTTGCTTTTAGACATAGGCTGGACAACCCCAAATCTTAACTAACTTAAGATATGGGCTCTTCCCCTTCCATATCATATATGAAGTGGTAGGCAACTGATTTGATTCGAACTCTATTCAGTAGGTATGCAGCTTCATAAGTGCATAACTCCCAAAAGGAAATAGGTAACTCAGTAGTACTCATCATAGAGCACACCATATCGAATAGGGTGCAATTGCTCCGCCCCGATATACAATCGTGCTATGGTGTATACGGAGGAGTAATGCCGAGAGAGAATCTCATTCTCCTTTAGAATAGTCCAGGAATTCCGTGCTTAAGTATTCTCCTCCTCGATCACATCAAAGGACATAATACTTATACCCGTATTTTGGTTCTCTACTTCTCGCTTATATTCTGTGAATATCTCAAAAGGTTCGGACTCATGTTTCAACAGGAACATATGACTGAATCTTGAGAGATTATCAGAGAATATAATGAAGTATAAAGAACCAGTCTTGGCATGTGTAGACAGGGGACCTTACATACATCAACATGTATCAACCCAAGAGTTCACTAACTCTTTCTCTGTTTCCAATAAACAGAGCTATGGTCATCTTATCTTTGTGATATGACTGGCGAGTTTCATAAGATGTAAATTCAAACTGATTTAAATATGCATCTATATGTAACTCCTGCTAGTCTAGTCGCATTGATATGACCTAGTCTACAATACCTCAAGAAGGATCCGTTCATTTCTGAACTCTTCCTCCTGTGTGTGTTCTGTATACTAAGAACTGTAGTTTGATTTAGAACATCAATGCTTTTAGATAACGTGCCTGAACCGATCAACTTTTGATATAGGAAATGTTCAAAACATTATCCTACAATACAAAATTTTATCATTTCTTTACTAATAAAGAGACTGATATGATTTTGTATATCAGGTTCGGTATCTAATAACATTCGTTCAGAATCAATGTATTACAATACAGGGTGACAGTGACCGACAGACTTGGCTGCAACACTTGCCCCGGTTTCTGTCTCATGAAACTTATCACCCGTTCTCAGTTTTTCTACCCTTTTGTAGCCCTATGTAACAGATTACATATCTGGGATCCTGATCGGTATCATATACCCAGGATGCAGAGGATACTGAGAAACAGTTCTTTGTAATGAACACACCCGAAGGAGATGCATCATATGCACTTTCTTCGTTTGGGCGGCATAGGAATTCTGGTATTCCCCAATTTCCTGCTCTGTCTTATAACAATTATAAGTTGGAGCGGGACCAACGTTCCCCAGCTCAGTATAACAAGCGGGTTCGGTCAATATATCTGTATTATTATCTTGATTAAGGCATGATATGGTCGCTACCAGGAGAGAGAGAGAAGAAAACACTCTGCGTGCGCTCTTGCAAGATCAGATTGGTTATATATTTTATCTAATCAGGATGGCTCCCACTGTTTTTATCAAATCTTCCTTCAAACCCTAAAAGGAAAGACTAGCCGGGATTAATTACACTCTACAAGTTCGCCAATCTTTCAGCCAGGCCAGTGTCGGTACTTTGAGGGAGGTTCCCCGTGCTTTCGCACGGACCTAATTACTGTAAACCTCGGTTTCCCAGAGGCGTAACCCCGTTGACACCTTTCTAGACACCTACTTGATCGGCTAATTGCAAAGTGCAAAACTCTCCCAGGAGTAACAATTACTCGCAGTGGGTATCGGGATCCAACTATCACATAGAAGGTATGCAATCTCATTGCAAGTTTCAACACTTGAAACTCCCGATAATGGTTTTTACCCCTAGCACTTATGACCTTAACTATGGTCAACAAATCATAAGTACTAGTCAAGTTCTACCCGTCATTTCGTGATTAATTAGACCCACCCACATGACCCTTAACTAAGGTCAACAAAGTCACGCGACTGTCCTAACTAATCGCATCATATGCGGTGTAGGAAGACATCACTTAGCTACCGTACACTGTGCCTTGACTATGGTCAACAAACACAGCACGAATACTAAGTACTCTACTTCCTAAAATGATGGAGGGTTGCGACTGGTTTTTGTGGAAACCTTTAACGCTTTGAACTTGATCTCGTTGCGGAATCAAATGGTTTTTAAATGGAATGTTTTTGAAGCTTTTCTAGTTTTGCTAAAGGGGTCACTCCCGGTGAAGGGATCGTCGGCCCTTTCCTCGTCGAATGAGGTGCGGGATATATCATATATATCACTGTGCAAAGCGGAAACTATAGAAGCGATCAAATGACAAACCGAGGGTTGTAGCATTTTCCAGTTATTGCTAAAGGAGTCACTCCCGGTGAAGGGATCTCGGTCCTTTCCCTATCGAATAAGGTGCAGGATGTTCTACAAGGAACACCACGATGCAAAGCAAGAACTGTAGCTACCTGTTTTATTTTGAAATTCGATTCCACAACATCAATTAGGTTTATTTTCTTTCATTAATCTCATTAATGAATATCCCATCAATTAAATTACCTAAACATCACAGATAGATATGACGTACACTTATGCCATCCGCATTCGCCTCGATGTCCCCTCGTGCACCGTTAGGTTAGGTAACTAACGGCAGAGCGGGGCAGGGCTAGCGCGGGTGTAAAACATAAGTAACGTCTATATAATATATCATATATACTATATATAATATCTGCCACAGAACATCGCATGATCTCAGATAAAACACAGCAGAAGAAACATATGAAATATTGGATATACTAGGACGTCCGTGTTTTCAATACGAGCCAGTATAAAACACGGATTCCACGGTCGTGATGAATAGCCAATCCCACACCCCTAGACCCCTACGAGAGCGGCAAGCAACCCTACCAATTCTAGGGTTAGGAGACCCGGACTCGACTCCTCGAGTTGGTCTCCCACTGGACCCCAGAACCCGGTTACTTGTGCTCCCCTCCTTGGGTCTATCCTAGTGCAGAAAAAAAATAATATACAAACGGTGACTACTTCCGCAACCTGGAAGTGCCCCAATAAAAGAATATTACATACAAGTTTTTACATGAATGAAAATGAAAAACACTCATCTCACATAAAAACCCCCCGGCTATTCAAACACGACGATCCAATATAACATATCCAGCAACACATAACATCTCATGTCATCAACGTAAGTAAATATGCGCATCCCAATTGTCGTTGACATATAGCAACGAAACCGGCGACATCACATATTACACTTACGGTCACAGAAAAGAAAGTGTAAAACTACAACAGTTGGAATCCGCAACCACCTCAGACATCGCATGCTTGACCAAATGAATTCTTTAGACATCACATGCCTAACAATTATAAACCCCGCATTTTAGTCTCATTATCGAAAACTCTTTTCAATATCAAGTCGGGCAATTCAACAGGATTCCCGACATTCTGATCGAATGCTCGTCGCAAACTTCAGTAGACGGCCGCACCCCCGACGCCGTCGACAAAGTGCACCAAGGCGGAACACCGCTACCGTGAGCACCCGAACGGATGCTTTCGGCGACGGGGTTCTCCTACAGTCACTTGGTCGGGGCTATGGAGTGAGGCTGTCTATCAAGTTTACCCGGCGAGTATCCGTGTACACTACGTGATTGCGACGGACTTTTGATCACATCAAAATCCCGTGGCAACCGATCAAATGAGACTAAAGTGCTATGTTTATAACATTCATTCAGTTATCACATAACTTATTGTGAATTCCAATTATTGTAACACATTCCAGATAAGATAGAAAATGTTAAACTTTTCGATAGAACAATCGAACACCCAAGTTTTCCCGATCAACCGAATGAAATAAGTTCAAAGACATTCACTTCATGCCTCAGTACCAACGGTCCAGCCGTAGAAGGGTCAAGCCAACGCCTCACATGTGGCACGCCGTACTGCCCCAAACCCTAAGGTTCAAAGGGCAGTTCAAGACGGTCACATAATCGAGTTAAGGTTTGTTGTCTTCTAGAGGGACCATCGCGTTACCTGCACTACTCAGAACGTCCTTAAACCATGGAAAAATCCAACACTTGGAAATTTTCCGGCAGGGGAAAAAGTGGGTATTTATGTCCGGTCGAAATTTTTAACATATTCTAAAATATCCGAAAAACACATAGACAAAATTAGACAATCCGATCGAATGTACGAACTCCTAATACAACCCAAAATACTCAACTCTTGATTTCAGATTAAAAATTCCCAGGAAAACCAGCACTGAAAAATAGGAGTTACTGTGCAAAATTCAATGGCATATAAGACAAAAGTGCGGCGGAAGGGCCGCATTATCACGCTAATTCCGCCGCACTTTAGAAAGATCATTAGGTAATTTTTGCATCGTAATTCTTAGATTTACCTGCTGATTTTTCTGCATATTTTTAATTTGCAAAAATCCACATTTTACAAAAATGTCCAGAGAGTATTTTAAAGTCGGGGTTTCGGGTCGATCGGACTTCTAACTCCGTCTACGCATCGCCTAAGGCTCTAGCTAGGCTCTGATACCACTATAGGGTTCCTAGGCACTCTAGTGAAGTCTCACAAGTGATCAAACATGCACAAATCAAATTTTACGGGTGCCTACAAACCCGACTACGGATCGTTTACTAGATATTTAGGCGAAACAAGCAAACTAGTTAATATTTTAACTAAGGGAACGGATATACAACCTTTGTAGATCCGGTCCACCACCTCCACGGCTCCGCAATGAGGTCCCCTCGCTGTCCAAATCATGTCTTGGGCTCTAGCGTCGGCATCGTCGAAGAATGGGCGGGCTTGATCGTCGGTTCGATGCCGAAGATGATCTACGTCGAGGCATCGCTAGAACAAGCTCCAACTTCACCAAGTCGGAAAAACTTGTGAAGGAAACACCCTATACTACTTGGCAAGAGGTAGAGGATGAAGAAATAGGAAGTGGGTAAACTTTAGTTTTGGATTTCTCACTAGATTTCATAACTTGCCATTGGAGTAGCAAGCTTTCTTCATTGAAGAAGAAGATATGATGAGTTATCTTTAATTAGATAAATTAAATCAATACTTATCATACTTCAACTATAGTTAAGTGTAGAGAATTAACTTAGGTTAGTTAAATGGTTAGGGTTAAGCAAAAGGACAAAAGAATGACTTAGTCAAAGTTTCAAGAAACTTCAACTAAAAAACAAAAGATTCAACCATTCATTTATCTTTATCTTTTTCTTTTGAAATAAATAAAATAAAAAGATAAATGAATAAGATGAAACCCTAATCACTAACTAACCATGGTTTAATACTTTACACAAAACCAAACAAGAATGTATCATCAAACATGATACAATCATGTGCACAAAGAAATATATCACATATACAACTTGCACAATTCAAGTGAGAAAATCCTTTTAAAGTCAACCAATACTAGTTAATGCAAAGTGATATATCAAATACAAAATTATACATTAAATCATTAAATCAACATTTGATTTAACGATCCGGTCATATCGCATATAAACCGACTAGTATCCTATGTATCGGCTTATCGAATCAATCCTTGATTCGATAACTAGGTTACATCGCATATAACCAATCGATGCATTCATCGCGAGAATGGAATACGGTATCACATACACGCATTATTCTCGGTCCCGCACATATCTCATATGCGCTCCTATTTCGTTTCGCTTGAGCCAGGAAACCTCTGTGTAGGACTCTAAAGACTCGTCAATACGCCGGCAGCGGATGATGATCATATCAAACACCCACAAGCCGCAAGCGGTCTGCTAAACGTAACGGCCATCCGGGTATTGAGCGATCAGAAGATCGACGAGCAAGCCCGCTCACACTCCTGTGAATCCAACCAGTAACACTTACCGTATAGTCCGGTCTGTTCGTCTGATATGTCGCATATCTCGCCTAGGGGTGGTAAACATCAGACCCCAATAGCTCGATAAGTCATGCCGACTTGAGGTCCATAACATTCGTGAAACTACTGATAACTCTTACCAGTATATCACTGCAACCCTGGCCAGGGATTTCCTGTTATGGCCAGTCGAGCATAGCACAACATCAACCCCCAATACCGGGAGAGACGAATCCCCTCCTATCGCTCATTGCCTCCATGTGAATCGGGACTGTACCCAAAAACCACCTGTTTGCACAACTCAGTAGAGCCGTGGTAGGGTGGAAATCAAAGCACAGTGGGAGACACACAAGACTGTATGACGATCTCGGGTCAACAGACTAAGCTGTACCAGTGTCACCAGAGAACTGCCATCTGACGTGAGGTATAATACCATCTAGGAGTTCTCGGCGAGTCCGTTCAGTGTACCCAGTCTCCACTGAGCACCCGCATACCATCTTCGATGTCAAACACCAATGGATATGGGATCATCCATCGCCCATCGCATGGGTCGAGAAGATATGCGCTAGTCTACTCTGGAATATCGATGCCCCGTCTCGATATTCCCACGACTAGGAACATTTCAAGGATGTACTCATGGACTGCCCAGGCCCCACTAGTATGATCTGCATCATAGTCCTGGAAGTCGAGTACATATCCTAAGGGCTTTATCAACATGTAATCAGAGAGACAGAAAGTATACATGTTAAGATAAAGAGCAACCAGATAGCGTACTATCATGTCGAGCAAGAAAGTCCTATCTATATATGTCCCAGCATCCATTACAATATACATCCAATGTACAGTAATGGCCTCTAGGGCATACATATAACTAACAAAAGAAAATCATACGAGGAACATCTCGAGCATCTGAAGATCGTATTTCAACGCCTTCGGCAATACAACTTGAAGATGAACCCTCTCAAATGCGCGTTCGGTGTTTCCTCGGGCAAATTCCTACGATTCATCGTCCGACACCGAGGTATTGAGATAGATCCGTCAAAGATCAAGGCAATTATGGAGATGCCCCCGCCAAGGACTCTCAAGAAATTGCGGTCTCTCCAAGAAAAGCTCGCGTATATCCGGCGATTTATAGCCAATCTTTCAGGCAAGTGCCGTCCTTACAGTCACCTGATGAAAAAGGGGACCCCGTTCGTCTGGGATCACAAATGCCAAAGCGCGCTGGACTAAATCAAGCAATACCTGCAGAATCCGCCGGTGCTAACCACTCCGGTCAAGGGAAAGCCTCTCATTCTTTATACAACAGCCCTCGAAGGTTCTTTAGGCGCATTATGGGCACAAGAGAACGACCAAGGGAAGGAGAGAGCCCTCTACTATTTGAGTCGAGTTCTACTGGGGGCAGAAAGCAATTACTCTCCAATCGAAAAACATTGCCTGGCATTAATCTTCGCGATAACAAAGCTCAGGCATTATGCATTGGCGCATGAAGTCCGTCTCATATCGATGGTGGATCCCCTCAAGTATTTGATGTCAAAGGCCATATTGACGGGGCAACTCGCTAAATGGGCCCTGCTCTTGATGGAGTTCTCGATAACCTATCAGCCTCTTAAGGCAGTGAAAGGCCAGACCATCGCCGACTTCCTCGCCGAGCATCCGATACCTGCCGATTCTCCCTGTCTTTAAACTCCATGGACTATGACGTCCTTAAACCCAGTGGACCGCAATGTCCCTAAACTAAAACGATAGAGTCCAAATACTCTTTCGTTGGATCTAAATGATCCCAAAATCCTGTTGAGTAGATCTTAGTCTAAAATTAGACCAACGTATCCTCAATAAACGTTTAAGTTGATCTTAATCTCAATGAGATTAACGATCCTTAAACCCAAATCAAACCCAAATCTAAGAAAATACGGATTTGGACTAATCCACGCCCTACGGGCGACAACATACATTAGTTTCCGTATACAATCCACGGGCAACCAAAAATAAAACAAACACACACGACACGAAGTGACCATCTGGAGAAGGAGAAAGTGGTTACCGCGATGCGGTAGCGTAATTAACTGCAGGGGCTTGCGCCTGCATGGAAGAGCGTCCTCATAATTAAAAACCTCTCGTACACGAGGGGGAATCTGACGAAGTCTGCTACAACGGCTGCATCTGTCTAAACCTCCGATACACGGTGCCATAAATCAACTTGGCATCTTCGAAGAGGTGGACAGATAAAACCAAATAGCATCTGCCCCTAAATTCAGGCAAGACGACCTACGCGGTTTTTTCTCTTTTTTCAGCGGCGAACAGATTCTGGCACACCCGGTGAGACCTTTTCCTCTTTCCACTCCACACTTCGTGTGTCGTGTTCGCGAACGAATCGTGGTTTGATATGGTTGCCCTTAAATTTGATTTACTAAGATTTGGTGTCTTGCTCCCATGCAGAGAAAATGGCTTCCAACTGCATTAGCTGCAACAACAACTTCCACTCCGTCCTCGCCGGAGGAGTGACTTATGGGCCCCAAGCGGCCTCTATCTTCGCCATTCCAGTGGAACAGGTGACTCAGGTCACTACTGGACTGTTCTTCGGGACCATGCTTCCACCAATGAGCTTCAACGCCCCAGTGCTATCGCAAGAAGCTCCAAAGAAGTCGGTCTTTGATCGGCTTGCAACTACCGCAGCCCCTCCTAACGGGTCGCCCAAATCTAATGCCTCGGTCTTTAACAGACTGGGCCAAAGCTCCAATGGGCCCATGAAGAAGCCTGCATTACCTGAAGGGGGTATCCCGAAACGGGTAGCCATCCCTGCTCTAGTAAATGAAGTCATCAGAGAGACTTCTCTTACTAAAGGGCCAGTTTTCACAAGACTGGCCGTTCCAACTCCCACTCCAGGCGAAGTCACCAAGGCTGCTACCCCTGCTCGAAAGTCTGCCTTCGACAGGTTGGCCATCCCCTCTCTACGGATGTCAGTCTTTGACAGGCTAACATCAACAGCAGTTTCTCATCAAAGCATGAAGTACGATGCAGCTACCCCGACAACGGAGGTGATCCCATCTGCAAGACGCGCTCGACGTCACCACTGGCACCGAGTGAGGAAAGCTGGGGGCAGTTCCCCTTCTGGATTGACTCCACCAGCTCCGATGGTAGAAATTGACGCTGCCGTTCCAACTGGGAACAACTTTGAACCACTCAGGAGGGTGCCCAAGAACTCTCCAACTGCTGTGTTAAAAAGGTCTCCTCCATCCGCTAAAAATGTTACAAAAGCGGAGCCAGAGCAGCCTCCTCAGCGGCTATCCTCAAAAATCCACAGGGTCTAGCGAAGGGTCCAAGACTCTGTGATTAACCAAGACTACTCCCGCCGACCGAAGAAAATGAAGGTTCGGCAAGAGAAGGATCATCCTATTGTACCATAGAAGGTATCGTCTACATGGGTGCCCGCTGCAACGGCCCCCTCAACTTCCACCGCCCATAAAAGGAGAAGGCTGGAGAAGATCCCTGTGTCTGCGACAAATCTCAAGGGTGCTGAATCCAAACGCCCCAAGTCTGGGGGCATGGTAGTGCACACCATCTACATGGCTTCCGGAAAGGAGGATAGCCATATCTCTACGGGTCATCGACCACTCACCCGATCTGTGACAAAAGCCCAGAAGCAACAGAAAAAGCTCCAGGAAATGCTAACAAAGATGGTCGCGCTCACTGGGCCGAAAGAAAGTCCGGAGATGTCGTCAGAGCAGTGCCGGGAACAGGAAACCGATGCCAAGTTCCTCCGAAGAATGCTCGAGAAGAAAGACAAAGAGGCCGCGGAACAAGCGACTAACATAAAACAAATGGCACTATTGTTCCAAGATATGGTGGGCATGATGATACAGCTGGATCCTCCAGCCGAAGACCCTCCAATAATCCTTGAAAACGATAGAGGGGAGACATCAAACCCTCTTCCGGCTCTATCAACAGCCAAGGAAGAGACCATCCCCAAAGCCGCCCTTGACGACTATATAGCTTAACAGATACAAGCTCATCAGGCGAGCGAAGCGGCCGGCCAAATCGTCAAAACTGGGCGACCATACCCAAGCTGGTACGATCAGATTAAGTACCCTCCAGGATACACGATTCCTAAGTTCCATGTATACAAGGGGATAGGCAATCCCCATCAACATGTCGCTCAGTTCAGGGCTCTGTGCGGTAATACAGGGGGTGACGACAAACTGCTGCTTCGCCAGTTTATTGGCAGCTTGTTGGAGACAGCATTCTAATGGTACTCCGAGCTCCCGAATGACTCTGTCAGGACTTTTGCAGAAATGGAGCTAATGTTTACACAAAGGTTCGCAAGCGCTAGCGAACGTACCTTAATCACGGCGTTGATCAATGCCAGAGTGAAGCTGGGAGAGACATGGGTTCAGTATGCAATTCGGTGGCGGAATTTGATCAGTCGAAAATATTGCATTTTTAACACATCAATTTCCCTACACTTTGCAATCATCTAAAAGTGTTTGGTATAAATATAGCACATATTAGCAATTCGTCTGCAAAATACCAAATACCATGTGTTATACATTATAACCAGCATTTTGCGGGAAATTGAGTGTTTATTATTGCACGCATGATCTTTTGTGAATCAACACTTGTCTCGAGATTATGTGCAGGAAATTTTCCAGGTAAAAGAGCCAGAATCATAAAAGTGCTGAGAAAATACGCCAAGTCCAAGACTTGAAATCTGGCAGTAAATAACAAAGTATATAAATATTCCAGACATCAGAAAAGTGCCATAAAGCCAACATAAGAATTACCATGGAGAAATAATGCAGCAATCACCTCAAACGGCCGCGGATCCGCGGCTGAGTCAGGCGATCCGCCGCGGATCCGCGGCCGCGTTGACTCGTCGGCAGTTGTTCATGTTCCAGAAGTATCCTTCTCAATGGTCAAACTTCTTCAAGACACTTCAGTCCCCAGAGATCTCCAGAAGCTTTCTTTCTAATAGCCAAGCTTCTTGTGCAAGCCTAATACCTACCAGGCTTCTCAAGCAAGCTAGCTAACTACCTTAATCTAGAAGCTGCTCTTCAACTACCAAGCTTACAAAGGAAGCTAAACCTAGCTTAGCATCTAAAGGAAGCTAGATCAAGCTTCTAGGGGAAGTTAAAGGGAAACACTATATAAAGGGACCCAAGGCTTCATTACAAAGGTTGTTGGTTGTTCTACAATTCCACACACAAGTTGAGTGACACAACTTGTGAATAAAAAACCCTAGCTATTCCTTGTCGCACTAATGACAAAAAGGTTGTCATTAAATTCTTAAAAGAATTTTTTTTTCGCGATTTGGACATCCACGGCTATCATTATCGATAACGGGACGCATTTCTGCAATCGGTCTTTCGAGACTTTGATGCGGAAATATGCAATCAACCACAAACTTTCCACACCCTATCATCCCCAAACGAGCGGGCAGGCTGAGGTTTCTAACAGACAAATCAAACAATTTTTGGAGAAATCAGTTTCTAAAAATCGAAAAGATTGGTCAACTAAATTGACGGATGCTCTTTGGGCGTTCCGAACTGCATATAAAACCGATCTAGGTATGTCTCCTTACAGACTAGTGTTTGGTAAGGCTTGTCACCTTCCGGTCGAGATTGGGCATTAAGTAATGTAGGCCATTAGAGAAATTAACTTTGACTTAAATCAAGCCTGCAACTTTCGGAAGCTGCAATTAAACGAGCTAAGAGAACTCCGCGATGAAGCTTATGATAATGCTGTAATTGTAAAGAATTGGACTAAGGTATTTCACGATAAAAATATTTTGAGAAAAACTTTTACACCTGGTCAACAAGTCCTTCTTTATGATTCACGACTCCATCTTCATGCGGGTAAGCTACGATCTCGGTGGAAAAGACCTGTTGTTGTGCGGTAAGTGTACCCGCATGGGGCAGCTGAGCTTGAAAATGTTGAAAACGGTACAATTTTCAAAGTAAATGGACATAGATTAAAACCGTATTTTTCCACCGACCCCACGGAGGAGCTCCTGTTTTTACAGGAGCCATTTTATCTTGATTAAAATTCCTCCGTCTCACCTCCATATCATGTAAAATACTGTATCATGTTTAGAATGGAGGTGAGTGAAAAGAATAAGTTTGGGGGAGGATTTTCACGATCATATTTATTGCCCCCGTTTATAAATTTCCTCCCAAGCATACAGGTTTTTGTTATCCAACGGATGGCAACAACGAGGAAACTGTTGAAAACAAGTTTGGGGGAGGTTTGTGCTTATTTACGCATCATTTGCATATCACTTTGCATAAGCACAAAAAATTTAAAAAAAAAAATTCAAAAGATAAAAATATTTAATATTTAATTTGATAATAAAAGATTTGATAGTGAAAAATTACATCCAAAAGATTGGAAAAATTTAAGAAAACCAAGAAAATTAGAAGTTTTCTTAAACGAACTAGTAATAAGTAGTTATGAGCCGTTGTCCCAAGGGTTAGTAAGATGAAAGAAGTCACTAATCTGAGGATAAAAATAAGTCTGAAAAATAGTTTCTATTCTGGAAGCCAATCATTTGAATGTTGATACCCTACTATACGCACTTATATACGTCTTGAAACTCGGGATAGTAGAGGATACCTTGAAATGCTCTTGTCTAAAAGCCAAAGTATGAAGGAAATAATAAATTGAATAAAATATAAAAATGGTGAAGAAAAAATGAACACTGATTTTGTTATCACCAAGGCAGCAATAAAAAAAATATAGCGAGGGTGATTCATCACCTAGTGCCTTAGACCAACTGGTCTGGGAGTCACTGCTAAGCCTTAGGTGGTGCAAGACGAGGAACATACTAATACACCTAATAAGCAAGCACATGAGTAATCGGTTGGTTAGTACCTTAAAAAGTATTAACGGTCGCATGAAAAATCTGTGAGCAATCCTATCTAAATATTGATCAAAAAGTACTGAGGTAGATGGACAAGAGTATGATAGCTTGAATTGAATTATCCGAGTGTAGGGATGTCTTTTGCACACACGTAGAGATAAATGATCGATGTTTGGAAGAAGGATAGGAATGAAGAATAAAGACGATGTTTTATTAAGGGATGATGTGATTTCTAATATCTTTTCATGACTATTAAGATAGGGCTCATGACAACCGAAAAGCTAGTGTATTTGGAAACTCTAATTTTCAAAGTCTTTCTTTTATAATTCTTATCTTTATATATAACTTTCACGGTCTTCCTTTTATTAAGAGATTTTGTGGGTGCAATCCGCTGAAAACCCTCAGGAGACAACACTCCTCCTACTAGGGACACCTAGAGGTTTAAAGGCTTGTTGCACGTGCTCAGTGCAATCGTGTTGCCTACGAAAGTGTGCTAGTTAGTTTTTCTTTTTCTTATATTTTCTCCTTCTCTTTCTAATAAAACAAGTTTGCTCGAGACGACCAAAATTAATTTTGGGGGAATTTGATCAGTCGAAAATATTGCATTTTTAACACATCAATTTCCATACTCTTTGCAACCATCTAAAGGTGTTTGGTATAAATATAGCACATATTAGCAATTCGTCTGCAAAATACCAAATAACATGTGTTATACACTATAACCAGCATTTTGAGGGAAATTGAGTGTTTATTATCGCATGCATGATCTTTTGTGAATCAACACTTGTCTCGAGATTATGTGCAGGAAATTCTCCAGGTAAAAGAGACGGAATCATAAAAGTGTTGATAAAATACACCAAGTCCAAGACTTGAAATCTGGCAGTAAACAAGAAAGTATACAAATATTCCAGACATCAGAAAAGTGCCATAAAACCAACATAAGAATTACCATGGAGAAATAATGCAGCAATCACCTTAAACGGCCGCAGATCTGCGGCCAAGTCTGGCGATCCGTCGCGGATCCGCGGCCGCGTTGACTCATCGGCAGTCCACTTCTAGGCGGAAATACATCGCGAGTCACAGGCGAGGAACTATTCTCCTTCATGTTCCAGAAGTCTCTTTCTCAATGGTCAAACTTCTTCAAGACACTTCAGTCCCCAGAGATCTCTAGAAGCTTCCTTTCTAACAGCCAAGCTTCTTGTGCAAGCCTAATACCTACCAAGCTTCTCAAGCAAGCTAGCTAACTAGCTTAATCTAGAAGCTTCTCCTCAACTACCAAGCTTAGAAAGGAAGCTAAACCCAGCTTAGCTTCTAAAGGAAGCTAGATCAAGCTTCTAGGGGAAGCTAAAGGGAAACACTATATAAAGGGACCCAAGGCTTCATTACAAAGGTTGTTGGTTGTTCTACAATTCCACATACAAGTTGAGTGACACAACTTGTGAATCCAAAACCCTAGCCCATATACAATTCAAAATCCAAATCAAGATTCATCGGGTACCAAATGGAGCAAGAATCTAATGAGCCTTTTGAAGCAATGCCGATCTTCATCCGAGCAAGAGATCCACGACGATCCACGACTCAAGAAGACGATGCGAAGCTAGTTCGACGATCGAGTTCTCTCCTCAAAATCTTATAATCTTTGAGTGAATTGTAACGAAATGTCGATTAAATAAAAGGTGAAAATTCTTGATCTTGCTTTTCTTTACATTTGAGCATTATGAAGAGTTATCAATTCTTGATTGTCTTCTTTTTCATGATATTTGAGTGAAAACTCCGCTTGTGGAGGAATCGAGAAAATAGATAGATGACGATGATTAAATTCTTGAACGATTCTTAAGTCTTATGAGTTTTGTAAACTTTAGGAAATTGAATCAACGACGACCTAGTTTTGAGCGAGATGCTTTCTTGAATATTTTCGTTCCAAATTATAGATCAACGATCGATGATTGAATTTCCTAGAGGCTAGAATTTGAATGCTAATCCACGAAAGGACAAGGGATGATGATGAAGAAACCCTAGTTTCTTCGATAGATCCCTAAACCTCATTGATTGTCATCGATCTAGTAACAAATCTTCAATAGATAAGAATTTGTAATCATAAGTATTCATCATCACTATCGATTGGATCGATTCCTACAAGCCTCTTTACAAATCTTGATAATTCATTCGATTTGGACAATTTTTGATTCTTGATCTTTATTTTCTTGATGATTGTTGAAACTAAATTTCACAATTATTTAATCATTTTCTTTTATCTTTTAATTTTCGACTCGACTAAAACAATAGCGAGCAAATCACACTTTCTCAGTGGACGATCCGTTCTCATTGACGAAACTACAATAGACACTGTCAATTGATTGCGGTATAAATTTCTTTGGTTGTGAAACATTCTAAACACGACACGGAAAAGATCAATCAAATGGCGCCGTTGTCGGGGATAGTGTGCTAATTTGTTCGTTTTTGTAATTTGAGTTGAAAAATTTATTATTCCATCAGAATTTTTAGATCAAAATTTGCACAAGCGCTTAACAATTTGTTGTGATTTGTTGCAAGGAGATCTGGAATCTGTGGAGCAAGAGGAAAAATTTTCAGGACATTCCAGAGAGTTTAGTGAGTCAGCAGAAGCAGTTGCTGAAATTTTTGTGCAGGGATCCCATTAGCTGAACGCGGAACCGCGACATTGTGAGCCATCTCGCGGCGGAAGTGTGGCGAGATTAGGGTTTTAGTGCTTCAAACTTCTTAGGTCTATTTCTGTCTTTCTTATCTCCTCCCTGCTCTGTCCATTAACCAATTTCTGCAGGTTTCTTTGCAAAAATTCGCAGCGCCGCAAAAAGAAAAATTGTTGCGTGTTTGATCTTGGTTGTTTGCATTTTTTAATACGGAAATTAAGGGGTAAAGACCAAATTCAGATTAGGTGGGGAGTTCATTACCCTTCCTAAGCCCCAAAAATCACAAAACTGCATCCGCATCACCCTCATTAACTAAAAAATATCTAGACATGACTCTAAGGACCGTCGTGCTCACTTAGGACAGAAGGAGGTCGTGGGTAATCTATTGATTATCCACGTTTCTTTTGTGGTGTCTAAGGCAAGTGTGTCTATAGCAAGTGGTTACTTAATTAGGCCCACTACTTACGTAGTGGAGAACCTCTCACTTACCTGGCACTTCCCTGGCCATAGAAGGGCAAAGAGGCAGTAGAGGATCTATCTTGCGACTTGTCTTCTGGAAGTCTAGGAGCGGTCTAGAGACTTGACCTAGGTGACCAATAGAATTAAGGTTGCTTGTGCATTGTTTGTGTGAATTTTTCAAAAATCCGTATCTTTTTCAAAACAAACACCAACCAACATTTCCCCTAATTATCACAACGCTACCACTTATGCTAAACCATTTAGTGCATACTCGGCTGGACACGGGATTCTAGTGCCCGTCTTGTCCGCGTTCCTCCTATCGACTCCGAAGTCGGTAATTCCACGTCTACTTGTTCTTTACCCACCACCACACCCACTTTGATGGACAATTCTCCATCGAACTTCTTTAACACTACTCTGCCACCGTCCGCAGGTGCGCAGAATTTGTCCCGCATCTCTCTCCAAGAGAGATGTTACCCTATGCGAGGTCCTCTTTCGACCTGTCTCACTATTCCACCAGCCAATGGGGACAATTTTGAAATCAAACCCCAATACATCAATCTTCTACCAAAATATCACGGTCTCGAGTCTGAAGACGCATATGTCTTTATTACCAAATTTGAAAATGTATGCGCTATGATGGGTACTTCACAGCTTTCTGTGGATGCTATGCGTCTACGTCTTCTCCCATTCACTTTGTGCGATATAGTTGAGAAGTGGCTTTATAACACAGCTGCACATTCTATTTCAAACTGGGATGAATTCGTCGCAGCTTTCCTAAAGAAATTCTACCCCAATCATAAAACAGCTCGAGTCCGTAGCAAAATAAATCAATTCACCCAGCTTCCAAATGAACCATTCTCGAAGTGTTTTGAACGCTTCAAGGATCTGTTAGTTCAATGTCCACATCACGGAATTCCTAGATGGGATCTGTGCAGAATCATATATGAGGGCATTAATCCTACAACAAAACACAACCTTGAATCCATGTGTCAAGGCACTTTCATGACTAAAGATGATGGTGAAGCCTGGAGATTCTTAGAAGATTTCGCTGAAAAATCTTTGCAGTGGGAGAGTATAAACCAGTCATCGTCTAGGGGTGGCATTCACCAAATTGATGTTTCCATAGGAGTTAGAGCGGAAATGGCAGCAATGCAAAAGAAACTCGAAGCTATGGAACATAAATTTTTAGCAGCCTCCCTAAATCAGATGCCACTCCCCAAAACTGTCTGTAGATGCTGTTCTGATCCATCTCATCTTACGGAAGAATGTCCATTGAATTCTCTGTTTCAAGGTCAAGAGTATACCAATGCTGCTTTCTAACAAAGACCAAGAAACGACCCGTATTCTTCCACTTATAATCAGGGTTGGACGAATCACCCTAACTTTGCTTGGAGCCAACAACAAACTCAAAACACGGTTCCAAATCAAAATAATTTTCAAAGGGCTTCTCCACCACAACAGCAGCCATTTCAACTGACTCAGCACCCCTACCAATCACAAAACTTTCAAAACCCTGTCAACACACCTGCACCGTATAATCCTTTGCAGTTGACCGGTACTGATATTTCCTCTTCACTCAAACGAACTTTTGAAATGTACATGAAACAAATGTCGGCTGAATTTAGGTCTTCTCTCGATAAATTCCAGAAAAACTCTGACCTCCAAGCTGAGAGTTTAAAATCGATGGAAACTCAAATTGCTCAATTAAAAGCCGAAATGAGTGCGAGAGAGAAAGGGAAACTTCCGTCTCAACCCATACCGAATCCTGGGCATTCACAACACTACAATGTGAATGCCATTACAATGTTGAGATCAAAAAAAGTGCTGAATAATCACGTTGGGGAAGAAATTGATGATAATGAAAAATTTATCAATAATACCCCGGCTGAGACTTTTCCTTCCACACACACTTCTATTTTTGATCTTTGCTCTTCTACCCCACCACCTTCTTGCGAGCCTATTCTTCTTTTCCCCCAAGGCTCGATACCTCAGCATACCTCTTCTAGTCCACCAAAGACGATCCCCACTTCTATTCTGGGATCAGTTCCACACACACTACCTTCTCCAATGTTGAATCCAGCTCTTATTGCTAAAGCTCCTTACCAAAATCGGTTAAGGGGTAACAAATCGAGTCTGTTAGTGTATATGCCCTAGAGGCCATTACTGTATCATACTAGTTTGTATATTACTTAATGAAAGCTTGGGATATTCACAGTTGTATAGACAATCTTTCTCAAAATATTAGTATGCTACTTGGTTTGTTTCTACTTTAATGTGTGCATGTGTTTCTTTTAGCATATCGCCTTTACACATTAGTGGAGCCTTTAGGATCTTTGCTTGATTACCAGCGTTGTGATGGCAGGGGCTGGGTAATCTACAAGCACATCCTTATACAGGTCCCCAGTTGTAGGATTATCGATACGAGACATCGATACTCCGGAGTAGACTAGCGTATGCGTTTCTCATCCCAGCAGGGGAGATAGTCTGTCCCACAGCCATTAGTACGTCGTACTTGAGATAGCATGCGGGTGCTCGTTAGGTTATGAGTACACTGGACAGGACTCGTCGGGAACTGTTGGTTGGTACTATACCTATCGTCAGTTATCAGTTCTCAGGTGACATGAGTACAACTTAGTCCGCTGACTTGATACTGTCACTTCGCCTCGAGTGTGTTCCTACTGTTCTTAGATTGCTACCCTACTACGGCTCAAATGAGTCGTGCAAATATGTAGCAGTTGGGTGCAGTCCCGAAGCACTTGGAGGCGTGACAGTTAGACAGGATTCGTCTCTCCCGGTATTGGGGGTTGATATCGCGCTGTGTCTAGGAGAGCCATTACAAAAAGTCCCTGGCCAGGGCAAGCGGGATATACTGGTAGCGTTTCCAGTATTATCTCAGGGTGTTCTGGGATACACTCCGACACGACTTATACCGCTATTAGGGGACTGATGTTTACCGCCCCCTAGGCCCTCCATGCGATACTCTTAGACGAACAGACCGGACTGTACGGAGATTGTCACATTCAGGCTCAGTAGGAGTTCGGATGGGTTCACCTTATCAGTCTTCTTATCGGCATATACCTGGGGACCGTTACGTACAGCTAGTACCGCTTACGGCCTTTGGTTAAACCCACTGCCAGCGTAGTGTCGAGTCTTTAGAGTCCCACACAGAGGGTTATTCGCCTTTGGGCAAAACAGAGTAGAGGTCGCATGGTTTTGCGACGGGGTTCGTCCACATCCGCGCACTTGTGCACGTTTGGTGTTCGGGCAGTTATTACTAGCGGGCTTTGGATTAAGCCAGATCCTCGTATTTTTTTTGGGATTGGTTTTGTCTCATTGTATTCGTGTTCCTTGGAACACGGATGCGGGTGTGTATGCACAGTTGACAGAGGCAGAGGCAGAGGATTCTCATTAGGGTTGTTGACCGTTGTCTTTTTCCAAACCCTAATGAAAATGGAAAATATGATTAATGATATTAATTAAAGATAATTGTGCCATGGTTAGGGTTGTTGACCATTTGACTTTGGTTGACTTGTTGACCTATGTTGACATATTGATCATCATCATTTCACATGAAAGATGCTCTTTGATTCTTGCAAAATTCATTTAATATGAAATGATAATGGTCATTCCAAATGAACCATCACAATTTTCTTTAATTATTATTATTTTTCATAATTCACTTATATGAGAGTATGGTTGATAATTATCCTCATTCTCTCTTTCTCTTTCTCTCTCATAGGTTAAGCTCATCCTCTTCCTCTCTCTCAAAGCTCTCATTTCTCATGTGTTGAGAACCATTAGCTATTGAGATAAAACCACCAAAACTCCTCTCTACTCATTCTAGGGTTCTAGGTTTAGCAAGCCAAGCACTTTAGTTACCTCTAGGTTGAGGTAGGAGCTCAAGGTAGAGGCCTTCGGGTGGATCTTTCTTCGACAAAGAGAAGGCGACGAGGAGGAGCTATTCAAACCACTCCAAGGAGCAAGAAGAGAAGGAGTTCAAGACCTAGGTATAACCTTCTAACCGAGTAGCTAAATCTTTTAGCTTGTTTGTTAGTTTTTGTTTAGCAAAGATCCTCCATTTCTAGTCCATGTTACCTTGTGTTAAAAAACAATTTTTACCTATTCCGCCTCCCCGTAAGCACCGGGGTGGGTAACGTGGACTTACAGTGGTATCAGAGCCTAGCTAAACAACAACTAGCATGTTAGCAAAGTGTTTAGAACTTCGATCCGAAAAAAAATCGCGAAACATGTCCAAAAACTAAACTTTCTGCCGATTTTTAAAACAGCTCTAAAAATAATTCCACATACTTTAAAAATCGGTGCAGGGTTTTTTAAGAACATGCAGAAAAAATGAGACCACGACTCGGTCAACTCGCCGCGGAACCGCGGCGAAACCACGCGTTTCGCCGCGGATCCACGGCCGAGTTGACTCGGCCGCGATTCGTCTTTGTTGCAGTTTGTTCAGTGTTCTGTTTTGGGATTTTTAGGATATTTTGTTTCTGCCCAGAATTTCCAGAGAACAATGTTGTGTTTGGGGTAGTTGCAAATTGGTGTTTTGATCGAAGTTCTACAAACTTTTGCTAAATGGTTATATCTGTGATGTGATATATGCACTGAACGTCGACTAATCGCTATACGTCGATTAGTGGGGTTGTGCATATCTGTGATCTGTATGCTGTTGGTTTGTGTATATGAACTTGTTGGATTGTCGCGGATGAATAGCCGGGGGTTGTGAGATGAGAGTTTTCTTTATCTTTCATTTGATGTAATATGTAAATTGATGTAATATTATTTTATGGCCGCACATCCGGGATGAGGTTGTAGCCGCCATTGTATATTATTTCTTTTACTGTTTTTGCTCCTAGGATAGACCCACGGCGGGGTGCACAAACTACCGGGTACTTTGAAGTGCCGAGTGGCCTACTCATGTTGTTGAGGGAGGTTGCTTCACTTCGAGTACTTGGCGGGTAGTTTGCCACACCCGTAGGGGTCTAGGGTAGGGTTGGCTATTCATCGCGACCGTGTAATCCGTCTTTCGTTGCAGGCTCGAACGAAATGCGGATTCCTAGTATATCCAATGTGTTCATCTGTGATCTGGAATGGCTATTATTGTATCTGACGAATGTATATATCTATATATATGATATCTAGTAGGCGTTGCTTATGTTTTGCATCCGCGCTAGTCCAGCCCCCACTCTGTCGTTAGTTAAGTAACCTAACGGGTGATGACGGGGCCCCGTGGCGAATGCGGATGGCATAAGCGTACGTCATATTTTTGTTGTTTTCTGCAATGGTAGGATTAATTGATGGGACGCATTAAATTAATGCAAGAAAATAAACCAAAGTTAAGTCGTTGGAACAATTTCAAAACCACTCGGTTTCTTTTCAAAACAGAAAACTTTTAAAACGCGGAGCTTGAACCAATCCTTTTAAAAGCTATCACGTTCTTTCGATTATATCATGTTCACTACGTTCACGGTTTTGCCAAAACCATTCGTAGCCCTCCGTCATTTCATATGTATAGTCAATAATATTTAAGCTGTATTTATTGGCCAAAGTCAAGGCATAGTGATTGGTAGCTATTGGATATTCATATGTAGCATAGATAGATGCGTTGGTTTGGGACAGTCGTACTGCCTTATTGGCCAAAGTCAAGGGTAGGTACGGGTGGGTTCAAATTAACCTAGAAAATGACGGGTAGAACTTGACATATGACTTATGATTTGTTGGCCAAAGTGAAGGTTATAAGAGCATGGGGCAAAAATCCACATCGGGAGTTTCTAAAGAAACTGAAACTTGCTAGTGCTGCATACCATTTGGAGTGTGATGATTCTGGTAGGATTCCTTCAGTTTTATCACACGATGATATTTGGATCCCGATCCTACTATGAGTATATGCTACTCCTCGGAAAACTTTCTCACTTAACGATCAATGCTATAAACCAAGTAGGTGTCTAGAAAGGTGTTAGCGGGGCTACGCCCACAGGAAAAAGAGGTTATTTAATTAAGGAACTTCGCGAAAGTGTCGTAAAACCTCCCTCGAAGTACCAACACTGGCCTGGCTGAACGGTTAAGCAAGTATTGTACGGTGAGATTGATCCCGACTAATTCTTCTTTTTTGGTTTGAGGAAGGATTCGAGAAACAGTGGGAGCCATCCTGTTTAGACAAACTAAAAACCACTCTAAACTTGCAAGAGTATCATGCTAAAGCGTTTCTTCTCTCTCTCCTAATTGCAGCAACCAAACATCATGACCGGCCTTAAGTTACTATTAGATAAAAATATACTGACAGGGCCAAACTACAAAGATTGGCTCAGGAATGTCAAAATGGCAATCACTTATGACAAGTTGGGGTATCTCCTTACCACCAAAGCTCCCCCTGTCCCAGGTCCTCAATCCAGTCGCGGATAAGGAAATCCGTAAGACCTGGGAGATTGATTACGCGAAGGCCAAGTGTCTCGTGCTTGCCTCTATGGACAATGAACATCAGAGGAGGCACGAGAATATGGATCTCGAATCCATATTTCTCCATACTAAGGATCTGTATGGAGAGCAATCCCGTATCACCAGATACGAAGTCTCGAAAAAGTTGTTTTCGGCGAGATTGGCCGTCGGATCATCCGTAGCGGAACACGTGCTTAAGATGATTGGCTACATTGAAGAGCTCGCGGACCTAGGGACCACGTTAGAGAATGAGCTCTACACTGACTTGATTCTCTAGTCCCTTCCTTCCACTTACGCCTAGTTTATCCTGAACTTCAACATGCAAGGAAAGGAAGTTGAACTTTCGGAACTCCTAAACATGTTGAGGAGTGCAGAGGGCATCCTACAGAAAGTAAGGGAAACATCTACTTTGTTTGTTGGAGGAGTTTCCTCTTCTAGGTCCAAGGCGAAAGCCAGAGGAAAGAAGAAGAAGGCCCCCACCAAACCAAGGGGCGGTGTTAGTAAAGTGGAAGCCAAGGGAAAGGCAAAAGTAGCAAAGGTAGCGGGAAAGCTTGTGGGAAAGGAAGAGTGCTTTTATTGTCATAAGAATGGACACTGGAAGAAAGATTGCAGGGCTTGGAAGGCCAGGAACCAGGACCCGAAGCAAGTTGTGGTTTCGGCTTCAGGTATGTATGTTATTGAAAACTGTCTATCAATAAACTCTACTTCCTGGGTATTGGATATCGGATCAGGATCTCATATCTGTAATTCTTTGCAGGCACTGAGAAAGCGTAAAGTTTTGAAGGCAGGTGATATGACCCCAGAGTTGCAAACGGAGCTAGCATGGATGCTGAGTCCGTGGGGGACTATCACTTGGGATTGTCAGATGGACATGTTTTGGTTTTGCGTGATTGTTATTTTGTACCCAGTTCGACTTGTAATATCATATCTGTATCTTTAATGTCTAAAGATGGTTATGATTTTGCATTTGTAAGCAATGTTGTAAACATTCACCTTAATCATGTTCTGATTGGGTCGGGTACATTAAGCAACGATATATACGTATTGAACCAACCACAGATTTTCAATGTCCAAAATACACACAAAAGAAAGTCTCCAGAAATAAATCATGCTTTCTTATGGCATTGTAGACTGGGTCACATAAATGAGACAAGGTTAACTAAGTTGCATAAAGAAGGATATTTGGATCCGTTCGAATATCAATCATATGCAACTTGTCAATCATATCTCAAAGGAAAGATGATAAAGACTCCGTTCACTGGACACGGAGTAAGAGCGAGTGAGCTCTTGGGACTCGTACACAGCGATGTATGCGGTCCAATGTCTATACATGCGCGAAGTGGTTATTCTTACTTCATTACTTTTACGGATGATTTTTCAAGGTACGGATATGTCTTCTTAATGAAGCATAAATCAGAAGCCTTTGAAAAATTCCAGGAATACAAGAATGAAGTAGAAAAACAAACAGGCAAAAGTATCAAGACACTGAGATCTGATCGAGGTAGTGAATACTTGAGTGCCGAGTTCCTGAGTTACCTAAACGAGAATGGAATTCTCTCTCAACTTACTCCTCCATACACCCCACAACATAATGGTGTTTCGGAGAGAAGGAACCGAACCCTATTGGATATGGTACGTTCCATGATGAGTAATGCTGAGTTGCCGCGATCATTCTGGGGATATGCACTAGAATCAGCTGCATATCTTTTGAACCGAGTTCCAACTAAGACAGTGCCTACCACACCATATCAGATATGGAGTGGGAAAAAACCCTATCTTAAGCACATTAAGACATGGGGATGTCCATCTTTTGTCAAAAAGCAGCATGCGGAAAAACTCGAGGCACGCTCAGTACAGTGCAAATTTATGGGATATCCAAAGAACTCCAAAAGATATTTCTTCTATTACGCAGAGGAACAAAAGGTTTTTGTTTCTCGTCATGCCTGCTTCTTGGAAACTGAATTTTTGGAAAATCAGATAAGTAGGAGCGTAATAGAACTGGAAGAAATTCCAGAACCACAAGCTATTACTGAAAGCTTAGTGGAACTAGAAGGTTCGAAAGAACAGGACATTCCTGCGCCACTCCGCAGAAGTAGTAGGTAGTCTCATCCGCCCGAGAGATACTACGGTTTTCTCATAGACGGGGATAGAGAGGATTGCATCATTGATAATGATGAGCCGACTAGCTTCCAGCAGGCCATTCAGAGCAGTGACTCGGTAAAATGGCTGGATGCAATGCGTACCGAAATGGAGTCTATGTACACCAACAAAGTATGGACTTTGGACGTTGCTCTAGAAGGGGTAAAACCCGTAGGCTGCAAATGGATCTTCAAAAGGAAGATTGGTGTAGATGGACAGGTTGAGACCTATAAGGTTAGACTTTTTGCAAAGGGTTTCCGTCAAAGACCTGGTTTGGACTATGACGAAACCTTTTCTCCAGTGGCTATGCTCAAATCCATTCGGATCCTTCTTGCCATTGCTGCCTTCCACGATTATGTGATTTGGCAAATGGACGTAAAGACCGCTTTTCTAAATGGAAATTTAGAGGAGTGTGTCTATATGGACCGGCCAGAGGGTTTCATTCAGAGTGGGAGCAGCGGGAAGGTGTGCAAGTTGTTTAAGTCCATTTATGGACTGAAGCAGGCATCGCGGAGTTGGAACATCTGTTTTGATGAGACGGTCAAAGAATTTGGCTTTATCAAAAATCCAGATGAACCATGCATCTATAGTAAAATTGTAGCACGAACTGTCGTATTCCTCGTTTTATACGTGGATGACATCTTCTTGATAGGAAATGACATTCCTATGTTACAATCTGTCAAAGGGTTCTTGTCACACAGGTTCTCCATGAAAGACCTGGGTGATGCCTCTTACATTCTGGGGATCCAGATCAATCGTGATAGGTCCAAGAGGATATTAGGACTTTCACAGTCCAGGTACATAGACACCATACTGAAAAGATTCAGTATGGAAGATTCCAAGCACGGTAATTTACCGGCTTGTCACGGGATCACCCTCTCCAAAGAGATGTCTCCCAAGACTGATTTGGAAAGGGATCGCATGTCTATTTTACCTTACGCCTCTGCGGTAGGCTCTATAATGTATGCGGTGTTGTGTACCAGACCAGATGTAGCTTATGCACTGAGTGTGGTAAGCCGGTATCAATCAAACCCTGGGGAGAAGCACTGGATAGCGGTAAAGAACATTCTCAAGTACCTGAGAAGGACTAAGGAGATGTTCTTGGTGTATGGAGGAAAAGACCTCCAGATCGAGGCCTTTGCTGACTCCAGCTTCCAGAGTGACAAGGATGACTCCAAGTCCATGTCGGGTTATGTCTTTACACTCAATGGAGGGGTAGTTGCTGGAAGAGCTCCAAGCAGGAAATCGTTGCTGACTCAACTATGGAAGCGGAGTACATAGCTGCTTGCGATGCCACAAAAGAAGCCGTCTGGATGAGGAAGTTCTTGACAGATCTTCAGGTGGTTCCGTCCATTGTTGATCCAGTACCTCTGTATTGTGACAACAACGGGGCTATAGCTTTAGCGAAGGAACTCAGGTCCCCTCAGAAGTCCATACACATCTTGAGGCGGTATCACCTGATCAGGGAGATCATGGATCGCCGGGAGATCGAGGTTCGGAGGGTTGCTACAGAAGATAACAATGCAGATGCATTCACGAAGGCCATACCCCAAACTCAATTCGAGCGGCTGATCGAGATGATAGGTCTTCGATACGCCAGTACATGGCCTTAGTGCAAGTGGGAGATTGTTAGTGTATATGCCCTAGAGGCCATTACTGTATCATACTAGTTTGTATATTACTTAATGGAAGCTTGGGATATTCACAGTTGTATAGACAATCTTACTCAAAATAGTAGTATGCTGCTTGGTTTGTTTCTACTTTAATGTGTGCATGTGTTTCTTTTAGCATATCGCCTTTACACATTAGTGGAGCCCTTAGGATCTTTGCTTGATTACCAGCGTTGTGATGGCAGGGGCTAGGTAATCTACAAGCACATCCTTATACAGGTCCCTAGTCGTAGGATTATCGAGACGGGGCATCGATACTCCGGAGTAGACTAGCGTATGCGCTTCTCATCCCAGCAGGGGAGATAGTCTGTCCCACAGCCATTAGTACGTCGTACTTGAGATAACAGTTGGGTGCTCGTTAGGTTACGAGTACACTGGACAGGACTCGTCGGGAACTGTTGGTTGGTACTATACCTATCGTCAGTTATCAATTCCCAGGTGACATGAGTACAGCTTAGTCCGCTGACTTGACACTGTCACTTCGCCTCGAGTGTGTTCCCACTGTTCTTAGATTGCTACCCTACCATGGCTCAAATGAGTCGTGCAAACAGGTAGCAGTTGGGTGCAGTCCCGAAGCACTTGGAGGCAGTGACAGTTAGACAGGATTCGTCTTTCCCGGTATTGGGGGTTGATATCGCGCTGTGTCTAGGAGAGCCATTACACAAAGTCCCTAGCCAGGGCAAGCGAGATATACTGGTAGCATTTCCAGTGTTATCTCAGGGTGTTCTGGGCTACACTCCGACATGACTTGTACCGCTATTAGGGGACTGACGTTTACCCCCCAGCTAGGCCCGCCATGCGATACTCTTAGACGAACAGACCGGACTGTACGGAGATTGTCACATTCAGGCTCAGTAGGAGTTCGGATGGGTTCATCTCATCAGTCTTCTTATCGACATCTACCTGGGGACCGTTACGTACAGCTAGTACCGCTTGCGGCCTGTGGTTAAACCCACTGCCAGCGTAGTGTCGAGTCTTTAGAGTCCCACACAGAGGGTTATTCGCCTTTGGGCAAAACAGAGTAGAGGTCGCATGGTTTTGCGATGGGGTTCGTCCATATCCGCGCACTTATGCACGTTTGGTGTTCGGGAAGTTATTACTAGCGGGCTTTGGATTAAGCCAGATCTTAGTATTTGTTTTGGGATTGGTTTTGTCTCATTGTATTCGTGTTCCTCGGAACACGGATGCGGGTGTGTATACACAGTTGACAGAGGCAGAGGCAGAGGATTCTCATTAGGGTTATTGACCGTTGTCTTTTTCCAAACCCTACTGAAAATGGGAAATATGATTAATGATATTAATTAAAGATAATTATGCCATGGTTAGGGTTGTTGACCATTTGACTTTGGTTGACTTGTTGACCTATGTTGACATATTGACCATCATCATTTCACATGAAAGATGCTCTTTGATTCTTGCAAAATTCATTTAATGCGAAATGATAATGGTCATTCCAAATGAACCATCATAATTTTCTTTAATTATTATTATTTTTCATAATTCACTTATATGAGAGTATGGTTGATAATTATCCTCATTCTCTCTTGCTCTTTCTCTCTCATAGGTTAAGCTCATCCTCTTCCTCTCTCTCAAAGCTCTCATCTCTCATGTGTTGAGAACCATTAGCTATTGAGATAAAACCACCAAAACTCCTCTTTACTCATTCTAGGGTTCTAGGTTTAGCAAGCCAAGCACTTTAGTTACCTCTAGGTTGAGGTAGGAGCTCAAGGTAGAGGCCTTCGGGTGGATCTTTCTTCGACAAAGAGAAGGCGACGAGGAGGTGCTGTTCAAACCACTCCAAGGAGTAAGAAGAGAAGGAGTTCAAGACCTAGGTATAACCTTCTAACCGAGTAGCTAAATCTTTTAGCTTGTTTGTTAGTTTTTGTTTAGCAAAGATCCTCCATTTCTAGTCCATGTTATCTTGTGTTAAAAAACCGTTTTTTACCTATTCCGCCTCCCCGTAAGCACCGGGGTGGGTAACGTGGACTTACAGAGTCCATATATGGAGAAGATTATAGAAATGTTCAAACAGGTTAACATCAATATCCCTCTCCTAGATGCTATTCAACAAGTCCCCGCTCATGCCAAAATTCTAAAAGACTTGTGCACTAGGAAGAGGAAGACTGATGTGCCGAAAAAGGTTTTCATGACTAATAATGTTAGCACTGTTTTTACCCCACAGTTACCAAAGAAACGTAAGGACCCAGGATGTCCTACGATATCGATTTCTATTGGGGGTAAAAACATTAACCATGCTTTACTTGACCTTGGCGCAAGTGTTAACCTGCTTCCATACTCTGTCTATGAGCAGTTACGGATTGCATAGTTGAAACCAGCTACATTTCAGCGGTGTATGATGGGGATATTCTCGGACATGGTCGAGAATTTTCTGGAGATTTTCATGGACGATTTCTCGATATTCGGAGATTCTTTTGCTGACTGACTATCTCATCTTGACGCAGTTCTTACTCGTTGTAAGGAGAAGAACTTAACCTTGAATTAGGAAAAATGCCATTTCATGGTCCAAGAGGGAATTGCGCTTGGACATGTTATTTCACGAAAAGGCATTGAGGTTGATAAAGCTAAAATTGATGTCATTCAAAACCTTCATCATCCCAAATGCGTCAAGGATATACGATCTTTTCTTGGCCATGCAGGATTTTATCGGAGATTCATTAAGGATTTTAGCAAAATTGCTAGACCTTTAACTCTTCTCTTGGACAAGGACACAACTTTTCACTTTGACTCGGATTGTGAGGCAGCATTTGACTCACGCAAACACTCTCTCACTATAGCTCCCGTTCTATCATCTCCAGATTGGAACCACCCTTTTGAGCTTATGTGTGATACATCAGATTTTGCAGTTGGTCCAGTCTTAGGACAACACATTGAAAAGATGCCACACGTGATCTATTATGCAAGTAAGACCCTGAACGATGCTGAAATTAACTATACAACTACTGAGAAAGAACTTTTGGCAGTTGTATTTGCATTAGAAAAATTCAGGCCTTACTTGATTGGCTCACCTATTGTGGTGTACACTGACCACTCTGCCTTGAAACATCTTTTGGCGAAGAAGGATGCTAAAGGTAGGATAATACGTTGGATCCTTCTATTACAAGAATTTGATCTTGTTATTAAAGATAAGAAAGGATGTGAAAACATTGTAGCCGACCATCTGTCCCGCATCTCTTCTTCACCTGTGACCCTGCCGATCAATGATTCTTTTCCGGACGAACAACTCTTGAATGTATCCAATGAACCTTGGTTCAGGGATATTGTGAATTGTCTTGTTACGGGACTTATTCCCCGTGATGGTCAAAACAGGACAAACATCGATTTCTATCCCAAGTAAAACATTTTTACTGGGATGAACCATATCTGTTTAAGTATTGTCCTGACCAGATCATTCGCAGATGTGTTCCTAACGATGAATTCAAGAGTGTTCTAGCTTTTTGTCATGATCAGGCATGTGGGGGTCATTTCGGTCCTCGAACGACGACGGAGAAGGTTTTGCAATGCGGTTTTTATTGGCCAACTTTGTTCAAAGATGCATTTGATCATTGCAAAACCTGTGCACAGTGTCAACACACGGGTAGGATTTCCCGGAGAAATGAAATGCCACAGCAACCTATCTTAGTGGTTGAAATTTTCGACGTTTGGGGTATTGACTTTATGGGTCCTTTTCCCAACTCTTTTGGGAATTTGTACATATTGCTTGCGGTTGATTACATCTCGAAATGGGTGGAAGCTATTCCTTGTCGCACTAATGACAAAAAGGTTGTCATTAAATTCTTAAAAGAAAACATCTTTTCGCGATTTGGACACCCACGAGCTATCATTAGCGATAACGGGACGCATTTATGCAATCGTTCTTTCGAGACTTTGATGCGGAAATATGCAATCAACCACAAACTTTCCACACCCTATCATCCCCAAACGAGCGGGCAGGCTGAGGTTTCTAACAGACAAATCAAACAATTTTTGGAGAAAACGGTTTCTAAAAATCGAAAAGATTGGTCAACCAAATTGACGGATGCTCTTTGGGCGTTCCGAACTGCATATAAAACCGATCTAGGTATGTCTCCTTACAGACTAGTGTTTGGTAAGGCTTGTCACCTTCCGGTCGAGATTGAGCACAAAGCAATGTGGGCCATTAGAGAAATTAACTTTGACTTAAATCAAGCCTGCAACTTTCGGAAGCTGCAATTAAACGAGCTAAGAGAACTCCGCGATGAAGCTTATGATAATGCTGTAATTGTAAAGAATTGGACTAAGGTATTTCACGATAAAAACATTTCGAGAAAAACTTTTACACCTGGTCAACAAGTCTTTCTTTATGATTCACGACTCCATCTTCATGCGGGTAAGCTACGATCTCGGAGGAAAGGACCTTTTGTTGTGCGGTATGTGTACCCGCACGGGGCAGTTGAGGTTGAAAATGTTGAAAACGGTACAATTTTCAAAGTAAATGGACATAGATTAAAACCGTATTTTTCCATTGACCCCACGGAGGAGCTCCTGTTTTTATAGGAGCCACTTTATCTTGATTAAAATTCCTCCGTCTCACCTCCATATCATGTAAAATACTGTATCATGTTTAGAATGGAGGTGAGTGCAAAGAATAAGTTTGGGGGAGGATTTTCACGATCATATTTATTGCCCCCGTTAATAAATTTCCTCCCAAGCATACAGGTTTTTGTGATCCAACGGATGGCAACAGTGATGACACTGTTGAAAACAAGTTTGGGGGATATTTGTGCTTATTTACGCATCATTTGCATATCACTTTGCATAAGCACAAAAAATTTAAAAAAAAAATTCAAAAGATTAAAATATTTAATATTTAATTTGATAATAAAAGATTAGATAGCGAAAAATTACATCCAAAAGATTGGAAAAATTTAAGAAAACCAAGAAAATTAGAAGTTTTCTTAAACGAACTAGTAATAAATAGTTATGAGCCATTGTCCTAAAGGTTAGTAAGATGAAAGAAGTCACTAATCTGAGGATAAAAATAAGTCTGAAAATAGTTCCTATTCTGGAAGCCAAACATTTGAATGTTGATACCCTACTATACGCACTTACATACGTCTTGAAACTCGGGATAGTAAAGGATATCTTGAAATGCTCTTGTCTAAAAGCCAAAGTATGAAGGAAATAATAAATTGAATAAAATATAAAAATGGTGAAGAAAAAATGAACACTGATTTTGTTATCACCAAGGCAGCAATAAAAAAAATATAGCGAGGGTGATTCATCACCTAGTGCCTTAGACCAACTGGTCTGGGAGTCACTGCTAAGCCTTAGGTGGTGCAAGACGAGGAACATACTAATACACCTAATAAGCAAGCACATGAGTAATCGGTCGGTTAGTACCTTAAGAAGTATTAACGGTCGCATGAAAAATCTGTGAGCAATCCTATCTAAATATTGATCAAAAAGTACTGAGGTAGATGGACAAGAGTATGATAGCTTGAATTGAATTATCCGAGTGTAGGGATGTCTTTTGCACACACATAGGGGTAAATGATCGATGTTTGGAAGAAAGATAGGAATGAAGAATAAAGACGATGTTTTATTAAGGAATGATGTGATTTCTAATATCTTTTCATGACTATTGAGATATGGCTCATGGCAACCGACAAGCTAGTGTAGTTGGAAACTCTAATTTTCAAAGTCTTTCTTTTATAATTCTTATCTTTATATGTAACTTTCACGGTCTTCCTTTTATTAAGAGATTTTGTGGGTGCAATCCGCTGAAAACCCTCGGAAGACAACACTCCTCCTACTAGGGACACCTAGAGGTTTAAAGGCTTGTTGCACGTGCTCAGTGCAATCGTGTTGCCTATGAAAGTGTGCTAGTTAGTTTTTCTTTTTCTTATATTTTCTCCTTCTCTTTATAATAAAACAAGTTTGCTCGAGACGACCAAAATTAATTTTGAGGGAATTTGATCAGTTGAAAATATTGCATTTTTAACACATCAATTTCCATACTCTTTGCAATCATCTAAAGGTGTTTGGTATAAATATAGCACATATTAGCAATTCGTCTGCAAAATACCAAATAACATGTGTTATACATTATAACCAGCATTTTGAGGGAAATTGAGTGTTTATTATTGCACGTATGATCTTTTGTGAATCAACACTTGTCTCGAGATTATGTGCAGGAAATTCTCCAGGTAAAAGAGACGGAATCATAAAAGTGCTGATAAAATACGCCAAGTCCAAGACTTGAAATCTGGCAGTAAACAAGAAAGTATAAAAATATTCCAGATATCAGAAAAGTGCCATAAAGCCAATATAAAAATTACCATGGAGAAATAATGCAGCAATCACCTTAAACGGCCGCGGATCCGCGGCCGCGTTGACTCGTCGGCAGTCCACTTCTAGGCGGAAATACATCGTAAGTCACAGGCGAGGAACTATTCTCCTTCATGTTCCAGAAGTCTTCTTCTCAATGGTCAAACTTCTTCAAGACACTTCAGTCTCCAGAGATCTCCAGAAGCTTCCTTTCTAACAGCCAAGCTTCTTGTGCAAGCCTAATACCTACCAAGCTTCTCAAGCAAGCTAGCTAACTAGCTTAATCTAGAAGCTTCTCCTCAACTACCAAGCTTAGAAAGGAAGCTAAACCCAGCTTAGCTTCTAAAGGAAGCTAGATTAAGCTTCTAGGGGAAGCTAAAGGGAAACACTATATAAAGGGACCCAAGGCTTCATTACAAAGGTTGTTGGTTGTTCTACAATTCCACACACAAGTTGAGTGACACAACTTGTGAATCCAAAACCCTAGCCCAAATACAATTCAAAATCCAAATTAAGATTCATCGAGTACCAAATGGAGCAAGAATCCAACGAGCCTTTTGAAGCAACGCCGATCTTCATCCGAGCAAGAGATCCACGACGATCCACGACTCAAGAAGACGATGCGAAGCTAGTTCGATGATCGAGTTCTCTCCTCAAAATCTTGTAATTTTTGAGTGAATTGTAACGAAACGTCGATTAAATAAAAGGTGAAAATTCTTGATCTTGCTTTTCTTTACATTTAAGCATTATGAAAAGTTATCAATTCTTGATTGTTTTCTTTTTCATGATGTTTGAGTGAAAACTCCGCTTGTGGAGGAATCAAGAAAATAGATAGACGATAATTAAATTCTTGAACGATTCTTAAGTCTTATGAGTTTTGTAAACTTTAGGAAATTGAATCAACGACGACCTAGTTTTGAGCGAGATGTTTTCTTGAATATTTTCGCTCCAAATTAGAGATCAACGATCGATGATTGAATTTCCTAGAGGCTAGAATTTGAATGCTAATCCACGAAAGGATAAGGGATGATGATGAAGAAACCCTAGTTTCTTCGATAGATCCCTAAAGCTCGTTGATTGTCATCGATCTAGTAACAAATCTTCAATAGATAAGAATTTGTAATCATAAGTATTCATCATCACTATCGATTAGATCGATTCCTACAAGCCTCTTTACAAATCTTGATAATTCATTCGATTTGGACAATTCTTGATTCTTGATCTTTATTTTCTTGATGATTCTTGAAACTAAATTTCACAATTATTGAATCATTTTCTTTTATCTTTTAATTTTTGACTCAACTAAAACAATAGCGAGCAAATCACACTTTCTCAGTGGACGATCCGTTCTCATTGACGAAACTACAATAGACATCGTCAATTGATTACAGTATAAATTTCTTTGGTTGTGAAACATTCTAAACACGACATCGAAACTGATCAATCAGAACATATGGTCAAAGTGCGAACAGCGGATAAACGAAGCTCCTACTGTGGGCATGTTCGTTGGAACCCTCGATCCTCAGGCGACCATATCCCAGTTCATGATGTTTTTCAAGCCGACTACCTTCCAAGCCTTGATTGACAAGCTGGCCTAAATGGACCAGATGGGCCATAGACCGTCTTCCTCGAAAATGGAGCCTCTAAATGAAAAGGGGAAAGGGAAAGCGACCTTCGTCGCTAATGCTCAGCAGCAGCCCAGTGGTCCAAAATCAGCTGATCACGAAAACGATAAACAACGATTCTTCAACGAGAAGCTAAAACGCCCATATTCGTTTCCCCGGGATAAAACGAGAAGACTGTTAGAGCTGGCGATGCGCAACAGGCTTATCACCCTGCCGGATCCGAAGCGCCCACTGTAGCCTGGTGATGTCAACAGTCCTAACTATTTCCCCTACCATCGAATAACGGGCCATCCAATCGAAGATTGCTTTGGCTTCAAAAACCGGATTGAGGACCAATACCAGCAAGGCAAATTCGCGTTGTCTGAAAACCGAAGGGTAAATCCGCCACAACCACACGCTTCGAAAAAGATGGACACGCTGGGGGCATCATGCTCATTTATAGAGGAAGCTCCATGGGAAGTTGTTCTTTCAACAAAAACTAAAAGAATGCTGAAGGATCTCCTAGCTTGTCCGGCGATTAGGTGGAAGAGCCCGCTGGAGCCCGAGATTATCGAGGGGATGCTGAAGCCGTGCCCAACGCTGAAAGTTGGTGAAGGTGGACAAAACATTCAGGCCAAGCCTCCAAAGTCTTTAAAGAAAAAGAAGAAGGCCAAAAAGCTTGTCCAACCCGACGATAGCCATACAGGTCTGCAGAAATACATCGATGCACTGGATGAATATAACCAGAGGGCACGGACCCCAATCACATTGGACGAATTCTTTAAGCATGTTCTTGAAAATGAAGACGATGACGGTGATGAAGGAGACAATTCTTCAGAAGAGCCCAAAGATTATATGGCAAGCTGCCACGTGATCTCTCACTCGTCAATAGACGGTAAAGAGGATCCTGATACAGAGAAACTTGGGGCAGATCCAGAACTGGAACCAAAATCCCTGGAGCCATTAGACGACTTGATTGACAGGCTGCTGAGCGAAGCTTTTCAGAAAAGCAAAGCTGACAGAGAGCGTGAAACGACCATATACTAGAGGGCCAAGCGTCGGCGTCAAGTTGCCGTAAAGTACCCCAACCAGATCGAAGCGCGCCTACAGCAGACAAAAGCAGGCTTAAGACAAGGAAACAATTCGCCAAAGCCCTGTTAATGGGAATGAAGCTGCCGCCTTTTAAAGGAACTACTCCTGGCAGCATACACCTTGATGAAGCAGATGCACATCCAAATTACTACTTATACCATTGGAGGATCACGCACCCTACCAAAGAGTGCAACACCTTTAAAAACTGGTGGTAGGGATATGTTACCCACCGACAACACGTCAGGCGATTGAAGCGTAAGGCTCGTCGGGAATAGAGAAGCACGACAGATGAGCATAAAGGAACTACCGGTAACTGTCATATGGTTGATTCTGGGGGATCGCAAGTTCTCACCTTCGGGAGCGATTCTGATGAAGAAATAGCCCTTGTCCCTCTCTTCAAAGAATCCACCTCAGGAAAAGAGGAAGAGGTGAAGAACTGTGAGAATATTCAGCCGCGCAACCGTACGTTGCCCGAAAAGAATCTCGGACCTGCAAACAGGGGATCAGATAGAAAAGATAAGGGGAAGGAAAAAGTCCCTGAGGGTATCGCCCTCGACGATCGCGTCGTCGAAGAGCTGGTAGCCAAGGACCCACTAAAGAAAAACAAGGTGGATTACAACGATCTGGCACACCTGAGGAAGATACCCTCGCAGCTAAGAATTCTCGATGCCCTTCTATTATCTAAGGAGGCGAGAGATTCTCTGATCAAGGCACTACAAGAGCCCGAACAGTTTCAAGCTTTCCATGCCGAATAAAAGATGAAGGACAAGCTGGAAGAAGTGCACACTGCTGATGTCACTTTCGGCGATGAAGACCTCCTTCTCGGGATGTGCGAGCACAACCGTCCTCTGTATGTCACCGGATACTGCCATGACATCAAGATAGGGAGGATCTTAGTTGATAACGGGTCCTCTGTCAACCTCCTAAATGTGAAGGTGTTAAAAGAAATCTGCATGAGCATCCAGCACCTCGCTCGGGATAGAATCACCATCTCCGAGTTTGACTCCCAGTCATTATGGACGCTCGGCTCTATGATACTGACGTTATGCTTTGGGCTGCTCGTCACTGACATCAAGTTTCATGTCATTGGCACCAAGACTTGCTACAACGCTTTGCTCGGCAGGCCTTGGTTACACGAATACAACATCATCCCTTCTACACAATATCAGTGTATGAAGTACTTCAAAGATGGTCTCGAGTTTACCGTGACAGGGGAGGTGAACCCATTCTCCGTGAATGAAGTCCGAAAGTACGAAGATGCAAAGTATTTCTCACTAGACTTTGAAGACACAGAAAGATGCCATAAGCCAGAGAATAAGCAAAAAGCTATCACCACTATTTCGGTCTTTGGGAGTCATAACGAGGAGGAGGAAGAGATAGTCTATTCAGGGCCGCTCCAATACAACAAGGCCGGACCGTCTACCCCTATGTTGATCTTCGGCAACGACTCTGAAGATGAGGTCAATGCAGTATTTTCTGTTCGGCCATCAATACGAGCCTTCACTGGCGATGAATGGAGTTTTCAAATCGCCATGGTTCCACAAAAGCATTACAAAGAGCTCGACGTACTTGATACCTATAGTGTGCAAGAACTGCAGACGTTCTACGTCCCTCCCAGGCGAAAAGATGAAAATGCGATCCTCTTTTATCGATCCGTGGAAACCAAAGTGAAGAAAGAAATCTGGCATGGTGCTGATCCTGCGCTCGACAGACTCCAACCTATCCGTCTGTCCAGATACTACACAGATGGATTGAAAAGGTTACTAAGATGCCAAGGCGTGTCTTTCAAACAGACTGATCGACAAGCTCAGTTCTACAACAGGATCTGGAACGTCCCCGGAACTCAGTGAAAATTGCCCAACGGGAGAATGGAAACGATCGGGCTTGGATATGTTCGATCCAAGAAGAGGGAGCGATTCCATGGCTGCTGCGTTATACATGACTTCGATGAAGAAGGAGATGCTCTATTAGAAGACACTGCAATTGAACCAAAACAAGATCTAAATCCGTCGTTTGAAGAACAGATGGACAAGCTAATAAGGGAAGCGGGTCAAAAGGCCCGGGATGACAACAACCATGAAATGGCCATTTATGAGAAAGCTAAGACGCAGCGTCTCCTTCAGCAGGCTACGGAGAATGACAATGCCCTTCGTCGCCTGCCCGTCATACAGAAGACCCGACGCGGAGGCAAAAACAAACTAAAGAACGGAAAAAATGTTCGATAGTGGCAAAGCTGGTCCAAGAAGCCACGCGATCGAGAATTGAGCAGCCAGGATCCGTCTCTTATAAAGAAGATGATGCGAGCATATTCTTTTTCCCAAGACAAGACAAGAAAGATATTCGATCTTATTATGAAACATCAAATGATTACGCTCCCGGAGTCCAAGCACCCCGAACAAGCAAACGAGGTCTGTCAGCCGGATTATTGTTCCTAACACCGAGCAATGGGTCATCCTCTTGAAGACTGCTTCACTTTCAAAAACTGGGTCGAAGACCAATATCAGCTTGGCAGGTTTGCTCTATCCAACAGTTGGAGGGTATCCCCACCGCAAAAGCATATGCCAAAGGCAACGTATATGGCGAGGGTAAAACCAGATCAACGTCGGTCCTGGAAACGATCTCGCACCTGCCATGCAATAACGCTATCAGAAGAAGGAGAGCCCGAGAACATGGATGACCTGTCCTGGTGCTTCGAAAACGAGGATGAAGAGGAATTGATCTCAGAATTTCCACCGGTGCCAAAAGAATTGGAGGATGGAATACACACCATGGAGGATGACCTAAGGAAAATAGACTTGGGGAAAGCAAACGACCCGAGACCTACGTTCGTCAGTGAGCTGCTTTCTAAAGAACACATAGCTACGCTAAGAGACGTGCTCATGCAGTATAAAGACTGCTTCGCATGGAACTACTCCGAGATGCCAGGGCTAGATCCGGAAATAGCTGTGCATAAATTGGTGATATCCCCGGACATCAAGCCAGTCAAACAAGCACCGAGGAGAATGCAGCTCGAACTTGAAATGAGCATCAACGCCGAAGTCAAGAAGCTAATCGACTCCGGTTTTATCCAAGAAGTTCAGTATCCTGACTGGATCGCCAACATAATCCCAGTGATGAAGAAAAATGGGACGGTGCACATCTGCGTAGACTTTCGGGACCTCAACAAAGCTTGCTCGAAGAATGATTTTCCCGTACCGGTTACCGAGCTGATGATAGACAACACGTCCACTCATGAAGTCTTCTCCTTCATGGACGGATCATCAGGGTACAATCAAATAAAGATACACCCCGAAGACCAGAAGCATACCGCTTTCCAGACTCCCCTGGGAATATTCTGCTATAAAGTGATGCCTTTTGGCTTCAAGAACACCGGCGCTACCTATCAGAGGGCCATGGCAAAGATTTTCGATGACCTCATACAAAAAATCGTCAAATGCTATATCGATGACCTCGTGGTGAAAAGAAAGTCATACGAGGAGCATTGGGAGCATCTGAAGATCGTGTTTCAGCGCCTTCGAAAATACAACCTGAAGATGGATCCTCTGAAATGCGCATTCGGAGTTTCGTCGGGCAAATTCCTAGGATTCATCATACGACACCGGGGCATCGAGATAGACCCATCAAAGATCAAGGCGATCATGGAAATGCCTTCGCCAAGAACTCTCAAGCAACTGCGGTCTCTACAGGGAAAGCTCGCTTATATCCGGCGGTTCATAGCCAATCTCTCCAGCAAATGCCGTCCTTACAGTCACTTAATGAAGAAGGGGACCCCGTTCGTCTGGGATCGCAAATGCCAAAGCGCACTGGATGAAATCAAGCAATACCTGCAAAATCCGCCGGTACTGACCGCCCCGGTCAAGGGAAAGCCCCTCATCTTGTACACAATCTCCCTTGAAGGTTCTTTAGGGGCGCTATGGGCAAAGGAAAATGACTAAGGGAAAGAGAGAGCCCTCTACTATTTGAGTCGAGTTCTCCTGGGGGCAGAAAACAACTACTCCCCTATCGAAAAACACGGCCTGGCGTTAATCTTCGTGATAACGAAGCTTAGACACTATGCTTTGGCGCATGAGGTCCATCTTATATCAAAAGTGGATCCTCTCAAATATTTGATGTCGAGAGCCATACTAATCGGACGACTCGCTAAATATGCCTTACTCTTAATGGAATTCTCAATAACATACCGACCTCTCAAGGTAGTGAAAAGCCAACCCATCGCCAACTTCTTCGCTGAGCATCCGATACCAGCCAATTCATCCCTAAATTGTGAATTTCCGGACGAGCACGCGTTTGACACGATCGATAGGGAGAGAGGAGGGAGTGATACCCGATGGGAACTCTACTTCGATGGGGCATCTTCCATGAAGAAGAGAAAGCACAACACCCCTATAATTAAATCTGGAATAGTTCTTATCTTCATGACTCCGCAAGGAGGGATAATGCGCTTTGCCTTTTCCTTAACAGAGCCGATGAAAAATAATGAAGCGGAATATGAAGCCTTGATAGCAGGTCTTAAGATCACTGTTGACATGGAAGTCGAAAACCTCCTCATATACGGAGACTCCCAGCTGGTCGTTAGTCAAGTAAACGACGACTATCAAACGTGCAAATCAAAGTTGGTAAAGTACGGCGAGAGAGTGCAAAAATTGCTGACTCAAATCCCTTCCTACATCCTAGAAAGTATACCGCGTACGGAAAATAGCAAGGTGGATGCATTAGCCAAACTCGTCAAAGAACTGGCTGACGAAAACCTTGATGACGTGAGGATCGTTGTACAAAGCCGTCGGGTTCTTGCACCGGCAGAAATATCTCCAGAGACGTCCGAAGAAAAGGGAACGACCAAGCAAACGACCCTACAAATAAAAGACCAGGAAAAGGCTAAGGATTGGAGAGAATTCTTTATAGACTGCTTCAAATCCCGTCGAACACCTGAAGATGCGTCCTCAAGACATCGGCTCATTAAACTAGCTCTGTCTTTCGCCTTTATCAATGACACGCTGTATAAGAGATCGTTCGTCTCTCTATGGCTGAGATACCTTGGGCTGGAAGAAGCAAGGAGAGTCGTCCAAGAAACTCACGACGGACTCTGCGGTTCTCATCAAACCAAGCCAAAGATGAAGCCGAAGATCAAAAGGATGGGCTACTATTGGCCCACGATGATTCAGGATTGCCTCGAATACGCGAAACAATGCCACTTATGCCAAATTCACGTGGACTTCATCCACTAGCATCCAAATCCGCTACACCCAACAGTGGCTAGTTGGCCGTTCAAGATGTGGGGAACCGACATAATTGGGCCTATAGAACCGGCATCGTCCAAAGTACATCGGTTTATACTGGCGACAACTGATTACTTCTCCAAGTGGGCAGAAGAAGTACCGCTAAGAGAAGTGAAGACGGAGAATATTCTCCATTTCTTCAAGACACACGTCATCTATTGGTATGGCACTCCGCGAAAAGATTATCTCCAAAAACGGGCTAGCTTACGGAAGTCACAAAATCAGCCGCTTCGCATAGCGGCATAATATAGACTGGAGATACTCTTCGGTCTATAATCCCCGAGCTAACGGTCTAGATGAGGCTTTCAACAAGACCTTAACAAAGATCATGAAGAAGACGGTGTCCAAAAATAAGAAGGACTGGCACGAGAGACTGCATGAAGCTCTCTGGGCGTATCGGACCACGTTCAAAACGGCCACAAACACAACGCCGTATGCATCGGTATTCGGCGCTGAAGCAGTACTCCCCTTAGAGATAGAGTTACCCTCTCTATGGGTGGCAGTTCATTACGAGCTAACAGACGAAGAGAATGCTCATCTTCGGCTCGAGGAGCTCGACGCCCTCGATGAAACTCGGCTAATGACGCAGCAAAACTTGGAGGCTTACAAAGCGAAGATGACGCGCTCATATGAGAGATTGACTAGGCCAAGGACATTTCGCCAAGGCGAACTCGTGCTAGTGGTCAAGAGACCTATGATCCCCAATTGTGCCGAACGTGGGAAGTTTGAGCCGAATTATGAGGGCCCGTACATTATAGACAAGGTCTACCAAGGTGGGGCTTACTTGCTCATGAATATGCATGGCGAAAGACCCTTCAGGCCAATAAACGGTCGGTTCTTGAAAAAATACTACGCCTAACCGAAACGTCTTTAAACTACTACAAACCCCTGGCATACCCAGGCTGACGTGGTAAAAAAATGGTACGTCCACAATCAAAATGGGCACAGATGAAAACCCGAAAGGGCTCCGTGAGTAAAAACAGCAAGGCTACCAGTGATGTTTGTGAAAACCCGAAAGGGCGCAGACTCGTGTAAAAAAACGGTACGTCCATAAGCAAAATGGGCACGGATGAAAACCCGAAAGGGCTCTGTGAGTAAAAACAGCAGGGCTACCGGCGAGTTTGTGAAAACCCGAAAGGGCGCAATCTCGTTAAAAGACACTTGCAAGGTCCTCTCGACCTTGTAAGGAGAAAACTACCTGCGTGAGATCTTTACGACTCACAAAGGAGCGACACACTTAGGGATCCCCACGATTCCTAAAGAGAAATTACACTTACGAGATCCTCACGACTTGTAAGGAGAACCCTCTTATTAGACCCTCACGGCTCATAAGATTCAAAAGCCTTATGCTACAGGGATCTGAACCTGTTCTTAAGCCATCACCTTTCCCAGATTGTCCTCAAGTGGTTCAATACTGACCCTTGTATACAATCCACGGGAACAAATAATCATTTCCTTGCCGAGTACCACCAACGACGAGGAATGCCCTCATTTGATGAAGAAACACTTGTAGGTCCTCTCGATTTACAAGGAGAAAACACTCTTGCAAGATCCTTACGACTTACAAGAGAACATATACTTAGGAATCCTTACGATTCCTAAGGAGAAAATACATCTACGAGATCCTCACGACTCGTAGGGAGAAACACCTTTATGAGACCCTTACGGCTCATAAAGTCAAAAGCCTTAGTCAACAAGATCCTAACCCTATTTGCTAAACCACTTTCGTTCAAATCGACATAGGTAAATGATGATTCGCTCCTGGTAGTGTCCCAGTGATAGCGATGCTGATGCCTAAATCAGTAATAAATTCTAAGTCCTTTCACGATAAATGATGATTCGCTCCTGGCAATATTCCAGTCGCAGCGATGCTGATGCTAAGATCGGTATCAGATCCCAAGTTCCATACTCGCGGCTAAAAGTCAGCGAGCCAAAAATGCATTGGAAATAGCCGAAATGATGGGGCAACTTGCGAAAAAAATCAGCAAGCAAAATATATGCATACAAAAATAGCCGAAATGATTGAGCAACTCACAATAAAAAGCAGCGAGTAAAAAGAAAAAAAACAGCCGAAATGATTGGGCACCACGAAAAATAGCCAAAATGATTGGGCAATCGCGACTTTTGCGATACAAAAAGCTAAAATGATAGAGCATCACGGAAAGAAAACCAAAAAATCAAAATATAAAATACATATAAAATGAAACTTTTGCCCTGCAGGTAAGTCCATACTGACCCCTGTATACAATCCATGGGCATAAACGAAAAGGGAACCACATGTCCCAACAAACTCTATCAAAGGAAGAGTCAGGTCTCAGCGGAAATATTTGCATCCCAGAAGACCAGCAATGGCGTTCCTCCTCATGCCAGTAAGACACGGACGCGACACTACCAATCGGAGCCACGGCAAAGCCTCCAGTTCTAAGACTCTGCGGTTCACAGACAACCTAGAGTGAACCCCGACACCGTAGAAAACGGAGAAAATCGATCCCGAAATCGTAGAAAACGGAGAAAGTCGACCCTGACACCGTAGAAAACGGAGAAATTCGATCCCGACACCATAGAAAACGGAGAAAGTCGACCCAGACACCGTAGAAAACGGAGAAAGTCGATCCTTACATCGTAGAAAACGGAGAAAGTCGATCCCGAAACCGTAGAAAATGGAAAAAGTCGACCCCGACACCGTAGAAAACGGAGAAAGACAACCCCGACACCGTAGAAAACGGAGAAAGTCGATCCCGACACCGTAGAAAAAAGTCGACCCCGATACCGTAGAAAACGGAGAAAGTCGACCCCGACACTGTAGAAAACGGAGAAAGTCAACCCTGCCTCCGTAGAAAATGGAGAAAGTCGATCCCGACACCGTAGAAAACGAAGAAAGTCAACCCTCGACCTCCCCGTCGAAGCAACGTTTCGACTCGGGAACAAGTCAACTCATCAACCACTTATGAGTCCTCTCAACTTGTAAGGGAGAAAATTCTCTTATGAGATCCTTAGGACTCTCAAGAGAAAGCACGCTTAGGAATCCACACGATTCCTAAGGAGAAAATACACCTACGAGATCTTCTCAACTCATAGGGAGAAAAATCTTTATGAGACCCTCACGGCTCATAAAGTTGAAAAAACTTAGGCGGCAGATCTGAACCTGTTCCCTAAGACATCACTACTCTACAAAGAGTTCAAGATGAACTGTTATCTATCGTCTACAAGTTACACTTGCTGAAATCACATGCCAACAACACAGCAGAGAAAAGAAAGCAATAGTCGGAGATAAAAAAATGTGTCCTTTATTCATGAATTCAATTGAATACGAAATACATCATATAAAATAAAAAATGAAATGAATACAAGTGATTCATAAATTACAATCGATACAAAGATGACTATTGAGAAGGAGGCAATTTTAGCAAATCAGCAAGTCGCTCGCGCACTCCTCTCAGCTCCTTTTCATGAGCAGCCGCCGCAGCCTGCTCCGCTTCGACTCGGGCCCGTTGCTGCAAACAGGATGAAACCTTCTCATCGATTTTCCGCTGGGTAGCTTCGCAACTCTGCGTAACCCGCTCAATGAAGTCGAGCTTCTGCCTCAGTGCCAGCCCATCCGAAATGCATCGCTGCAGATTATCAAAGACGGTTTTCAGTTGCGCAGCATATTATCAAAGACGGTTCTCAGTTGCGCAACATTTGCTTTGACCTCGACATGCATCTGGGCAGATTTGCTTGAAGCCTCCTCGCGTTTCTTCTGCCTCAAGGCCGCCTCTTGTTCAAAATGGTGAAGGAAAGAAACGTTCTGCTCAACCCATGCAGCCCGCTGGGAATTTAAAGTCAACACTTCCGGAGCGGGACGCCCGAGCTCAATCTCATTAAAGCAGGCTTCGAGCTGTCTGCAATAATTAACCCAAGACTCGACGAACCTCTCGCTATGGAAGTGCACAAGCGTCGCAAGCATAGGATTAACCTCAGCAGCAAAATCTGCAGCGAATGCAGGGGCCTCCGCGTCAAGCTCCTCGATGGATTCATTCAGCATACGTAGGCTGGTTGCAGCGCCCTTGGAAGATGGACGTCTAGAAAGGGCCCTGCTGGCATCAGGATGCGAGACTCGAAGGAAGCTGGAGCTCGTGCGATTGCTGCAAGATAAGTTATAGTCAAAGGTAGGCTCAAAAGATAAAGAAAATGCACGAGCAATGAAGTCTACTATACCGGCTGCGACAGGTGGCAAAGTTGGGAGTACCGGTGGCGTGCCTATTCTCTCGTCCCCTCCTTCAATTTGTAACGCTGTATTCGATTCAAAGAAGAATTAAAAACGACATGGTCTCCTGTAAAAGGAAGGAAAGGATGTCGGTTAAAAACTATACTTACCGACACCAGCAGGCAGATTGACTTCCGACTGGAAGAAGAAATGCGGGTTCAACACCTGATACAGATGATCAAAGAGAACTCTTGCAAGGTTGCGAAGATGCATGGTCAGTACAAGGAAGATGGTATCCACAATTTAAATTAGATAAATCGCAAACCCATACCTTCCAGCATTTGAGAGGACATAAGAGAAGGCGAAGGGACGACGACCGTCAGAGCAGCAACTGGTGACGCTTCTTCGGGTGGCACAACCTCAGCGCTCACCACACCTACATTCGAAACAAACAAAATGTCATCAGAAGGGACTGAAAGGGGCTGCGAAACAAAAAGTAAACAGTGACCTGAGACCTACCTGATGGGTCATCAGCCAAAACTGCGACGGAAGCATCACCGGATGGTGCGGCTTCTTCGCTCTCATTCAGTGGAATGGTTTCGGCGCTAGTGGCTTCATCCCCTGACTCTACGAGGGCCGTCATGACAATCTCAATGCCCGCCGATGGCAGGGAACCACAATGAGAAAAAGCGACAATTAGGGCAGTCCCAGACTCCTGAGAAAAAGTAGCCGCTTTGGGCTCGGTGGTTGCCGTCATCTCACCTGCCACCTCATCGCCAGGACTTGGCTCTGCAGGATATGATATATAAGAATTTGAAGATCAAATTCTAATAAAAGACCCAGTATTACGTTACCTTGGGGGCGGATTTTCGGTTTCTTCTCGAGCCGCGCGCGCAACCTGTCTATGAGCGGTAGACAGGGCAACTGGAGCATCCTCAGAAGAAATGGTGACAGAGGGAGTAGTACTTGAGCCTGGACCCACAGCCAAGCTGGCATCACGTTCCCTCACTGCACGCTTCCTTCCCTTCCTTTCAGTCTGAGCGGTGAGAAGCGATCTTCGCAAGACCTCCGTCAAAAGGACGTCATCGTCCGATCCAAGTTCTGCCTCTGGAGCTGCTACGACATCCGTCATCGGCTGTTTAAGTGAAGCCTCTTGCAATACTGACGAGGGAGCTGGGGCCACGATAGCCGGCTCTGGAAGCGTCGCCGAATCACCGCTCAGGATCGGCACCGCGCTCGGGATAACCCGCGTCAAAGTAGTCCCTGCAATAAAATGAAAAAGAGGGTCAGACTACAAATAAAGAAAAAGGGAATGAAGGCATAATAAGCTGAATTATACCAAAGCCTAAAGAAGCACGGAGCCTATCTTCCTCTTCAAATGTTTTGAGGGAAGCAGCGAGAGCTACTTCGGCAGAGATACCTGTTGAAGAAAAGAGCGTTAGTCAACACATAATAAAAAAAAAGATAACAGCGGAAAGATGCGACTGAAGTCTACCTGACCGTGCGATAGTAATCAGCGCTGCTTCATTACGAGCTAGTTGCTCGGAAGCCACAAGGGCAGCTTGAAGATCGGTATCATCCGTAGGCTCGATAAATAGACCTTCATTGGTCCCGTACTCACTCAAGCCCTCACTATAGGGAGCATGGGGTTCCTGACCGAGTACGACGTCGATAGAAAACATCGACTTCTTCTTTTTCTGTGAGCGAGTACCGGCAACCGATAACACGAGCTTGAACTTGGCGGGCAACTTTGGGCGACGAGTCCCGATCTCCGTACCCACGCCAGAATCAGGAGACGCTGCAGCCACCACTTCTACAGGCGCACGAGGAAGACCCTTATCAGGAAAAGCGCGCGGAACCACAGCTGCAGCAGCTTCTCTTAGGGGAGGACGAACGATGGTCCGTCGCTTCAAGGGAACGGTTGGGTTACCCGTTGGGACAACACCCTTGCGATCACGCAATAATCGTTTTTCTTCCCTGATAACAGCGCCCATCGCGTGCTGGTACCTCGCCACGCACACATTCAAAGCTTTCGGAACGCAGCTTGTCTCGCTGATAAAGAAGTTAGACCCGGTATTTAGCCGCATGAAATGATGCAACGCACTACGGATACCTTCCTCTGTAGCAGTAGGCTCAGCTAAAAAGGCTTTAAGCGGGACACCCTGATTGTAGCTTGATTGTTGAGCAAAACGGTGCGGGTTGTATCTCATGAACAGCGCCGCATCGTTCTGCCTAAACACTGAAAAGCCCTGCCTGATTGAATATAAGTGAAGAATCTCCTGAGCTTTCAAGGTAGAAATCCCATCCTTGAAGGTGTCCAGCAGCGGCTGCACCGTCTTAGCAGATTCCTTGCCGATAGTCATGGCCTTATCGACGAAGGTCATGCCATCCCCGACCGTACGCGGGTGAAGAATCAGACCCAGAGCCTCTCGCTGAGTCGGTTCTAAAACAGAAGCATCAACCAGCCGCTTAACCCGAGGAATGTTATAACTTTCATAGAAACGGGGCCTCTTGTAGATTCCGAAGGCGCCAAGCATATGCAGCTCGAGCCACGAAGTGAAATAATGCATCGGGAAGTTTACGGGCTGCACCCTTGGTTGAGTGGTGTCTGCCGCCAAGCTAAGGCCATGATACAAATGAGCCAGCCCAGCAATCCCAACGGCAACCTGTGTCCGTTCAACCATTCGGTGAGCCAGGTAGAAAACGGACGGCCTCATGTAGCGAGAGTGCATGGGGAGCGCAAAATAGCTTAACCATAAACCAAGGAACCCTAAAAAGAACACCTCTTCGTCGATGTCTTGAGCGGCGAGTTCTGCAAAAGGGGCGACCACGGCGTTTGGGATGAAGAAATTCTTTTGATCTGCTTCCGCTGTCGGCCGGCTATCCAAGCCAAAACCGAAAGGATCTTCGAGCTTGGCAAACTTCGCATCTTGTTTCGACAAGATTTCCGGGCGAAGAAAACGGGCGATGAAATCTGTAAAGCTGACCCCGTGACTTCCGGATTCGAGAAACAGGTTCTCGTAAATATTTATCACCATGATCAAGCTTGGGAATCGGTGCTGAATAGCATTCTCTGGGGTCAGACCCATCACTACTGATCGAGTGGAGAAAATATACTCGTCAGGGGGTAATATCTCCTCATAATGTTCCCCTCTAATAGGCAAGTCGGAGATCTCCGCGAACTCCTCTAAAAAGATTGAAACTTCCCGATCTAATAGAAGTAAGGTATGAGTCAGAACGTTCCATTGTTCCAAAAAAGCTTTAACCCACCATACAGGGGGTGTGGAATACTGGAAGAGAGAAGTATAAATCGCGGGATACAATCCGAGCTTCAGCAGCTGCGATTTCTTGTCCGATAAGATGTATCGAGCCCACTGCAGATATCCGGCTGAATGGTGGGGAGTCAAGCCTATCATGTATGGCTGTCCCTAAGGGCGCGACTCGTCTTGACATATACGTCGCTCCAAGATATCTAAAGCCATTGGAGGCTGTACGGGTATTGCAGCCATAGAGGGCTGAAGACAACCCTCCGAAGTCCAATTGACCTTCTCTATGGCATAGTTCACTGGGGATGAGTCGGCGTAGTGAATGGCGGAGATCACTTCCGAAGGTGCTGCACAAGAAAAGCTATGTTGGCCCCTGATAATTTGATTATACTACGTCCCCCATAGATGAAGAGACTTATGCTCCGGGTCGTGATCTTTGATCAGAGCGAAGACTTCCCGATCTACTGACGCGTCAGGGAATGCGCTCTCTGGATGAACAAATGGGAAAGAAGTGTCAAAAAACATAGTACCTGCGCGAAAAAGAACAAGAGTTGGCTGTCAAGTCTACAATTCAAATGCTGACACTTGGTACATAAAATTTGTACCACATTGCAATGCAGTGGAAATGGACCAAAGGGGACCCACACAATTAAGATGACGGCTCATCATTGATGAGACAGTCTCATCATTGATGGGACGATTAATTCATTAAAGAGAAATCCCTAGAAAGATTCTCATTCAATGAGAAACCCCTCAGGCCGAGGAGTAAAACTCTCTTGAGAGCAGTGCAATGCAAAAGAGTAGCATATGTCAACTCTAATGACGAAGGGAATAAAAATTCCCTAAATTTTTTTTTCTGAAGAGCTATACTCTGTGAAGACGATGGAATCATTCATCAAAAACCTAAAAAAGCAATGATTTACTGAGTTAAAAACTCCGAAATCTTTAAGATCTGCAAAATGAACTCTAAGAGTTCTTCATTAATGGGTTAAGAAACCCTAAAAAAGATCTCTTTAGATCTATGATCTAAGAAGAGCAAAGCTCTGTTGAGAAACCCTAAAAATCTATATGATTTGAGAAGTGCAAAGCTCTATTAATGGGTAAAACCCTAAAACATTTTTTAAGATCTATGATCTGAGAAGAGCAAAGCTCTGTTAATAAGTTTAATTCTTATCAAAGATTGGGCAGAGTTTTGACCCTTAAGAAGTTTCTTAAGGCAGAGAGCTTGGCTCTGAAGGAGAATTAATTCTCAAGAAAAACAAGAAGATGAACAAACAGTCATCTTAAGGGCCAAAGGCCCTATTTATAGGCGTTGGGAGCCGATCCAACTTCCAAGTTAATCCAATGGTTGAAAAGCTGCCACCGCTGCATTCACGTGTGAGCCACGTGAGCGCAACGGTGGGGGGCATTTATTTCCCCCAACTAGAGAGCAAAGCTCTATTTAAAATTTCAAAATTTAAAATTTGAAATGAGACAGCGTCTCATAAGAGCGTTAGCGCCAAGAGCGCCAGCTCTAGGAGTCAAAGACTATGAGGCAACGCTCACATGCAAAGCACAAGAGCGCTCGCGCCAAGAGCGCCAACGCTAATGACTCTGAGGCAGCGCCTCACGTGCAAAGCACGAGAGCGCCAGTGCTAAGTGCGCTAGCGCCAAAAGTCAAAGACTTTAAGACAGCACCTCACGTGCAAAGCACGATAGCGCTAGCGCTAGAACTAAACATCCTCCACCCTTGGATCAAAGATCCAACGAAGATGATTAAAAATCATCAAATTACCAGAAAAAAATTCTGTTGAGGAAATACTCCTCGAATCTTTCCAAACAGGAAAGATTGTGCTCTGTAAATCAGAGCACCGTTGGATCAAAGATCCAATGGTGGTTAAAAATCACCAAGATACAGACTAAGTCCTGTATGGGAAAATATTTTCCCAATCTTGTTAAAAACAAGAAGATTGTCTTCTGTAAAACAGAAGCCCTAGGATCAAAGATCCAATGGTGGGGAAACATCCCCAAATCAATCAGAGAAAGATTTCCTTAACTGATTCAACAAATCAGCCTCCCCTATATAAAGGACCCAAGACTTCAAGTCTTACAGAGAACAACCCCCTATAAGTTTGAAGTTCTCAGAGAAAAAAAAGAAGAGCAAGCTCTAAGAAGAAGAACCTTCTTCAAGGTAAATAAAAAAAAAGAGAGATCATAACATCTCTTCCATGTTTGAGAGTTTAACTCTCCCATCATAAGAACTTAGTTCTTTTTCTAGATCACAGATCTATAAGACAAAGTTTTTCACGAAAACAGAAGAGATCAAAGTATCTCTTCATAAAAAGAAGAACTTAGTTCTTAGATCCATGAGACAAAGTCTCTCTTTACAAAAAGAAGAACTTAGAACTTAGATCTGTGAGACAAAGTCTCTTATAAACGAGAGCTTAATTCTCAGAGCACAGAACTGATTAGAGCTGCCAAAGAAGCGCTTTAGCGCTCCAAGTCTGGCGCTTAGCGCCAAGCGCTCCACGTGCTCCTCACGTGTGCGCTGTTTTATAAGAAGCGCCTCAGCGCTCCAAGTCTGGCGCTCAGCACCAAGCGCTCCATGTGCTCCTTACGTGTGCGCTATTTCATAAGAAGCACCTTAGCGCTCCAAGTCTGGCAAACCGCCAAGCGCACTACATGCTCCTCACGTGTGCACTATTCTAAAAGAAGCGCCTTAGCGCTCTGGGTCTGGCGCTCAGCGCCAAGCGCACCACGTGTTCCTCACATGTGTGATGAGGGACACAAAGTGTTCTTTAAATAAAACCTAGCGCCATAAAAAGTGTTCAACATTCAGTAAAAAGCCAAATGAAAAAGGGGTGTCAGAACCCAAATTAATGCTCAGCATTATTGAACCAAAAGGGACTGAGCCCAAACAAATGTTCAACGTTTTATTCAAATCTGAGTGGACTGAGCCCAAGTTGGCCATAAGTCCTCAATTCAGATTAACTGAACCCATGTGCTCACAATTTCTTTAATTGGTCTTAGTCCCAAACCTTGACTACAAATCTCTCAACCAACATCGGTTCAAGGGTACATCTTTTACACCTCTGATATATGTCGTTTTAATTCTTCAACGCCTTCAGAGAGGTGGTGGGTCCCGACAACCAGAAACTTTACAGACTATGATATCTTTAAACCCCATAGACTATGATGTCTTTAAATTTTACAGACTATGATATCTTTAAACTCCATGGACTATGACGTCCTTAAACCCAGTGGACCGCAAAGTCCCTAAACTAAAACGAGTCCAAATACTCTTTCGTTGGATCTAAATGATCCCAAAATCCTGTTGAGTAGATATTAGTCTAAAATTAGACTAACGTATCCTCAATAAACGTTTAAGTTGATCTTAATCTCAATGAGATTAACGATCCTTAAACCCAAATCAAACCCAAATCTAAGAAAATACGGATTTGGACTAATCCACGACCTACAGGCGACAACATATATTAGTCTCCGTATACAATCCACGGGCAACCAAAAAAAAAACAAACACACACGACACGAAGTGACCATCTGGAGAAAGAGAAAGTGGTTACCGCGATGCGGTAGCGTAATTAACTGCAGGGGCTTGCGCCTGCAGGGAAGAGCGTCCCCATAATCAAAATCCCTCGTACACGAGGGGGATTCTGACGAAATCTGCTACAACGGCCGCATCAGTCTAAACCTCCGATACATGGTGCCATAAATCAACTTGGCATCTTCGGAGAGGTGGACAGATAAAACCAAATAGCATCTGCCCCCAAATTCAGGCAAGACGACCTATACGGTTTCGTCTCTGTTTTCGGCGGCGAACAGTGGGTTGCTTGTCCCTTTGTACACATGGAACTTGGGGATCGTATATCCTGGCGAGTATTTTATTTGGTCATACCAGCTTAGATACGGTCGTCCGGTTCTGACGATTTGGCCAGCAGATTCACTAGCTTGATGAGCTCGTATTTGTTGAGCAATGTAATCATCAAGGGAGGCCTTGGAGATCGTTTCCTCCTTGGCTGCCGATAAGGCTGGAGGAGGGTTTGATGTTTCCCCTTTATCATCGTCGACGATTATCGGCGGATCTTCGGCCGGGGATTCTGGTTGGATCATCATTCCAACCATATCTTGAAATAAGAGAGCCATCTGCTTTATTTTAGCAGCTTGCTTAGTAGCTTCCTTGTCCTTTCTTTCAAGCACCTTTCCCATGAACTCTGTATCGGTCTCCTGCTCCTGGCTCTGTTCGGCTGTTGTATCTGGACTTTCTTTCTGCCCGGTAAGTGCTGCCATTTTTGTCAGCATTTCCTGAAGCTTTTGTTGTTTCTCCTTAGCTTCTGTCAGCGACCGAGTTTGCGGTCGGTGACTTACAGAGGCACGGCTTTCCTCTTTTCCTGAAGCCATGTGGACCGTATGCACGATCATACCCCCAGACTTAGAGCGTTTAGGTCCATTGCCTTTGGAATTTGCCGCAGGCAGTGGGATTTTCTCCAGCCTCGTCATTTTGTGGGAGGTTGAAGTTGAAGGAGCCGTTGTAACAGATACCTGTGTAGAAGAAGTCCCTCGCTGTATGACGGAGGAGTGATCTTTTTCTTACCGAACCTTCAATTTCTTCGGTCGACGAGAGTGATTTTGCTCAATCACAGAGTCCTGGATTTTTTGCCAGACCCTATGAATTTTTGAGGAGAGCCGCTGATGGGGGGCTCCGGCTTTGCCTACACTATAACTATTGCAGGCGGGGGTGATTTCTTTAGCATCACTGTCGGAGAGTTATTACCTACCCTCCTAAGTGGATCAAAGTTGTTCCCGATTGGAACAACAACATCAACTTCCACCATTGGAGCTGGCGGAGTAAGTCCAGAGGGGGAGTTTCCCCCAGCTTTTCTCATCCGACGCCAATGACGACGTTGAGCGTGTCTTGCAGAAGGGAATGCCTCTGTTTTGGAAGTGGCTTCTTCATGTCCCCGGCTTTGCTGAGGGGCTGTTGTTGGTGTTGGCCTGTTGAAGACCGATGTCCTGATTGATGTTTGGGGAGGGCCAACCAATCTTTCAAAGACAGACTTTCTGATGGGGGAAGCGCTTTTGACGGCTTCGCCCGTAGCAGGAGTTGGGAGGGCTATCCGTTTTGGGGCTGCCCCTTCAGGTATCACGAGCTTCTTTGCGGTCCCGTTTGAGCTTCTACTTAGCCTGTTGAAGACTGAGACGTCAGATTTGGATGGCCCGTAGAGAGGGGCTATTGTGGTTGCCAGCCGATCGAAGACCGACCTTTTGGGAGCTTCTTCTTACGGCGCTGAGGCACCGAAACTCACCGGTAGGAGCATGGTCCCAAAGAACAATCCAGTGGTGGCTTGTGTGACTTACCCCGCCAGCATTGAAAAGATAGAGGCCGTGTTGGGCCCGTAGGTCACTCCTCCAGTTGGGGTGGAGCGAAAGTTTCTGTTGCATGCAGTGCATTGAGAAGCTATCGATTTTCTCCATAAAGGAGAAAGACACCAAGTTTTAGTACCTCGAATCCAAGGAAAATCATAGCGAACCGCGATTTTGTTCACGAAACATGACACACTAAGTGTGGAGTGGAAAGAGGAAAAGGTCCTACCGGATGTGCCAGAACCTATTCACCGCCGAAAGACAGAGACCGAGACGTTGGGACGTTTGGCCTGAATTTTGGGGGCAGATGCTATTTGGACTTCTCCATCCATCTCTCTAAAGATACCAAGTTAATTTATGGCACCATATATCAGAGATTTGGACAGATGAGACCATTGTAGCAGATTTTATCAGATTCTCCTCATTTGTGAGGGGTTTTTTGATTGTGGGGACGCTCTTCCCTGCAGGCGCAAGCTCCTGCAGTTAATTACGTTACCATATTGCGATAACTATTTTCTCCTGCTCCGGCAGTTCACTTCGTGTTGTGTGTGTTTTTGTTTGTTTTGGTTGTCCGTGGCTAGTTTATGTCATCGCCCATAGGGCGCGGATTAGTCCAAATCCGTATATTTTAGATTTGGGTTTGGTTTATTTAAGGACCGTTAATCTGGTTTGAAATTAAGATCGACTTAAACATATGAGCATTTAGGCCCAATTATTTTAGTTTAAGGATATCACAGTCCATTATCGCCGTGTTTGGGGCGAATATTAGTTTAAGGACATTTGGTCCATTACTGCCATGTTTGAGGCGAATACTAGTTTAAGGACATCTTTTTCCAACATTCCCATTTTAGGGACGAATGTTAGTTTAAGGACGTTTCAGTCCAACATTCCCATTTTGGGGATGAATGTTAGTTTAAGGACGTTTCGGTCCATTATTCATCTTGCACGCATGTATATTTGTTACGTGGCAGAGTGAATGATGGAGACATGGAATGCGCCCAATTTGGGGTGCGATCCGATTTGAGGTGTGCACATCAGTTTGGAAGTGCATCAATGTGAGGTGTATAATTCCCTATCTTGATGAAATTTTACATCAAGCTAGGACGAGAAGTTGTTGTTGGTTGTCGGGACCCGCCACCTCTCTAAAGACGTTGAGGAATTATAACGACATATATCAGAGGTGTGAAGAGATGTACCCTAAAACCAAATCCCGTATATAAGGAAAAGAGGGTGGTGGTCCTAAGAATCGTTAGTCATGTTTCAGACTAAGATTAACTTAAGAGATATGGGATGAGTATCATTTTGGATATCATCAATGAGAGATCATTAGTCATGTATGAGACTAAAATTAGTTTGGAAATTATGAGCATATAGGCTCAGTTGATTTAAAATTAAAGAGGTTTAAGCTCAGAAAACTTAGCTAATTTGGGCAGAGATTGGGTTTTTATACTACCCAGCAGTGCTAAGCACTAAGATATATGTTCATCTCAGAAAATTATATTTTTATACCTCTCATTCATTATCTGTTTTGTATATATCGGTACTATTAACCAGTGTCTGCTCAGTAAATACAGCTTACAGGTATCTATGACACAATACTGGAAACACACTCAAAATCACGGATATAACGTTTGTGAGTCGACACTTCAATCGGAACTGCAAACCGATCGATATCCAAAGAGTTCTTTTGCAAATAAATGTGTGCACACAATTTTGGTCCAACACAATGCAAGTGTGCACATGCTCTTTGGCACATGGACCATGATGGGGCTGCCCATGGCATAAGTGGGCACATGTGGGGAACATGAATGATAAATGCAAAAAGTTATGTGATATAAAGTTACAAGTTTTCCTCCAAATCCCTGAATGCAGACCAGCTTCATATAGACAAATCAAATAGCACCAGTGGAATTATCGAGAGAACACATCACCACCACACCGACACGAGCCAAATTGCTCGGACCAAGCCCGGTGAGATGCTCAATAAAACCGGCACCACCGGTCCATTATTGCCCAATGCGCTCCATTTTTTTCTGTCCATCTCTTGTTGTCACATCATCCTTATGATATTGTTTGTTTAATCTTATTTTGGGCCTATAAATACAGATCAGTGAGCAAGGGAATGGGGACTTAACACTCATATACTTTGGGATATACTTTGAACTAAAGTTTTCTTTTTCATTTTGAAGCCTTGTACATAGCTAGTTTGCCTAGAGTTCTTTGCCTTCTCTTGATCTTGCAACCTTTTCATTGAGCTTGCAAGTTTAAGTTTTGGTTATTGAACTCAAGGTTTGTATCATCACTTGGAATTAATAAAGCTTTCATTTGTGCTCTTGGGTTCTTAGTATTTATTTCTTGCGAAGTTCCTTAATTAGATAACCCTTTCACTTTTGGCGGTTTCGCCGTGAACACTTCCTTAAACACTCCATGAACGATATACCGTTAAGCGGTATTCTAAATACAGTCAACTTCTCCTAATGAGCATGAAGTCCTTAAAGGCTTAAAATCTAGTTTCTTTTAAAATTTGTGCGGGTAAACGTTATACTCAATTTCGTGATTTGTGGGCCACGGAAAAGGTGATGAAATCCTTTACCGTATGTTGTGGGGTTCGCTTGCCCTTAAGTCCGTATTAATGGATGCAATGCGCAAATCAATGAAAAATTTATTCAAAGTATCAAACAACCATTTTTTATGTTTAGGCACGGCACTGCAACAAATACGGGTTAGTCAATTTTAGCGTTTAACAGCGAACTTGCAAAGAATCCTGCAAAGATAGAATGGTGGATGCGTCGGATTTGAGAAGAAGGTGTTAGGAAATACGTACCGATAAGCTTTCGGGTTAAGAAACCCTCGTTGAATTGAATCTGAATAGCTTGGAAAGTTTGCTTGCGTGGGTCAAACTACCTCAATCTTTGGCACTGTACTTCACAATCACCTTAGCTTTGAATATACACTTTGCTCCACATAATCGCAGTTCGCAAATCCGTCAAAATCTGCAAATTTCGGAAAAATGGATTTTTAGTGCGAAAAGGCGATATGAATGCCCAAATACCTGCACATTAAAAATTATAAAAATCAAACAATAACATTGGGACAATAATAGAACACTGGAGTGGGGGACAAAATTTTGGAGCAAATGGAGATGGAAAATCCGGCGGCGCCGGGTAATTGAAGAATCTCGCCGGGCTACTTTGGGAAATTTGGCTCCAAATTTCTTCAGGTGTTTAAGTATTCTACTAGTGTCTCAATGTTATTATTTAACTTTTATGTTTAGTCCCAGAGTGCTAGCAGGTCAAAAATCTAGAGAGCAAAAAGTTAGATATGTTAATTTTTGTTTTGGTTTTGAATTTTTTTGATTTTTTAGTTTGTTTTTAGAATGGTGTTAGATTTATAAACATGATATACAGAGATTAACCCGAAATAACAAGAATAAAAACGTTACTATCTCCCCGGTAACGGTGCCATTTGATTGACACGCGCTTTTGTGTGTCGTTTTAAGTTATAAAGTTAACCGCAATCAAGACGGCGTCGCGTGTAGCTAGCCGCGATGAGTACGGGTCGTCCGCAGGGAGACGGTGTGTTTCACGTTCTTGTTATGACGAGTTAATGCGGGGTTCGGAATGGTTCGTTTCTAACCTATGTGTTTGTATATGCAAAGTAAAAGTTGTTAGGAATAGATAGGTTATTGTAAGTTGGGGAAGTCCGTACTCAATTCTTTATGCTGAGCTTGACTATTGAAGCAAGAGCAATAGGCAACAATGTGGATTAGGGTGCTTAAGCACGGTATTTGTGAAATCTGGCTTATTGACCCTTGTCCGTCCGTTCTTGTCTCTTGACTTTCGCCTCCGGCCAAACCGAACGCAACTGGTCACAGTTAGGGTTTAGCGATACCTTGGTAGGGTAGGGTGCCTAACGGAGCGCTTGTGTATGGTTTGGGAAGAGTTCAATTGGAAAATATCGAGCAAAGGAAATGAGAAAAGAAAACCTTAAGTTACAATACCATTCTTTTTCCTAACAACACCATTATTCACAAACCATCAGAAAAAAAGAAGAGCAAATGAAATGATAAAAAGAAAAAATTAAAAACAACATTGTAAGTAAGTAAATGGCAAGAAATAAAATAGCAAGTAAGTGATGATACAAATCTTGAGTTCAATAACCAAAACTTAAACTTGCAAGCTCAATGAAGAGCTTGCAAGAACAAGAGAAGGTAAAGAACTCAAGGCAAACTAGCTATGTACAAGGCTTCAAAATGAAAAAGAAAAAAAAAGAAAACTTTAGCTCAAAGTATATCCAAAAGTATATGAGTGTTAAGTCCTCATTCCTTTGCTCACTGATCTGTATTTTTAGGCCCAAAATAAGATTAAATAAACAATATCATAAAGATGATGTGACAACAAAGGATGGACAAAAGAAAAATGGAGCGCATTGGGCAATAATGGACCAGTGGTGCCAGATTTATTGAGCGTCTCGCCGGGCTTGGTCCAAGCAATTTGACTCGTGTTGGTGTGGTGGTGATGTGTTCTCTCGACAATTCTACCGGTGCTGTTTGTTTAGTCTATATGAACCTAGTCTGCATTCAGGGATTTGGAAGGAAACTTGTAGGTTTATATCACATCACAACTTTTTACATTTATCATTCATGCCCCCTACATGTGCCCACTTGTGCCATGGGCAGCCCCACCATGGTCCATGTGCCAAAGAGCATGTGCACACTTGTATTGTGTTGGACCAAAATTGTGTGCACACATTTATTTGCAAAAGAACTCTTTGGTTATCGATCGGTTTGCAGTTCCGGTTGCAGTGTCAGCTCACAAACGTTATATCCATGATTTTGAGTGTGTTTCCAGTATTGTGTCACGGATACTTGTAATATGTATTTACTGAGCAGACACTGGTTAATAGTACCAATATATAACAAAACAGATAATGAATGAGTGGTATAAAAATGCAGTTTTCTGAGATGAACAATATACAGTGCTCACGTGTGTTTCATGTGGTGCGCTGGAATAGTGCTAAGCACTAATCTTTTTTGGCGCTCACGTATTTTTTACGTGAGGCGCTACTATAGTGCTAAACAATAATTTTCTCTAGCACTCACATATAAAACATGTGAGGCGCTCAAATATGGGTGCTGCCCAATCAGTGCTAACCACTTAGTCATCTTGACTGAACATAGAGTGCTAATCACTTTGCATTACACTCACGTGGGAAGCACGTGAGTGCTGAGCATTGATTTCGGATTTTGTTTGTTTACTCATTTTTTTGACAGAAGTGCTAAGCACTTGGTTGGAGCTCTGGTGCTTACGTGTGAAGTACGTGAGGCGCCAGATTTTAGATTTCCAAAAGTGTTTCATGTGTATTTCATGTGACTACTTTATTTTTGGGGGTGCTGGGTTGCTTTATTTGGTGGTTGCCCAATCAACAAAAATGAGTTTTTCTTTGTTTTTTGGACGCTCATGTGGGAAGCACGTAAGGCGTTTTAGCTTTTCTTTTGTTTGTTTTAGGCACTCACGTGGGAAACACGTGAGGCACTATAATAGTGCTAAGCATTAATTTTTCTCACGTGTGTTTCACATGAGATACCAAGTTCTTGTTTATAGAGATGTTAATCTCTATTAATGACATTTTAGTCATTGATGATCATTAAGATTTCTGTTTTGAAGATCTTGGATCATCATTTTTTTTAATTGGAGAACAAAGTTCTTCTTTTACTTTTATAAGAACTAAGTTCTTTATATAGAGTTAAACCTTAATTTCGGAGGAATTAAATTCCCAGACCACGTGTTCTTTTTCTTTTTCTTCTTTTTAATCTAGTTCTTTTCTGAATCTTTGATTCTCAAGAACAAGGTCTTCCCGATGAGAATTAAATTCTCAACTTGTGAGAGACTTATCTTGTGGATCTCTGATCCAGAGGAAAAACTAAGTTTTTTGAGAAGGGTTAAACCTTTATATAGGTAAAAAGAGACATTTTGATCTTTGTGTTTTCTTTACCTAAGGTTTTGAGGAGGAAAAGTCTTCATCTTTTCTTGAGAATTGAATTCTCTGTTGTTTTGGAAGCTTTCTGTATTTTTTAGAAGCTTATGGGAGGTTTTTTCTATATGAGACTTGAAGTCTTGGGGTTTTTATATAGTGGAGGCAAGTTTGTTAATTAATTTTGAGAAAAATCTCTTATTGAGAGATTCCAATTGATTTAATTGGTTTCAAAATTGATTTGGGGAATTTTACCCATCGTTGGATCTTTCATCCAAGGACTTCTGTTTTACAGAATATGTTTTCTTGTTTTTAACAAGATTGGGGGAATATTCTCCCATATATAGAATTTTATTCTATTAAACGGTGATATTTTTATCATCATTGGATTTTTAATCCAAGGGTGCTCGGTTTAACAGAGCACAATCTTTCTCTGTTTAGAAAGATATAGGAAATATTTTCCATCTCATTGGATTTTTTGATCTACCAACTTTCTGTTTAACAGAAAATATCCTTCCCAATAGAATTTAATTATATACTTAATCACCATTGGATCTTTGATCCAACGGTTCTCTGTTTAACAGAGAGGGTCTTTCTCTTTTAGAAAAATCCAGGGTGGTATTCCCAAGAGTAGAATTTAATTCTACATAAGGTGGTGCCCTCACGTGTTCAACACGTGAGGCTTATTTAGCTTCTCTCATTTGGTGCCCATATGCCTTGCATATGGGCGCTCACGTGTTTAACACGTGAGGTCAATTTGGCCTTTGGACATGTACTCTTAATGCTCATATGTTTTGCGTACAAAAATAGAATTTAATTGTATGCATAGAGTTTAATTCTATCTGAAGCTAATACTTCAAAAGGGTATTCTCACGTGTTTTACACGTGACCCCTAGTGAGGATTTTTCTTTGTGCTTATGGGCGCTCTTGTGTTTAACACGTGAGGCCCATTTAGCCTTTAGTTGTTTGATTGCAGCGTCTATATGCTTTGCATATAGGCGCTTGTTAGTTGTATGTATGCCCTAGAGGCCATTATTGTACATATGATGTATATTATAGTGGATGCTGGGACATATATAGGGGGACTTTCTTGCTCGACATGATAGTATGCTATCTGGTTGCTCTTTATCTTAACATGTACACTTATATTGTCTCTCTGTGACATGTTGGTAAAGCCTTTAGGATGTGTACTTGACTACCAGGATTATGATGCAGATCATACTAGTAGGGCAATGGTAGTCGGCAAGTACATCCTTTAATTGTTCCTAGTCATGGGAGTATCGAGACGGGGCATCGATATTCCAGAGTAGACTAGCGTATACGTATCATGTCCCATATAATGGGTGATGGATGATCCCACATCCATTGGTGTTTGACATCAAGGATAGTATACGGGTGCTCAGTAAAGACTGGGTACACTGAGACTCGCCGAAAACTCTTAGATGGTATTATACGTCGCGTCAGATAGCAGTTCTCTGGTGACACTGGTACATGTTAGTCTGTTGACCCGAGATCGTCATAGAGTCTTGTGTGATTCTCACCGTGCTTTGATTTCCACCTTATCACATTCAAGAGAACGTGCAAAACGGTGGTTTTTGGATACAGTCTCGAGTCATATGGAGGCAATGAGCGATAGGAGGGGATTTCGTCTCTCCCGATATTGGAGGTTGATGTTGCGATGTGCTCGATTGGATATAACAGGAAGTCCCTGGTCAGGGCTGTTATGAAATTTACTGGTAAGTGTTACCAGTAGTTTCTCGATCCGTTATGAGCCTCATATCGACACGACTTATCGGGTTATTGGAGTCTGACGTTTACCACCCCCAGGCTGGATATGCGATATATCAGACGAAGAGACCAGACTGTACGGTAGTGTTACTATTTGGATTCACAAGAGTATGAGCATGCATTCTTGATGATCTTCTGATCGCTCAATACTCGGGTGGCCGTTACGTTTAGCAGATCGCTGATGGCTTGTGGGTGTTTGATATGATCATCACCCACTGCCGACGTATTGACGAGTCTTTAGAGTCCTACATAGAGGTTTCCTGGTTCATTTGAAACGGAGTAGGAGCACATATGCGATATGTGCGGGACCGAGATTAATGCGCATATGTGATACCGCATTCTATTCTCGCGATATATGTATCGATCGGTTATATGTGATATAGCCGGGTTATCGGATCAAGTGTTGATTCGATAAAACGATACATTTGATATTAGTCGGTTATATGTGATATAGCCGGATTATTAAATCAAGTGTTGATTTAATAATTTAATGTATAATTATATATTTGATATATTACATTACATTAACTAATATTAGCTCACTTAAGTATTCATTTTTCTCACTTGACGATACATTGATATATATGTGATATATGTTAATTGTATTGTTTTCTTTTTGCACACAAAATATATATGTGATATATATTGTTGTGTCATGCTAGGTTACACATGCAACATGTATCTATGAGACTTATACCATGATAGGTTAATGCTAGGGTTTTATTTGTTTTAAGTAATTCAAACACTTGGATTTTGTCATGACTTGTGGAAACATGTACAACATTGACTTAGTCAACTTGTTTGTCTTACTTAAGATATTTGTTAACCCAACATTAACCATACACAATGGTTGATCCTCTACATGAGTTTGGCATGAGATATTAACTCACCATGGTTGCATTTCTAACCTCATGATTATTCATTCATCACTTGATCACTTGCTTCATCTTCTTCTTCTTCACTCTCAAGCTTACTTGATTTGGAGAAAGTGATGATTTTTAATGAGAAATATAAATCTAAAGTGAGCAAAATTCCTACTTCATCATCCTCTACTATTAGCCATTTAGTTTAGGAAATTTGCTTCACTAATCTACACAATTAGTGAAAAGATAGCATGAGCTTGAGTCTTCTCGACGTAGATCATCTTCGGCTTCGAAGGTATTGAGCAAGCCCGTTCATTTCTTCATGTGAACCCTCATTAGAGTCCGGGAGTTCGATGATCGCAGCGAAGGGACTACCACACGGAGCTTATGAAGTGAAGGACCGATCTATAAAGGTTGTATTCCGCATTTACTTAGATGTAAAGTGTTTACATTATCGTTTTCGTATGATTCTCTAGTTGAACATCCTATGTTTTGGGCTCCTTGGCATGGCAAAATTTTGATTTGGCATGGACGATGCCGCCCGAAACCCTGCTGCCATGCTAGGAACCCAGCAGTGCTATCAGAGCCAAGCTAGAGAATTACACGATATGTGTTAGATTACGAAACCGAAATGAATCCGAAACTTGAAACCCTACAATCTAGTTTCTGTCGAATTTTTTTGGGCTCTAAATTTTTTTTAAATAACTGCAGAATGTTATATGTGATATAGCATGAACTTCACCAAAATTTGAACCAAATTAAGCTCAAAGTGGCCGGCCACAATGCCCATTTTCCTGAGCTCACCGGTCCAATTTTGGATTTTGCGCTTCAAACTTTTGTGGTGATCCAGTCTCTGGGTTTTGGGGTTTCAGGTGTTGCTAGTTTTTGCTAAAATTGCATGTGATGTTAATTTTCTGCATAGGCAACTCGGACTATTTCATATTCATAATTCTAATATTTGTTTCGGGTATTTTAGATGGTGATAAAAAGCTCGAACGGATATCAATAACCCATATTTTCCCTTACTGGAAATTTTCCAAGTGTTGGATTTTTCCTTAGTTTAAAACTTCCAGAAAATCATGCAAGCGATTTTGTTGACCCTCTAGAAGAATGAAACCCTAACTCGATTCTGTGACCGTCAGAACTGCCACCAAACCCTAGGGTTTGTGGTAGTTCAACGGTGCTACAGGTGAGGCATTGGTTGACCCTTCTACGACTGGTTCATGGGTGTAGTGGTATGTTCTGGGTGCTTTATTAAACTCCGCTCAAGAGTTGAGCTCTTTCTGAAATTTTGGGTGTTTGTTTATTCGATTAGAAAGTTTAATATTGTCTAGCTATCTGAGATTATGATACAATAATTGGAATCTACACTAATTAGTTATGTGATAATTAATTAGTTGCGTGTAAGTTTAACATTCCGGTTTCGGGTGAAATCGAGAATCTTTTTGAATTACTCGACTTCTTTTGAAAAGTGTTTTCATAGATGAGACCTAAATGTAAGATTTGCATTGTTAGGCATGAAATCCAGAATATGTGATATTCCGGGTTTATGATGTCTAAGGGCAGTGTCGATTCCAATTATTGTAGTTTTTCACTTTCTTTACTGCGGCCGTAAGTGTAATATGTGGTGTATAGTCGGTTTCGTTGTTATATGTCAACAACAATTGGGATACGCATATTTACTTACGTTGATGGCATGTGATGTTATGTGTTGCTGTGATATGTTATATTGGATCGTCGCTTTTGAATAGCCGGGGGTTTTATATGAGATGAGAGTTTTTCATTTTCATTCATGTAAAATTCAATGTATGTAATATTCTTTTATTGGGGCACTTCCGGGTTGAGGATGATTGTTTCCCCAATTGAGAGCAAAGCTCTATTCAAAATTCAAAATTTGAACTGAGGTGGTTCCTCACGTGCAAAACATGAGAGCGCCGAGCGCCAAAAGCGCCAGCGCTAAAGAGTTAAAGACTCTGAGGCAGCGCATCACATACAAAGCACGAGAGCGCTGAGCGCCTGCACTAAAGAATCAAAGACTCTGAGGCAGCGCCTCACGTGCAAAGCGCGAGAGCGCTGAAAGTGTCAGCGCTAAAGAGTCAAAGACTCTGAGGCAGCGCATCACGTGCAAAGCACAAGAGCGCTGAGCGCCAAGCGCTAAGTGTCAAAGACTCTGTGACAGCGCATCACTTGCAAAGTACGAGAGCGCTGGCACCAGAACTAAATATTCTCCACTGTTGGATCAAAGATCCAACGAAGATGATAAATCATCAAGATTCAAAATCAAATTCTACTGAGGAAATATTCTTCGGATCTTCCTAAACAGGAAAGATTGCCCTCTATCAAACAGCGCACCGTTGGATAAAAGTTCCGCTGGTGATTAATAAAATCACCAAGATTACATAATAATCTCTGTTTGGGAAAATATTTTCTAATCTTGTCAATAACAAGAGAGAAATATTCTGTAAAACAGAAGCCATAGGATCAAAGATCCAACAGGGGATAAAATCCGCAAATCAATCAGAGATCTTTCAATGAAAGATCTCTTTAACCAAATCAACAAACTTGCCTCCACTATATAAAGGACCCAAGATTTCAAGTCTGGGGCAAGGAGATCATCAAGATCATTAGCAGAGAAAAAACCTCCTTATAAGTTTTAAGTTTTCAGAAAAGAAAAAGAGAAGAGCAAGCTCTAAGAAGAAGAATTTTCTTCAAGGTAAATAAAAAGAAGAGAGATCATAGCATCTCTTGATAAAAAATAAGAACTTAGTTCTTTTTCTAGATGACAGATCTATAAGACAAAGTCTTTCACAAAAACAGAAGAGACCATAGCATCTCTTCATAAAAAGAAGAACTTAGTTCTCATATCCATGAGACAAAGCATCTCATAAAGAAAAACAAAAGGGATCATAGAAGAACTTAGTTCTTAGATCCATGAGACAAGTCTCTTATAAACGAGAATTTAATTCTCAGAGCACAGAACTGACCAGAACTGCCAAAACAGCGCTTCAGCGCTCCAAGTCTGGCGCCCAGCGCCAAGCGCACCACGTGCTCCTCACGTGTGCGCTATTTCATAAGAAGCGCTTCAGCGCTCCAAGTCTAGCGCTCAGCGCCAAGCGCACCACGTGCTCCTCATATGTGCGCTATTTCATAAGAAGCGCTTCAGCGCTCCAAGTCTAGCGCTCAGCGCCAAGTGCACTACGTGCTCCTCACGTGTGCACTATTTGAAAAGAAGCGCTTCAGCGCTCCAGGTCTGGCGCTCAGTGCCAAGCGCACAACGTTCTCCTCATGTGTACGCTATTTCAAAAGAAGTGCTTCAGCGCTCCAGGTATAGCGCTCAGCGCCAAGCGCACCACGTGCTCCTCACGTGTGCGCTATTTCACAAGAAGCGCCTTAGCACTCCAGGTCTGGCGCTCAGCGCCAAGCACACCACGTGCTCCTCACATGTGTGCTGAGGGAACACAAAGTGTTCTTTAAATAAAGCCCAGCGCTATAAAAAGCGTTCAACACTCAGTAAAAGACAAAAGAAAAAGGGGTGTTAGAACCCAAATCAATTCTCAGCATTATTAAATAAAAAAGGGGCTGACACCAAATAAATGTTCAACATTTTATTCAAAACTAAGTGGGCTGAGCCCAAGTTGGCTACAAATCCGTAATTCAGATCAACTGAGCCCATGTGCTCATAATCTTTTTAATTGGTCTTGATCCCAAATCTGACTATAGATCTCCCAACCAACATTGGATCAAGGGTACATCTCTTCATTCCTCTAATATGTGTCGTTGTAATTCTTCAACGTCCTCAGAGAGGTGGCGGGTCCCGACAACCAGATATTCCATGGACTATGATGTCCTTAAACTTATGGACCGCAATGTCCCTAAACTAAGCCCCACAGACTATGATGTCTTTAAACTCCATGGACTATGATGTCCTTAAACTTATGGACCGCAATGTCCCTAAACTAAAACTATAGAGTCCAAATACTCTCTCGTTGGATCAAATGATCCCAAAACCTTATTGAGTAGATCTTAGTATAAAATTAGACTAACGTATCCTCAACAAATGTTTGAGTTGACCTTAGTCTAAAATAAGACTAATGGTCCTTAAACCAACCGAAAACCAAATCTAAAAAATACGGATTTGGACTAATCCACGCCTTACGGGCCATAACATAAATTAGTGTCCGTATACAATCCACGGGCAACCAAAAATTAAACAAACACACACGACACGAAGTGACCATCTGTAGAAGGAGAAAGTGGTTACCGCTATGCGATAACGTAATTAACTGCAGGGGCTTGCTCTTGCAGGGAAGAGCATCCCCACAATCAAAAACCCCTGTAAACGAGGGGGAATCTGCTACAACGTCCGCATCCGTCTAAACCTTCGATACACGGTGCCATAAATCAACTTGGCATCTTCGGAGAGGTAGACAAATAAAACCAAATAGCATCTGCCCCCCCAAAATTCAGGCTGGACGTCCCGGTCCCGGTTTTCGGTGGAGAACAGATTCTGGCACGCCCGGTGGGACCTTTTCCTCTTTCCACTCCATACTTCATGTTTCGCGAATGAATCACGGTTTAATGTGGTTGCCTCTGGATTTGAGGTACTAAGCTTTGGCGTCTTGGCCCCGTGCAGAGGGCTTCCAACTTCACCAACTACAACAGCAACTCCCACTCCGTCCTCGCTGGAGGAGTGACCTATGGGCCCCAAGCGGCCTCCATCTTCGCCATGCCAGTGGAACATGTGACTCAGGCTACCACTGGACTATTCTTTGGGACCATGATCCCATCGGCAAGCTTCAGCGTCCCAATGTCATCACAGGAAGCTCCAAAGAAGTCGATCTTTGATCGGCTTATCGCTACCATGGCCCCTCTCAACAGGTCGTCCAATTCCAAGTCTACTACATCAGTCTTCGACAGGCTGAGCCTGAGCTTAAGTGGGCCCACGAAGAAGCCTGCAATACTCGAAGGGGTTATCCCAAAGCGGATAGCTATTCCAGCTCAAGTAGAGGAAATCGCCAAAGCGGCTTCTCCTGCTAAAGGATCAGTCTTTGCAAGACTGGCCGCTCCAACTCCCGCTTTAGGAAAAGTCACCAAGGCTGCTTCCCCTGCCCAAAAGTCAGTCTTCGACAGGCTGTACGTTCCTTCTCAACGGACGTCATTCTTCGACAGGCTGGCACCAACAGCAGTTTCTCATCAAAGCATGAAGCACGATGAAGCTACCCCGACAACGGAGGTGATCCCGGCTGCACGACATGCTCGACGTCTCCACTGGCACCGAGTGAGGAAAGCTAGGGGTAGTTCCCCTTCTGGACTGACTCCGTCAGCTCCAATGGTGGAAATTGATGCTGCTGTTCCAACTGGGAACAACTTTGAACCACTCAAGAGGGTGCACGATAACTCTCCAACCTCTACACTGAAGAAGACTCCTCCACCTGTGGAGAACGCTACAAAGCCGAAGTCAGAACAACCTCCTCAGTGGCTGTCCTCTAAAATCCATAGGGTCTGGTGAAGAGTCCAAGACTCTGTAGTTGACCAAAACTACCCCCACCAACAGAAGAAGATGAAGGTTCGGCAAGAGAAGGACCACCCTGTCGTACCACAGAAGGTGTCGTCTGCTTGGGTGCCTGCTGCAACGGGCCCCTCAACTTTGACCGCCCACAAAAGGAGAAGGCCGGAGAAAATCCCCGTGTCTGCGACCAATCTCAAGGGCACTGAATCCAAACGCCCCAAGCCTGGGGGCATGATAGTGCACACCATTTACATGACGTCCGGAAAAGAGGATAGCCGTATCTCCATGGGTCATCGGCCACTCACACGGTCTGTGACAAAGGCTCATGAGCAACAACAGCAAAAGCTCCAAGAGATGCTAACGATGATGGCTGCACTCACTGGCCAAAAGAAAGCCCGGAAATATCGTCGGAGTAGCGTCAGGAACAGGAAACCGATGCCGAATTCCTCCGCAGAATCCTCGAGAAGAAAGACAAAGAGGCTGCGGAACAAGCGGCCAATATAAAATAAATGGCGCTTTTGTTCCAAGATATGGTGGGCATGATTATCCAGCCAGACCCTCCAGCCGAAGATCCTCCAGTAATAATTGAAGACGATAGAGGGGAGACATCAAACCCTCTTCCGGCCTTTTCAGCTGCAAAGGAGGAAACAATCTCGAAAGCTACGCTCGATGATTATATAGCTCAACAGATATGAGCTCATCAGGCGAATGAAGCAACCGGCCAAGTCGTCAGAACTGGACGACCCTATTTGGGCTGGTACGATCAAATTATCCCCAAATTTCACGTATATAAGGGGACCGACAATCCCCATCAGCATGTCGCCCAGTTCAGGGCTCTCTGCGGCAATACTGGAGGTGACGATAAGCTGCTGCTTCACCAATTTGTCGGCAGCTTGACAGAGACGGCCTTCGAATGGTATTCGGAACTTCTAAACGACTCTGTCAAAACATTCACGGAGATGGAGTTGCTATTCACTCAGGGTTTCGCAAGCGCCAGCGAATGCACCCCAATCACAGCATTGATCAATGCCAAGGTGAAGCCAGGAGAAACCTGGGTTCAATACGCCATTTGGTGGCGGAACCTGTGGTCGAGATGTGAACAATGCATAGAGGAAGCTCCTGCTGTGGGCATGTTCGTAGGAACCCTTGATCCGTAGGCGCCCATTTCCCAATTCATGATGTTCTTCGAACCGACCACTTTCCAGGCTTTGATCGACAAGCTGGCCCAGATGGACCAGATGGGCCATAGGCCTTCCTTTTCAAAGTCAGAGCCACGGAATGAAAAGGGGAAAGGGAAAGCGACTTTCGTCACCAATGCTCAGCAACAGCTGACTGGTCCAAAACCAGCTGATCGCCAAAGCGATAGACATTGATTCCTCAATGAAAAATTAAGACGTCCTTACTCGTTTCCGTGGGAGAAAACAAAGAGACTGTTCGAATTGGCGATACGCAATAGGCTCACCAATCCTCTGGATCCAAGTCGTCCATTGCAGCCCGGTGACATCAACAGTCCCAACAATTGCCCCTACTATCGAATAATGGGGCCATCCAATCAAAGATTTCTTTGTCTTCAAAAACTGGATTGAGGACCAATACCAGCAAGGCAAATTCGCGTTGTCTGAAAACTGGAGGGTAAACCCGCCACAACCACATGCTCTGAAAAAGATGGACACGCCGGGGGTATCATGCTCATTTATAGAATAAGCTCCATGGAAAGTTGTTCTTTCGACAAAAACTAAAAGAATGCTGAAAGATCTCTAAGTATGTCCGGCGATTAGGTAGAAGAGCCCACTGGAGCCTGAAATTATTGAGGGGATGCTGAAACCGTGCCCAATGCTAAAAGTTGGTGAAGGTGGACAAAACATTCAGGCCAAGCTTCCAAAGTCTTTAAAGAAAAAGAAGAAGGCCAAGAAGCCCGTCCAACCTGAAGACAGCTGTACAGGTCTGCAGAAATACATCGATGCACTAGAAAAATATAACCAGAAGGCACGGACCCCAATCACGTTGGGTGAATTCTTTAAGCATGTTCTTGAGAATGAAGCCGATGACGTTGATGAAGGAGAAAATTCTTCAGAACAGCCCGAGGATTATGTGGCAAGCTGCCACATGATCTCTCACTCATCAATAAATAGCAAAGAAGCTCCTGATGCAGAGAAACTGGGGGCAGGATCGAAGCCAAAACCCTCGGAACCGTCTGACGAGATGATTGACCTGCTGCTGAACGAAACTCGTCAGAAGAGCAAGGATGATCAAGAACGCGAAATGGCCATATTCGAAAAGGCCAGGAGCCGGCGTCAATTTGAAGAAGTCATGGGTCACGAAACACTCCAACCGGATCAAAGCACATCCGCGGCAAACAAAAGCAAGCTTAAGACGAGGAAACAGTTCGCTAAAGCCCTGTCAATGAGAATGAAGCTGCCATCTTCCAAAGAAAATACTCCTGGCAGTATACATCTTGACGAAGCGGATGCACACCCTAGCTTTTGCTTATACCATTAGAGGACTACACACCTTATCGAAGAGTGCATGGCCTTTAAAAACTGGTGGCAGGGGTATGTTGCCCATTGACAACAGTTCAAGCGGATGAAGCGTAAAACTCATTGAGAGCAGATAAGCACGACAGATGAGCGTAAAAGAACTGCCAGCAACTGTCACATGGTTGATGCTAAGGGATCGCAACTTCTCACCTTCGGGAGCGATTCTGATGAAGAAATAGCCCTCGGCCCTCTCTTCAAAGAATCCACATCAGGAAAAGAGGAAGAAATGAAGAGCCATGAGAATATTCAGCTGCATAGTCGCACGTTGCCCGAAAAGAATCTCGGACCTATAAATAAAGGATCAAACAAAAAAGATAAGGGGAAGGAAAAAGTCCTTGAAGATATCGCCCTCGATGACCGAGTCGTCGAAGAGCTGGCAGCCAAGAACCCGCCCAAGAAAAGCAAAGTAGATTACAACGTCCTAGCACACTTGAGGAAAATACCCTCACAGCTGAGCGTCTTGGATGCCCTTCTATTGTCTAAAGAGGCACGAAATTCCCTGATCAGGGCACTATAAGAGCCCGAACAGTTTCAAGCTTTTCTCGTCGAACAAAAGATGAAGGACGAGCTCGAAGAAGTTCACACAGCTGACATCACTTTCGGCGACAAAGATCTCCTCCTCGGAACGTGTGAGCATAACCGTCCACACTATGTCTCCGGGTATTGCCATGATATCAAGATAAGGAAGATCCTAATTGACAACGGGTCCTCTGTCAACCTTTTCAACGGGAGGATGCGAAAGGAAATTTGCATGAGTGTGCAACACCTAGCTCGAGATAAAATCACCATCTTCGGGTTCGACTCCCGGTCATCACGGATGCTCGGGTCTATGATACTGACATTACGCTTCAGGTCGCTCGTCACTGACATCAAGTTCCACGTCATTGACGCCAAGACTTGCTATAATGCCTTCTTGGGGTCAAAATTTGCACCCCGGTTGACCAAGTCAAAGTCAAAGTCAACCCCAAGCCAGGTGGGCTCAAGCCCAAGCAAGTAGGCCAATGCTTGGGTCGAGCCCGAACACGAAGCGTCCGGCCTTCCGCCATACCAAAATAAAAATCATGTAACAAATAATTTTGATGTAATTTTTTGTGCATGAATGTATGCAAAATGGGCATAAAGCCAATTTTTTGTAAGCCCATGGCTTATGTGCAAAAAGAAATGGCACATGAACCATGGGATGGGCAAAATGCCATTTTGTAAAACCCAAGGGGCTATATGTAAATATGTAAGCCTATATAAGGCAATATGATGATGAATAAAATATATACCTTTTCATTCCCAAAAAAATTAGGGCCTGTGCCTCTTCCTCCTTCCTCAAGGTTCCAAAACCTTCTTCTTTCTTTTGAATTAAATTAAGAGTTTTACTCTTCCTTTTCCAAAACTAAATAGTTTTTCACCATAAAACCTACAAAGGGGAGCTCAGATCTCCCATCAGATCTCAAAAAGAAAAGATTTTTAAAATCTCACATCTCTTGATCTTCAAGATCCGGCCAAACGACAGGAAGAAGAAGGAGACCCATCTCCAGAAACCCCACTTCGGGGAAGAACTAGGACTCAAGGGGAGAAGCCCCTTCATCAGCTTCAAAAAATCCTAGGAGTTAAACTCCTCATATATATATATACACACAGAATAATAAGCGCTCCTTTCTGGGAGTACAACTCCCATTGCAGGGACCAAATCCCTTGTGCCGCCCGAGCGCCCATGTGCTGACACGTGGGGCGCTAGCGCTCCAAGCGCTAGCGCCCTTGCGCTCAAAGCGCTAGCGCCCACGTGCTGACACGTGGGGCGCTTGCGCTTAAAGCGCTAGCGCCCACGTGCTGACACGTGGGGCGCTAGCGCTTAAAGCGCTAGCGCCCACGTGCTGACACGTGGGGCGCTAGCGCTTAAAGCGCTATTGCCCTTGCACTCAAGGCGCTAGAGCCCAAAGCGCTAGTGCCCAAGCGCCCACATGCTGACACGTGGGGCGCTAGCGCCCTTGCGCCCTTGAGCTCAGAGCGCTAGCGTCCAAAGCGCCAGCGCCCGAGCGCCCATGTGTTGACATGTGGGGCGCTGGCGCCCGAGCGCCCACGTGCCTGGCACATAGGGCACTAGCGCTCTAGCGCTCTTGCGCTCAAAGTGCTAGCACCCAAAGCGTTGGAGCTTTTTCCCACGCATCCTTTGGATGCCCTTTCCCTTTCTTTTTTTTATATATGTATATACACACACACACACACATACTCTACAACACTGTCCCTTCGAAAATTTTTTTTGGGCCGGGGCGCTGCCCCGCACCCCGCAAGGGGGCTGTTAGCCCCCTTGACCCCTAGCCAGCTATCCGGGTAGCGGGACCCCCGTAAAAACTCTGCGTGGCTCCCGATATATCCAAAACCCCCTTTCAAAATATAACACACGCACGCTGCACATTGAGTTCGCATGACCATTTTAACCCGTTAATCGGAGGTTCCATCGCTCCAAAAGCGAGGGGTAATTAACGGTAGTTTAGTCCCCGGCTGCCGGAGATTCGGTTCCCCACAATCAATAAACCCCAGCCTACCCTAGGCAGGGGGAATCTGTACTGCGCCTAACAAGCGTGCGTATTCCCATCTCAATGGGGGGGCGAAAAACACCCTACAGATTCTGCCACGCCCGGTGAGACCAATCTCTCCTCCCATATTTCGGGTTAAACGTTCATGCGAACTCAGTCAATATACATATCTATATTTATACTGAAATAATGCTCTTTCATGCAGGTTTTCAAGCAATCACTTCTCAACAATGTCTCCAAACATGAACTCAGCTCCCATCTCATACACGATGAAGATGGACTCCAGGACTGTCCTCCCGGAAAGTCTCGGACGACAGTGGGAAGAACCGCTACTACAATTTGGGTCTATTCTATTTGTCTTGGCTAATGCCATCCCTGCACCTCAAGGCCCGGTGACAAACAAGCCGGTCTCGAAAGGCAAGAGGACAAATGTGGTCGTCTCGAAGATGCCCCAACTCAAACGCAAGTCAGTGTTTGAACGACTTTCCTTAGCCCCAGCTGGGGGAAAGGCCATCAACACCAGCAAAGCAACAAGGCATCTCGGGCAAGCTCCGGCGGCGCCCTTGACAACTGCTCAATCGGGTATCTTCTCTAAGCTCCCCGTCGGATGACCTCTAAGTCGTTAAAATGGAAACAGATGACCTCTAAGTCGTTAAAATGGAAACAGATGATCTCTACGTCGTTGAACTAGAAACAGATGACCTCTAAGTCGTTAAACTGGAAACAGATGACCTCTATATCGTTAAACTGGAAACAGATGACCTCTATGTCGTTAAACTGGAAACAGATGACCACCACGTCGTTAAACTGGAAACAGATGACCTCTAAGTCGTTAAACTGGAAACAGATGACCTCTACGTAGTTAAACTTGAAACATATGACCTCTACGTCGTTAAACTGGAAACAGATGACCACCAAGTCGTTAAACTGGAAACAGATGACTGCTATGTCGTTAAACTGGAAATAGATGACCCCTTTGTCGTTAAACTGGAAACAGATGACCACCACGTCGTTAAACTGGGAACGACTGACCACCACGTCGTTAAACTGGGAACAATCGACCACCGCATCGTTAAACTGGGAACAATTGACCACCATGTCATTAAACTGGGAACAGTCGACCACCACGTCATTAAACCGGGAACAGTCGACCACCACGTCATTAAACCGGGAACAATCGACCACCTCGTCATTAAACTGGGAACAATCGACCTCTAAGTCGTTAAACTGGGAATGTAAAAAAAGAGTGTAAATAAACAAAAAAAAATGTGTAAATAAATAAATAAAAAGAAAAGACGAAATGATAGGGCAACCGCGAATAAAAGCCGAAATGATGGGGCAATCGCAACCTTCGCGATAAGAAAAGCTGAAATGATAAAGCAATCGCGGTAAAAAAACAACAAAAAAAGGGCGAATGATGAGTCGCTCCTGGTACCACATTCCAGTGCAGCGATGCAGACGCCAACCAAAATCCAATTTCTCAAAATTCTTCCGGCCCTACGGCCAGTCCCCAAATTGACTACCGTATACAATCCACGGGCTCAAATAATTCTCATCATACCCATGCCCCACCATAATCACCAGTTACGCGGCTGGTCTCCGCCCTTGGAATTATGCTCCATTGGGAAGACCCACTCATGTATCCTCATGATGCATGAGGAGAACAAACCTTCGTGGGATCCTTACGACTCACGAAAGAAAAACACACTTGGGAGTCCCCACGACTCCTAAGGAGAAAATACACCTGCGGGATCCTTACGACTCGTAGGGAGAAAATTCTTTTATGGGACCCCCACGACCTATAAAATTGAAAAGCCTTAGGTGATAGGGATCTAAACCTGTATCCCAAGCCATCGCTTCCCAAATCCCAAATGGTGAATGATGAGTCGCTCCTGGCACCATATTCCAGTGTAGCGATGCAGACGCCAACCAAATTCTAACTCCCATATCCCAACGGCGAATGATGAGTCGCTTCTGGTACCATATTCCAATGCAGCGATGCAGACGCCAATAAAGTCCCGAAATTTTTTCGGCCCTACGGTCTGGATCATATATCCTGCAAAACCGTATACAATCCACGGGCGTAAAACGATCCCAATCTCTCCTAAGTCCTACTGGTGAGACCGCATTCGAAGTCCCACCGGCGGGGAAGATTCAAAAAAAAAAGAGAAGAAGAGAAGAAAAAAAGAAGGTATGTCCACAGGCAAAATGGGCACGGATGAAAACCCGAAAGGGCTCCGTGAGTAAAAACAGCAGGACTGCCGGCGAGTTTGTGAAAACCCGAAAGGGCGCAAACTCGTGAAAAAGAGATGAAATGCACTCGCAAAGTCCTCTCGACTTTGTGAGGAGAAAATTCCCGCGAGAAATCCTTACGACTCACAAAGGAGCAACACACTTAGGAGTCCCCACGACTCCTAAGGAGAAAATACACCTACGGGGTCCTCACGACCCGTAGGGAGAAAATGCTTTGTGAGACCCTCACGGCTCACAAAATTGAAAAGTCTTAGGTGATAGGGACCTAAAACCTGTCTCCTAAGGTATCGCTTCCTAATAAGCAACCGCAAATGATGATTCGCTCCTGGTACCATATTCCAGTGTAGCGATACTGATGCCAAACCAAAAAAACAATTCCTAAATTCTCCCGGGGCAAATGATGAGTTGCTCCTGGCATTATTCCAGTGCAGCAATGCAGATGCCAAACAAAAACCAAAATCCTAAAATCCTCTCAATGACAGATGATGATTCGCTCCTGGTACCATATTCCAGTATAGCGATGCTGATGTCAACCCAAATCACAATCAACAAGTCAACTTCAACTCCGACACCGCAGAAAGCGGAGCAAGTCAGAATCCAATATCGACACCGTAAGAAGCGGAGCAAGTCAAGTTCACCCCTGACACTGCAGGAAGCAGAGCAAGTCAAATCAGAGCGTCGACCGTCCATGTCGCAAAAAGGGCAGTGCAGGCTTCCTACAAAGCAGGAACCAGATCACTCTGAGCCAGGGAAAAGTCCATCACGGAAACTCCATCTCGGAGACGCGTCAAGCGTTGACCGTCCATATCGCAAAAAGGGCAGTGCAGGCTTCCCACAAATCGGGAAGCAAATCGCTCCGGATCAGAGCGTAGATCGTCCATGTCGCAAAAAGGGCAGTGCAGTATTCCCATAAATCGGGAACCAAATCGCTCCGGATCAGAGCGTCGACCGTCCATGTAGCAAAAAGGGCAGTGAAGGCTTCCCACAAATTAGGAACCAAATCACTCCGGATCAGAGCGTCGACCGTCCATGTCGCAAAAAGGGCAGTGCAGGCTTCCCACAAATCGGGAACCAAATCGCTCCGGATCAGAGCGTCGACCGTCCATGTCGCAAAAAGGGCAGTGCAGGCTTCCCACAAATCGGGAACCAAATCGCTCCGGATCAGAGCGTCGACCGTCCACGTCGCAAAAAGGACAGTGCAGGCTTCCTACAAAGCGGGAACCAAATCGCTCTGGGCTAAGGAAACGTCTACCACAGACACTCCGTATCGGAGACGCGTCAAGCGTCGACCGTCCATGTCGCAAAAATGGCAGTACAGGCTTCCTACAAAGTAGGAACCAGATCACTCCGGGCCAGGAAAAAGTCTACCACGGACACTCCTTCTCGGAGACGCGTCAAGCGTCGACCGTCCATGTCGCAAAAAGGGCAGTGCAGGCTTCCCACAAATCGGGAACCAAATCGCTCCGGATCAGAGCATCGACCGTCCATGTCGCAAAAAGGGCAGTGCAGGCATCCCACAAATTGGGAACCAAATCACTCCGGATCAGAGCGTCGACCGTCCATGTTGTAAAAAGGGCAGTGCAGGCTTCCCACAAATTGGGAAACAAATCGCTCCGGATCAGAGCGTCGACCGTCCATGTCGCAAAAAGGGCAGTGCATGCTTCCTACAAAGCAGGAACCAGATCACTCCGGGCCAGGGAAAAGTCTACCACGGACACTTCGTCTCGGAGACGCGTCAAGCGTCGACCGTCCATGTCGCAAAATGGGCAGTGCAGGCTTCCCGCAAATCGAGAACCAAATCGCTCAAGATCAGAGCGTCGACCGTCCATGTCGCAAAAAGGGCAATACATGCTTCCTACAAAGCAGGAACCAGATCACTCCGGGCCAGGGAAAAGTCTACCACGGACACTCCGTCTTGGAGATGCGTCAAGCGTCGACCGTCCATGTCATAAAAAAGGTAGTGCAGGCTTCCCACAAATCGGGAACCAAATCGCGCCGGATCAGAGCGTCGACCGTCCATGTCGCAAAAAGGGCAGTGCAGGCTTCCCACAAATTGGGAACCAAATCGCTCCAGATTAGAGTGTCGACCATCTATGTCGCAAAAAGGACAGTGCAGGCTTCCCACAAATCGGGAACCAAATTGCTACGGACCAGAGCGTCGACCGTCCATGTCGCAAAAAGGGCAGTACAGGCTTCCTACAAAGCAGGAACCAGATCACTCCGGGATAGGGAAAAGTATACCATGGACACTCCGTCTCGGAGACGCGTCAAACGTCGACCGTCCATGTCGCAAAAAGGGCAGTGCAGGCTTCCCACAAATCGGGAACCAAATCGCTCCGGATCAGAGCGTCGACCGTCCACGTCGTAAAAAGGGCAGTGCATCCTAAAAAGTGGGAACCAAAGCAAGTCGCCTCCACGCGAAAGAAGATCCATCAATTTCATGCACACAACTCACATATGTGGTGTGCATTTATTGATGGGGGGTACTTTATTGGGGTCAAAATTTGCACTCCGGTTGACCAAGTCAAAGTCAAGGTCAACCCTAAGCCAGGTGGGCCCAAGCCCAAGCAAGTGGGCCAATGCCTGGGTCGAGCCCGAACGCGAAGTGTCCGGCCTTCCTCCATACCAAAATAAAAATCATGTAACGAATAATTTTGATGTAATTTTTTGTGCATGAATGTATGCAAAATGGGCATAAAGCCAATTTTTTGTAAGCCCATGGCTTATGTGCAAAAAGAAATGGCACATGAACCATGGGATGGGCAAAATGCCATTTTGTAAAGCCCAAGGGGCTATACGTAAATATGTAAGCATATATAAGGCAACATGATGATGAATAAAATATATACCTTTTCATTCCCAAAAAAATTAGGGCCTGTGCCTCTTCCTCCTTCCTCAAGGTTCCAAAACCTTCTTCTTTCTTTTGAATTAAATCAAGAGTTTTACTCTTCCTTTTCCAAAACTAAATAGTTTTTCACCATAAAACCCACAAAGGGGAACTCAGATCTCCCATTAGATCTCAAAAAGAAGAGATTTTTAAAATCTCACATCTCTTGATCTTCAAGATCCGGCCAAACGACAGGAAGAAGAAGGAGATCCATCTCTAGAAACCCCACTTTGGGGAAGAACTAGGATTCAAGGGGAGAAGCCCCTTCATCAGCTTCAAAACATCCTAGGAGTTTAACTCCTCATATATATATATATATACACACACACACACACAGAATAATAAGCTCTCCTTTCTGGGAGTACAACTCCCATTGCAGGGACCAAATCCCTTTTGTCGCCCGAGCGCCCACGTGCTGACATGTGGGGCGCTAGCGCCCTTGCGCTCAAAGTGCTAGCGCCCGAGCGCCCACGTGTTGACACTTGGGGCGCTAGCGCCCTTGCGCTCAAGGTGCTAGCGCCCGAGCGCCCACGTGCTGACACGTGGGGTGCTAGCGCTCAAAGCGCTAGCGCCCTTGCGCTAAGAGTTCTAGCACCCAAAGCGCTAGCGCCCGAGCGCCCACGTGCTGACACGTGGGGCGCTAGCGCTCTTGCGCTCAGAGTGCTAGCGCCCAAAGCACTAGCGCCCGAGCGTCCACGTGCCTGGCACGTGGGGCGCTAGCGCTCAAAGCGCTAGCGCTCTTGCGCTCAAAGCGCCAGCACCCAAAGCGTTGGCGCTTTTTCCCATACATCCTTTGGAAGCCCTTTTCCTTTCTTTTTTTATATATGTATACACACACACACACACTCTACAACACTGTCCCTCCCATAAATTTTTTTTGGGCCGGGGCGCTGCCCCACACCCCGCAAGGGGGCTGCTAGCCCCCTTGATCCCCAGCCCGCTATCCGGGTAGTGAGCCCCCCGTAAAAACTCTGCGTGGCTCTTGATATATCCAAAAAACTCTTTCAAAACACCACACACACATGCTGCATATTGAGTTCGCATGACTAGTTTAACCCGTTAATCGGAGGTTCTCTCGCTCCAAAGGCAAGGGGTAATTAACGGCAGCTTAGTCCGCGGCTGCCGGAGATTCGGATCCCCACAATCAATAAACCCCAGCCTACCCTAGGAAGGGGGAATCTGTACTATGCTTGACAGCGCGCGCGTATTCTCATCTCAATGGGGTGACGAAAAACACCCTACACGCCTTGCTCGGTAGGTCTTGATTGCACAAGTACAATATCATCCCTTCTACACAACATCAGTGTATGAAATATTTCAAGGATGGTCTCCTGTACACCGTAACGGGGGAGCTAAACCTATTCTCCGTGAATGAAGTCCGCAAATACGAGGATGCAAAGTATTTCCTGCCACACTTTAAAGACATGGAAAGATGCCATAAACCGGAGAATACGCAAAAAGCTATCACCACTATTCCGGTCTTCGGGAGCGATATCGAGGAGTAAGAAGAGATAGTCTATTCGGGGCCGCTCCAATGCAACAAGCCGGGACCATCTACCCCTATTCTGGTTTTTTGCAGTGACTCCGAAGACGAAGTCAACGCAGTGTTCTCGGTCCGTCCATCGGTGCAGGCCCTCATTGGAGATGATCAGAGTTTGCAAATCGCCATGGTTCCACAAAAGCATGACAAAGAGCTCGACGCACCTGATACCTATAATGTGCAAGAACTGCAGACGTTCTACGTCCCTCTCAGGCGAAAAGATGAAAAGGCGATCCTCTTTTATCGATCCGCGGAAACGAAAGTAGAGAATGAAATCTGGCATGGTGCCGATACTACGCTTGCAGGCTCCAGCCCATCCGTCTGCCCAGATACTACACAAAAGGATTAAAAAGGCTGTTGAGGTGCTAAGGCGTACCCTTTAAACAGACTGCTCGACAAGCTCAGTTCTATAATAGGATCTGGAACGTCCCCGGAACTCAGCGAAAATTGCCCAACAGGAGAATGGAAACGATCGGGCTTGGATATGTTCGATCCAAGAAACGGGAGAGATTCCATGGCTGCTACGTTATACATGACTTCGATGAAGAAGGAGATGCTCTGTTAGAAGACACTGCGATTGAACCAAAACGAGATCCTGCCGTAAAAATGCCAAGTGCGTCGTTTGAAGAATAGATGGGCAAGCTAATAAGGGAAGCGGGTCAAAAGGTCTGGGATGACCACAACTGTGAAATAGAAATTTACGAGAAATCCAAGACGCAATGCCTCCTTCAGCAGGCTACGGAGAATGATGATACCCTTCGTCTCCAGCTCGTCATACAGAAGACCTGAAGCGGAGGCAAAAACAAACTAAAGAACGGAAAAAAACGTTCGACAGCGGTAAAGCGGGTCCAAGAAGCCACGCGATAGAGAATTGAGCAGCCGGGATCCGTCTTTTATAAAGAAGATGGGTCGAGCATATTCTTTTTCCTAAGACAAGACAAGGAAGATATTCGATCTTGTCATGAAACATTAAATTATTACGCTCCCGGAGTCCAAACACCCCGAACAAGCAGACGAGGTCTCTCACCCAGATTATTGCTCCTATCACCAAGCGATAGGACATCCTCTCGAAAACTGTTTCATATTCAAAAAGAGGGTAGAAGACTAGTATCAGCAAGGAAGGTTCGCTCTATCCAGCATTTGGAGGGCAACCCCACCACAGAAGCATGTTCCAAAAGCAACGTACATAGCGAGAGTAGAAAAGATCAACATCGGTCTTGGAAACGATCTCGTACCTGTCACGCGATAACGCTGTCAGAAGAAAGAGTACGTGAGGATAGTGATGACCTCTCCTGGTGCTTCGAAAATGAGGATGAAGATGAGTTGATCTCAGAACTTCCACCGGCGCCAAAGGAGCTAGAAGATGGAATATATACTACCGCGGACAACCTAAGGAAAATTGACTTTGGACGGCAAACGACCTGATTGAATCGATACTTTGTGTGTGTGTCGTGTTTTAAGAAATGATGTTTCACAATCAAAGAAATTTGTAAACCGCAATCAATAACGGTGTCGATTGTAATGCGTTAGTGAATACGGATCGTCTTCAGGGAAAATGTGATCCGTTCGAATTTGATTTAGATGAATTGAAAATTAAAGAAAAGAGAAAGACAATTCAATTCAAGATTTAAAAGTGAATTTCAAGAATTATCTAGATCTAAATCTAATAACAAGAAAACATTAAAATCAAGAATCAAGAATTGATGATATTCAATCGAATTAGGTTTCAAGAATTGAAGTGAGGCTCGTAGGAATCGATCGAATCTATAGACGTGATGAAAACTAGTGATTACGTTTTCTTATCCATTAATGATTTGATGCTAGATCGATGACGATCAATCGAGGTTTAAGGATCTCTTGAAGGAACTAGGGTTTCTTCATCTCATCCTTTGTCCTTTCGATGAATCTCATTCACATTCTAGCCTCTAGTAGATTGAATTACCGATCATTGAACTCTAGTTACGAGCGAAAACATTCAAGAAAGCATCTCGCTCGAAACTAGATTGTCGATGATTCAATTTACAAGAGTTTACAAAACTTATAGGAATTAAGAATCGTTTCAAGATTTGTAACATCATCATCTATTGATTCTCTCGACTCCTCCACGAGCGGAGTTTTTACTCGAGCATCATATCAAAGAACACAATCAAGAATCGAGATCTAATCATAATGCTCAAATATAAAAGTAAGCAAGATAAAGAAATTTCACCTTTTATTTATCAACAATTTTGTTACAATTCTCTCAAGAACTACAAGAGGAAAGAACTCGATCGTCGATTTAGCTCCGCATCGTCTCCGTGAGTCGCGGATCGTCTTGGATCACTTGCTCGGTTGAAGATCGGCGTCGCTTCTAAAAGGTTGAAGGTTTCTTGCTTGATTTGTTCTCAAAGATCTTGAATTTGGCTTTGGTGATTGGATTAGGGTTAGGGTTTGAATGCACAAGTTGTGTCACTCAACCTGTGGGTGGAAATTGATGAACAACCTTAGAATGAAGCTTTAGGGTTCCTTTTATAGCCTTAGGATTGGGATTAGCTTCCTTTAGAAGCTAGGTTTAGTTTAGCTTCCCTTGTAAGCTTGGTAGTTAGGTAGAAGGTTATAGAGTTAGTTAGTTAGGGTTAGCTTCCTTCATAAGCTTGGAGGTTAGGGAGAAGCTTCTAGGCTTAGGTAGTTATGTAGCTTGCTTTGGAAGCTTGAAGATGTTTAGCTTGTTCAAAAGACTTTGCTGTTCTGACAGAAGCTTCTGGAGATTTCTGGAGTTTGAAGTGGCTTGAAGAGGTGTGGAACTTGAAAGTAGAAGCCTGAAGGAAAGAGATGCTGACGTCACGCTTATGTGGCCGCGGATCCGCCACGGGAAGGGTGCTCTGGCCGCGGATCCGCGGCCCATTGGTGTCTTCAGTGCATGGAATTCTCAGGTAATTCTTATACTGTGGTTGTAGCACCTTTCTGATGTGTGGAATCATATATTTCTTTCTATATCACTTCCAGATCACAAGTCTTGGACTTGGCGTATTTTTATCAGCACTTTTGACTGTTTCGGCTCTTTTCCTGGAATTTCCTGCACAGATTCTCGAGACAAGTGTTGCGCTATACGAAGATGATGCGATGCAATGATAAACACTCAATTTCCCTCAAAATGTCGGTTTTAAAGTGTAACACAAGTTATTTGGTATTTTATGGATGTTTTACTAATATGTGCTATATTTATACCGAACACCTCTAGATGAGTGCAAATGGTAGGGAAATTGTCGTGTTAAAAATGCAATATTTTCGACTGATCAAATTCCCCCAAACTTATTTTTGGTCGTCTCGAGCAAACTGTTTTATTAAAAAGAGAAGGAGAAAATAAAGAAAAAGAAAAACTAACTAGCACACTTTCGTAGGCAACACGATTGCACTGAGCACGTGCAACAAGCCTTTAAACCTTTAGGCGTCCCTAGTAGGAGGAGTGTTGTCTCCTGAGGGTTTTCAGCGGATTGCACCCACAAAGTCCAATAATAAAAGGAAGACCATGAAAGTTACATATAAAGATAAGAATTGTAAAAGAAAGACTTTGAAAATTAGAGTTTCCAACTATGCTAGATTTTCAGTTGTCATGAGCCCTATCTTAATAGTCATGAAAAGATGTTAGAAATCACATCATCTCTCAATAAAACATCGTCTTTATTCTTCATTCCCATCTTTCTTCCAAACATCGATCATATAACCCTACGTGTATGGAAAGAACATCCCTACACCCAGAGAATTCAATTCAAGCTATCATACTCTTGTCCATCTGCCTTAGAACTTTTTAATTTGATGAATATTTAGATGTGGTTGCTCACACATTTTTATACGACCGTTAATACTTCTTGAGGTACTAACCAACCGATTACTCATGTGCTTGCTTATACGGTGTTTTTCCTCGTCTTGCACCACCTAAGGCTTAGCAGTGACTCCCAGACCAGTTGGTCTAAGGCACTAGGTGAAGAGGCACCTTCGCTATATTTTTTTTATTGCTGCCTTGGCGATAACAAAACCGGTGTTCATTTTTCTTCACCATTCATTTTTGTATTTCCTTCATACTTTGGCTTTTAGACAAGAGCATTTCAAGGTATCCTCTACTATCCCGAGCTTCAAGACGTGTATAAGTGCGTATAGTAGGGTATCAACGTTCAAATGTTTGGCTTCCAGAATAGGAACTATTTTTCAGACTTATTTTTATCCTCAGATTAGTGACTTCTTTCATCTTACTAACCCTTGGGACAACGGCTCATAACTACTTATTACTAGTTCGTTTAAGAAAACTTCTAATTTTCTTGGTTTTCTTAAATTTTCTAATCTTTTGGATGTAATTTTTCACTATCTAATCTTTTATTAACTTATTTATGTACAAAAAATATTTTTATTTTTTGAATTTTTTTAAATTTTTATGTGTTTAAAAATGTTTTGTGCTTATGCAAAGTATGATGCAAATGATGCGAAAATAAGCACAAACCTCCCCCAAACTTGTTTTCAACAGTGTCCTCACTGTTGATATCCGTTAAAGCTCAAGAACCTGTAAACTTGGGAGGCAAAAATTTGTAACAGGGGACTTGAAATATGATCTTGGAAAATCTCCCCCAAACTTATTCTTTATTCATGTACAAAAACTTTTTATGATTTTGTTTTGCAATTTTTTTTTCCTAAAATTTATTTACAAATTGACTCACCTCCATTCTAAAGATGTGACAAAATTACCAAGTCATGGAGGTGAGGCGGAGGAATATCAGTCATTATAAATCGGCTCCTGTAAAAACATTTTCCCTTGATCCTCCGAGGGGTCAGTGGAAAAATACGGCTTTAATCTATGTCCATTCATTTTGAAAAATGATCCGTTTTTAACATTTTCTACCTCAACTGCCCCGTGCGGGCATACATACTGCACAATAAAAGGTCCTTTCCACCGAGATCGTAGCTTACCCGCGTGAAGGTGTAGTCGTGAATCATAAAGAAGGACTTGTTGACCAAGTGTAAATGTTTTCCTCAAAATGTTTTTATCGTGAAATACCTTAGTCCGATTCTTTACAATTACAGCATTATCATAAGCTTCATCGCGGAGTTCGCTTAGCTCATTTAATTGCATCTTCCGAAAGTTGCAGGCTTGATTTAAGTCAAAGTTGATTTCTCTAATGGCCCACATTGCTTTGTGCTCTATCTCGACCGGCAAGTGACAAGCCTTTCCAAACACTAACCTGTAAGGAGACATCCCTAGATCGGTTTTATATGCAGTTCGGAATGCCCAAAGAGCATCTGTCAATTTGGTTGATCAATCTTTTCTATTTTTCGCAACAGTTTTCTCCAGAATTTGTTTGATTTGTCTGTTAGAAATCTCAGCATGTCCGCTCGTTTGGGGATGATAGGGTGTGGAAAGTTTGTGGTTGATTGCGTATTTCCGCATCAAAGTCTCGAAAGACCTGTTGCAGAAATGCATCCCGTTATCGCTAATGATAGCGCGTGGGTGTCCAAATCGCGAAAAGATGTTTTCTTTTAAGAACTTAATGACAACCTTTTTGTCATTAGTGCGACAAGAAATAGCTTCAACCCATTTTGAGACGTAATCAACCGCAAGCAGTATGTACAGATTCCCAAAGGAGTTGGGAAAATGACCCATAAAGTCAATGCCCCAAACATCAAAAATTTCAACCACTAAGATGGGTTGCTGTGGCATCTCATTTCTCCGGGAAATCCTACCCGTGTGTTGACACTGTGTACAGGTTTTGCAATGATCAAATGCGTCTTTGAACAAGGTCGGCCAATAAAAACCGCATTGCAAAACCTTCTCCGCCGTCTTTCTAGGACCGAAGTGACCCCCACATGCCTGATCATGACTAAAAGATAGAACACTCTTGAATTCCTCATTCAGGACACACCGGCGAATGATCTGGTCTGGACAATACTTGAACAGATAGGGTTCATCCCAGTAAAAGTGTTTTACTTGGGATAGAAATCGATTTTTGTCCTGTTTTGACCATTCGGTGGGGATAAGTCCCGTGACAAGATAATTCACAATATCCCTGAACCAAGGTTCATCGGATACATTCAAGAGCTGTTCGTCTTGAAAAGAATCATTGATCGGCAGGGTCATAGGTGAAGAAGAGATGCGCGAAAGATGGTCGGCTACAACGTTTTCACATCCTTTCTTATCTTTGATAACAAGATCAAATTCTTGTAATAGAAGGATCCAACGTATTAGCCTACCTTTAGCATCCTTTTTCGCCAAAAGATGTTTCAAGGGGGAGTGGTCAGTGTACACAACAATTGGTGAGCCAATCAAGTAAGGCCTGAATTTTTTTAATGCAAATACAACCGCCAAAAGTTCTTTTTCGGTAGTTGTATAATTAATTTGAGCATCGTTCAGGGTCTTACTTGCGTAATAGATCACGTGTGGCATCTTTTCAATGTGCTGTGCTAAGACTGCACCAACTGTAAAATCTGATGCATCACACATAAGCTCAAAAGGGTGGTTCCAATCTGGAGAAGATAAAACGGGGCCTGTAGTGAGAGAGTGTTTGAGTGAGTCGAATGCTTCCTCACAATCCGAGTCAAAGTGGAAGGTCGTATCCTTGGCCAAGAGAAGAGTTAAAGGTCTAGCAATTTTTCTAAAATCATTAATGAATCTCCTATAAAAGCCTGCATGGCCAAGAAAAGATCGGATATCCTTGACGCTTTTGGGATAAGGAAGGTTTTGAATGACATCTATTTTAGCTTTGTCAACCTCAATGTCTTTTCGTGAAATAACATGTCCAAGCACAATTCCCTCTTGGACCATGAAATGGCATTTTTCCCAATTCAAGATTAAGTTCTTCTCTTTACAACGAGTAAGAACTGCGTCAAGATTCGATAGGCAGTCAGAAAAAGAATCTCCGAAAATCGAGAAATCGTCCATAAAAATCTCCAAAAAATTCTCGATCATGTCCGAGAATATCCCCATCATACACCGCTGAAATGTAGCGGGAGCATTGCATAACCCAAAGGGCATGCGTCTATAAGCAAAGGTACCAAAAGGACAAGTAAATATGGTTTTATCTTGATCCTTTTTGGCAATAGGGACCTGATTATAGCCAGAGTATCCGTCCATAAAGCAATAATACTCACGTCCAGCTAAGCGTTCTAGCATCTGGTCAATGAAAGGTAGAGGAAAGCGGTCTTTCCTCGTAGCGGCATTGAGTTTCTTGTAATCAATACATACACACCACCTAGTTTGAGTGCGTGTCTGGATTAACTCGTTAGCCTCATTGGTAATGACTGTGATGCCAGATTTCTTAGGGACGACATGGATTGGACTTACCCATTGGCTATCGGAGATTGGGTAAATGATACCATTGTCAAGGCATTTGACGATTTCTTTCTTCACCGCATCCTTCATGACGGGGTTCAACCGTCTCTGTGGTTCTCGGGTTGGTTTGGCTTCATCCTTCAAGTGTATATGATGTTCTACAATCAAGGGACTAATCCCTTTGATGTCAGCCATGGTCCAACCAAACGCCTGCCTATTAGATCTCAATACCGTCAAAAGCGCATTCTCTTGCTCTGATGCTAGAGAAGCGGATATGATCACCGGTAAAGACTCATTCTCACCTAAATATGCATATTCAAGATGAGAAGGTAAAAGTTTGAGATCTAATGCTGGCGGAGAAATAATAGAAGGTGGGATCATCGAATGATTTTCGGAGTCAAGGAGAAGCTCATAGCCTGTGAAAGATACAGACTCGGATGGTGATGAGTCAAGAGTGTCGGACTCAAACGTGGAAAATGTGTCCTCACTAAGATGTGCAAGATCAAACATTGATATGGTAGTGTCGTCGAGATCTTCAAAGCAAAGTTCATCAACTTCGCAACTTTTGGGAGCAATCTCGTGGACAGAACAAATATCAAGTTTATCAGCAGAGGGTTCAGATGGCTGACTTCCAATTTTATAGATGTTCAGTTCAATTGTCATTTTTCCAAAAGATAGGTTCATTGAACCGTTTCGACAGTTAATGACAGCATTGGAAGTGGAAAGGAATGGTCGACCCAAAATCAGCGGAATTTGATTCTGTGGGTTTGCTACAGGCTGTGTACCTAGAACAATGAAGTCCACAAGGAATACAAATTCTCCGACTTTTATTAACACATCCTCCAGTTCACCCCTAGGTTTGGTGATTGAACGGTCTGCCATTTGGAGAGTGCAGTGAGCTGGTTTCAACTCTCCAATCCCTAACTGCTCGTATACAGAATATGGAAGCAGGTTAACACTTGCGCCAAGGTCAAGAAGAGCACGGTTGATGTTTTTACCCCCAATAGAAATCGAGATTGTAGGACATCCTGGGTCCTTACGTTTCTTTGGTAACTGTGGGGTAAAAGCAGTGCTAACATTATTTGTCATGAAGACCTTCTTTGGCACTTGAGTCTTTCTCTTCCTAGTGTACAAGTCTTTAAGAATTTTCGCATAAGCGGGGACTTGTTGAATAACATCTAGGAGAGGGATGTTGATGTTAACTTGTTTGAACATTTCCATAATTTTCTCCATATGTGGACTCGATTTGTTACCCCTTAACCGATTCAGATAAGGTGCTTTAGCAATAAGAGCTGGGTCCATCATAGGAGAAGGTGGTGTGTGTGGAAGTGATCCCAGAATAGGAGTGGGGATCATCTTTGGTGGACTAGAAGAGGGTTGCTGAGGTAACGAGCCTGATGGGAAACGAAGAATAGGCTCGCAAGAAGGCGGTGGGGTAAAAGAACAAGGATCAGAAGTAGAAGTGTGTGTGTAAGGAAATGTCTCAGCCGGGGTATTATTGATAGATTTTTCAGTATCATCAATCTCCTCCCCAACATGATTATTCAGCACTCTTCCTGATCTCAACGTTGTGATGGCATTTACATTGTAATGCTCAGGATTCAGTAAGGGTTGAGACGGTAGTTTCCCTTTCTCTCTCGCACTCATTTCGGCTTTTAGTCGTGCAATTTCTGCTTCCATCGATTTTATACTCTCAGCTTGGAAAGCTGAGTTTTTCTTTATATCATGGACAGAAGACTTAACCTCAGCCGACACTTCCATGAAATTTGAAAAAAGTTATTTCATGGTTTGTGTGAATGCAGAGAATTCATCAGAACAGGTCAACTGCAAAGGATTAGAAGGTGCAGGAGTGTTGACCTGGTTTTGAAAATTTTGTGACTGGTAGGGGTGCTGAGTGAGTTGAAGTGGTTGCTGTTGTGGTGGAAGAGCCCTTTGGAAATTGTTTTGGTTTGGAACCGTGTTTTGATTTTGTTGTTGGTTCTAAGCAAAGTTAGGGTGGTTCCTCCAACCCTGATTATATGTGGAAGAATATGGGTCGTTTCTAGGTCTTTGAAAAGCAGCATTGGTATGCTCGTGACCTTGAAACAGAGAATTTAGTGGGCATTCTTCTGTCAAATGAGAAGGATCAGAACGACATCCACATACAGTTTTAGAGAGTGACATCGGATTTAGGGAGGCTGCTAAAAATTTTTGTTCCATAGCTTCTAGCTTCTTTTGCATTGCTGCCATCTCAGCTCTAATACCTATGGAAACATCAATTTGGTGAATGCCACCCCTAGACGATGACTGGTTTACACTCTCCCACTGTAAAGATTTTTCAGCGAAATCTTCTAAGAATTTCCAAGCTTCGCCATCATCTTTGGTCATAAAATTGCTTTGACACATGGATTCAAGGTTCTGTTTAGTGATAGGATTAATGCTCTCATAAATGATTCTGCACAGATCCCATCTAGGGATTCCGTGATGTGGACATTGAACCAACAGATCCTTGAAGTGTTCAAAACACTTCGAGAATGGTTCATTCGGAAGCTGGGTGAATTGAGTTTTTTCGCTACGGACTCGAGCTGTTTTATGATTCGGGTAGAATTTCTTAAGGAATGCTGCGACGAATTCTTCCCAGTTCGAAATGGAATGTGCGGTTGTGTTATACAGCCACTTCTCGGCTATATCGCACAAGGTAAATGGAAGAAGACGTAGACGCATAGCATCCACAGAAAGCTGTGAAGTACCCATCATTGCGCATACATTTTCAAATTTGGTAATAAAGACATATGCGTCTTCAGGCTCGAGACCGTGATATTTGGGTAGAAGGTTGATGTATTGGGGTTTAATCTCAAAATTGTCCCCATTAGCCGGTGGAATGGTGAGACAGGTCGAAAGAGGACCTCGCATAGGGTAACATCTCTCTTGGAGAGAGATGCGGGGTGGATTCTGCGCACTTGCGGACGGCAGCAGAGTAGTGGTAAAGAAGTTCGATGGGGAACCGTCCATCGATGTGGGTGTGGTGGTGGGTAAAGAAGAAGTAGACGTAGAAATACCGACTTCGGAGTCGATCGAGGGAACGCGGACAAGACGGGCACTAGAATCCTGTGTCCAGCCTATCTTGCACTAAAGGATTTAGCACAAGTGGCAGCGTTAATATAATTAAGGAAAATGTGGATTGGTGTTTGTTTTGAAAAAGATACGGATTTTTGAAAAAAATGATGCAAATCACAACAAATGCACACACAACCCTAAGTCTAATGGTCACCTAGGTCAAGTTTCTAGACCGCTCCTAACTGCCAGAAGACAAATCGCAGGATCAATCCTCTACTGTCTCTTTGTCCCTCCTGTGGCCAGGTAAGTGCCAGGTAAGTGGGAGGTTCTCCACTACGTAAGTAGTGGGCCTGATTAAGTAACCACTTGCCTTAGACACACTTGCCTTAGACACCACAAAAGAAACTCGGATAAGCAATAGATTACCCACGACCTTCTCCTGTCCTAAGTGAGCGCGACGGTCCTTAGAGTCATGTCTAGATATATTTTAGTTAATAAGGATAATGTGGATGCAGTTTTGTGATTTTCGGGGCTTAGGAAGGGTAATGAACTCCCCACCTAATCTGAATTTGGTCTTTTCCCCTTAATTTCCGTATTAAAAATGCAAACAACCAAGATCAAACACGCACAATTTTTGCTTTTTGCGGCGCTGCGAATTTTTGCAAAGAAACCTGCAGAAATTTGTTAATGGAGCAGATCGAGGAAGAGATAAGAAAGTGAGAATTATACCTAAAAATTTTGGAACAGTGATGCTACATGACCGCCGCGGATCCGCCGCGGGAAGGCTATCAAGACCGTGGTTCCGCCACAGTTCAACAAGATCCCTGCACAAAAATTTTATACAATGCTTCTGATGCCTCACTGAGCTCTCTGGAATATTCAGAAAAATTTTCCACTTGCTCCACTGATTCCAGATTTCCTTGCAACAAATCACAACGAATCGTTTAGTGTTTGCGCGAATTTTGATCTAAAAATTCTGATGAAATAAAATTTTCAACTCAAATTTCAAAAACGAATAAATTAGCACACGATCCCCGGCAACGGCGCCATTTGATTGAATCGATACTTTGTGTGTGTGCCGTGTTTTTAGAAATGATGTTTCACAATCAAAAAAATTTGTAAACCGCAATCAATAACGGTGTCGATTGTAGCGCGTTAGTGAAAACGGATCGTCCTCAGGGAAAATATGATCCGTTCGAATTTGATTTAGATGAATTGAAAATTAAAGAAAAGAGAAAGACAATTCAATTCAAGATTTAAAAGTGAATTTCAAGAATTATCTAGATCTAAATCTAATAACAAGAAAACATTAAAATCAAGAATCAAGAATTGATAATATCCAATCGAATTAGGTTTCAAGAATTGAAGTGAGGCTCGTAGGAATCGATCGAATCTATAGACGTGATGAAAACTAGTGATTACGTTTTCTTATCCATTAAAGATTTGATACTAGATCGATGACGATCAATCGAGGTTTAAGAATTTCTTGAAGGAACTAGGGTTTCTTCATCTCATCCTTTGTCCTTTCGATGAATCTCATTCACATTCTAGCCTCTAGTAGATTGAATTACCGATCATTGAACTCTAGTTACGAGCGAAAATATTCAAGAAAGCATCTCGCTCGAAACTAGATTGTCGATGATTCAATTAACAAGAGTTTACAAAACTTATAGGAATTAGAAATCGTTTCAAGATTTGTAACATCATCATCTATTGATTCTCTCGACTCCTCCACGAGCGGAGTTTTTACTCAAGCATCATATCAAAGAACACAATCAAGAATCGAGATCTAATCATAATGCTCAAATATAAAAGTAAGCAAGATAAAGAAATTTCACCTTTTATTTATCAACAATTTTGTTATAATTCTCTCAAGAACTACAAGAGGAAAGAACTCGATCGTCGATTTAGCTCCGCATCGTCTCTGTGAGTCACGGATCGTCTTGGATCACTTGCTCGGTTGAAGATCGGCGTCGCTTCTAAAAGGTTGAAGGCTTCTTGCTTGATTTGTTCTCAAGGATCTTGAATTTGGCTTTGGTGATTGGATTAGGGTTAGGGTTTGAATGCACAAGTTGTGTCACTCAACCTGTGGGTGGAAATTGATGAACAACCTTAGAATGAAGCTTTAGGGTTCCTTTTATAGCCTTAGGATTGGGATTAGCTTCCTTTAGAAGCTAGGTTTAGTTTAGCTTCCCTTGTAAGCTTGGTAGTTAGGTAGAAGGTTCTAGAGTTAGTTAGTTAGGGTTATCTTCCTTCATAAGCTTGGAGGTTAGGGAGAAGCTTCTAGGCTTAGGTAGTTATGTAGCTTGCTTTGGAAGCTTGAAGATGTTTAGCTTGTACAAAAGACTTTGCTGTTCTGACAGAAGCTTCTGGAGATTTCTGGAGTTTGAAGTGGCTTGAAGAGGTGTGGAACTTGAAAGTAGAAGCCTGAAGGAAAGAGATGCTGACGTCACGCTTACGTGGCCGCGGATCCGCCGCGGGAAGGGTGCTCTGGCCGCGGATCCGCGGCCCATTGGTGTTTTCAGTGCATGGAATTCTCAGGTAATTCTTGTACTGTGGTTGTGGCACCTTTCTGATGTGTGGAATCTTATATTTCTTTTTATATCACTGCCAGATCACAAGTCTTGGACTTGGCGTATTTTTATCAGCACTTTTGACTGTTTCGGCTCTTTTCCTGGAATTTCCTGCACAGATTCTCGAGACAAGTGTTGCGCTATACAAAGATGATGCGATGCAATGATAAACACTCAATTTCCCTCAAAATGTCGGTTTTAAAGTGTAACACAAGTTATTTGGTATTTTATGGATGTTTTGCTAATATGTGTTATATTTATACCGAACACCTCTAGATGAGTGCAAATGGTAGGGAAATTGTCGTGTTAAAAATGCAATATTTTCGACTGATCACGACCCGAGGCCTACGTTCGTCAGTGAGCTGCTGTCCAGAGAACAGGTAGTTACGCTAAGAGACGTGCTCATGCAGTATAAATACTGCTTCGCATGGAACTACTCCGAGATGCCGGGGATAGATCCGAAAATAGCTGTATATAAATTGGCGATATATCCGGACGTCAAGCCAGTCAAATAAGCACAGAGGAAAATGCGACTCGAACTTGAAATGAGCATCAACGCCGAAGTCAAGAAGCTAATTGATTCCGGCTTTATCCAAGAAGTTCAGTATCCTAACTGGATCGCCAACATTGTCCCAGTGATGAAGAAAAATGGGACGGTGCGCATCTGCGTAGACTTTCGGGACCTCAACAAAGCTTGCCCGAAAGATGATTTTCCCGTATCGGTTACCAAGCTGATGATAGACAACACGTCCACTCACGAAGTCTTCTCCTTCATGTACGGATCATCAGGGTACAATCAAATAAAGATGCACCCCGATGACCAGAAGCATACCACTTTCCGGACTCCCCTGGGAATATTCTGCTATAAAGTGATGCCTTTCGGCTTGAAGAACGCCGGCGCTACCTATCAGAGGGCCATGACAAAGATTTTCGATGACCTCATACATGAAATCGTCGAATGCTATATCAATGAACTCGTAGTGAAAAGCAAGTCGTACGAGGAGCATTGGGAGCATCTGAAGATCGTGTTTCAGCGCCTTCGGAAATACAACCTGAAGATGAACCCTCTGAAATGTGCGTTCGGAGTTTCCTTGGGAAAATTCCTAGGATTCATCTTACGACACCGGGGAATCGAGATAGACTCGTCGAAGATCAAGGCGATCATGAAAATGCCTCCACCAAGAACTCTCAAGCAACTGCAGTCTCTCCAAGAGAAGCTCGCGTATATCTGACGGTTCATAGCTAACCTCTCCGGCAAATGCCGCCCCTACAGTCATTTAATAAAGAAGGGGACCCCGTTCGTCTGGGATCGCAAATGCCAAAGCGCATTGGATGAAATCAAGCAATTCCTGCAAAATCCGTAGGTAATGGCCACCCCAGTCAAGGGAAAGCCCCTCATCTTATACACAACCGCCCTTGAAGGTTCTTTAGGCGCGTTATGGGCACAGGAAAATGACCAAGGGAAAGAGAAAGCCCTCTACTATTTGATTCGAGTTCTCCTGGGGGCAGAAAACAACTACTCCCCTATCGAAAAACACTGCGTGGCGTTAATCTTCGCGATAACGAAGCTCAGACACTATGCTTTGGCACATGAGGTCCATCTCATATCAAAGGTAGATCCTCTCAAGTATTTGATGTCAAGAGACATACTAACAGGATGACTCACTAAATGGGCCCTCTTCTTGATGGAGTTCTCGATAATCTATCGACCTCTCAAAGCAGTGAAAGGTCAGGACATCGCCGACTTCCTCGCCGAGCATCCGAGACCTACCGATTCACCCATAAATTGTGAACCGCCGGACGAGCATGCGTTTGACACAATCGACAGGGAGAGAGGAGGGAGTGATACCCGATGGGAACTCTACTTTGATGGGGCATCTTCCATGAAGAAGAGAAAACACAACTCCCCCATAATCAAATCTGGGGTAGGCCTCATCTTCATGACTCCACAAGGAGGGATAAGGCGCTTTGCCTTTTCCTTGACAGAGCCAAGGATAAACAATGAAGTGGAATATGAAGCTTTGATAGCAGGTCTTGAGATCGCTGTCAACATGGGAATCGAGTACCTCCTCATATACGGGGACTCCCAGCTAGTCGTTAATTAAGTAAACGGTGACTATCAAACATGTAAACCAGAGTTGGTAAAGTACGGTGAGAGAGTGCAACAATTGCTGACTCAAATCCCTTCCTGCGCCCTGGAGAGCATACCGCGTGCGGAAAATAGCAAGGCGGATGCGTTAGCCAAACTCGCTAAAGAACTGGCTGACGAAAACCTCGATGACGTAAGGATCGTTGTACAAAGTCGTCGGGTTCTTGCGCCAACGAAAATATCTCCGGAGTCGTCTGAGGAAAAGGAAGCGACCAAGCAAACATCTCTGCAAATAGAGGACCAGGAAAAGGCCAAAGATTGGAGAGAAATCTTTATAGACTACTTCAAATTCCATCGAACACCTGAAGATGCATCCTCAAGGCACCAGCTCTTGAAACGATCTCTATCCTTCGCCTTCGTCAATGATACTCTATATAAGAGATCGTTCGACTCTCTGTGGCTAAGATGCCTGGGGCTAGAAGAAGCAAGGAAAGTTGTCCAAGAAACTCACGATGGACTCTGCGGTTCTCATCAAGCCGGAACGAAGATGAAGCTGAAGATTAAAAAGATGGGTTACTATTGGCCCACGATGATTCAGGATTGCCTCGAGTATGCAAAGCAGTGCCATTCGTGCCAAATTCATGGAGACTTCATCCACCAGCATCCAAACCCGCTACACCCAACGGTGGCTAGCTGGCCGTTCGAAATGTGGGGAACCGACATAATTGGGCCCATCGAACCAGCGTCATCCAGAGGACATCGGTTCATATTGGCGACAACCGATTACTTCTCTAAGTGGGCAGAAGCGATACCGCTAAGAGAAGTGAAGAAGGGGAACATCCTCCATTTCTTCAAGACACACGCCATCTATCGGTTCGGCACTCCGTGACGGATTATCTCTGATAACGGCCTAGCCTACAAAAGCCATAAAATCGGTCGCTTCGCACAGCAGCATAGCATAGACTGGAGATACTCTTCGGTCTATAATCCCCGAGCTAAAGGTCTAGCTGAGGCTTTCAACAAGACCTTGACGAAGATCATAAAGAAGACGGTGTCCAGAAATAAAAAGGACTGGCACGAAAGTCTGCCTGAAGCTCTGGGCGTACCGAACCACGTTCAAAACAGCTACGAATACAACGCCATATGCGTTAGTATTCGGCACAGAAGCAGTACTCCCCCTGGAGATAGAGCTGCCCTCTCTATGAGTGGCGGTTCGGTACGAACTAACAGACGAAGAGAATGCTCATCTTCGGCTTGAAGAGCTGGACGCCCTCGATGAAACTCGTCTCGTGGCACAGCAAAACCTAGAGACTTACAAAGAAAAGATGATGCGCTCATACGAGAGATTAACTAGGCCGAGAACATTCAGCCAAGGCGAACTCGTGCTAGTGATCAAAAGACCTATGATCCCCAATCGTGCCAAACGGGGGAAATTCTTGCCGAACTATGAAGGCCCGTACATCATAGACAAAGTCTACCAAGGTGGGTCTTACTAGCTCATGGATATGCATGGAGAAAGACCCTTTAGGCCAATAAACGGCTGGTTCCTAAAAAAATACTACGCCTGACGAGTCACAGCCCAGGTCAACAATAGATGATGACGCCTATATCCGCTCGCTATCTTCCCAAGCCCAAACTCTATTAGTAGTATCCAGCGAAACCGCTGTCTCCCAAATGGCAGTGAGGGACTGCGACATCTTAAAACTAACAACTGACCGAAACGTCTGTAAACTACTACAAACCGCAGCATCCTAGGGCTGACGCCAAAAAAAAAAATGCTACGTCCATAAGAGAAATGGGCACGGATGAAAACACGAAAGGGCTTCGTGAGTCAAAACAGCAGGGCTACCGGAGAGTTTGTGAAAACTCGAAAGGGCGCAATTTCGTTAAAAGACACTTGCAAGATCCTCTCGACCTTGTAAGGAGAAAATACCTGCGTGAGATCCTTATGACTCACAAGAGAGAAACACACTTAGGGTTCCCCGCGATTCCTAAGGAGAAGTTATACTTACGAGATCCTCACGACTCGTAAGGAGAATTCTCTTATGAGACCCTCACGGCTCATAGGATTCAAAAGCCTTAAGCTACAGGGATCTGAACCTGTTCTTAAGCCGTCATACACCTCAATATTACCCTACAAGCATTTCAATATTGACCCTTGTATACAATCCACGGGCACGAATAAACATTTCTCCAACAGAGTCCCACCAGTAACAAGGGATATCCACACATTGTGAACGGCCCTTGTAAGTCCTCTCGACTTTTAAGGAGAAAACACTCTTGTAAGATCCTTACGACTTATAAGAGAACATACACTTAAGAACCCTCACGATTCTTAAGAAGAAAACGCACTTACGAGATCCTCACGACTCATAAAGAGAAACATCTTTATGAGACCCTTACGGCTCATAAAGTTAAAAGCCTTAGTCAACAGGATCTTAACCCGGTTTGCTAAGCCACCTTTGTTCGAACCGACAAAGGCAAATAATGATTCACTCCTGGTCATATTCCAGTTGTAGCGATGCTGATGCCTAAATCGGTATCAAATCCCAAGTCTAAACTCGCGATAAAAATCAGCGAGCCAAAAATACATATGAAATAGCCGAAATGATGGGGCAACTTGCAACAAAATCAGCAAGTAAAATATATGCATACAAAAAGAGCCGAAATGATTGGGCACCACAAAAAATAGCCGAAATGATTGGGCAATCGCGACTTTCGCGATACAAAAAGCTGAAATGATAGAGCATCGTGAAAAGAAAACAAAAAAATACGTATAAAATGAAATTTTTCCATCCAGGTAAGTCCATACTGACCCCTGTATACAATCCATGGGCATAAACCAAAAGGGAACCACATGTCCCAACAAACTCTATCAAAGGGAGAGTCAGGTCTCAGCGGCAATATCTGCATCCCAAAAGACCAGCAATGGTGTTCCTCCTCATGCCAGCAGGACACGGACACGACACTACCAATCGGAGCCACGGCAACGTCCCCAGTTCTAAGACTCTGCGGTTCACAGACAACCTGGAGTCAACCCTGACACCGTAGAAAATGGAGAAAGTTGATCCCGACACTGTAGAAAACGGAGAAAATCGATCCCGACACAGTAGAAAACGGAGAAAGTCAACCCCGACACCGTAAAAAACGGAGAAAGTCGACTCCGACACCGTAGAAAACGGAGAAAGTCGATCCCGACACCGTAGAAAACGGATAAAGTCGACCCCGACACCGTAGAAAACGGAGAAAGCCGATCCCGACACCGTAGAAAACGGAGAAAGGCGACCCCGACAACGTCAAAAACGGAGAAAGTCGATCCCGACACCGTAGAAAACGGAGAAAGTCGACCCCGAAACCATAGAAAACGGAGAAAGTCGACCCCGACACCGTAGAAAAAGGAGAAAGTCGACCCCGACACCGTAGAAAACGGAGAAAGTCGACCCCGACACCGTAGAAAATGGAGAAAGTCAACCCTGACACCGTAGAAAACGGAGAAAGTCGACCCATGACCTCCCCATCGGAGCAATACTTCGATTTGGAAACAAGTCAACTCACCAATCACTTACGAGTCCTTTCGACTTGTAAGCGAGAAAAAACTCTATTGTGAGATCCTTATGACTTTCAAGAGAAAACGCACTTAGGAATCCTCACGACTCCTAAGGAGAAAATACATCTATGAGATCCTCACGACTCGTAGGGAAAAAATTCTTTATGAGACCCTCACGGCTCATAAAATTGAAAAGTCTCAGGCGGCAGATCCAAACCTGTTTCCTAAGCTTTCACTACCCTACAAAGAGTTCAAGATGAGTTGTTATCTACAGGCTACACTTACTAGAGTAACATGACAACAACACAGCAAAGAAAAGAAAGCGATATAAGATAAAACATGTCCTTTATTCATGAGTTCAATTGAATACAAGATACATCATATAAAAGAATAAAAAAAAATGAATGAATACATGTTATTCATGAATTACAAATTTCCATCAATACAAAAAATTACAAAGACAGGTACTAAGGAGGAGGTCTCTTCAACAAGTCGGCAAGCCGCTCGTGCATTCCTTTTAGCTCATTCTCACAGTCAGCCACCGCTGCACTCACGTGTAAGCCGCGTGAACGTAACGGTGGGGGGGCATTTGTTTCCCCAATTGAGAGCAAAGCTCTATTCAAAATTCAAAATTTGAACTGAGACAGCGCCTCACGTGCAAAGCACGAGAGCGCTGAGCGCCAAGAGCGCTAGCACTAAAGAGTCAAAGACTCTGAGGCAGCGCATCACATGCAAAGCATGAGAGCGCTGAGCGCCAGCGCTAAAGAGTCAAAGACTCTGAGGCAGCACCTCACATGCAAACTACGAGAGCGCTGAGAGCGTCAGTGCTAAAGAGTCAAAAACTCTGAGGTAGCGCATCACGTGCAAAGCACGAGAGCGCCAAGCGCTAAGAGTCAAAGACTCCGTGATAGTGCATCACGTGCAAAGCACGAGAGCGCTGGCGCCAGAACTAAATGTTCTCCACCGTTGGATCAAAGATCCAACAAAGATGATAAATCATCAAGATTCAGAATCAAATTCTACTGAGGAAATATTCTTCGGATCTTCCTAAATAGGAAAGATTGCCCTCTATAAAACAGCGCACCATTGGATCAAAGATCCGATGGTGATTAATAAACTCACCAAGATTACAGAATAATCTCTGTTTGGAAAAATATTTTCTAATCTTGTTAATAACAAGAGAAAAATCTTCTGTAAAACATAAGCCATAGGATCAAAGATCCAACGGGGGATAAAATCCCCAAATCAATCAGAGATCTTTCAATGAAAGATCTCTTTAACCAAATCAACAAACTTGCCTCCACTATATAAAGGACCCAAGACTTCAAGTCTGGGGCAAGGAGATCATCAAGATCATTAGCAGAGAAAAAACCTCCCTGTAAGTTTCAAGTTTTCAAAAAAGAAAAAGAGAAGAGCAAGCTCTATGAAGAAGAACCTTCTTCAAGGTAAATAAAAAGAAGAGAGATCATAGCATCTCTTGATAAAAAAATAGAACTTAGTTCTTTTTCTAGATCACAGATCTATAAGAGAAAGTCTTTCACAAAAACAGAAGAGATCATAGCATCTCTTCATAAAAAAAGAACTTAGTTCTTATATCCATGAGACAAAATCTCTCATAAAGAAAAACAAAAGGGATCATAGAAGAACTTAGTTCCTAGATCCATGAGACAAAATCTCTTATAAATGAGAATTTAATTCTCAGAGCACAGAACTGACCAGAACTGCCAAAAAAGCGCTTCAGCGCTCCAAGTCTGGCGCTCAGCGCCAGACGCACCACGTGCTCCTCAACTGTGCGCTATTATATAAGAAGCGCTTCAGCGCTCCAAGTCTAACGCTCAGCGCCAAGCGCACCACGTGCTTCTCACGTGTGCGCTATTTCAAAAGAAGCGCTTCAGCGGTCCAGGTCTGGCGCTCAGCGCCAAGCGCACCACGTGCTCCTCACGTGTGCGCTATTTCACAAGAAGCGCCTTAGCGCTCCACGTCTGGCGCTCAGCGCCAAGCGGACCACGTGCTCCTCACGTGTGCGCTGAGGGAACACAAAGTGTACTTTAAATAAAGCCCAGTGCCATAAAAAGTTTTCAACACTCAGTAAAAGACAATAGAAAAAGGGGTGTTAGAACCCAAATCAATGCTCAGCATTGTTAAATAAAAAAAGGGACTGAGCCCAAATAAATGTTCAACATTTTATTCAAAACTAAGTGGGCTGAGCCCAAGTTGACTGAGCCCATGTGCTCATAATCTTTTTAATTGGTCTTGGTCCCAAACCTGACTATAGATCTCCCAACCAACATTGGTTCAAGGGTACATCTCTTCATTCCTCTGATATGTGTCGTTGTAATTCTTCAACGTCTTCAGAGAGGTGGCGGGTCTCGACAACCAGATATTCCATGGACTATGATGTCCTTAAATTTATGGACCGCAATGTCCCTAAACTAAACCCCACAGACTATGATGTCTTTAAACTCCATGGACTATGATGTCCTTAAACTTATGGACTACAATGTCCCTAAACTAAAACTATAGAGTCCAAATACTCTCTCGTTGGATCTAAATGATCCCAAAACCTTGTTGAGTAGATCTTAGTCTAAAATTAGACTAACGTATGCTCAACAAACGTTTGAGTTGACCTTAGTTTAAAATAAAACTAACGGTCCTTAAACCAACCCAAAACCAAATCTAAGAAAATACGGATTTGGACTAATTCACGCCCTACGGGCGATAACATAAATTAGCCTCCGTATACAATCTACGGGCAACCAAAAATAAAAAAAAACACATACGACACGAAGTGACCATCTGGAGAAGGAGAAAGTGGTTACCGCTATGCGGTAGCGTAATTAACTGCAGGGTCTTGCTCCTGCAGGGAAGAGAGTCCCCACAATAAAAAACCCCTCGTAAACGAGGGGGAATCTGACGAAGTCTGCTACAACGGCCGCATCCATCTAAACCTCTGATACACGGTACCATAAATCAACTTGGCATCTTCGAAGAGGTAGACGGATAAAACCAAATAATATCTGCCCCTTCAAAATTCAGGTCGGACGTCCCGACGTTCCGGTCCCGGTTTTCGGCGGAGAACAATGATGTCACCATTGTATATTATTTACTTTTCTGCATTAGGATAGACCCAAGGAGGAGAGCACAAGTAACCGGGTTCTAGGGTCCAGTGGGAGGCCATCTCGAGGAGTCGAGACCGGGTCTCCTAACCCCATAATTGGTAGGGTTACTTGACGCTCTCGTAGGGGTCTAGGGATGTGGGTTTGGCTATTCATCACGACCGTAGAATCCGTGTATTCTACTGGCTTAATATAAAACACGGAAATCCTAGTATATCCAATATTTCATATGTGTTCTTCTGCTGCTGATATCTGTGATATGATCATTTGATATATTCTAAGACGAATGCTTATACTATATATATGATATATATTATATATTGATGCTTTCGTTTCTTCTGTGATGCTTAGGAAGCATAAATGATGGGACTTCATTAATGAGATTAATGAAAGGAAATAAGCCTAAAGATATTGTGGAATCTTGTTTTAAAAACTGGTAGCTCTAGTTCTTGCTTTGCATAGTGGTATTCCTTGTAGAATATCCAGCACCTTATTCGATAAGGAAAGAGCCGAGATCTCTTCACCGGAAGTGACCTCTTTAGCAATAACTGGCAGATGCTATAACACTCGGTTTGTCTTTTGATTGTTTTTGGAGTTTTTTCTTTCCATAGTGGTATTTGTGAAATATCATGCACCTTATTCGATAAGGAAAGAGTTGAGATCCCTTCACCGGAAGTGACCACTTTAGCAAAACTGGTAAAAGCCTAAAAAAGACTCCTTTTCAAAATCACTCGATTCCGCAGCGATATCAAGTTCATTATGCAAAAGGTTTTCATAAAAACCTGTCGTAGCCCTCCGTCATTTTAGATAAGGACTATTTAGTATTCGTGCTACGTTTTTTGACCTTGTTAAGGCGTAGTGTGCGGTAGCTAATTAGTTCTTATCTGCTTAAGTATAAGATGCGATTAAGTTAGGATAGTCGTACGACTTTGTTGACCTTGTTAAGGGTCGTACGGGTGGGTTTAATTTAATCATGAAATGACAGGTTGAACTTAGCTAGCACTTATGATTTGTTGACCTTGTTAAGGTCATAAGCTGCTAGGGGCAAAATATATCGGGAGTTTCAAGTGTTGAAACTTGCAATGAGATTGCAAACCATGTATGAGATAGTTGGATCCCGATCCCGCTGCGAGCAAGAGTTGCTCCTGGGAGAGTTTTGCACTTTACAATTAGCTAACCCATTAGGTGTCTAGAAAGGTGTTAACGGGGTTATGCCTCTAGGAAAATGAGGTTTATTTTAATTAGGTCCGTGCGAAAGCATGGGGAACCTCTCAAAGTACCGACACTGGCCTGGCTGAACGGTTAGTGAACTTATAGGGTGTAATTAATCCCAGCTAGTCTTTACTTTTAAGGTTTGAAGGGAGATTTGATAAAAACAGTGGGACCCATCCTGATTAGATAAAATAATAACCAATCTAATCTTGCAAGAGCGCACACAGAGTGTTTTCTTCTCTCTCCCCTGGTAGCGACCATGTAACGTCTTAATCAAGATAATAATATAGATGCGTTGACCGAACCTGCTTATTATACTGAGCTGGGAACGTTGGTTCCGTTCTTTTTTATATTTGTTATAAGACTGAACAGGAAATAGGGGATTACCAGTAATCCTATGCCACCCGATTGAAGAAAAAGCATGTTGATGCATATTCTTCAGGTGTGTTCATTACCAAGAACTGTATCTCAGTATACTCTACGTCCTGGGTATGCGATACCGAATCAGGATCCCACATATGTAATATATGATTACATGGGCTTGGATAGGTAGACAACTGGGATCGGGTGATATGTCTCTAAGTGTAGAGAATGGTGCAATTGTTGCAGCCAAGTCAGTTGGCAAATATCACCTTGTATTACTGAATACATTGATTCTGAACAAATGTTATTACATACCGAACCTGACATACAAAATTATACCAGTCTCTTTATTTGATAAAGAAGGATATGACATTGTATTGCAGGATAATATTATGAACATTGTCCTGAATCAAGAGTTGATTGGATCAGGCACGTTATGAAATAGCATATATGTTCTAAATCAAACCACAGTTCTAAGTATACAGAACACACACAAGAGGACAAGTTCAGAAATGAACGAATACTTCTTGTGGCATTATAGACTTGGTCATATCAATACGACATGACTAGTTAAGGCACATAAGGATGAATATTTGAATCCGTTCAAACTTTCATCTTATGAAACTTACGAGTCATGTCTCAAAGGTAAAATGACCAAACCTCCGTTTAGTGGAAATGGAGAAAGAGTTAGTGAACTCTTGGGACTGATACATGATGATGTATGCGATCCATGTCTACACATGCCAGGGATTGGTTCCTCGTACTTTATTATATTCACTGTCTATATCTCAAGATTCTAACGTGTGTTCCTGTTGAAACGCACGTCTGAAACTTTTGAGAAATTCATAGAATATAAGCATGAAGTTAGGAACCGTACGGGTAAAAGTATTAAGTCCTTCAATGTGATCGAGGAGAAGAATACTTGGGCATAGAATTCCTGGTTTGTCTAAAAAAGAATGAGATTCTCTCTCAGCGTTACTTCTCCGTATACACCATAGCACAACGGTGTGTCGGGGTGGAGCAATTGCACCCTATGAGATATGGTGCGCTATATGATGAGTATTGCTGAGTTGCTTGTTTCCTTTTAGAGTTACGTACTTGAGAAGCTGCATACCTATTGAATAAGGTTCCCACCAAATCAGAGCCTACCACTCCATATGAGATATGGTATGGGAAGAGACTATATCTTAAGTAAGTTAAGATATGGGCTTGTCCGGCCTATGTTGAAAAGCAAAATCCGGACAAACTCAAGGCAAGGTCAGTTCTGCAAGTTTGTTAGATATCCCAAACATTCGTGAGGGAATATCTTCTACCAAACCAAGGAACAAAAGTGTTTTGTCTCTCAACATAACCACTTTTTTAGAAAAAGGAATTTCTTAAAAAACAGTAAAGTGGTCATGAGGTAGAACTGGAAGGAGTTCCAGCTATATAAACTATGATTGATGATTTAGTGGAACCAGAGGATTCAATAGTCTCCAACGAAGCTCAGCCTCTCCGTGAATTTGGTAGGGTTCCTCACCCACCTGAGAGATAATGCGATTATTCTCAGTGACAGTGGGAGCGAGGATTGCATCATGGTTGATGATGACCCAACTAGATTCAGCAGGCCATCACGAGTGGTGACTCTGTGAAACGGATAGATGCAATTAGATCTGAGAAGGAATCCATAGACACCAACAAAGTATGGACTTTGCATGTTGCTCCTGAAAGGGTGTGGCCTAACGGGAACAAGTGGATCTATGAGATAGATACTTGGTGTAGATGGAAAAGTTGAGACTTTCAAAGCTAGACTTGTAGCAAAACGTTCTCGTCATACAACTAGGTGTGGATTGTGATGAAACCTTTTCTCCAGTGGCTATGCTTAAGTCCATCCAGATCCTACTTGCCATCGCTGCATACCATGACTATGATATCTGGTAATTGCACGTCATGATAGCTTTTCTGAATATGATTTAGAAGGGAGTGTGTACATGACAGCTAGAGGACTTTGTGGACTAGTGGGAGAAGCAGATAAGATGTGCAAGATGCTTAGTTGAAGCATGCATCGCGGAGTTGGAACGTCTGTTTTATATGATAGTCAAAGAGTTTGACTTGATCAAAAAGATAGATGAACCTTGTATATACAAGAAGGTAGTAGAGAGTAAGACTGTTGTCTTCGTATTATACATATATGACATACTCTTGATAGGAAATGGTTTTCTATGCTACGCTCGGTCAAGCTCCTCTTATCATGAGGATTCTCCGGGACAGATCTGGGTGATTCCTACTACATCTAGGGGATTGAGGTCTATGAGATAGATCTAGGTGGATGTTGGGAGTGTCCCAAATCCAGGTATATTAACACCATACTAAAGTGTTTAGTATGTAAGATTCTAAGCGTGGTGGTTCGTCCACACACTCAGGAATCACTCTCTCCAAAAAAAGGTCTCCCGAGACTGATTTGGATAGAGCTCGCATACAAGAGATATTTTATGCTTTGGGAACAGGCTTTATCATGTATGCGATGTTATGTACCAGACCAGATGTAGTTAACTCATTAGGTGTAGTGATCAGGAATTAATCGGATCTTGGGAGAATCACTGGACAGCTAGGAAGGAAGTTCTTAATATTAGTTATATGTATGCCCTAGAGGCCATTACTGTACATGAAATGTATATTGTAGTGGATGCTTGGACATATATAGGGAGGACATTCTTGCTCAACATGATAGTATACTATCTGGTTGCACTTTATCTTAACATGTACACTGATTGTCTCTCTGTTACGTGTTGGTAAAGACCTTAGGAAGTGTACTTCACTACCTGGATTATGATGCAGATCATACTAGTGGGATAAAGGTAGTCGGTAAGTACATCCTTTAATGTCCCTAGTCGTGGGTGTATCGAAACGGGGCATCGATATACCTGAGTAGACTAGCGTATAGCTTCTCGACCTATGTAGATGGGCGATGGATGATCCCATATCCATTGGTGTTTGACATCAGAGATGATATACGGGTGCTCAGTAGAGACTGGGTACACTAGACGGACTCGCCGAGAACTCCTAGATGGTATTATACCTCACGTCAGATGGCAGTTATCTGGTGACACTGGTACAGGTTAGTCTGTCGACCCGAGATCGTCATAGAGTCTTGTGTGATTCCCACTATGCTTTGATTTCCACCTTACCACGTTCAAGAGGACGTGCAAAACGGTGATTTTTGGGTACAGTCCCGAGTCACATGGAGGCAATGAGCGATAGGAGGGGATTTCATCTCTCCCGGTATTGGGGGTTGATGTTGCGCTGTGCTCGATTGGCCATAACAGGAAGTCCCTGGCCAGGGCTGTTTATGAGATTTACTGATAAGTGTTATCATTAGTTTCTCGACCCGTTATGAGCCTCACATCGGCATGACTTATTGAGTTATTGGGGTCTGACGTTTACCACCCCCAGACGAGATATGCGACATATCTGACGAAGAGACCAGACTGTATGGTAGTGTTACTGATTGGATTCGCAGGAGTATGCGAATGCATGCTTGTTGATCTTATGATCGCTCAATACCTGGGTGGCCGTTACGTTTAGCACACCGCTTGCGGCTTATGGGTGTTTGATATGATCATCACCTACTGCCGGCGTATTGACAAGTCTTTAGAGCCCTATACAGAGATTTCCTGGTTCATGCGAAACGAAATAGGAGCACATATGTGATATGTGCGGGACCGAGATTAATGCGCGTATGTGATACCACATTCTATTCTTGCGATTTGTGACATCGGTCGGTTATATGAGATATAGCCGGGTTATCGGATCAAGTGTTGATTCGATAAGTTGTTGCATTTGATATTAGTCGATTATATGTGATATAGCCGGATTATTAAATCAAGTGTTGATTTAATAATTTAATGTATAATTGTATATTTGATATACTAGATTACATTAACTAATATTAGCTCACTTAAACATTTCTTTTTCTCACAAGTGTGCATTAGTATATATGTGATATATATTAGTGTATATTTTATTGTGTCATGCTTGATGCCACATGCTACATGGGTGTATGAGACTCACACCATACTTATAATAATGTGAGGGTTTATATTTATTTAAGTAAATCAAAATTAGTGTTAATTAGTCACATGCTTGGAAGCTTGGAGAAGCTTGTAGCATTTTTGACTAAGTCCACTCCTTTTGTTTTACTTGTAGATATTTATTAAGCTAACCATTATTGTTAGCCATGGTTTAATCTCTACATGGGTTAGTGTATGACACTAACTCACCCATGGTTGTTATTCTCACTTCATTAGTTCATTCTCATCTCTTCACTTGTTCTTCTTCTTCTTCCTTATGAGAAAAGGTCACTAGCTTTTCTCAAGGTGAGAAAATATTGTGAGAAAAAAAAACTAAAGTGATCTCATTTCATACTTTATCATCCTCTACTACTTGCCATTTAGTATTGGGTGTTTGCTTCACTAATTTCCTAATTAGTGAAGAGGTAGCATGAGCTTGAGTCTCCTCGACGTAGATCATCTTCGGCCACGAAGACTTCGAGCAAGCTTGTTCATTTCTCCGGGAGAACCCTTTCTAGAGTTCGGGTGTTCATGACTTGCAGCGAAGGGACTACTACACGGAGAATTAGAAGTGAATGACCGATCTACAAAGGTTGTATTCCTCATTCACTTAGATGTTAAGATATTAATATTGCTTGTTTGTTTAAATCTCTAGTTAAGATTCTAGAGTTAGGGTTCTTTAGAACGGCAAAAATTTGAAAACGGCATGGACGATGCCTCCCGAAACCTTACTGCCGACCTAGGGAACCCAACACTTAAGTACTTGAGAAGCACTAAAAGAATGTTCTTGGATCGAGCTTCCAGAGTGATAAGTTCGACTGATAGTTAGTCTCAGGCTTTGCCTATACCCTCAGTGGAGGAACGGTATGTTGGAAGAGTTCCAAGCTATATACCGTGGCAATCTAGAAGATAAAAGCTGAATACATCGCTACCAACGATGCTATCAAAGAGGTTGTCTGGGTATTTCTTGTTCATGAGATGAACATGGTTCCTACCATTGTATGACAATGGAGTTGTGGCTTAGGCCTAGGAACCCAGGTCCCATCATCAATCCAGATATATTCTGAGGCCGTATCACCTGATCAGGAGATAGTTGATCTCTAGGGGATCGAGGTCAAGAGAGTTGACGTGAAGGATAACACAACAGATCCACTCACCGATGCCTTTCCCACGAGAGAATTTTATGGGACGTTGGGTATGAGATACTACAACGACTGGCCTTTGTGCAAGTGGGAGATTGTTAGTTGTATGTATGCCCTAAATGCCATTATTGTACATATGATGTATATTATAGTGGATGCTGGGACATATATAGGGAGGACTTTCTTGCTTGACATGATAGTATGCTATCTGGTTGCTCTTTATCTTAACATGTACACTTATATTGTCTCTCTGTGACATGTTGGTAAAGCTCTTAAGATATGTACTTGACTACCAGGATTATGATGCAGATCATACTAGTGGGGCAATGGTAGTCGGCATGTACATCTTTTAATTGTTCCTAGTCATGGGAGTATCGAGACGGGGCATCGATATTCCAGAGTAGACTAGCGTATACGTATCTTGACCCATATGATGGGCGATGGATGATCCCACATCCATTGGTGTTTGACATCAAGGATAGTATACAGGTGCTCAGTGGAGACTGGGTACACTGAACAGGACTCGCCGAGAACTCCTAGATGGTATTATACTTCACGTCAGATAGCAGTTCTCTGGCGACACTGGTACAGGTTAGTCTGTTGACCCGAGATCGTCATAGAGTCTTGTGTGATTCCCACTGTGCTTTGATTTCCACCTTACCACGTTCAAGAGAACGTGCAAAATGGTAGTTTTTGGGTACAGTCCCAAGTCACATGGAGGCAATGAGCGATAAGAGGGGATTTCGTCTCTCCCGGTATTGGGGGTTGATGTTGCGATGTGCTCGATTGGCTATAACAGGAAGTCCTTGGCCAGGGCTGTTATGAGATTTACCGGTAAGTGTTACCAGTAGTTTTTTGACCCGTTATGAGCCTCATATCGGCACGACTTATCGGTGTAAGTCTATGTCACGCACCCCACGAACTTGCGGGGAGGCGGAATATATGAAAAACGATTATCAAAGCTTCGTAACACGGACTTGAGCGCACGAATCGTTTCTAAACCATTGCTAACTAACAACTAGAGGTTAAACTACTTGGATACGAAGTTATACCTCACGATACTAGTCCTTCGGGTCTTCATCGCGGTCCTCCACTCCTCGTAGGCTCCTTGGAACATCGACACCTCAATGGCCTCCTCGAATCAAAGACGATCCACCCGAAAGCTCCTACGCCAAGCTTAATCTCAAACTTGAGATAACTAGGTTTCTTAAAGTGCTAATCTAAGCTACCTAGGAGATATAGAGTGAGGTTATGGATGTATTAGTCTAGCTAACCCTTGATCTCAACACATGAGAGGCTAGGGTTAGGGTTTGAAGAGAGAGTGAGCTTGAGGAGAGAGAAGGTGAAGATGAGAATGAAATGAGATAATGATCTTATCATAATATATATGAAGCATTATTATTTATCCAAAAATCAAATAAAAGAATTATCAACCATGCTTCATAAATATCTATGAGTGATTCATCTCCATGAGTCATTAAGCATTTATGATGCATTTAATGACTTGGATGAATCACAAAAATGAGTCACTAATCTCATTTAATGCAATGCCACCTTAACCCCTTAGTCACCACTCTTCTAGAAGCTTCTCGACAAATTACGAGAATGCCCCTCCAATCCGTGAAAACACGGAAAAACTTTAGACTGTATAAATCCAATTATCCGATACTAGAATCTGGCTTAAACCAAAGCCGGCTAGTAAAAACTGTCCGAAAAGTCGTACGTGCGTAAACACACTTATGCGTCCGAACCCTTGTCGTAAAACCATACGACCTCTATATCGTTTTGCCTGGAGCAGGGAAACTCTCTATGTGGGACTCTAAAGACTCGACACTACGCTGGCAGTGGGTTTAACCACAGACCGCAAGCGGCACTAGCTGTACATAACGGTCCCCGGGTAGATGTCGATAAGAAGGCCGATGAGGAAACTCATCCGAACTCCCACTGAGCCTGATGTGACAATCTCCGTACAGTCCGGTCTGTTCATCTAAGATTATCACATATCAAGCCTAGGGGGCGGCAAGCGTCAGTCCCCTAATAGCTGTATAAGTCGTGTCGGAGCGAAGCCCATTACACCCTGAGAAGATACTGGAACCTACCAGTATATCTCGCTTGCCCTGGCCAGGGACTTTGCGTAATGGCTCTCTGACACAACGCGATATCATCTCCCAATACTGGGAGAGACGAATCCTATCTATCCACTACTGCCTCCAAGTGCTCGGGACTGCACCCAACTGCTACCTGTTTGCACGACTCCTTTGAGCCGTGGTAGGGTAGCAATCTAAGAACAGTGGGACACACTCGAGGCGAAGTAGCAGTGTCAAGTCTGCGGACTATGCTGTACTCATGTCATCTGGGAACTGTTAACTGACGACGGGTATAATACCAACCAATCAATTCCCCTGCGAGTCCTGACCGGTGTACCCGTAACCTAACGAGCACCTGTATACTATCTCCAGTACAACGTACTGATGGCTGTGGGACAGAGCATCTCCCCAACTGGGATGAGAAGCGTACACACTTAGTCTACTCCGGAATATCGATGCCCTATCTCGATAATCCAACGACCAGGGACCAGTATAGGATGTTGCTTACAGACTACCCAGCCCCCACTAGTGTGACTTCCATCACAACGCTGGTAATCAAGCAAAGATCCTATGGGCTCTACTAATATGTATAAGTGATACGTTATAAGAAACATATGCACATATTAAAGTAGACACAAACCAAGTAGCATACTACCATTTTTAGCAAGACTGTATATACAACTGTGAATATCCCAAGCTTCCATTAAGTAATATACAATCTAGTATGATACAATAATGGCCCCTAGGGTATATACATTAACAATCGGGCTATTGGGGTCTGACGTTTACCACCCTCAGGCTGGATATGCGACTTATCAGACGAAGAGACCGGACTGTACGGTGGTATTACTGCTTAGATTCACAGGAGTATGAGCATGCATGCTTGATGATCTTCTGATCGCTCAATACTCGGGCGGCTGTTACGTTTAGCAGACCGCTGACGGCTTGTGGGTGTTTGATATGATCATCATCTACTGCTGGCGTATTGACGAGTCTTTAGAGTCCTATACAGAGGTTTCCTGGTTCATGCGAAACGGATTAGGAGCACATATGTGATATGTGCGGGACTGAGATTAATGCGCGTATGTGATACCGCATTCTATTCTCGCGATATATGTATCGATCGGTTATATGTGATATAGCCAGGTTATCGGATCAAGTGTTGATTCGATAAAACGATACATTTGATATTAATCGGTTATATATGATATAGCCGGATTATTAAATCATGTGTTGATTTAATAATTTAATGTATAATTATATATTTGATATATTACATTACATTAACTAATATTAGCTCACTTAAGTATTCATTTTTCTCACTTGACTATACATTGATATATATGTGATATATGTTAATTGTATTGTTTTCTTTTTGCACACAAAATATACATGTGATATATATTGTTGTGTCATGCTAGGTTACACATGCAACATGTATGTATGAGACTTATTCCATGCTAGGTTAATGCTAGGGTTTTATTTGTTTTAAGTAATTCAAACACTTGGATTTTTTCATGACTTGTGGAAACATGTAGAACATTGACTTAGTCAACTTGTTTGTCTTGCTTAAGATATTTGTTAACCCAACATTAACCATACACCTTGGTTGATTCTCTACATGAGTTTGGCATGAGACATTAACTCACCATGGTTGCATTTCTAACCTCATGATTATTCATTCATCACTTGATCACTTGCTTCATCTTCTTCTTCTTCACTCTCAAGCTTACTTGATTTGGAGAAAGTGATGATTTTTAATGAGAAATATAAATCTAAAGCGAGCAAAATTCTTACTTCATCATCCTCTACTATTAGCCGTTTAGTTTAGGGTGTTTGCTTCACTAATCTACACAATTAGTGAAGAGATAGCATGTAACACCCTAGTTCATTTATACCAGTTCTATTTTGGGTATTTCTTTATTTATTGTTATTTCTTGATTTATTGTGTTTTGGGTGAGAATAGTGTAATTGGTATCCGTATTTGCATCCGACCCGACCCGCATACTGGAAACCCATCTTGATTCCTGTTTTGGATCCATCCCGGCTAGTTATGAGGATCCGTGCATTTTCATGTTGTATACCCTGTTCATCTGTATTATATCTGGCATCTGTATTTTTTTAATATAACATATAAAGTCTAATAAAATATTTTAAAAATATCTAGCATGGCCTGCATCATACCCTTATCCATGTTTTAGCATCCGTACATTTTGTTCTCGTCCCGTTCAGTGAAATGGACTCGTTTGGATAGCTACGTGCACACTGCGTGCATCCGTTCTTGGGAGTTTGCATTTTAGTTATCCAGATATCCTATTTTGGTTTTGGTTGATACGTATATTATCTGTATTTTCAAATCGTAATTTTAGACCCGACCCGAACGTGTTTTGGACTATTTTTGTATTAGCCAGAAAACTCAAATTTTCCTAATATTTTATTCATTTAGTTTTAACTGTTTATATATATTTTTAACTATTGAATATATTATATGTGTTTACAAATTTTTTATTTTAAAAAGATTTTTCACATATAATATCCTAACACTCAATCCCTCACACGTCCCTCTCTCTCTCTCTCTCTTATAAATATATAAATATATGTTATTTTCCTAACCTATTTATTTAACCCTGCATCTCTTCTCACTCTCCCTCCTCTTCTTTATTTTTTCCCGCCTCGTCACAAAGCTCGAATCCACGCCGTGCCACTCGCCGCCTTGCCTCATCGCCGTCGCCACCACCACCTACCTCACCCTCGTCTCCATGTCCTCTCCTTCCTCGACCACCTTATCTCTCTCCTCTCCCCTGCAACCCTCGTCCCCGATGAACCCGGATACCCACGGACCCATCTCTGCCACTTTCACTTCCTATCCCCGCCGACCACCTCATCGGCCTCCTCTGGTCACCATCCCCATCTTCTCCCCCTCTCTTCTTCTCTAACCCTACAAACCCCAGAACCCGACCGCTTCACCCAAGAACCCGAGCACCCATCCCTGCACACACCTGACCTCTCCAGCACCCTCATCGCCAGAGACCTCGCTATTCCCCGCGCCCTATCGTCTTTGACCCCAAAACCTAGAACACCAAACCCAAGTGCAACCCTTCTTCTTGCTCTTCTTCTTCTTTCTTCTTCTTCTTTTCATCATGCATAGTCATGGAGTTGTAGATGTAATCCCTGATAGATATTTGTGCATCCGTGTTTTATCATTCATCCGTAATTGCTATAGTTTTATTACGAGCATCCGTTTGATACCTATGCACTACCTGTCATGACCTGATACACCACTACTTGACCTGTTACCTGATCCTGTTTCTAATGCCGACAATCCTGACATGTTGTCCCGATGGACATATCCTGTTATTTATTTAGACAAACATGTTCCTGCTTGATCCTGTGTTGGCATTAGCTCCAGTTTATCAATACCCGACTCAAACGCATAGCCTTGGGGATATGAGGAAATCAAAGGTGTAACCGATTGTAACTTTAAAGGATATTACTTGATCCGTGGTCCGGGGGGGTAACGGGACAGAATCATTCATGATTCTTCTTGATCCGTGGTCCCGGGGTATAACGGGACAGAGTCATTCATGACTCTTACAACTTGGTCCGTGGTCCCGGGGGGTTACAGGACAGAACCATTCTTGGTTCACATATCCTGATCCGTGGTCCCGGGGGGTAACGAGGCATATTCTTTGAGTTACATTAGGAGTACATCAATTGATTTCGAATAACTTAGAATAGACAACCTAGTAGCACAGTTTAGATTACTCACTGCACTTCATCTTCACGTATACACCTCACTGTTTCATTTCCATGTTTACTTTTTATATTCATGTTATCATTTATATTTCACGCCTGCATACCTTGTTGTATCCTGGCTATATTGTTATTGTTTGATATTATGACGCACTGACGTCTGGGTTTTGCATGGCCCAGTTCCTTTATCTCTTTCGCAGGCCGATCAGGAGTATTTCAGCCGACATGCCGAGCAGTGAGGATCATGTTAGTGTTTTGTTTAGTTTAGTTTTCTTTCAGCACTTTCATTTCTTGATGTGAGCCCGTATTTGGGACGTAATTTCCAGATGTTATTGTTTATTGGATTTATTGCTTCCGCATATTATTTCTTGACTCGTTTATTCTGGCATATAGGCATGTACTAGATAGTTCATTTTATTTTATTGTTCTTGATATCTTATAGACAGCCGTAATGTGACTGTGGAGGGATGTTTCCTAGCCACATGTACCATGGTTGGCTCTGTCACGTGCCGATCTTAGCGCACTTTAGGACACGAGGAGTGACAGGGTTTGTTTGGTATCAGAGACATAGGATTTAGGTTAATCGGGTTTGGTTCTTTTGTAGTTGGGTATTGGACCCAATACACGAGTCAGAAAACCCGTAATTAGAAATATGTCATGCGTTATTGCGATCTTGCCATCCTTGAATCCATAACTATCTTGCTTCTTGTATCATGTATATTGAATCTTGTTTATCATGCTAATCCTCTTCGGTGTCTTAGCTTCAGAATCATGGCGGACAGAAATCTGCGATCGTACCAGAGGCGTGTTGATGACGCTGCATTTCTTGGAGTAATTCGTGGGATGCTGGAGAACCAGAAGCGGCAAACCGAACTGAATCAACGGCAAGCTGAAACTTTTCACGAGGGTTTGCAGACAATCCAGTAGTCCGTAGGCACAGTTGCGGCCAAATTGGTACAGAGTGTGGGTACCGTGGCGGATTTCAGGAGACTTGGTCCGTCCACTTTCACGGGTTTGGAGGAGCCATTGCCAGCGGAGCGGTGGCTAATCGATATGGAGAATTTGCTCATTGCAGCACAGATTCCGGAGGATCAGAGAGTGGATGTTGTACGCATCCAATTGATGGACTATGCCCGCGAGTGGTGGCTCGTGGAAGAGACCTGTTTGCCCAAGCCGATCAGTTGGGCAACTTTCTCGCAGAGTTTCTTGGAGAAGTTCTTTCCGCAGACTGCATGGAAGAAAATGGAAGAAAGATTTATTAGTCTGAAGCAGAATGACGGATCCGTGGATGCGCATGCGGCTGAGTGGACACGTGTCAGTCGATTTGCAGGACCTTTGGTGGCCAACGAGGCTGATAGGGCACGAAGGTTCATGCGCAGTTTGGATGTGGAAATCCAGATGCACATTATATCTCTCGGATTAACCACTTTCTCGCAAGTTCTTAAGGCAGCCATAGAGCAGCAGAGCTTATCAATGAAGACAAGGGGTACGCAGCAGCAGGTAGTTGTGGTACGGAAGCCAGCGTTTACGCCGAACCGAGCTCCTATACGCAGAGGTATCCCGGTGGACCGACGTTGCATTGTACCGATGAAAAAGCCCGCCGTGCCCGAGCAGAAAGGAAGGATGTTTTGTGACTTTTGCCGTCTACCTGGACATCAGCAGAAGGATTGTCGAAGGAAGCTTGGACTCTGTTTGGTTTGCGGATCAGCTAGCCATACTGTCAATGCTTGCCCGTCAAAACTACGTTTGAGGGAAGATGCTCAGAGGCCACCGCAGAAGCCGATTCAGGGGCAGAAGCAGATAACTCAGAGGCCTAATCAAGCTCGAGCTTTTACTCTGACGGCCGAAGAGGCCAATGCTTCAGAGGAAGCCGTTTCAGGTATCCTACTTGTTCATGATTTTCCCGTAATAGCATTATTCGATTCTGGTGCATCTCATTATTTTATATCGTCCAAGTTTATTGTTTCACATTCGATTTCTTGCACGACCCTGTCTAGTTGTTGGTACATACACACTGGGAACGGAAAGATCATATCTAGTAGTGATTGCAAGGATTGTTCTGTTGTTATCTGCGGACGTGAGTTATTCGCATATTTCTTGGTGATCGATACTGGCAGTTATGATGTTATCTTGGGAATGGACTTTCTCGGCACTTTCTACGCTCACAATGATTGTAGGGAAAAGAAAATAATTTTCTAGATTTCCGGACATCCGGAGTTTGTATTTGCTGGAGGTAGAAGTTCTGTCAGGCTAGTCGAGTTTAGGGCTAGGCCGACAAGGCAAGTTCTTTCGTCAATGGAAGTTGATAGGGAGGAAGCGCCAGCTGTAGTTCGAGAGTTTAAGCACGTGTTCGAGGACATCTCGGGTTTACCGCCAAAACAAGATGTGGAGTTCGTGATCGATCTTGTTCCTGGTGCAGTGCCAATTTCAAGGGCGTACTATCCGATGGCACCAGTGGAGTTGGAAGAAGTAAAGAAGCAGGTTACCGAATTGCTAGAGAAGGGTTGGATTCGCAGCAGCAATTCACCTTGGGGGGCTCCAGTTCTTCTAGTCAAGAAGAAAGATGGCACAAGGAGGATGTGCATCGATTATCGAGAATTAAACCGGGTGACTATTAAGAACAAGTACCCGATCCCTCGCATTGGCGAATTGTTCGAGCAACTCAGTGGCGCGAGGGTATTCTCGAAGCTGGATTTGCGATCCAGATATCATCAAGTTCGATTTAAATCAGAGGATATCTGCAAGACTGCGTTCCGAACTCGATATAGACATTACGAGTATTTAGTGATGCCATTCGGAGTCACGAATCCACCGGCGATATTTATGGACTTGATGAACCGAATCTTTTCACCATTCTTGGACCAGTTTATAGTGGTGTTCATCGATGATATTCTGGTCTTCTGGAGGAGCCTACAGGAAAGTTTGGGGACATGATTGAAGTTTAACACTGTTTATCATCCCTAGACAGATGGCCAGTCGGAGAGAACAATCCAAACTCTTGAAGACATCTTGAGAGCTTGCATGTTAGACTTCAAGGGTTCGTGGGAGGATCATCTACACTTGGTGGAGTTTTCTTACAATAACAGCTTCCAGGCGACTATTCAGATGGCTCCATTCAAAGCATTGTATGGTCACAAGTGTCGTCAACCGTTTGTTGGGACGATGTTGGAGAACGAAGATTGTTGGGAACAGATTTGATCGTGCAAATAGTAGAGAAGGTTAATACTATCCGGAATCACATGAAGGCAGCACAGGATCGGCAGAAGAGTTAGGCCGATACATCGAGAAGACCTCTAGAGTTCGCTGTTGGTGAACTTGTATTCTTGAAGATATTACCGACTAGAAGGGTGATTCGTTTTGGGAGTCGAGGCAAGCTTAGTCCTCGACTCGTGGGGCCTTTCGAGATTATTGAGCATGTTGGAGAAGTGGCTTACCGATTGGCTTTACCATCATCTTTGGCGCGTGTTCATGACGTGTTTCATGTATCTCAACTCCGTAAGTATGTTCGAGATGAGACGCACGTGCTGGATCATTCGAAGCTGACAGTAAGGGAGGACCTGACATATGAAGAACGACCGATGTCGATTGTTGATCGAAGAGAAAAGGTCCTCAATAATAAGATTATCCCTCTCGTACTTGTTTCATGGGGGAATCGCTCGCGTGGAGAATCGACTTGGGAACGAGAAGATGAGATTCGACAGAATTTTCCACACCCCTTTTCCTAGATTCATGCTAGTTTTTCTTTTCTTGTTCCGGGAATTTTGAGGACGAAATTCTTTTTGTAGTTGGGTATAATGTAACACCCTAGTTCATTTATACCAGTTCTATTTTGGGTATTTTTTTATTTATGGCTATTTCTTGATTTATTGTGTTTTGGGTGCGAATAGTGTAATTGGTATCCATATTTGCATCCGACCCAACCTGCATGCTGGAAACCCATCTTAATTCCTGTTTTGGATCCATCCCGGCTAGTTATGAGGATCCGTGCATTTTCATGTTGTATGCCCTGTTCACCTGTATTATATCTGTCATCTGCATTTTTTTTAATATAACACATAAAGTCTAATAAAATATTTTAAAAATATCTAGCATGGCCTGCATCATACCCTTAACCCTATTGTAGCATCCGTACATCTTGTTCTCGTCCCGTTCAGTGAAATGGACTCGTTTGGATAGCTACGTGCACACTGCGTGCATCCGTTCTTGGGGGTATCCATTTTCGTTATTCGGATATCCTATTTTGGTTTTGGTTGATACGTATATTATCCGTGTTTTCAAATCGTAATTTTAGACCCGACCTGGGAGTGTTTTGGACTATTTTTTTATTAGCCAGAAGATTCAAATTTCCCTAATATTTTATTCATTTAGTTTTAACAGTTTATATATATTTTTAACTGCTGAATATATTATATGTGTTTACAAATTTTTTATTTTAAAAAGATTTTTCACATATAATATCCTAACACTCAATCCCTCACACGTCCCTCTCTCTCTCTCATATAAATATACACATATATATTATTTTCCTAACCTATTTATGTAACCCCACGTCTCTTCTCTCTCCCCTCCTCTTCTTTATTTTTTCCCGCCTCGTCACGAAGCTCGAACCCACGCCGCGCCACTCGCCGCCTTGCCTCATCGCCGTCGCCGCCTTGCCTCGTCACCGTCGCCGCCACAGCCTACCTCACCCTCGTCTCCACGCCCTTTCCTCCCTCGACCACCTCATCTCTCTCCTCTCCCCTGCAACCATCGTCCCTGATGAACCCGAACACCCACGCACCCATCTCCACCACCTTCACTTCCCATCGCTGCCGACCACCTCGTCCGCCTCCCCTGGTCACCATCCCTATCTTCTCCCCCTCTCTTCTTCTCTAACCCTACAAACCCTAGAACCCGACCACTTCACCCAAGAACCCTGAGCACCTATCCCTGTACACACCCGACCTTGCCTGCACCCTCCTCGCCAGAGTCCTCGCTGTTCCCCTCGACCCATCGTCTCTGACCCCAAAACCCAGAACACCAAACCCCAGTGCAACCTTCTTTTTGCTCTTCTTCTTCTTTTTTCTTCTTCTTTTCATTTATTTTCTTGATCTGTATTTTCCGGTCACCGCCGGAGCCGTGACCATCGCAGACTATCCGGGCTACCCAGTGAAAGCCCCCAGCCATCATGGTCACCTTCTTGCTTTGCCCGGTCCTGTCCCGTGCGCGCGTGTGCATTGCGACGTTTACCCGACGTCGGACACAGCGTACGCACCCCGTCGTGAGATCCAATCAGAAAATTTTATCTTGCTACATGCTATATTATTATATTTTGCATCCATATGAATAAAAATATCACATGTTCACTGCATTATACATCCATGTTACAGTTTTACCGTTTTTCCGATATTCGCTCGTATCCATGTTATTTATTATATAACTAGTTGCATGCCTTGTCATATTATATCATGCTACCGGTATATTAGCACCCCATGCTTGATAATGTGCATCATGCATAGTCATGGAGTTTTAGATGTAATCCCTGATAGATATTTGCGCATCCATATTTTATCGTGCATCTGTACTTGCTACAGTTTTATTACGAGCATCCGTTTGATACTTGTGCACTACCTTTCATGACCTGATACACCACTACTTGACCTGTTACCCGATCCTGTTTCTAATGCCGACAATCCTGACATGTTGTCCCGATGGACATATCCTGTTGTTTATTTAGACAAACCTATACCTGCTTGATCATGTGTTGGCATTAGCTCCAGTTTATCAATACCCGACTCGAACACATAACCTTAGGGGTATAGGAAAATCAAAGGTGTAACCGAGTGTAACTTTAAAGGATATTACTTGATCCGTGGTCCTGGGGGGTAACGGGACAGAATCATTCGTGATTCTTCTTGATCAGTGGTCCCGGGGGGCAACAGGACAGAGTCATTCGTGACTTTTACAACTTGGTCCGTAGTCCCGGGGGTAACGGGACAAAACCATTCTTGGTTCACATATCCTGATCCGTGGCCCCGGGGGTTAACGGGACATATTCTTTGAGTTACATTAGGAGTACATCAATTGATTTCGAATAACTTAGAATAGACAACCCAGTAGCACAGTTTAGGTTACTCACTGCACTTCACCTGCATGTATACACCTCACTGTTCCATTTCCTTGTTTACTTTTTATATTCATGTTATCATTTATATTTCACGCCTGCATACCTTGTTGTATCTTGGCTATATTGTTATTGTTTGATATTATGACGCACTGACATCTGGGTTTTGCATGACCCAGTTCTATTATCTCTTTCGCAGGCCGATCAGGAGTATTTCAGCCGACAGGACGAGCAGTGAGGATTATGTTAGTGTTTAGTTTAGTTTAGTTTTCTTTCAGCACTTTCATCACTTGATGTGAGCCCGTATTTGGGACGTACTTTCCAGATGTTATTTTTTATTGGATTTATTGCTTCCGCATATTATTTCTTGACTCGTTTATTCTGGCATATGGGCTTTCACTAGATAGTTCATTTTATTTTATTGTTCTCGATATCTTATAGACAGCCATAATGTGACTGTGGAGGGATGTTTCCTAGCCACAGGTAGCATGGTTGGCTCTGTCACATGCTGATCTTAGCGCACTCTAGGATGCACGAACAATGCACGGGTTTGGTGGAAGGCGGAAGAAATCCGTCTTGACCAACCGATCGAATGGAAGACTTTCCACGACATGTTCGACGCAAAGTATTTCCCTGAGACTGCCAAGTTCGACATGGAACAACAATTCATCCATGTGCAACAAGGTTCAATATGGACCAAGTCAGTAGATGAATATGATGGCGAGTTCACCATGCTCAGTTGGTAAGATATGTTTCAATAGTTCTATTTTTCAATATATCACATACTACACAGCTAACACAACACTTTAACAGATTTGCGGCACACCCGATACCGACGGATGAGATCAGAGCCCGTCGATTTCAATAAGGGTTAGACTCGGAGATCCAGGCTGTATTAGCCACAGGAGATTTTCCGACATGAATCGGTTCTGAAAGCTGCCCGCCGTTATGAGGCAGTGGTAAAGATGAGGGGCAGATCTCAATCTGCTGGAGTTAAGCGCCATGCCAATCAGATGGCAGGTGGAGCCTCATGAAGGCCACTATTTGTACCAAGGAGACCGGGAGTACCAATCAACCGGCCCAACCCAGCCTTTTGTACCTACTGCAAGAGAGATGGACACTAGGCGAAAGATTGCCGGCGAGTCAACCGTCTTTGCTTAGTTTGTGGCTCAGCTACTCATGATATTGGGTCTTGTCCTCAAAGACACAACCCAATTGCTGCACCCAGGCCAGCAATCGCTTACCAGCAGAGACCAGCCCTTCAGGCACCTGCTCCAAGACCCGCTCTCCTTGCTCCACCACCTAGATGACCATCGACTGCACCTCCTCCTCGTCAGTTCCATCTCAACGGAACGTTCCGAGGAATGCTCCTTCGGCTAGGAGGAATGTACCATGGCGACAGGTTTTCACAATGACCGTGGAAGAAGCTGAGGCCATTGGCCAAGTCATCACTGGCAACCCTTTCTTATCAAACTTTTCTTTCAATCTTAACAGCTACCTACATATTTTTCTTATACCTAAAACATATCCCACATACCTTAGGTACAATCTTAGTAGCCTCACTTCCTGCACTAGCACTATTCGATATGGGAGCATCTCATTGCTTTATGTCGCAACGGTTCGTCCGAACTCATGCGATTCCAGTCACACCGCTTGTATCCAGTTGGAATGTTAGTTCAGGAAATGGCGTTCTAAAGGCAACAATGGGATACAGCTTGTGTCCAGTAGTCGTCTGCAGCAGAGAATTCTATGCCGACTTCAAGGTGCTGGACATACTGAACTTCGATGTGGTTCTAGGTATGAATTGGCTCGGAACATTTTATGCTACCATTAAATGTCGTCAAAGGAGGGTAGTATTCGAGATTCCAGACTATCCGGTCTTTTATTTCAAAAGCGGAGACCGTACACTGGAGCCAAGTACTTACAAGAAGAAACCAAAGAATGCAGTGATTGCAGCAATTCAAGTGGAGGAAGGATCAAAGCCAGAAGTAGTTCGAGAGTTCGACGATGTGTTTCCTGACGATATATCAGGTTTGCCTCCCGATCGAGCTCTTAAATTCAGCATTGATTTAATACCAGGAGCATAACCGGTGATCTAAGCACCTTATCGATTAAGTCTGGAAGGTTTGAAGGAAGTCCGAACTCAGTTGGACGAATTATTGGCGAAAGGATGGATTCGTCCCAGCACTTCAAGTTGGGGATCATCAGTACTGCTTGTGAAGAAGAAGGAAGGTTCATACAGAATGTGCATCGATTATAGAGCCTTGAACGAAGTAACGATAAAGAACAAGTAACCGCTACCGCATATCGACGATTTATTTGATTAGCTAAGTGGATCTTGTGTTTTCTCCAAATTAGATCTTCGTTCAGGTTATCATCAGGTGAAGGTCAAGGAAGTTGATATTCATAAAACAGCATTCAGAACTCGCTATGGTCATTATGAATTTCTTATGATGCCATTTGGAGTGACCAACGCACCATCAATATTCATCAACCTGATGAATCAAGTTTTTCGGGAGTACTTAGACAGGTTCGTTGTCATCTTCATCGACGACATCCTGGTGTATTCTAAGAGTCAGAAAGAACATGCCGAGCACCTACGAATTGTCCTGGAAACTCTACGCCAACATCAACTCTACGCCAAGTACAGCAAGTGCGAGTTTTGGCTAGATCAAGTTGATTTTCTTGGACATATTGTATCAGGCGAAGGAATCTCGGTGGATCCAGCGAAAGTTTCAGCAGTAAGCGAATGGCCGACACCAAAGTCAGTGAAAGACATTCGAAGTTTCTTGGGTTTAGCTGGATATTACAGAAGGTTCATTGAAGGATTTTCGAAGATAGCAACATTCCTGACCAAGCTTACAGGTAAAGATGAAGATTTTATGTGGTCAGAAGCATGCGAGCAATCTTTCGTAGAACTCAAGTCAAGGTTGACATCAGCACCTATTTTCATTATACCGGACCAATCTAGAGGTTTCGAAGTGCATTGTGATGCATCCGGTAAGGGATTAGGATGCGTTCTACATCAGCACGGTAAGTTTATGGCTTATGCTTCAAGACAACTGAAAATTCATGAGCACAATTATCCAAAGCATGATTTGGAGTTGGCGGCCGTAATCTTTGCTCTGAAGATTTGGCGCCATTATCTTCTTGGTGAACGAATGAACATATACAAAGATCACAAGAGTTTGAAATATGCGTTTACTCAGAAGGAGCTTAATATGCGGCAGAGACGATGGTTAGAACTCATGGCGGACTTTGACATCAACCTGCAATATCACCCAGAGAAGGTGAATGTGGTACCTGATGCCCTTAGTCGCCAACCATTAGCAATGAATCTCACCGCTCAGTGGAAGCTTCAACAAGACTTGCATCAGATGGAGATTGAAGTAGTCATGCCAGGTAACGCTTCAAGCTTGATGAATTTACAAGTTCAATCTACCATTTTCAATCAGATCAAAGCAGCTCAAGCAATAGATGCTAAGTTGAAAAAGATCAGAAAACAAGTGGAGAATGGACTTAGAACAGACTTCATCATCCATAAAGACGGATCATTGAGATACGACAGCAGATTATGTGTATCGAAAGGTTCTGTTTGGGAAGAGTTAGGGAAAGAAGCTCACAGCTCTCCCTATTCAGTACACCCTAGAGGTACAAAGATGTACAAAGATCTACGTCAAAATTACTGGTGGCATGGAATGAAGCGTGAAGTAGCCAGAAGCGTCGCTAAATGCTTGGTGTGTCAGCAAGTAAAGGCTGAACATCACAGGACTGCTGGATTACTTCAACCGTTATCGATCCCAGAATGGAAGTGGCAACACATCACAATGGATTTTGTGACTGCACTCCCTCGCAGCACAAAATGTAATGATGCGGGGTGGGTCATTGTGGATCGACTCACGAAATCGGCTCATTTCATCCCATTTCGAGTTGGCCAATCTACTGATACATTAGCAAAGAAGTACATGGAGGTAAGAATCTAAGTAAGATTTTAAATCTTCAAATATGTACTATCCCTGATACCCATGAACTCATATAGAAAATTGTGAGACTTCATGGAGTACTGGTCTGCATTGTCTCCGATCGTGACACTAGATTCCGATCACAATTTTGGCAAAGTCTGCAAGCAAGCTTGGGAACAAGTCTGAACTTTAGCACAGCTTATCATCCACAAACAGATGGTCAGTCTGAGCGAACTATTCAGATCTTGGAAGATATGCTCAGGGTGTGTATGTTGGACTTCGGAGGATCGTGAGAAGATCACCTATATCTTGTGGAGTTTTCATACAACAACAGCTACCAAGCAAGCATCGGAATGACACATTTTGCAGCACTTTATGGAAGGAAGTGCCGATCGCCATTAAGTTGGGACGATATCGGTGATAAGGAACTTCTTGGACCTGAGATGATAGTAGCAACTGTTGATGTGGTTCGTACTATCAGGGAAAGAATGCGCATAGCCCAAGATTGACAGAACCACTGGGCTGATGCAAAGCGCCGTCATTTTGTAAGTCCGCGGCGGCGCCCCGGCCGTCGATCCGACGCCGGAATGCGGAAACGAAAAACTTTGCAAACTAGCAACCCGGCACCACCGCACACTTTTAACCCGGATCGGGCCATTAACCTAGCTACTAGCGAACTAAAATACGGGTAGAGAATTATACCAAGCGATCCGTGTCCTTCGGTCTTCGTCTCCACTCCGATCTCCCTCGGAATCTCCGTCCGTCACCACCTCGTCGGAAAGGGTACCACGTAGCCAAATACTTTTACGGGCTCCCACCTCTGGACCGAGGCAACCCGGGCGCGAAGTTGGCTAGCCGACGCGTCCAAGATTTGCTGTAGGAAAGTGTAGAAATCCTTTTTCTCTTGGCGTTTAGTTGCCATGGAGGATGGAGGTGGAGAATCAAAAGAACTTTGGAGAGGGGTTTAAGATTTTGGAGCAAGCAAAATGAGATGATCAAATTCCCTCACAAAATGAGCTCTCTCTCATTTCCTCCTCACCCCACAAGTGGCCGGCCCTCTCCTCCATGGTGGAGATAATGGAATGAAAATAATCCATGGAGAAAAGAAAAGATAATGCAAGATAAAAGGTCACACCAAACTCAAATCTCAACCCATCAAAATCTAATCCATTCTTTTTTTTTCATAATGCAAAAGATAAGAAAGAAAAAGAATCTCATGATACTGGTCAAATCATGAAGCCATCATATGCAAGAAAACCCCTCCACAAAATATTATTTGCAAACTGCAAATAACACCTTCTAATGATAAAGTCCGACCGTGAAGGAACAAAGGAAAACCGGCCGGAACGGAATGCAAACTGGCAACTTCAGAAAACTGATCCCGTAATAAATTACGGGAAAACCCTGCGACTGTATATACATGCCCGTATTTGTATTCCCACTGAACACAAATGCAAAGAGACAAAACTACACTGTCTAATACTAGGATCCGGCTTAAGCCAAAGCCGGCTAGTAAAATCCGTCCGATCATGATCCGTGCAATACCGCACGTATCTGATCGAACCCTGCCATATCTCCATACGGCCTCTACAGTGTTTCGCCCGAAACCTGAGTAACTATGTGTGTGGTGGACTCTAAAGACTTGTCAATACTATGGCTGTGGATTTAACCACTAGCACGTCAGAGGTATTAGCCATACGTGACGGGCTACCAGCTATTGACTAAAAGGGACGTCGATGAGCGAACTCATCCTGACACCCTACTGAGCCTGTCAGTGACAATATCCGTACAGTCCGGTCCGTTCGTCTTTGAGCATCGCATGGCGGGCCTAGGGGGTTGGTAAAAGTCAGACCCCTAATAGAGGTACAAGTCGTGTTGGAGTGTAGCCCAGAACACCCTGAGATATTACTGGAATACCTACCAGCAAATCTCCTGCCTTGGCCAAGGACTTTTCATGTTCTGGCTTTTCTAGACACAGCGCGACCTCACCCCCAATACCGGGAGAGACGAACCCCTGCAGATCCGCTCACTGCCTCCATGTGGCTCGGGACTGTACCCAACTAAAACCTGTTTGCACGTCTCCTTTGAGCGTGGTAGGGTAGTAATCAAAGCACAGTGGGAACTCACACGAGACAAATGACGATCTCAGGTCGATGAACTAACCTGTACACATGTCACCAGGGAACTGCTATCTGACATCAGGTATAATCCCAACTAGCAGGTTCCCGGCGAGTCCTGTCCGGTGTACTCATAACCCAATGAGCACCTGTATACATCTTAGGTGAACCAACTGACACCAGTGGCTTGTGAGACCGGCCACCGCCCCTCGTCCGGGTCTCGAATGTATACACTAGTCTACTCCGGAGTATCGATGCCCTGTCTCGAAACTCCCACGACTAGGGACCTTTTAAGGATGTGCTTATAGACTCCAGCTCTCACGTATATGATCGACCTCATACTGCTGGTAGTCAAGAAAGGATCCTAGGGGCTCTATCAACATGCAATAGCGACTCGTAAGGTCACCTAAAGCAGTACACGATGATAAAGATAAACCAGATAGCATACTATCATCTCGAGTAAGACTGTCCTACCGGTATAGGTCCTCCCTCAATCATTGCAATCACGTGCCTGTGATCCAATAATTGACTCTGAGGGCACTATATCCAACAATCTCCCACTTGCACTCAAGGCTAATTATTGTGATGTCGCATACTCACAGCCCGTGTGATACCGAACACCCAACTCCTCTACTAGTCAGTCTCACAAAGCTCGTTTGCGAAACTATTGCGTTCGAGGAATAGCCTCAGTGAGTGGATCCGCTGTGATGTTTCTTTCTATGTCTCTCTATATCTCAAGTTCACGGATAAAGCCATCTCCCGAAATGAGCAATACCTGTCTTAGAATGTCTGGATGTCTGATGGGACCTAGCTCATAAATAAACTCCAAATCCAAACTTCTTAGACTGTATCGTCAACTGAACTTAATCAGTATCCTGCGCTATGCCTTCCCTCAGTATCTACCTGGACCACCTGTCCATAATACTGCCCCTCGTCAGAGGGAAAACTATAACTCTGACAGCCACTCTGCCATCCAGGTCACCTTGGAAGCCTGGAATGATAACTGTCTCCCAAAGGAGAATGCTGTTATCATTTCCCTAGAACATCCACTTATGTTCTAAAACTGCTTCCGAATGTTTCTCCAGGATTGGATCAATATCAACTTATTGCATCTACTGCAAGAACAACATCTGGTGTGGTACTTGACATCTCACGATTGACTCAATTGCCTAAGCAAGTGATCTGCCAATCATGCACATCCCTCTCCCCTTTAGTCTGTAAGACACTTTTAGAGAGGGTGACTCCATCACCTGCAGGTATACTACCATGCCAGGAGTCGTCCATTCTAAATACTCATAAAATGTTGTCAAAGTACCCTGATTGGGAAACTACCCAAATCTAGATCTAAAACCATAGATCTAGTAACCAGAATGTCTGATATAATATCCAAGTCACATGTGGAGAAACTACTGTGTGACAACCAATGTATAACCGACCGTAGTATAGGAATATTACTTCCTACTCTGTGTATGTCATCCAAATACCAGGACATCACACCCTACCACCTTCTTAACAGATCCATCCCCTATTCTGATGAAGTCAAACCTATGACCGTCACATCAGAAATAGATGATCTATCTCCTCTATATCTGCTTTAGTCTATAAATAGACATAAGCCACCTGTCCACCAATGCTTCCGCTGCTCCCACTGACCACGACAACCCTCTGGCAAAGTCATATAGACGTACACTTCTAAAGCTATTTTAGAACGACGCTATACTCATCCTCCTTCCGGGTCTCACAGTCTGGAACAACAGCAATGGCAAGTCTGGGTAAACAAGAACCTCCCTGCCACCGTCCCTGAGCATACCGAGGTACCTCTCGGGTGCCTGAGGTTACCCACCATATCTGCGGAGTGGCCAATGGAATGTTAAACCAGATTGAATCTTTAAGTTCTTATCAAATCTTCAGTAATCGTTTGCGGTTCTGGAATCACTTCCAGTTCTACCATACTCCCACTACTGTTTTCTGAAAAAAAAAACATTTTTGTTAAAACTGTGGCGAGTCAAGAACAATATCACTATTGATCTTCCAGATGGTAGAAAGTCAACCCTCGTCATAGCCCGGGTCAACCCACAAACAGCCATTACTGAAACGTGCCTTGAGTTATCCGGAGTCTGGTTTTAAGCATAAGCCGGACAACTCCCCGTATCTTAACAATGTCAAGATATGAACTGTTCTATATCCAATATAGAAACAGAGGCACTGATTTAATTGAACCAGATTCAAATCATGCAGCTGTCTCCAGTGCATGTCAACTAAATGGAAGGAGGCCGATCAGCATTACTCAACTTAGGAATACTTCCAATTATGAGTAACCTGAAAGAGAAGCAAGTTCTCTTAATCATTACTATCAACTGAATACCATACACAAGTATCTACATCTTCGATCACCTTGAAGAATCCCGATACTTGCAATACCTGGTTCTCTACTTTAATCATATACTTATAACTTCTCAAAACTCAGACCCTGTGTTTCTACGAAACACCTGTCTAAGAACTAGAGAAGTCACAAGTAAACAGAATATAGTACGAGGACCTACCCCTCTGTCTTAATGGACGCTGGACAACATACAATACTCTGTATAAATCCCTTGAGTCAAATGACTCATTCACTGTGTGTCGTAGGTTGAAAACTGTACTTATGGTTAAGAAGAATTACACCGCTGTTCAATACTCCTTACCTAACCATCCACTGATATAGGTAAATGTAATAGACATAATTTCAAAAAGGTATATCTCACTCTATAAAAATAGACGTACAGATATATCAATTTGAAATTGGTGCATAGCAACGGATATTCAAAACCAAATATTTGCCGTCCGGCAAACAACCCAGGCGATTTCCTCAAATATCACCAATTACAACGAATTCCGACATAATGAGGATGATCACCTAATTCCCAATAACTTACTCCCACTCATCATCTGTAAAACCATACAGATGTGAGAATCCAACCTGGTAAATACATACCCTGGAGCAAGTGTCTAATTGGGAAATCAGTTTTCTTTTAACAATACACAGTGAAACTGAAACATTGAAATGTTTCGATGTGGTATACTGGTATTCCTAGTAATGCCTCTTCCATTATCCAGATTCACAACTGTAACCGTATAATTCTTTGCCATCTCTCTAAATCCCTTTATATGTCTTTAGTCATTACCTTCTGTACATCCCTTTAGGCCAAATGGTTTTCTTCCTTCCCTACCATTCGGCACCAGCCTATGGTTTGGAAGAAGTCTATCCAATAAGAATAATAGGTGTACTGTCCTAATCCTAGGAGCACTCGCAATGCGAGAGAAGGTGAAGATAAAAGACAACCGAATGAACCTTATTCTTATTTCTCCTGAACCAGGATCCATTCCCGAACTGGAACAAGTTCCTTTCGAGTTCGTATATAACCATACGATGGATTATCCAATAAACTTGGGATCTTCGTAGTGATACGGAGTGTCATGGAGAAATACAAAGGTGATCTAGGATTGGCGAAGAAATACTTGGTTTGGTCGTGAATAGCAGTCGCAATTTACTTTGCCCTCTTACTAATCCCTTTCTTTGTCTTAACTTAATACCTTCTGTACACCACCGTTAGGCTAATTGGTTTTCTTCATTCCCTACCGTTCGGCACCAACCTAAGCTTTGGAAGAAGACTATCCAATTTGCGTAATAGGTGTACTATCTCCTAAACCAAGGAGTACTCGCAATGTGAGAGAAGGTAAAAGGAAAAGACAACTGAATAGTCCTATTCGTTTTCTCCAGAACCGGAAACCATCCTCGAATTCCTTCGAGTTTGTATATAACCATACGATGGTTTTGTCCAATGGAAGTGGACGTTCGTAGTAATACGGGGTGTCCTGGAGAAAAGGGTAAAGTAGGAGTGGCAATGAGGTTTGCAACTCTGACAATCCAAAAGCCAGTGTTAAGAAGGTTCGGTCAACTTGGTCACCGAGTCATAGTCTAGGGTCGGGTCAATGGTCGCTGCCAAAGAGAGAGAGAAAAGAAACACTCAGCGTGCACTCTAACCTAGATCAGAATGGTTACCAATTTATCTAATCTGGAAACCTCCCACTGTAAAGTCAAATTCTTCCCCAAACCTGAAAGAAGAATTAGCCGGGATCACCCGAGGAGTAAACCAACTCATCAGTGGGAATCGGGATCCAACTATCATCGCATGATAACGTGACGGAATCCGCTCACGTTATCACACTCCAGAAGGTATGCGCATATCTGGCAAGTTTCAGTTCTTTTGAAACTCCCGATGTGGATTTTTGCCCCATGCTCTTATGACCTTGACTAAGGTCAACAAATCATAAGTCACATGTCAAGTTCTACCCGTCATTGTCCAGGTTAATTTGAACCCACCCGTAAAAGCCCTTGACGAAGGCCAACAAGGCTATACGACTGTCCCAAACCAACGCATCTATCTATGCAGCAGAAAGGTAACAAGCAGCTACCATACACTATGCCTTGACGAAGGCCAACAAACATAGTATGAATACTACGTGCTACCCGTCTGAAATGACGGAGGGCTATGAATGGTTTCTGGCGAAAACCTTTAACGTAATGAACTTGATATCGTTGAAGGAACTGATAGCTTTATAAAAATATAGTAACGAAAACCTTTGCTAAAGAGGTCACTCCCGGTGAAGGGATCTCGCCTCTTTCCCCGTAGGATGGGGTGCAGGATATTCCAACTGAATACTACGATGCAAAGCAAAAGTAATCGGCTATAGTGAAGTTATTGCCCTGACGCAAACTTCTGTCCAAGGGGTCACTCCCGGTGAAGGGATCTCGGCCCTTGCCTCGTCGACTGAGGAGCAGGATATTCCAACTGAATACCACTGTGCAAAACAAAAGAGAACGCCCTTGCAATAACAGCTTTTTGAAATATGTTCCAACAACATCAGAATAGGTTTGTTTATCTTGCATTGATCCGAATCAACGCAGTCCCATCAATTGATCACACCACAAAGAACGAAAATAATAACGTACGTATATGCCATCCGCATTCGCCACTGGGTCCCGTCATCACCCGTTAGGTTAGCTAACTAACGACAGAGCGGGGACTGGACTAGCGCGGATACAAAACATATACAACATCTACTAGTATATATATCAATATATAATATTCGCTCAAGGCGTGATAAAATGCAACAGCACAGAAATGTACAGCATCACAGAACAATACAGATATCTGGGATCCCCGGGTTCCATAGAGCCACTACTGAAACCCGATGTTCCCCTGGTCGTGTGGATAGCCTGTGCAATGAAAATCCTAGACCCCTACGGGCACGGCAAGTCACCCGCCAAAACCTGAAGCGAGGCAGCCCCCTTCAGCAACGTAAATGGACCACCCAGCACTTCACGGAATTTGGTAACTTGGGCACCCCTCCTGGGTCAACCTATACCCCCTACGAGTGTGGCGAATTGCCCGCCAATTCTAGAGTGAAGCCCCCTCCGTCTCAATGCCATGAGATGCGGGCTCGTTGCCCTCTAGAACCCGGCTATCCGTACACCCCTCCGCGGGGTAATCCTAGTACAGAAAGTAAAATATACATACAACGGGTACATCGACCTCGACCCGGTCGTGCCCCAAAAGAATAATACAAACAGGCAGTGACGACAGTCCACATGTCGGACGCTCGTCCCGCAATATCAAATGTACATATAAAACAAAACTGTACTACCACTGCAACCAGGCTATCCCCACGACCAATCCGCAACATCACAGCACAACACAGAACATCAACGTGAATGTCACGTTCGCAAATCTGTCTAAAAGGGCTATAGCAGATAGACTGGATTTACCGATCGAGTGACATTCACGGTCGCAGATATAATGTAAATACTGTGAACTAATATGTTTAAAATATCCGATCGATCAAAATTATCGAAGTGGGCCCCAAGCAGTACTATAGCACTTACAGAAAATCTGGGCCCAAAAAAAATATCCCAAAACCCCCATTTTCAACTCAAAAGCTCTCTGCAAAAATTTGGTCAAATGAACAGTCAAAAGCGCGGCGGAACCGCGGTCCAAGCATGGGTTTGGCCGTTGTTCCGCGGTGGTATTGTGAGATCACGTGACCAATTTTTCACAGAGTGCTTAGAATTCCTTGCATGTCTTTCTGCAATGACCTGAAAAATTTTTGGAGCTGGAAAAATTTCAACAGAGAACACATGCACCAAAAAATACGGTTTTTGGGATTTTGTTCGATCGAGTCTTTAAACATACTAGAGCAAGCTAGGTAGGTTAATGGCGTGGATCTGATACCAATGTAAGTCCGCGGCGGCGCCCCGGCCGTCGATCCGACGCCGGAATGCGGAAACGAAAAACTTTGCAAACTAGCAAACCGGCACCACCGCGCACTTTTAACCCGGATCGGGCCATTAACATAGCTACTAGCGAACTAAAATACGGATAGAGAATTATACCAAGCGTTCCGTGTCCTTCGGTCTTCGTCTCCACTCCGATCTCCCGCGGAATCTCCGTCCGTCACCTCCTCGTCGGAAAGGGCACCACGTAGCCAAATACTTTTACGGGCTCCCACCTCTGGACCGAGGCAACTCGGGCGCGAAGTTGGCTAGCCGACGCGTCCAAGATTTACTGTAGGCAAGTGTAGAAAACCTTTGTCTCTTGGGGTTTAGTTGCCATGGAGGATGGAGGTGGAGAATCAAAAGAACTTTGGAGAGGGGTTTAAGATTTTGGAGCAAACAAAATGAGATGATCAAATTCCCTTACAAAATGAGCTCTCTTTCATTTCCTCCTCACCCCACAAGTGGCCGGCCCTCTCCTCCATGGTGGAGATAATGGAATGAAAATAATCCATGAAGAAAAGAAAAGATAATGCAAGATAAAAGGTCACACCAAACTCAAATCTCAACCCATCAAAATCTAATCCATTCTTTTTTTTTTCATAATGCAAAAGATAAGAAAGAAAAAGAATCTCATGATACTAGTCAAATCATGAAGCCATCATATGCAAGAAAACCCCTCCACAAAATGTTATTTGCAAACTGCAAATAACACCTTCCAATGATAAAGTCCGGCCGTGAAGGAACAAAGGAAAACCGGCCGGAACGGAATGCAAACTGGCAACTTCAGAAAACTGATCCCGTAATAAATTACAGGAAAACCCCGCGACTGCATATACATGCCCGCATTTGTATTCCCACTGAACACAAGTGCAAAGAGACAAAACTACACTGTCTAATACTAGGAGCCGGCTTAAGCCAAAGCCAGCTAGTAAGATCCGTCAGATCATGATCCGTGCAATATCGCACGTATCTGATCGAACCCTGTCATATCTCCATACGGCCTCTACAGCGTTTCGCCCGAAACCTGAGTAACTATGTGTGTGGTGGACTCTAAAGACTCGTCAATACTATGGCTGTGGATTTAACCACTAGCACGTCAGAGGTATTAGCTATACGTGACGGGCTACCAGCTATTGACTAAAAGGGACGTCGATGAGCGAACTCATCCTGACACCCTACTGAGCCTGTCAGTGACAATATCCGTACAGTCCGGTCTGTTCGTCTTTGAGCATCGCATGGCGGGCCTAGGGGGTTGGTAAAAGTCAGACCCCCAATAGAGGTACAAGTCGTGTTGGAGTGTAGCCCAGAACACCCTGAGATATTACTGGAATACCTACCAGCAAATCTCCTGCCTTGGCCAAGGACTTTTCATGTTCTGGCTCTCCTAGACACAGCGCGACCTCACCCCCAATACCGGGAGAGACGAACCCCTGCAGATCCGCTCACTGCCTCCATATGGCTCGGGACTGTACCCAACTAAAACCTGTTTGCACGTCTTCTTTGAGCGTGGTAGGGTAGTAATCAAAGCACAGTGGGAACTCACACGAGACAAATGACAATCTCAGGTCGATGAACTAACCTGTACACATGTCACCAGGGAACTGCTATCTGACATCAGGTATAATCCCAATTACCAGGTTCCCGGCGAGTCCTGTCTGGTGTACTCATAACCCAATGAGCACCTGTATACATCTTAGGTGAACCAACTGACACCAGTGGCTTGTGAGACCGGCCACCGTCCCTCGTCGGGGTCTCGACTGTATACACTAGTCTACTCCGGAGTATCGATGCCCTGTCTCGAAACTCCCACAACTAGGGACCTTTTAAGGATGTGCTTATAGACTCCAGCTCTCACGTATATGATCGCCCTCATACTGCTGGTAGTCAAGCAAGGATCCTAGGGGCTTTATCAACGTGCAATAGCGACTCGTAAGGTCACCTAAAGCAGTACACGATGATAAAGATAAACCAGATAGCATACTATCATCTCGAGTAAGACTGTCCTACCAGTATAGGTCCTCCCTCAATCATTGCAATCACGTGCCTGTGATCCAATAATTGACTCTGAGGGCACTATATCCAACACATTTGGAGTTCCATCCAGGAGAACATGTATTTCTGAAGATATCTCCAAACAACGGAGTGATTCGATTTGTAAGAAGGGGTAAGCTAAGTCTGAGATACATTGGACCGTTCGACATACACGAACGAGTCGGTGAAGTGGCATACCGCTTGGCACTTCTACTTTCATTGGAAGGAGTGCATAATGTGTTCCACATATCCCAACTCAGAAGGTATGTGAGTGACCCCAACCATACTCTTGATCATTCCGAGCTCACTGTATAGCCTGACTTATCTTGTGAGCAACAACTTGTTGAGATCCTGGACAGGAAAGTGAAGTCACTTCGGAATAAGGAAGTCAACTTGGTTTGAGTGATGTGGAGAAAAGACACTCCAGGAGAATCGACATGGGAAAGAGAAGATGAGATGCGTGCAAAATATCCTCACTTATTTGTAAACTAGTCCTTAAAATAAATTGTAAATTTCGAGAACGAAATTTTTATGAGGAGGGTACACTGTAACAACTCCAATTCTTGTGTACATAAATTTGATTAAAAGTTAATGTATACTTGGGGTATTTACATTTCCTGTGAGTACTATAAGTATTTGATTCAATTTTGAACAGCAAGAAGGAGCTTGTAGCTCATTGGTAAGACCTTGCACTGCTGAACCAAAGCACCAGAGTTCAAATCCCATTAGCCACACATTATTTTTATTTTAAATTCTTTTAATCTTTTAGAAGTCCAAGAGTCTACACGTGCACAACACGTAAACTGAAGAGTCACACATAAAACAAACGAGTCCAATACAATAGACCAAGTACAGAGGACACGTGGCATGGAGACGCGGCCTGACTCGGTTGACTCGGGCCGGCGACTCGGCCGGCGGAGCCGGTCCGACTCAGTCGAAACCCTAATTTTCTTCACCTGTTCTGACCTTTGAACTCCCCTCATAACCCCTGTATCATTTAAATTCCCTGCACATTTACAGAGCAATTTAAAACATTTTTAATACAAAATTTTAATACACCCTTTCATTTGCCTAAACACTAATTTTTCCTATAAATACCATACATAAAATCATCCCTCCTCACTCCCAAATCCCTGCCCAAACTCTCAAGAAAATTCCTTAGACTTTTTGTGTGCAAGTGGAGTTAGCAAAGGGCGCAGCTCCGACGAACTTCCGACGGCAATCCGAGGAGTTTCCAGCGACGAAACGACGCACCGGTGCTTCCCTAATCTTTCTCTTCCACTTCTCTTGACCCTAATCTAGTAAGTCCCCCTTCTCTCTCTCTTTTACTATTCTCAGATTCTTAATTCTTAAAACGTGTTGGAAGCGGAGTTATCCGGCTCCCGATTCTCTTTTCTTTCAAAAAATACAACATTTTCTTAATAATAAACCTACAACTTTTGATATATTGTTTAATACTCATTAACTAAGAAAATAGAATAAGTTTGACATTAAAATGATAAGCATAGCAAGTTTTATTCCACTTTTATATTAAAATACCTCTATATTTCATATCGATATGTTTATACCTTTTAACCATGCTAGCTTTAGAAAACTCATGAGGTAATGACCTAAATCCTCACAACACTCATATGTAATATAGCACGATGACATTTGGGAACATAGATTTGGGGAAAATACGATTTTACACAAAACTACGTCCGACTTATAAAAACCTTTTTCTATAAGATGTGTATTTTAACAAATCTTTGCAAATGCGTCTCCACAACCCATTTGGGGAACCCGTTTGGGATGGTGCGGATTATCGCACATCCTCGGGCTTAGTAGAGTGAGATGCAGAGCTCCACAGGGAGCATACGGTCTCGAAAGATTTAAAATACAATTTTCTTTAGAAAATGTGATTTTTATTATAAATAAAACTTATATTTTTAATAAATAAATATATATGTAATTAATAACAAAATATCTATTTTTAATATTTATAAAATTCCACATTTCCAAAATTCAAGAAAAACATCTCCTTTACAAGAAAACACCATACAATTCCAATATTACAAATAAATACCATAAATTATAAAATTAGGTTTTATTCACTAGAAATGTCACATTGATAATATATATATCAATGAAAACTCTAAAGACGATAATAAAATACTTGAGGTGTATTTTGAAAATTATACAAAATTATTTTTACATAAAACCCCCTCAAGTTATACTAAATTAGAATAAGGACCCCAGTGTCACGACCCGAAATATTAGCTCATGACCAGCACTTAAATCACGCAACGTCTAAAGGCGTAACGGAATTCAAGAAAGCTGAAACCCAGAAATCTAAACCTTTTTAAGAAAATAAAGGAGTGGAAGTTTTGAAATAAAGATATAATGAAATCAAGTTTTCATAATGCATAGAAAAGAAACATGAAATGTCAATGAAATTTGCTCGTTTGAAAACGTGTTTCGTCTTTTAAAAATTTGGGCAGCACCACCTTTGTATATTTTGACCCAAAACCACAAATGTACAACAAGAATAATGGCATCCCCAAACGAGAGCTAGCTCTTCGCCAAACGGCAGATCACAACCACGCAAGACGGTATATGTAAGTATATGACGCCCAAAGGCGAAGTTCACCACAAAAAGATAAAGAAATAAGCAAGACATCAAAACCACAAGTAGCGGAAAACCCCTCGCTCTAAGTCTCGCAACCACAATCTCACTAAGTCTCATTACTTATACAATTTATTAATTTTGATTGATGGAGTTGACTAGATACAATATGAAATATAAATACAAGAGTGAGTATGATACAAATGCCCCCACCTACCAATGCAAAACACCCAAATGAAGCTATGTGCCAGCGATGTCGCTACGGATCCATGCGGTCAACCTGCAAGAACTGTGGCACAACGGGGGTGAGTTGCCAACTCGTGAGTAGAAAACATCTATAAGTAGAAATCAAATAAACAACGATTCCTAGTTCAACTATATCATGAAAGTAAAACTATGATACCTAGGGTTACCGGGTCGTCATATGTGCCAACAATGTAATCAATATCTATATGTATGCGGATATAATCCAACAATATAATCAATGTATGTATGCATATGGATCTCGTCCAACCATATAATCCATGCATGTATGCATGTAGATTTCGTCCAACCATATAATCAATGTCTGTATGCATGTAAATATCATAAAAGACTGTGCATGAAAGTATGAGGATGCAAATCAACGGTGTCCCTTACGACACATCAAATTCATGGAACCTGGGCGTCCAACATCGACACCCGAAAATATCGTGAAACCCGTGTCCAGCATCGACACGTAAATCCTCATATCTCAGGCTACGTCAGTTCGGATCGGCCTACGGGCTCCGTCAGTCCGGATCGGCCCATATCATCTCTCGACTCCGGTCGGTATCCTCCGGATATCCGCCGAGCTCAAATACTATCACCGGTAGGTAGTAGTCTCTCCGCCAGGCTCACCGTCTACTGCACAGCATCCCTTTCTTGCCCCGGGGTACCATACCGGGTCCACCATGTACCCGCAATCGTCCTCATCCAGCTCCTCGATCGGGTATCACTGTCATACATCTCAGAACCGAGAAAACACTTGGTGGACGCACTGAAATATCATATCAAGAGAAACCGGGTTTTTAAAACAGTACATGATTTCTTTTGAAATAGCCATGGTTCTCAAATCCAGAAATCTCATGAAAACAACATATCTCAATACGTGTAATCATAAGGCATAATGTATGTGATATATAATAGAAATGTAAGCATATCCATATATCATACACCATGGAACAGTAATATGCACATATCGAGGGAAAACCGCTCTTTTTAAATGAATCCAGTTTTTTTAAAATATATCATGCGGTTCCCAAATCTCCAAAATCGAATGTAATATCGTATAAAGGTGCATATGTGTATATACGCAAGTATGGTCGTACAAATGTGTATGTCCGCAAGTATGGTGTACAATATGTATTTGCGCAAGTATGGTATACAATATGTATATCATGATGCAGCAACCCTACTGTGTAGTGACATGGCAATTATCGATGATGAAGTGTGTGGGCTGGCAAATCTGTGTATGTGTAACATACGCATCATCGATAATGGTGTATGTGTACTAGCACAGGTATAAGGAATGCAATGCGAATAACACGAATGCAGCATAAGGTAAATCACATGCAAATGCTGACAGGTACATGTATCTAATATGACCGAGTCGGTGAATCTATCAGTCGGCATCCAGCCTCACAACATCACGTATGGTAAAATCCATCGTACGGCATCCTCTAGTCAAGGGTATGGATCAATCATCAAGTCAAACTCATCACGTACGGAAAATCATCGTATGGCGGCATTAAACCAATAGGGATCCTATCATCCTATATGACAAATGAGGGGTACGGACCTAACGTCTCATACGGCAATCTCTCATGATTCACAACATATATAAATATATCTATATACCTATGTTCCAGGTCACATCCACAACAATCTCATATCAGGGGACCGGCAAGGTATCAAACATCTCAATCGACTCGCATCCATATACCATCATATAATCAAATCATCATATCACGTCATATATTCTTTTCATCGCATTTATATCCCACATGAAGTCAATTTTGCAAATACATTCTACCTTTACTATAAGCATACATATTTAATCTAACGCACACACCCGAACCATACAATCAGTTTTCAAAGGGGCGAATCGTTGTTTTGAAAGTAGGGGCTACGGTGTTTTACAAGAAAAAGATATCATTTGAAAATCCGTAACGTCCCTTAAGGTATTTGTTTAAAAAATGCATACGATTCTTCATTTTAAAATAGGTATGGTTCGGATGACACACCTACGTCGGCTATCTAGTCCTATAGTAGCCAATACGGCAACATCGTCAAACGTCATCCTCAAATCCCATCATCACATATTAGCCGTATCATACACTTCTAACTATCCTTTATTTTATAATATGGTTTCTATAGCTATCTATTAATTCTAACCCTAGTTCGCTACTCTAGGTTTTCTTAACCATATGCTACAAATCGGTTTCCATCAAGTTTGCGGGGGTGCTATACGCCATCCACCCGACTTCCCCCGTAGATATAGATCTACTCACCATGGTCTTCGGTCGCCGAAGTCGATGACACCACGCTCCGTCGCCTCGGAATCCATGTGAAAGTACCTACAATAACAACACATATCGCAACACTATTAAAATCAAGTTTTGAAATCCAAAACGGCACCCGCATTTGCTCATAGGTTGGAACCTATAACTTACGCGTGCAAAATCAACCAAACAACTTTTGTTGTTGATGTACGAACACCCAACAACCAATGTCAAATTCAAATATAAATACTTAGCATTTCAAAATACGGAAAACCATAGCCAAAATCACACTAAAATGCTCCTAGAATTTGACTCGGGTCAAATAAAGCTAAGCAAACAAGTCTAGGGTGATGTACATAGTGTTTATGATCTACTGTAACAACCTAGCCCCTAAACTCCCACACCAGGCCAGCCACATAGGCCAAAATTCCGGCCTCCTCGGCCCCCATGCTCTGAATGGGTTCGTTTTGTCATGGTGGTCTCCTGGTAGTGTTTATAGGTTCCTGGTATTGTTTGCTACTCTCAAAAATCCCCCGGGTTGCTCCAGATTTTCCTGCACACCCTATATTCTCACAAAACCGACATAGAAAAAATCCTAAATCCGTATTTTGGTTTCCCATACTCATTCCCAAGTCTTAAACAGCCACTCAACAGCCACTCAATCATCACCAAACCACAATTTCACTCAAACCCTCATTAGGATTTCTAAGTATCACCAATCCGCCACTAAACGAACTCTAAACTTAAACAAATGCTAGGAAAACATGAAAATAAACTAATGGAAGAAATTATACCTCATGGATGTCACTTAAGCAAACCCTAGAAGTCTCCATGTCATCAAAATCCCACTTTTCTTGGTTCATTGCGATGAGGGTGAGGAGGTGATCATTTTTTTGTGAAATGGTATAGAGTTTTGATGGAGTTTTGGAGGTGGATTTAGGGGTTGAAGGTGGAGGGAGATGAGGGTGAGGAAGATGAAGAAGGAGATGCAAAAATGGTGGGGAAAAGATAAGAGGCAGCCCCCCTCTCTCAATTATTCTCACCCACTCACTTTCCAAGTCATCATTATGTCCCCTCTCTCTCCAACTCATCATTACACCTTTTCCCCCCCTCTTTTCACACCAAAAACACATACACCCAAATGAAACAACACAAAAGAAATAACATGTAACATGTCATGGTGCACTAACCATGAAAAACTGTAGAAACACGGATTTGGCTTAATCGCGATTAGCAGTGCACTAATCGGGTTTTTATCCAAACTGCATATAATAAATTTTAAAAATGCTAAATCCTTTAAATATATTTTTAAATGAATAAATAATTTTAATTTCCAATTATTTCACAATTATTGGTATATATTTATACCCTTTTCCGAAAACCCCAATTTCGCAAATCGGGCAGTTTTCGGGAAATATATTATTTTAATATTAAATTCCAAAAATAATATTTTATATTTTCTGAAATGTTACAATCTTTCCCCCTTAAATAAATTCGATCCCCAAATTTAAATTTAAACCCCCAAAATCTAAAACATTTCGATAATCAACTCAAATCAACGGGGCTCCGAAATCACGGAAGATATAGAAGTAACACAGCGTGTCAAGTGCGTATGAAAACGAGTACAAAACTCAAAATCAAACTCCGTCAAGCGTCACGCAAATCATCTGATTTGCACGCATATCCTCGGAGTTACAATAGAGATACAGATCTCGAAATCCACTACTGAAATCCAATATACACTAGTCAAATACTATAATACATGTATAATACGCATTCTTGAAAAACTTTCAAGAACTAAATAAAACTCATGCAAAAATCTTTTCTAAATCGCCGTGTGAATGCGTAATTTACGGCATAAGTGACGGACGTTCATTTTAAAATAATAATATATGTCCATATATGTTTTCCTAGATACACGTTCCGTCGTTTTCAAAATATCCTAAAAGGTTTTCCTTTATAAACGTTCGTGTCACTCACGGACACGTAGGAAATAACGAGACTATAGCTCTTTTTCAAAAACCTCTTGGTAAACTTTTAATGCATGCAAAGTACTCAGGTACTGTACTCGGATCAGTCCTGCTTGGCTACTTCATAATATAGTGCCTATCATGGAAAGAAGGTGCTTAAAAGCAAAATCAGTCTCAAAAGGCGTATCCAATAATCGCGTGCGTCTGGTGCGCATGGAAATCAAATCTAAATACAGGTGTCATAATATGCATAAGCAAAACTAAGTGCAACGGGTGTGCACAAAAGTATCTGTCCACTGCAATGGGTGTGCACGACAACAATACCTGGTGCATCTATTGTGCACGAAAATCTCAAATCTGGTGCATCAAATGTGCGGAATACAAGTACGGTGCAACCAATGCACGAAAATCACATTAATAACTCAAATGCATAAAAACCAACACCGAGTGCACCAAGGTGTATAAAATCATAAACGTGTGCAACTACGTGCACAAAACACATATTAATGCACTGCAAGCACATATAAGCTATACCGAGTGCAAAATCAAATCGAGTGCGTACCACACGCATAAAAATCAAATCAACTGTATGAAATCCATAAAATCATAAACATGTGCAACCAAGGCACAAAACCGATATCAAGTGCAATAAATATGCACAAATCAAAAACCAACACAACGATGTATAAAAACATTTCTCAAGTGCAATAACTATGCACAAAATGTAAATACCTAGTAGGTGCAACCATGGTGCACGAAATCAATATCAGGAAACTCATCATCAAAACTCCAATCCAAGCGATATAAGTGTGATACTCAGATCACAAACGCAAATCGCAATAAAGGACATTGAGGTACACCTCCTACAATGTCGAAGAATAAATCGGTGCGCCTAAAACTGGCAGAACAAGAACATCCTCTTGCCTCTTGCTCACGGTCTGACGTTCTCGGTCTCTGGGTCCTTATCTTCTCTGTGGACTTACCAATCTCGCAATCCATCGGCTTATCGGCCCTGTCGGGTGTGCTAAAGGAAACGATTCCGCTCTGGCACTTCTCTGGTCATCTCTTGGCCAATTATCATGACCACTCGTGAAGCAGCACGTCACAGGCATCGGCCTCTGGCTCTCTGAATACATGTGACACAACTGATCCTGGGTGCAAATCTCATTGCACCAGCGTCCTGGAAGGAATCCTTCTCAAGGTCTCTTCCGATCTCGCCCATGCCGAACTGTACGGAGGCTGGTACTCTTACATAATCTTTTCTCATTTTCTAGACATCTTCGTGTTCAGCACACATTTCCTCGGAAACTGGCCGTATCCCAACGCCTCTGTATGCATATCTGATCTCTAATCTCGATGGGGAGTAGCAATAGCTCATCAGCATCTCGCATGAATCTCTGGCTCCACTCGTCTTTATCATCGTCCGCTTCGACGTCACGTCTTACTGTCTGCATACTGCTACTGTTTTCGGCCATGGTCAATCCAAAGTCCCTCACTCGGACTCGAAATCACGAACTCGGTATCTTCATCATTCTGTAGAAGATATCTAGCCGAACAAGTCCTTAGGAACTCGTCCTAACCATCGGAGGAATACTCAATACTCGTCCGTTCTCGATCAACTCACAACACATCTGGGTAAGGTCCTCTATCCGAAGCTGGTCAGCTTACTGGTCTCCTATCACATGATATCTGGACGACGTCAAACTTTTCGATCGAGTCATCAAGGTCCCAAAATTTTCCGAAGGCTCAACACCTGAGCACAGTCTAAAAATATCTAGTACATACCACAGTACCTCTGGACCAGCCATAGAAGGGCAAACCCAAGCCTCACTGATGGCACCGCTAAACTGCCGCAAACCCTAAGGTTCAAAGCGGTTCCATGGTCATCATGTCGAGTTAGGGTTTCATTCTTCTAGAGGGTCCACAGAATCACTTGCATGTTTCTCCGAACACTTTAAACTTGGGAAAAATGGGTTTTCTGACATTCGTTCGAACTTTTTTAACTTCGTTTAGGCAACATGCGAATACCCTTCGTCCGCATGCTAAACAATGTCTCAATCCTCCAAGAAAGGTGATACATCGACGGTCATCTCTGGATCGGTCTGCTCTAGATCTGAGTAAGACTCTCCACACTGAAAATCTTCAACTCAACTGGGCCTGCGTCGGTGCATCAATCTGACGAATTACCTTCATCTCTCAACTCGGGGTAGACTAGCTATCATTTGTCGCATTTCTTCCTGGAAGCTCCGGCGATCTCGGCTCGTAAGCTCTTGAAGCGACATCCTGTCAATTTCAGCAACAGCTGGGTCATCTGTCCATACGGTAGACGAGATCACAATCACTGAGGTAGACTGTACATCATCAGTCCTCTAGCAACTGGCAGCTCTATCAATGGCCCGATTATCCGGTGCAACGCCAAAACTCGCCTCATCCGAGAGGTCACAACATAATTACTAACTCGAGACGTTCCCGTGTCACCAGAAAACACGATGGTCAGTCCTCGTCCATGACGAGCTCGCCCTGACCGCATCACAAGCAGCAGCTCAATCTGCGCTCAAACCATGGTGACAGGAACCTCAATCGAGTATCGAAGAAGCAGATCAACGGCATGAAAGGAAACGATAGATCCAGAATGGATACATGATCATTAGAAGGAACAATATCAATGAGAGTATGATCATGGAAACAAATAGAATCGAGGGTCTCAAATGGATGTATAATCATGGATATGAAGAGAATCACAGATCTCAAAATATGTACATCCTAAGGTTTCTTAAGTGGAGTATCATATCATAAATATGCCGTGGAACATACGTACGGTACGTCACTCTACTCAAGCTATTTACTCCATCAATCAGGGTTAGCCTATGAAACGAAAGTTCGGGTCTAATACCCCCCCTCCCGTTCAAGTCTAAGTTCCGTAAGGTCAAGCCTAGGTTCCGAAATACATACCTGCCCTAGACTCCGCATAGTCAAATATAAACTTGAACCAAGGTTAAACTTAGCGCTCTGATACCAACTTTGTCACGACCCGAAATATTAGTTCGTGACTAACACTTAAATCACACAACGTCTAAAGGCGTAACGTAATTCAAGTAAGCCGAAACCCAGAAATCTAAACCTTTTTAAGAAAATAAAGGAGGTGAAGTTTTGAAATAAAGGTATAATGAAATCAAGTTTTCTTAATGCATAGAAAAGGAACATGAAATACCAGTGAAATTTGCTAGTTTGAAAACGTGTTTCGTCTTTTAAAAATTTGGGCAGCACCTCCTTTGTATATTTTAACCTAAAACCACAAATATATAACAAGAATAATGGCATCCCCAAGCGGGAGCTAGCTCTTCGCCAAGCGGCGGATCACAACCACGCAAGACAGTATATATAAGTATACGACGCCCAACGGTGAAGTTCACCACAAAAAGATAAAGAAATAAGCAAGACATCAAAACCACAAGTATCGGAAAACCTCTCGCTCTAAGTCTCGCAACCACAATCTCACTAAGTCTCATTACTTATACAATTTACTAATTTTGATTGATGGAGTTGACTAGATACAATATGAAATATAAATACAAGAGTGGGTACGATACAAATGCCCCCACCTACCAATGCAAAACACACAAATGAAGCTATGTACCAGCGATGCCGCTACGGATCCATGCGGTCAACCTGCAAGAACTGTGGCACAACGGGGGTGAGTTGTCAACTCGTGAGTAGAAAAACATCTACAAGTAGAAATCGAATAAATAACGACTCCTAGGTCAACTATATCATGAAGGTAAAACTATGATATCTAGGATGACCGGATCGTCATATGTGCCAACAATGTAATCAATATCTATATGTATGCGGATATAATCCAACAATATAATCAATGTATGTATGCATGTGGATCTCGTCCAACTATATAATCTATTCATGTATGCATGTGGATCTCGTCCAACCATATAATTAATATCTGTATGCACGTAAATATCATAAAAGAGTGTGCATGAAAGTATGAGGATGTAAATCAATGGTGTCCCTCACGACACATCAAAATCATGGAACCTGGGTGTCCAACATCGACACCCGAAAACATCATGAAACCCGTAGCCAGTATCGACACGTAAATCCTCATATCTCGGGCTCCGTCAGTCCGGATCGGCCCACGGGCTCCGTCGGTCCAGATCGGCCCATATCATCTCTCGACTCCGGTCGGTATCCTCCGGATATCCACAGAGCCCAAATACTATCACCGGTAGGTAGTATTCCCTCTGCCAGGCTCACCGTCTACTGCACAGCATTCCTTTCTTGCCCCGGGGTACCATACCGGATCCACTATGTACCCGCAATCGGCCTCATCCAGCTCCTCGACCGGGTATCACTGTCACACATCTCAGAACCGAGAAAACACATGGTGGACGCACTGAAATATCATATCAAGAGAAACCGGGTTTTTAAAACAGTACATGCTTTCTTTTGAAATAGCCACAGTTCTTAAATCCAGAAATCTCATGAAAACAACATATCTCAATGCGTGTAATCATAAGGCATGATGTATGCGATATATAACAGAAGTGTAAGCATATCCGTATATTATGCAACATGGAACAGTAATATGCACATATCGAGGGAAAACCGCTCTTTTTAAATGAATCCAATTTTTTTAAAATATATCATGCGGTTCCCAAATCTCCAAAATCGAATGCAATATCGTATAAAGGTGCATATATGTATATACGCAAGTATGGACGTACAAATGTGTATGTTCGCAAGTATGGTGTACAATATGTATGTGCGCAAGTATGGTACAATATGTATATCATGATGCAGCAACCCTACTGTGTAGTGACATGGCAATTATCGATGATGAAGTGTATGGGCCAGCAAATCTGTGTACGTGTAACATACGCATCATCGCTAATGGTGTAAGTGTACTAGCACAGGTATAAGTAATGCAATGCGAATAACATGAATGCAGCATAAGGTAAATCACATGCAAATGCTGATAGGTACACGTATCTAATATGACCGAGTCGGTGAATCTATCAGTCGGCATCTAGCCTCACAACATCACGTACCGTATAATCCATCGTACGGTATCCTCTAGTCAAGAGTATGGATCAATCATCAAGTCAAACTCATAACGGACGGAAAATTATCGTACGGCGGCTTTAAACCAATAGGGATCCTATCATCCTATATGAAAAATGAGGAGTACGAACCTAACGTCTCGTACGACAATCTCTCATGATTCACAACATATATAAATATATCTATATACCTATGTCCTAGGTTGCATCCACAACAATCTCATATCAGGAGACCGGCAAGGTATCAAAAATCTCAATCGACTCACATCCGTATACCATTATATCATCATATCACGTCATATATTTTTTTCATCGCATTTATATCTCACATGAAGTCAATTTCACAAATACATTCTACCTTTACTATAAGCATACGTATCTAATCTAACACACACACCCGAACCATACAATCAGTTTTCAAAGGGGCGAATCGTAGTTTTGAAAGTAGGGGCTACGGTGTTTTACAAGAAATAGATATCATTTGAAAATTAGTAACGTCCCTTAAGGTATTTGTTTAAAAAATACATACGATTCTTCATTCTAAAATAGGTATGGTTCGGATGACACACCTACGTCGGCTATCTAGTCCTATAGTAGCCAATACGACAACATTGTCAAACGTCATCCTCAAATCCCATCATCACATATTAGCCGTATCATACACTTCTAACTATCCTTTAGTTTCAATATGGTTTCTATAGCTATCTATTAATTCTAACCCTAGTTCGCTACTCTAGGTTTTCTTAACCATATGCTACAAATCGGTTTCCATCAAGTTTGCGGGGGTGCCATACGCCATCCACCCGACTTCCCCCGCAGATATAGATCTACTCACCGTAGTCTTCGCTCGCCGAAGTCGATGACGCCACGCTCCGTCGCCTCGGAATCTACGCGAAGGTACCTACAATAACAACACATATCGCAACGCTATTAAAATCAAGTTCTGAAATCCAAAACGACACCCGCATTGCTCATAGGTTAGAACCTATAGCTTACGCGTACAAAATCAACCAAAAAACTCTTGTTGTTGATGTATGAACACCCAACAACCAATGTCAAATTCAAATATCAAAACTCAGCATTTCAAAATACGGAAAACCATAGCCAAAATCACACTAAAATTTTTCCAGAATTTGACTCAGGTCAAATAAAGCTTAGCAAACAAGTCTAGGGTGATGTACATAGTGTATATGACCTACTATAACAACCTAGCCCCCTAACCCCTACACCAGGCCGGCCACATAGGCCAAAATTCCGGCCTCCTCGGCCCCCCATGCTCTGAATGGGTTCGTTTTGTCATGGTGGTCTCCTGGTATTGTATCTAGGTCCGTGGTATTGTTTGCTACTCTCAAAAATCTCTCGGGTTGCTCCAGATTTTCCTGCACACCCTATATTCTCATAAAACCGACATGGACAAAATCCTAAATCCGTATTTTGGTTTCCCATACTCATTCCCAAGTCTTAAACAGCCACTCAATCATCACAAAACCACAATTTCACTCAAACCCTCACTAGGATTTCTAAGTATCACCAATCCACCATTAAACGAACTCTAAACTTAAACAAAAGCTAGGAAAACTTGAAACTAAACTAATGGAAGAAATTATACCTCATGGATGTCACTTAAGCAAACCTTAGAAGTCTCCATATCGTCAAGATCCCACTTTTCTTGGTTCATTGCGATGAGGGTGAGGAGGTGATCATTTTTTTGTTAAAGGGTATAGGGTCTTGATGGAGTTTAGAGGTGGATTTAGGGGTTGAAGGTGGTGGGAGATGAGGGTGAGGAAGATGAAGAAGGAGATGCAAAAATGGTGGGGAAAAGATATGAGGCAGCCCCCTTCTCTCTCAATTATTCTCACCCGCTCACTTTCCAAGTCATCATTATATCCCCCCTCTCTCTCCAACTCATCATTACACCTTTTTTCCCCCTCTTTTCTCACCAAAAACAAATACACCCAAATGAAACAACACAAAAGAAATAACATGTAACATGTCATGGTGCACTAACCATGAAAAACTGTAGAAACACGGATTTGGCTTAATCGCGATTAGCAGTGCACTAATCGGGTTTTATCCAAACTGCATATAATAAATTTTAAAAATGCCAAATCCTTTAAATATATTTTGAAATGAATAAATCATTTTAATTTCCAATTATTTCACAATTATTGGTATATATTTTTACCCTTTTTCGAAAACCCCAATTTCGCAAATCGGGCAGTTTTTGGGAAATATATTATTTTAATATTAAATTCCAAAAATAATATTTTATATTTTCTGAAATGTTACACCTAATAAACATAGGTTTAAGCGGGACCAGTCTCTTGAGCCTCAGGGAGCCGGAGATATAGGTGCTTGCCTATTTAAGGTAGACAACTTAACAAACGGTGTTATCAATACGGTAATCGTCTTTGAATAGGACACAAATCCTGCCGTCCATGTGCAGCGGTTACCGATAACACCAAAAAAAATTCAGGATTCAATTTCTTTTCTAATTGTTTGACTCAGACTGAGTCTCAATATAATCAATCTGACTTGAATATGATTCAAGTATCAAACTTCAATACAACATGGATCTATGAATCCGTCTATTCAATCTATATCAAACTATATTGACTGAACCGAACCATAGATATACATCCATCTACATGATTCTCCAGTTACACCCATTTACTGATATTTTGGTTTCGGCAAGTCATCCATCTATTTACAATATACAATTCAAACAATATATCAATACAATCAAGACATCGCGGGGTTTATAAGGGGTAGATTGGTACAGAAGGTGTTAGAAGTGGCACGAGACTGTAACCATAATACACCTAATCTGAATTCAATTACTGTTGTACCGTGGTTGAACGGTTCCTTGTGCTCGATATACCTTAGTCTCCGGAATAGTGGGACTCCTCTCGTATACACTGGCATTCTTCTGTACCAAGCTACAAACAACATCGTTAACACTAAATATAACATTATAACAATAAATACTCTATTCTGTCTATTCCATTCTTGTCTATTTACGGGACTTACCGAGCGATTTGTTCGCTAACGACATTCTCTTTCTTCTTCTTTGGAATATCGTCAGGTGATTCGGACTCACTGGAGATCGAGCCTACCGGCGAGGATTTGGACCAGCTAGCTTTCGACCCGGAGCTTTAGTTACTTGTACATTTCATTTCAGTACTTTCCATTTCTGTGTTGCCACTGTTTACGCATTACTTTCCATTCCATATATTTACCTTTCAGATGTATTTTAAAAATAATGTTAATAAATAAAGTTGTTGTTCAATTATATCTATTGTCTCTTTCTCTTGTGCATTTTATTAATATTGCTTAGATACGCTTAGCATGTTTACTTCAGAGTAAATACGTAGCGGCCTCGTCGCATCCTCTTCTCGTACACTGGGAAGTGGGGAGTGACAAATATCCAAACTTGAACCTGAATACTTGACTTGATTTGACCGAACCATTAATATAATTTGACATGAACTTGACATGAATACCTGAATACATGATTACATCTTGAACATGAACTTGTACATTTTTATATTCATGGATTTGGCCCAAACCTGTAAACTTAAACTATACAATACAATACACGGGGATAAAGGGGTAGATTAGTACGGAACGTATATCATGACACTAGAGGCCACTTAAAAGGCACCTACATGAATTCACGCGCCGTTGTCCTGTGGGTTATGACGGGACCTTGTACTACATGTTACCATAGCCCACGGGGTAAGATGGACTCCTCTCATATGCATGAATACCTTCTTTATCAAAGTACAAATAAGCATGTTAGAATAACTATTTTATACCTGTAAATAATCATATTTGGATACACTCATATACAACCTTCTCTGTTTACTGTTACTTGGTTTCTATCCACTTTATATATACCATCAGTCATCATCATTTACTTCTTTTGGGGACTTACCGAGTGCTAGTTCGCTGACGATATTCCTCTCTATTTCTTTCTTTGGAATGTTCGTCAGGAGGACCGAAGTCGGAGGAGATAGAGCCGAGCCTAGAGCAGTTTACTGCTCAGCCTGACTACTAGCCTTTGCCTGCACTTACTTTCAGTATGTCATTGTTTAGGCATTTGCTTTATCATTGTATCTTTTTATTTCAAACAGTTGTATTTAAATTTGAATGTAAATAAAGTTGATATTTCATCTTATTATTCTTGTTATTCTTGCACATTGTTATATTGCTTATTTACACTTAACGTATTTTCATAGTAAATACGTTACTGGCTTTCCACGTCACTGTTTCCGTCTACTAGGAAGCGGGGCGTGATATTGACATGAGTGGCTTAACGGGGATCACATGCGTTCTAACGAGTCGTTATGATATCAAACAACGTGAAGCTCCAGTATCGAAAAGTGCGAGTGCAGAAAGGATGGCTACTAGTATAGTACCTAAGTTGTGTGAGGTTACATTTAGGTATAGGAAAAGACAACGATGTACAAGTATTGAAAGGTCGAAAATATAGGAAGAAATTATCGGTGATGACTTGTCCTGTGGTTTCAGCCTCTTCGTCCGACATTGTAAAAGCTTGACACATCGGCACATTCCTTCTTGCTTGAGACACATTCCTTTGCCCTTGAGGCACGTTTCTCTATGCCTGATGGTACTATCGCTGAGGCTGTGCTGGCAGTCCATGATGAGCTGGTGCAGGAAGAGCTAGGTAGGGTGCAGGTGCCTAAATAGCCGGCTTTTGTGGTGCTTGTATAGCGGGTCTCGGTGCTAGGGTTGTGATACTTCGATATGGGCATGCTCCCACAGAGTGAGTAGATGCTCCACAAACTAAACACATGCCATGAGCACGTCTGCAATCTTTCGCCAGATGTCCGTTCCTCATGCAGTAGAAACAGAAATCTAGATTGGCTTTGTTAAACGAACCTCCTGGCCTTTTAGGTGTGAAAGATAGCCTTGAAGAGGCTCCTCCATTCATCTGGTTCAATGGACGTTTGATTCCGGTCGATGGTGGCTTACCCTTCTTCTTGACCACAGCTTCATAGCGGCGGGCTGCCTTTAATGCGAGTTCATGAGTAGGATATTCTCCTATTGCTAGTATCACTTGAATCTCTGGGTCTAAGCCCTGTTGGAAGCGCCTAGCCCGAATCTCTTCAGTGGGAATCAAGCATGTCGCAAACCTGATATGATGTCGATATCAGAATAATTACTTGCTTAAGGAACAAAACTAGAGACAGATGCCTTACCTACCGAGCATAGTAAACTCGGCGTCATACTCATTTACCAAATTTACCCACATAGAGCCTTACTGCAGTTGGATGAATTTTTGTTCCATATCAAATCGGGGAGTCTCTGGAAAATACTTTGCATCGAAAAGATCGCAAAACGTCTTCCACTCTATTGGCTATGCAAGACGGCTGTTTTCGTCCTTCCACCCGACTCTTGCGTTGTCAATGAGCTGGAAATTTGCAAGATGAACCCAAGATATTTCTGGCACTTGAGCTGCTGTAAGATTGTACTCGATACCTTGAGCCTACTACTCAGCCTCCAGGGGCTCTCCTTCCCAGAAAAGTTCTTTGGGTGTAATGCCCGAAATTGTTTCACTCTTGGTGCTTTAGCTTCGGGACGGATTAAAAAGATGGCAGTCTGCTGCTGTTGGCCTTCCAGAAGACTTTTGATAGCTTCGAGAAGCACTGTCTGTTCGTTTACTGGAGTTGTAACATTAGGTGGAGGTAGGGCAGGCGGTGGGGGGTTGCCGTCGATGTTAGTGCTGGTATTGTTGGGAGAATCTATCATCTTGATAGAAAAGAAAGATTGGGATAAATTTAAGATATTTGAAATACAAGGAATGTAAATTTGCTGAATTTTATAATTATTGTAATATATTGCTTAAGACTTCATGCAGAACTGACCTGCATAGGCCACCAAGACGGTAACGGTACGTGACGAGGCCTGCAACATATTTACCATGAGAAGATCATTTTCTTTAATAAATACGTTAAGAGTTTTTAAGTAATATAACAACATGCAAGAATTAATAAGAGTAATTAAAATTAACAGCAACTTTATTTATATTCAAACTTTAAAATACAAATGTCTGAAATAAATGATACAATAACTGAAAAGGTGCCTAAACAATGGCATACAGAAAATAACTGCAAAAAGGAAACTAGCAATCGTGCTAGGCGGTGAACTGGTCCAAGTCCTCCTGGCTTGGTTCTATTTTCTCAGTATCCTGTCCACCTGACGAACATCCTAAGAAAAAGAAATGAAAAGGAATGTCGTCAGCGAACTAGCGCTCAGTATGTCCCCAAAAGAAAAAAAAAGTACTGATGACTGAAGGCATGTAAAATGAACAGAAAACCAAGCAGTAATAAACAGGTAAGGTTGTATGTAATGGTATCTTATGCATGAAATTTATATGTATATGATTAACTATTCTAATGTGGTTGTTTGTAGTTTGATTAAGAAGTTATGCGTGTATATGAGAGTAGTCCAGCTTTCCCTGTGCACTAAAGGAAACAGGAAGTACACGGCCCCATCATAACCCATGGGACAACGACACTCGGTATTCAGGTTAGGTGTCTTTTAAAGTGGCCTCTCGTGCTACAACATACGTTCCTTACCCACATTCTCCTTATCCTTGCGTATTTTATTATATATTTCAAGTTTACAGGCCTTGGCTGAATCTATGAATATAAAGAGTACAAGTTCAGGTTCAAGTATTCATGTAAAGTTCATGTCAAGTCATATTCATGGTTCGGGTCAAGTCAAGTTCAAGTTCAAATAATTAAGTTCAAGTTCAAGATTAGGTTTAGTATATGTCAAGTTCGAATTTGGGTTCAGGTTCTAGGCATATCTTTTTACTATATTTAACTTTTGAAATTTTTAAGTTTGGGAAATATCGACAACCGCCGTACATAGACGGCGGGATTTATGTCTTTTTCAAAAAAGATTATCATTTATAATTTCACTCTAAAGTTACGATCTATATTTAGGGAGAGGCAAGTGGTGTATCATTGTCTTTGGCAACCCTGAGATACTGACAAGTGAAGATACCACTCAAACTAATCTGCAAGCTAAACACGTAACCTAGACTGGTGTTTTGATTTGTAGGGTATTTATATAAAAATGTCATTTAAAAATTCTCGAGGGTTTTTAATTCGTCCTAAAACCTCGAATATGTTTTTGATAAAAATATTAATTAAAATGTCAAGATTTTTGCATAAAATGTATTTTATATTTTGTGGTATTTTAGTGATAAAACTTATCTTTTAAAAGTTTATGATATCTTTATGAAAAATATATCTTTTGGAAACTTGAGAGTATTTTCTTAAAAACTTTAATCTTTTCATTTTAAAAATCTAGTTTTCGTAATTGCTTTTATTTGGAAATACGGATTTATGATTTAAATAATTTTCCAACTATTTAATTTGTTTTAAAAATCGTATTTTCTTTAAAACCGTATTTTATTCATTTGGAGACCGAATTTTCAGTAAGAAGTTCTGCATCTCACTCTACTATCCCAAGGATATGTGATAACCCACACTATCTAGAAACGGGTCGCCTAACGAGAGTTATGGAGCCGTATTTGCAAAGGATGTAAAATAACGATTCAAAACCGTATTTTTAGAAAGTGAGGATATTTTAATGAAATATGTTTCTTTAGAATAAACATGTAACAACAATATCGTGCTATGAAACCATAGTGTATGTGAGTGGTGTAGGTGAAGGATTGCTTGGCACGACAGCAAGGGTTCGGGAGGGATCGTCCATGCCATTTTCAAAATTTTGCCATGCTAAACAATCCTAACCCTAGAATTTTAACTAGTGATTTAGACGAAACATAGTGTAAATAGCTTTACAACTAAGTGAACTAGGAATACAACCTTTGTAGACCGGTCCTTCACTTCAATAACTCTGTGTAGTAGTCCCTTCACTCAAAGTAGTGATCTTCCGGACTCTAGAGTGGCTCCACAAGATGAAAGGAACGAGCATGCACGAATTCTTCGACTTCGAAGTCGAAGATGATCTATGTCGAGGAGACACTAACCCAAGCTACATCTTCACTAATGAGAGATTAGTGAAGCTAACACCCTAAAATAAATTGCTAATCTAGTAGAGCATGATGAAATAGGATTTTTGCTCACTTTAGAATTAATTTTCTCACTAATTTTATTCTCCTCTCAAAAACCTAGAGAGCTCGCTCTTGAAGATGAAGAAGAAGCAAATAATGGATGAGAGAGTGAATGGCAACCATGGGTGAGAAATATTTCATATAACTCATGCAGAGACTTAGTCATGAGTTTAGATAATGGTTGAGTTAATAAATATCTAGTGCAAGACAAAACTAGTGGACTAAGTCAATGGATCTCCAAGCTTCTACAAACTTCATTCCATGCAATCAATTTCCAACTAATATTTGATTTACTCTAAATAAATAAACCCTACATTATCATTAGCATGGTATAAGTCTCATACACCCATGTTACATGTGGCATCAAGCATGACACAAAAAGAAAACACAATTAATATATATCACATATATATTAAGTGTGCACATGTAAGAAAAAGAAATGCTTAAGTGAGCTTATATTAGTTAATGTAAATTAATATATCAAATATATAATTATACATTAAATCATTAAATCAACACTTCATTTAATAATCTGACTATATCTCATACGACCGACTAATATTATTTGTATCAACTTATCGAATCAACACTTGATTCGATAACCCGGCTATATCTCATATAACCGAGCGATACAGTATCGACTTATCGAATCAACATTTGATTCGATAACCCGGCTATATCTCATATTACCGACCGATAACATAAATTGCGATAATAGAATACGGTATCACATACTTATATTAATCTCGGTCCCGTACATATCACATATGTGATCCTAGTTCGTTTTGCCTGAGCCAGTAAAACCTCTGTGTAGGACTCTAAAGACTCGTCAATATGCCGGCAGTAGGTGATGATCATATCAAGCACCCACAAGCCATCAGCAGTACTAGCTGGACGTAACAGCTACCCGGGTATTAAGCGATCAGAAGATCAACAAGCAAGCCTGCTCTAACTCCTGTAAAGCCTGTCAGTAACACTACCGTACAGTCCGGTCTTTTCGTCTGATATATCGCATATCTAGTCTAGGGGTGGTAAACGTCAGACCTCAGTAACCGATAAGTCGTGCCGATGTAAGGCTCATAACGGGTCGAGAAACTACCGATAACACTTATCAATAAATCTCCGTATCAGCCCTGACCAGGGACTTCCTGTTATGGCCAATCGAGCACATCGCAATATCAACCCCTAACATAGGGAGAGACGAATCCTCTCCTATCGCTTATTTCCTCTATGTGATTCGGGACTATACCCGAAAGCCACCATTTTGCATGTTCTCTTGAACGTGGTAAGGTGGAAATCAAAGCATAGTGGGAATCACATAAGACTCTATGAAGATTTCGGGTCTACAGACTAACTTGTACCAGTGTCACCAGAGAACTGCTATCTGACGATAGGTATAATACCAGCTAGGAATTCTCGGCGATTTCATTCAGTGTACCCAGTCTTTACTGAGCACCCGTATACCATCTTTGATGTCAAACACCAATGGATGTGGGATCATTCATCGCCCATCATATGGGTCAAGATGCGTATACGCTAGTCTACTCTGGAATATCGATGCCCTGTCTCGATACACTCTCGACTAAGAACAATTATAGGGTGTACTTGTGGACTACCCTTGGCCCCACTAGTATGATCTCCATCATAGCCCTGATAGTCATGTACACATCCTAAGGGTTTTATCAACATGTGAGAGCAAGACAGCATCACTTATACAACTCAACATGTTAAGACAAAGAGCAATAAGATAGCATACCATCATGTCGAGTAAGAAAGTCCTCTCTATATACATCCAAGAATCCACTATAATATACATCACATGTACAATAATGTCCTCTAGGGCATACATATAACTAACAGTAGGTCGTTATCCCGTGAGTTTCCTAGAAGTATATGTCACAATAACGATCAAAAAGTACATGTAAAGTTTATAGTATCTTTGTGTAATATCATTCTAAACTATGTTAACATGAAATTTTCCGTATTAAGAATTTTATACAACTAGAAGATCTTTTCTAATACATGTTATTAACATGTAGGTATCGTTTTAGCATAGAAGAAAAGAGAACTTACATAAGATAGTTAAAGGTTACAAGTGGGGCTATGAGAGTAGAGTCAAAGAGGAGTTGGTTTTTGGATTCAAGAGAGTAGAATTGAGGTAGACTTACAGATTGTGCGTTTGAATGAGAGAAGTAGATGCCTCAGTTGGTAGAATCGAGACCAAGATGTACGGAAAGGTTTGATCGACAACACTTCGACTTCGGGAAATTGGGCAAATTCACATGAGAATTTCTTCAAGGTTTTGAGAAGGATTTAAAGTGATTTTCATAAATGAGGAGGATGATAGGATAGCTAGGTATTTGTAGAGAAAAATATGAGAGTGTGTGAATTAGAAAAAATGAATTAAAATGTGTTAATGGGATAGATGAAAGGACCGACAGCTTTCTGGTTAATTGCAGGAAAATCAAAGTGTAAAAAGGAGTAAAGGGAAGTCCAAAGATCACACGGGCGGAGCACGGAGGAAAATGGGCACATTTGGGCCACTGGTAGCTACCAAATGTTGATTTTGGGCGGCTAAATTTGGAGCTCTTGTCTCGAAGTTCATGCTCTGGGTTTTAATTGTCTTTAACACCTCATTTATCTAGTTTAATTTTGGTGCAACTCTTCGTTTTTCTGTGTAACGCCCGTGCAAACTCTTAGGCTTTCAAAGAGTAAAAAGAAAAAATATTAAAATGACTGGGGCTGATGGGATTCAAACACTCAGGCTAAAGAATAGCAGTGGAGAGTATTAACCAGTGAGCTACAAGTTGTTCTTCCTTTTATTTAACAAACTTAACTTATAACTCATAGTCAGGGTTGAAATACACCTTTATATATACATTGAATATGATACAATTGTACAGGGATTTTAGGTTCGTTACTGGAAGGGACTCCTATTCACAACCACTTAAATAGCTTCAACAAGATGATCAGTGATCTTCTATGCCTTAAAATAAAGTTAGAGGAGGAGGACCAAGCGATGTTGCTCCTATCTTCGCTTTTAAATTCGTATGAACACTTGTTGAAAACGATTCTCTAAGGGAAGGAGACTCTCGAGATGGAGGGGGTTACAGCTACGCTTCTCAATAATGAAATCATGAAGAAATCAAATCTATCGGAGGAGTCATCAGGGTTGTTTGTTGGTAAAAGGGGAAGGTCGAAGACTAGAGACGGAGGCAAGAGCATAAGGGGAAAATCCAAATCATCCGGACGAGAGAGCGAACCATGCCTCTTTTGCAAACAGCAAGGGCATATGAAGAAGCAATGTCAAAAATATAAACAGTGGTTAGAGAAGAGGGGTAAAGGAGCCAGTTCAAAGGGTTCGAACCAAGTCAGTGTTGCGACCTGTTCCCCTCCGAAAGACGGCGCGCAAGGCTGCGATGTCTTGGCACTGAGATTCGGGGCAGATGCTAATTGGTGCTATCCGTTCACCTCTCCGAAGATGCCAAGTTGGTTTATGGCACCATGTATCGAAGGTTTAAGCGGATGCGACCGATGTAGCAGACTTCGTCAAATTCCCCCTCGTTGAGGGGTTTTTGATTGTGGGGACGCTCTTCCCTGCAGGCGCAAGCCCCTGCAGTTAATTACGCTACCGTATCGCGGTAACAACTTTCTCCTTCTCCAGATGGTCACTTCGTGTCGTGTGTGTTTTTTTTATGTTTTGTTGCCCGTGGATTGTTTACGGAAACTGAGTTATGTCGTCGCCCGTAGGGCGTGGACTAGTCCAAATCCGAGTTATCTTAGATTTGGGTTTGGGGGTTTGGTTTGAGGATACGTTAGCCATGCTTGAGGCTAAGATCAACTCAAACGTTTGTTAAGGATACGTTAGTCCGATTTGAGACTAAGATCAACTTAACAGGATCGTTTGGATCCGACAAAAGAGCGTTTGGGCTCCATTGTTCCAGTTTTAGGGACATAGTGGTCCATCGTATGTGTGTGGCCGTCGGGACCCGTCACCTCTCTGACGACGTTGAAGGATTACAACGACGGGTGTCAGAGGGGTTCAGAGATGTACCCTCGAGCCAGAGTTAATTGGGGGGGATTCGTAGTCCAGTCTGCTTGAAGGTTTAAGGATTCGTTAGCCATCTTTGAGGCTAAGATCAACTTAAACGGGACCGTTTAGATCCGACAAAAGAGCATATGGGGGCTCTATTGTTCTAGTTTAAGGACATTGCGGTCCATGGGTAGTTTAAGGACATTGCGGTCCATGGGTAGTTTTAAGACATCTCGGTCAAGGTTAAGGACGTCATAGTCCATGGGTTTAAGGACTCCACAGTCCGGTATGTGCTCTGGATGCTTCACACGGGTTCATTGCCGTACTTGGCGAGGACCAGGCTCCGCTCTGGGCGTTTTCCATGGGGTCAAGGAGTGACGTTATCCGCGTTCCACGTAACCAGGAAGTTTGCACTAGATGCTTCACACGGGTTCACTGCCGTGCTCTGCGAGGACTAGGCTCCGCTCTGGATGCTTCACACGGGTTCACTGCCGTGTTCTGCGAGGACCAGGATCCGCTCTGGACGTTTTCCACGGGGTCAAAGAGTGACGTTATCCGTGTTCCACGTGACCAGGAATTTTGCATTAGATGCTTCACACGGGTTCACTGCCGTGCTCTGCGAGGACTAGGCTCCGCTCTGGATGCTTCACACGGGTTCACTGCCGTGTTCTGCGAGGACCAGGATCCGCTCTGGACGTTTTCCACGGGGTCAAAGAGTGACGTTATCCGTGTTCCACGTGACCAGGAATTTTGCATTAGACATGGGTTTAAGGACCCCACAGTCCATATCATGAGTGGTCATCGGGACCCGTCACCTCTTTGAAGACATTGAGGGATTACAATGCCAAGTATCAAAGGAGTGAAGAGATGTACCCTAGAACCGGAATAGCTTGAGTAGCCCCTGGCCCAATTTGGGGTCAAGACTGATTAATTATGTTATGAGCCCACTGGCCCAGTTAATCATGAATTGAGGACTTATGGCCAGCTTGGGCTAAGTCCAGTCAGGTCTGGAATATTGGCTTCTTGTTGGTCTATTGAGGGAGAGGCTTTGCCTCTATCCCTTTAGCCAATTGGGCCAAAGCCTAGTGTTAAACACTTCAGAGCAATCAGTGTTGAACACTGGGAATTAGGTTAGTGTTTAACACTAAGAGATAATTGGTGTTAAACACCAGCGACAAGGCCTTCAAATTAGTGTTAAACACTAAAACAGATCGGTATCAAGCACTGGCAACTGAGCCCTCAAATTAGTGTTAAACACTAAGGTAGTCAGTGTTGAACACTGCAAGTAAAGTTTTTGATTAGTGTTGAACACTAAGGCCCAACAGTTGTTTTAACATTGGATTCGGGAGTTTCGATTTAGTGTTAAACACTGAGGCAAGAGGGGTCACGTGGCAACACGTGAGAGCGCCCTCCCTTCATTAATTCTGCTGAGATTATCGCATTTCTCAGAGTATCACGTGCCCTCACGTGACGGGTATTCAAATGCTTATATGTTAACGCTTCTGCCGAGGGTCACGTGGGTCACGTGAGGCACTGCCTCAAAGGGCTTTCTGTAGCTCTTTTGGGGGGTCACGTGGTGACACGTGACCCTGCCTCTATGTTGTTTTAGAGAATCTGTTAATCTTTTTCTCAGGAATTAAATTCCTCGAGCTTTAAATTTCAGAGGAATTAAATTCCTACTTCCTTTTGAAGACTTATATTCTGGAGTAGAGTTGAACTCTGAATCTTCTGCAGGAATTAAATTCCTCGTATATGTGAAGAACTGAATAGGGTTAAACCCTAATAAAAGCTTTTTAAGGAATTATGATTAAGGGAATTAAATTCCCGCTGTTGCAACAGAACTGGATTCTTAATTAGGGTTAAACCCTGTTTCTTTTTATTCTGAAGGAATTATGTTCCCATGATATAGGGTCAAGCCCTAATTTTATTTTGAAGGAATTAAATTCCTATAGTTCGGTGAGAATTAAATTCTCATGCTTGCATTCCCTCTTTATGTTTTGGATCTGCATGGCAGGATCTCGACCCATTGAGAATTAAATTCTCAACCTTAAGGGGAGATGTGCACTTTGCAGATCCTCTATCAAAGAGAGAAGAAGTATGCTCTTCTGTTTTATGTATCAGAGTTAAACTCTGTTGAGAATTAAATTCTCTTTCTTTCAAAAGGCCTTCCCTTTCTTACCTAGGGTTTTTGCAGAAGATCCGAGTCTTTTCAAAGTATCAAAGCTCTCCTCCTTTTTTTCTTTTTTCTTCTCTGCGCATGTATCTCTTTTTTGTATCTCTTCGCTCCTATTTATAGGAGAAGCAGCCGAATAAATTAGTTTTGTGACGAATCTTCATTGAGAGATTTGATTTGCATCCTTCATTCGTTCTGGACCTTTGGATTATTAGGTGAATTTTATTCACCATTGGATTTTAAATCCAGAGATTCTCCCTTGTTATTTTGGTTAGATTTAAGGGGGAAATCTTTCCAAACCCGAGATTTTCCATAGATAGATGATATTTAAATCACTTCTGAATCTTTAATTCGATTGGTCTCAGATAATCACTTTCCTTTGGAAAGATTCAAATCTCCCTCAGAATTTAATTCTGCCGTCAAAATGGGCTTTGAAAGCCGGTCACGTGTGACCACGTGACCCATGGTCACGTGTGGACACGTGACCCTCTTTGGAATGAAGAGTCTTCTTTCTTTTTGCGCTGTCTTCTGGTTGCTGTTTTAGCCATCACGTGTTAACACGTGACCATTGGTCACGTGTGAACACGTGACCCCCTGTTAGGAGCCCCTTTCCTTGACTCAACTGTAGCACGAGTCCTCTCCTTTGAGCGTCACGTGCCAACACGTGACCTCATCTGAAGCCCTTTTTCTTGACTTGATTAAGGAACCTTTTCTCTGACTTGATCAGGGAATCAATGAGCCCTTTTCCACTGCTTTTATATGTCACGTGTCAACACGTGACTGCTGGTCACGTGTGAGCACGTGACCCCTCTTTCTGAAGCTTTTCCCATAAGCTTTTCTGATTTTAAATCAGGAAACACGACCGAAGCAGAAGAAGAAGATCTATGTAATATACTCGCAGTACATATCGGGAAGGAAGATTCTGATACTTGGATCCTTGATTCTGGATGTTCATACCATATGTGCCTGAAGAAAGAGTTGTTCGACACCTATAAAGAGTACAATGACAGCAGTGTTCTCATGGGGAACAATATGGTGTGCAAGGCCACTAGCATAGGGAACATCAAAGTTCGCATGTTTGATGTAGTACGAACGCTTGTGAATGTGAGACACGCTCCAGAACTAAAGAAGAACCTAATCTCTCTAGGAGCATTGGATGCGGCAGGATGCAAGTATATAGGTCAAGATGGAGTGCTAAAGGTTGTTAGGGGTGACCTAGTAGTCATGAAGGGATAACAACTGAAGCATTTGAACAACAGCACAGTGACTGGTGGTGCAGTCGTAGCTACAAAGAAACTGGTGGAGAATACCGCAAAGATGTGGCATATGCGTCTTGGTTACATGAGTAAGAGGGGGCTTCGTGACTTTCACAGAAAGGAGTTGCTAAAAGATATTACCATGTGCAAGATAGACTTCTGCAAATATTGCACAACGAGAAAGCAACATAAGGTCGGATTCAAGCAATCCGTGCACAAGACTAAAGGACTTCTCGATTATATTCACTCAGACGTATAGGGGCCATCACCGGTAGCATCTAAGGGAGGTGCCGTATACTAGTCACTTTCATTGATGACTTCTCACGGATGGTATGGGTCTATTTTCTCAAACTCAAGTCAGATGTATTTGCTAGTTTTAAGGAGTGGAAAGCGACCGTGGAGAAGTAAAAGGGACGATCTGTAAGTATTTGGGTACAGATAATGTAGGTGAATATACCTCAAAGGAGTTTGCAGACTACTATAAACAGTAGGGCATACATAGGCAATGGATAGTTGTAGGACGTCCAGAGCAAAATGGGGTAGTAGGGCGCATGAACAGGACACTACTAGTGCATTCCAGAAGTATGCGGTTGCAATACGGCTTTTCGGATGACTTCTGGGCAGAGGCAGTGAATCATGTGTGCTATTTGGTTAACATGTCTTCATCTACAACCATAAATCTTCAGATCTCAGAAGAATTATGGAGAGGTGAGCCAGTCAATTATAATTCGTTACGAGTGTTTTGGTGCCTTGCTTACTCACTCGTGAATCATAAGGATAGAACAAAGCTGGATTTAAAGTAAAAAATGTGTGTTTTCTTAGGATTCAAACTTGGAGTTAAATGTTACAAGTTATGCGATCCGGAAAACAAAAGGGCGTTCACTAGCCGAGATGTGATCTTCGATGAGGAATCTATGTTGAAAGACATGGCCGAAGATAATGAGGCAGGACATAAAAAGGAAGGAGGTGGAGCATCAAGGGACAATGATCCAGTGGAGGTGGAGTTTTCTGGCACTCATAAGGATACAGACACTAAAGCACAATTTTAGCCTACTGATGCGAAGGTGGACGGGCAGAATACGGAGACAGACGGTGAAAACCAATCTCAACAGGACCCACAAATAATGACATTAAGGAGATCAGTGTTGGATATAGTGCCCTCAAGGCAATTATTGTAATTGCAAGTAGGTGATTATGATAATTGAGAGAGGACCTATACAGGTATAACAGCCTTAATCGAGATGATAGTATGCAATCTGGTTTATCTTCATCATTGATGAATCCCATAGGATTGTTGTAAGTCGATGTCACGCACCCCGCGGGTTTTGCAAAAAACGATTTTGTATGCTTCGCAACACCGACTAAACTCCAGTATCGATACTAAACCCTAACTAACATAACAACTAAGAGGTTTAACTACTATATTAGAAAATTACACCTCAAGTAACAAGTCCTTCTTCTCGTGCTCTTCCTCCTCTTCGTGTGATCCTTGAAGGGTGTACGGATCACGCCTCCTCGTCGGCCTCTTCGAGTAAATGAAGATCCACCAGAGAGTGTCTACTAAGAGGTCCTACCTCTAAGATGAGATAACTAGGTTACCTAGAGTGCTAATCTAAGTGACCTAGAGGATGTAGAGAGTGATTATGGATAGTTTAGTCTCACTAAGCCTAGATTTCTTAACACATGAAACAATTAGGGTTTGAGTGAGAAGAAGAGAGCTCTTGAAGTGAGAGAGTGTTTAAGATAATAATAGAATGAAGATGGCTAATTATGATGACTATATGGCATCCCAAATTATCTCACAAAATATCTAAGTCCACCCTTGCCTCATTAGTTATCCATGAGTTACTAAGTAGCCATGCTTCATTTATCACAAAATAACACCTCATACCTCCACATCATTTATCTTTTAATCAAAAGATTAAAACACAAATAAGGTGTCCCCTTCTAGAAGTATACTTGAGCAAATTTCAAGTATACCCATCATCCGTATATTCATACCCGTATCCGTATTCCGAAAAATATGAATACAAAGAGACAAAACTAATCAAATAATCTAATACTAGGATCCGGCTTAAACCAAAGCCCACTAGTATTATACGCCCAAACATCATACGTGCACAAGTACACATATATGTTTGAACCCTGTCGTAAAACCATACGACCTCTACATCGTTTCGCCCGAAGCAGGGAAACCCTCTATGTGGGATACTAAAGACTCGACAGTACGCTGGCAGTGGGTTTAACCATAAGCACGTCAGCGGCACTAGCTGCATGTAACGGCTATCCAGGTATCTGTCGATAAGAAGGCCGATGAGCAAACTCATCCGATCTCCTACCGAGCCTATCTGTGACAATCTCCATACAGTCCGGTCTGTTCATCTAAGAGTATCGCATATTGGGCATAAGGGGCGGTAATCGTCAGACCCCTAATAGCGCAATAAGTCGTGCCAGAGTGTATCCCAAAACACCCTGAGAAACTATTAGAGTAACTACCATTAAATCTCGCTTGCCCTGGCCAGGGACTTTTTGTAATGGCTTTCCGAACACAGCGCGATATCAACCCCATACCGGGAGAGACGAATCCTATCTAACCGCCACTGCCTCTAAGTGCTTCGGGACTGCACCCAACTACTACATGTTTGCACGACTCCTTTAAGCCATGGTAGGGTAGTAATCTAAGAATAGTGGGAACACACTCAAGGCGAAGTAGCAGTTTCAAGTCGACGGACTAAGCTGTACTCATGTCATCAAGGAACTGCTACCCGACGATATGTATAATACCTACCAGCAGCTCCCTATGAGTCCTGTCCAGTGTACTCATAACCAAATGAGCACCTGCATACTATCTCCAGTACAACGTACTAATAGCTGTGGGACAGAACATCTCCCCTGCTGGGATGAGAAGCGTATACACTAGTCTACTCTGGAGTATCGATACCCCGTCTCGATAATCCTACGACTAGAGACCTTTATAAGGATATGCTTATAGACTACCCAACCCCCACTAGTGTGACTACCATCACAACGCTGGTAATCAAGCAAAGATCCTAAGGGCTCTACCAATATGTATAAGCAACATGCTAAAAGAATCACATGCACATATTGAGGTAGAAACAAACCAGGTAGCATATTACCATTTCGAGCAAGGCTGTTACTATATCCTTGTATATCCCAAGCTTCCAATAATATACAAACCAGTATGATACAATAATGGCCTCTACGGTATATATCACTAACAATCTCCCACTTGCACTAAGGTCATGTATTGGCATATCGCAGACATATCATCTCGAATAGCCTCTCAAACTATGTCTGAGGGATGGCTTTTGTGAGTGGATTTGCAATGTTGTTCTCCGAATCAACTCTCCGCACCTTGATCCCCCGGCGATCAACGATCTCATTGATCAGGTGATCCCACCTCAAGATATGTCTGGACTTCTGATGAGACCTGGGTTCCTTCGCTAAAGCTATAGCGCCGTTGTTGTCATAATACAGAGGTATTGGATCTACAATGGACAGAACCACCTGAAGTTCTATTAGGAACTTCCTAATCCATACTGCTTCTTTTGCGGCATCATAAGCAGCGATATACTCCGCTTCCATCGTCGAGTCAGCAACGGTGTCCTGCTTGGAGCTTTTCCAACAGACCACCCCTCCATTGAGGGTAAAGACATAACTCGACATGGACTTGGAGTCATCCTTGTCACTCTAGAAGCTTGAGTCAGCAAAGACCTCGATCTGGAGGTCTTTTCCGTCGTACACCAAGAACATCTCCTTAGTCCTTCTCAGGTACTTGAGAATGTTCTTTACTGCTATCCTGTGGTTCTCCCCTGGGTTTGACTGATACCAGCTTACCACGCTAAGTGCGTAAGCAATATCTGGTCTTGTACACAACATCGCATATATTATAGAGCTTACCGCAGAAGCGTGGGGTATAATCGACATGCGAGCCCTTTCCAAATCAGTCTTGGGAGACATCTCTTTGGAGAGGGTGATTCCGTGACAAGCCGGTAGACTATCGCGCTTTGAATCTTCCATACTGAATCTCTTAATTATGGTGTCGATGTACCTGGACTGCGAAAGTTCCAACATTCTCTTTGATCTATTACGATAGATCTGGATCCCCAAAATGTAAGAGGCATCACCCAGGTCTTTCATAGAGAACCTCTGTGACAAAAATCCTTTGACTGATTGTAGCATAGGAATATCATTTCCTATCAAGAGAATGTCATCCACGTACAAGACGAGGAATACCACAGTTCTCTCTACAATCTTACTATAGATGCAAGGTTCATCTGGATTTTTGATAAAGTCGAATTCTTTGACCATCTTATCAAAACAGATGTTCCAACTCCACGATGCCTGCTTTAATCCATAAATAGATTTAAGCAACTTTCACACTTTCCCGCTGCTCCCACTCTGAATGAAACCCTCTGGCTGATCCATATAGACACACTCTTCCAAATGTCCATTCAGAAAAGCAGTCTTTACTTCCATCTGCCAAATCTCATAATCGTGGAAGGCAGCAATGGCAAGAAGGATCCGAATGGATTTGAGTATAGCCACTGGAGAAAAGGTTTCATCATAGTCCAAACCAGGTCTTTGACGAAAACCTTTTGCAACAAGTCCGGCCTTATAGGTTTCAACCTGTCCATCTACACTAATCATCTTTCTGAAGATCCATTTGCAGCCTCTGAGTTTTACCTCTTCTGGAGCAATGTCTAAAGTCCATACTTTGTTGTGTACATGGACTCCATCTCGGTCCGCATTGCATCCAGCCATTTTACCGAGTCGCCGCTCTGAATGGCTCACTGAAAGCTAGTTTTCTCATCATTTTCAATGATGCAATCCTCTCTATCCCCGTCTATGAGAAAACCACAATATATTTCGGGCGGATGAGACTGCCTACCAGTCCTGTGGAGTGGCGCGGGGATGTTATGTTCTTTTGAAACCTCTGATTCTACTATGCTTTCAGTAATAGCTTGTGGTTTTGGAATTTCTTCCAGTTCTATTGCGCTCGCACTAGTTTCTTTTTTCAAAAATTGATTTTCCAAAAATTAGGCATGACGAGAAACAAAGACCTTTTGTTCCTCTGCGTAATAGAAAAGATACCCCCTGGAGTTCTTTGGGTATCGCATAAACTTACACAGTACGAAGCGTGCCTCGAGCTTGTCTGCATGCTGGTTTTTTACAAAAGTTGGACATCCCCCTATCTTCAGATACTGAAGATAGGGCTTTTTTCTACTCCACATCTGATATGGTGTGGTAGGCACAGTCTTGGTAGGAACCTTGTTCAAAAGATATGCAGCTGATTCTAGTGCATAACCCAGAAGGATCGCAGTAACTCAGCGTTACTCATCATGGAACGTACCGTATCCAATAGGGTTATGTTCTGCCTTTCCGATACACCGTTGTGTTGAGGTGTGTATGGAGGAGTAATATGAGAGAAAATTCCATTCTCTTTTAGGTATTCCAGGAACTCGGCACTTAAGTATTCACCACCTCGATCAGATCTCAGTGTCTTGATACTTTTAATGGTTTGTTTTTCCACTTCATTTTTATATTCTCGGAATTTCTCAAAGGTCCCGGATTTATATTTCATCAAGAAGACATGTCCATACCAATAGAAATCATCCGTAAAAGCAATGATATAAGAATAACCACTTCATGCATGTGTACACATTGGACAACACACATCGTTGTGTATGAGTTCCAAGAGCTCGCTCGCTCTTACTCCGTATGCAGTGAACAGAGTCTTTGTCATCTTTCCTATGAGACAAGATTGACAAGTTGCATAAGACTGATATTTGAACGGATCCAAATATCTCTCTCTATGTAACTTCGTAAACCGTGTTTCATTGATGTGACCCAGTCTACAATACCATAAGAAAGCCTTATTTAATTTTGGAGACTTTCTTTGAAGTGTATTCTGGACATTGAAAATCTGAGCCTGATTTAATACGTATATACCGTTATCTAGTGTACCTGACTCAATCAAAGCTTGATTTAGGTGGATGTGGACCACATCGCTTACAAATTATCCTTCTTTAGAAAGTAAAGATACTGATAAGATATTACAAGCTAGACTAGGTACACACAAACAGTTACGTAAAATCAATATCTGCCCACTTGTCAATCCTAGGTGATATTCCCCTACGGATACAGCGTCCACGCTCATTCCGTTAGCAACCTTAAGAGTCATATCACCTGTCCTGATAACTTTACGGTTTCTCAAAGCCTGTAATGAATTACAGATATGAGATCCTGATCCAGTATCTAGTACCCAGGAAGTAGAGTTAATTGACAGACAGTTTTCAATCATAAACACACTCGAAACCGAAGCCACAACGTGCTTCGGATCTTGGATTCTGGCTTTCCAAGCCCTGCATTCTTTTTGCCAATGCCTTTTCCCATGACAATAGGAACAACCCTCCTTTCCTACTGTTAGCCCCGAAACTTTTGCCTTTCCCTTTCTTCCTACCTTACTGACACCGCCTATCGGTTTGGTGGAGACCTTCTTCTTCTTTCCCCTGGCTTTCGCCTTGGATCTAGAAGAGGAAGATTCCCCAATAAGCAGAGCGGGTGTCTCCCTAGTTTTCTTCAGGGCGTAAGTAGAAGGGAGGGACCGTAGAATCAAGTTAGTACATAACTCGTACTCCAAACGTGCCCCCCATGTCCGTGAGCTCTTTAATATAGCTGATCATTGTAGGGACGTGGTCCCCTACAGATGACCCGACAACCAACCTCGCTTGAAGCAATTCCTTCGAGGTCTCATATCTTGCGATACGAGATTGATCTCCATATAAATCTTTGTTATGGAGTAAGATAGAAGCTATGTCCATCTTCTCGTGCTGCCTCTGGTTTTCACTATCCATTGAGGCTAACATGAGGCACTTGCCATTCGCATAGTCTTTTCCTTTGTCTTACGGATATCAACATCCGTGACGGTGGAAACTGGACCTGGGACGGCGAGGGGTTTAGTAGTAAGGAGGTGGCCCAGCTTGTCATAGGTAATAGACATCTGAATAAACCTTGGCCAATCAATATAGTCTGGCTCAGTCAATTTATTATCTATTTGTAACCTAATCTTGGTCACCTGATCGCTGCAATTAGGAGAGAGAGAAGAAAACACTCAGCATGATGATCTTGCAAGTTTAGAATGGTTTTTAGTTTATCCAAACAGGATGGCTCCCACTGTTTCTCGAATCCTTTCTCAAACCATAAAAGAAGAATTAGTCAGGATTAATCTCACCGTACAATTCTTATTTAACTTTTCGGCCAGACTAGTGTCGGTACTTCGAGGGAGCTTTTATGACGCTTTCGCGAAGTTCCTTAATTAAATAACCTCTTTTCCCTGGAGGCGTAGCCCCGCTAACACTGTTCTAGACACCTACTTGGTTTATTGCATTGATCGTTAAGTGAAAAATCTCCCGAGGAGTAGTGGATACTCACAGTAGGTCGGGATCCAAATATCATTGTGTGATAATCTTGAAGGAATCCTACCAAAATTATCACACTCCAAATGGTATGCAACACTAGCAAATTTCAGTTTCTTTAGAAACTCCTGATATGGATTTTTCCCCTAAGCTCTTATGACCTTAACGAAGGCTAACATATCATAAGTTGCAAGTAAAGTTATATCCGTCATTGTCCAGGTTAATTTGAACCCATCCGTACATACCCTTGACGAAGGCCAAAATAATAGTACAACTGTCCCAAACCAACGCGTCTATCTATGCTATAGATGAATACTCAGCAGCTACCAATCACTATGCTTTGGCGAAGGTCAAAATACATAGCTTGAATACTACTGAATACCCAACTAAAATGACGGAGGGCTACGAATGGTTTTGGTGAAACCGTGAACGCAATGAACTTGATATAATTGAAGGAACCATGATAGCTTTTAAAAGAGTGGTTTAAGCTCCGCATTTAAAAGTTTGATTTTTGAAAAAACCGAGTGGTTTTGAAATTGTTCCAACGATTCAGGTTTGGTTTGTTTGCTTTGCATTAAACATATAATGCAGTCCCATCATTTACACCTATTATTGCAGAAAGAAACGAAAATACCATGTATGCTTATGCCATCCGCATTCGCCACGGGTCCCCGTCATTCACCGTTAGGTTACTTAACTAACAGAAGAGCAGGGGCTGGACTAGCGCGGATGCAAAACATAAGCAATGTCTACTATATATCATATATATATATCCATCCGTTTCACGCAATAATAGGCATTCCAGATCACAGATGAAAATATTGGATATACTAGGAATTCCGCGTTTCGTTTAAGCCTATAACGAAAGACGGATTCCAGGGTCGTGATGAATAGCCAAACCCCACCCTAGACCCCTACGGGTGCGACAAACTACCCGCCAAATTCCTAAAGTGAAGCAACTTCCCTCAGTAAAATGAGTAGGCCACTCGGCACTTCAAGAACCCAGTAGTTTGTGCACCCCACCTTGGGTCTATCCTAGGAGCAAAAAACAGTAAATGAAATAATACAACGGTGGCTACAATCTCAACCCAGATGTTCCCCGCAAAATAATATTACATCACTTTACAATTTTACATCGAATGAAAGAAAAGAAAACTCTCTTCTCACATCCCTCGGCTATTCATCATCGACGATCCAATATTTCATATCAACAAACCAACAACAACTGCAACACAGATATGTAAAACCCCTAACTAACCGACATATAGCAATTAGCAAAAGTTTACAAACACATATAACAACCAGAAACTATAAACGACGTTAAAACTGCAATTTCGAAACACTCTGTATTGCCACAATAGAAAGATAACAGTATATGCAATATTGGCAAAATCAAACACCACCTGAAACCCTAAATCCAAGTAACCGATCAGTCGAAAATATTGCATTCTTAACACATCAATTTCCCTACTCTTTCTAATTATCTAAAGGTGTTTGGTATAAATATAGCACATATTAGCAATTCGTCTGCAAAATATCAAATAACATGTGTTATACATTATAACCGGCATTATGAGGAAAATTGTGTGTTTATTACTATATGCATGATTTTGTATAACTCAACACTTTCATTGAGATTGTGTGCAAAAAATTCTTCAGGTAAAAGAACCGGAATCGCAAAAGTGCCGATAAAATGCAGCAAGTCAAAGACTTGAAATCTGGCAGCAACCAAGAAAGAATTATAAGATTCCAGACATCAAAAGAAAACCCTAAAGACAACACCAGAATTACCCTGGAAAAATAATGCAGAGATCTCCTCATATGGCCGCGGATCCGAGGCCGATCCAGGCCGAGTCGCCGCGGTTCCGCGGCTGTGTTGACTCATCGGCGCTCAAGACTTTTCCAGAGCCTTCCTTGTAACGGCCTAGCTTTCTCAAGACGCTCCAATTCCATGTGGTATCTTCTGGAAGGCTCTGTATAACTACCAAGCTTTGGAGGGAAGATTTATTTGAAATTATAAAAGGGGATCTAGATCTAAATTTGGGGTTGGTTCATTGGTTGTTTAATAATTCAAAAGGTTGTTCATTGGTTGTTCAAATTGGGGGGAGAAATTGAGAGCCACAATTTAAATTCAAGTTGAGTGACACAACTTGAGATCTAAACCCTAACCCAAATCCAAATCCAAAGCCAAATCAAGATCCATTGAGAAGCAATTCAAGAAAGCAATCAACGATCCTTTATTCATGAAGCCAATCTTCATCAAGAGCACGAAATCCACGACGATCCAAGTCTCACGGAGATCGAGCGGAGCGAACTTCGATGGATCTAGTTACCTCTTCAAGGGAGCGATCGAGAGAAACTCTTGTAATCTCGAATTGAGGGAATGTGTAATTAGTCATCGATTTAATAAAGGTGATAATTAGTTAATTCTTGCTTTCTTTATATTCTTGCACTATGAAATTTCTAGATCTTGAATCTTTTATTTTCATGATGCTTGAGTAAATCTCTGCTTGTGGAGGAATCGAGAGAATAGGTAGATCAAGTGATGATAAAATCCTAATATTAATCTTAAGTCTTATAAGATTTGTTAACTTTAGAAAAAAGAATCATCAATGACCTAATTTGGATCGAGATCACATTCTTGATTATTTCGTTGCAAATTAGAGATCAAATGATTGATGATTCTCTTTGCTAAAGGCTAGATCCGAATGATGATCAACGAAAAGACAAGGGATGAGAAGGAGAAACCCTAGTTTCTTCAATAGATCCCTAATCTTCATTCATCACCATCGATCTAGCTATAAATTATCCATAGATAAGATTAGTCATTATTAGATTCATCATTGCTACCAATTCAATCGATTCCTACAAGCTATTCTATAAATCTTGATAACTAAATTGATTGGGACATTTCTTGATTCTTGATTCTAGATCTATATTCTTTATGTTTTCTTAAAAGCAAATCTCACAAATCTTGAATCAATTTTCTTGCATTTTCTTTAATATTTTCATTTCAACTCATCTAAAGCAAGATCGATCAAAACACACATCTCAGTGGACGATCCGTATTCATTAACGCGCTACTGCGACACCGTTAATTGATTGCGGTATAAATTTCTTTGGTTGTGATTAAAACTTTTCCAAATACACACGAAGATGATCAATCAGTAACCAAAACACCACAGCAAACACGACACCAAATTCCACCATAGGGCTGGCCAGGCCGGGAAAATGGCTATTTGGCCGGCCATATTTTGGAATTTTAGGCTCATGTTTGTATGGTGTTCATGTCACAACCAAAGGAGCATTCTGCAGTTGTTTAAAAAAAATTAGAGCATCTGAAAAATTCAACAGAAACTTGGATTCTAGGTTTCGTGTTTCGGAATTATTTCAGTTTCGTAGTTTTACACTTCATCTAATCTGTTAGTTAAGGTTCAGTAGGCTCTGATACCACTGTAATTCTATGTCGCGCACCCCGTGGGTTCACAGGAAGGCGGAGTTTGTAAAAAATGATTTTTATATGCTTCGCAACACCGACTAAACTCCAGGATCGATACTAAACCCAACTAACATAATAACTAAGAGGTTTAACTACTATGTTAGAAAGTTATACCTCAAGTAACAAGTCCTTCTTCTTCTTGTACTCCTCCTCCTTTTCTTGTGCTCCTTGAAGGGTGTATGGATCACGCCTCCTCGTCGGCCTCCTCGAGTCAAAGAAGATCTACCCGAGAGTGTCTACTAAGACCTGCTACCTCTAAGATGAGGTAACTAGGTTACCCAGAGTGCTAATCTAAGTGACTTAGAGAATGTAGAGAGTGATTATAGATGGTTTACTTTCACTAACCCTAGGTTTCTCAACACATGAGACAATTAGGGTTTGAGGGAGAAGAAGAGAGCTCTTGAGGTGAGAGAGTGTTTAAGATAATAATAGAATGAAGATGGCTAATTATGATGACTATATGGAATCCCAAAATATCTCAAAAAATATCTAAGTCCACCATTGCCTCAACAGTCATCCATGAGTCACCAAGTAGCCATGCTTCATTTATCATAAAATAACACCTCATAGCTCCACCTTATTTATCTTTTAATCAAAAGATTAAAACACAAATGAGGTGTCCCCTTCTTAAAGTATACTTGAGCAAATTACAAGAATACCCCTCATCCGTATATACATACCCGTATCTGTATTCTGAAAAATATGAATACAAAGAGATGAAACTAATCTAGTAATCTAATACTAGGATTCAGATTAAACCAAAGCACACTAGTATTATCCGTCCGAACATCATACGTGCACAAGTACACATATATGTTCGAACCCTGTCGTAAAACCATACGACCGCTACATCGTTTTGCCCGAAGCAGGAAAACCCTCTTGTGGGACTTTAAAGTCTCGACGGTATGCTGGCAGTGGGTTTAACCACAAGCACGTCAGCGGTACTAGCTGCACGTAACGACTACCCAGGATCTGTCGATAAGAAGGCCGATGAGCAAACTCATCCGAACTCCTACTGAGCCTATTTGTGACAACTCCATACAGTCCGGTCTATTCGTCTAAGAGTATCGCATATTGGGCCTAGGGGTGCGGTAATCGTCAGACTCTAATAGCGCAATAAGTCGTGCCGGAGTGTAGCCCAAGACACCATGAGAAACTACTGGAGTACCTACCAGTAAATCTCGCGTGCCCTGCCCAGGGACTTTGTATAATGGCTTTCCGAACACAACGCAATATCAACCCCCATACTGGGAGAGACGAATACTATATAACCGCCACTGCCTCCAAGTGCTTCGGGACTGCACCCAACTACTACCTGTTTGCATGACTCTTTTGAGCCATGGTAGGATAGTAATCTAAGAACAGTGGGAATACACTCGAAGCGAAGTAGCAGTGTCAAGTCGACGGACTAAGCTGTACTCATGTCACCTAGAAACTGCTACCCGATGATAGGTATAATACCCACCAGTAGCTCCCTACGAGTCCTGTCCAGTGTACTCATAACCCAATAAGCACCTACATACTATCTCCAATACGACGTACTAATGGCTGTGGGATAGATCATCTCCCCTTCTGGGATGAGAAGCGTATACACTAGTTTACTCTGGAGTATCAGTGCCCCGTTTCGATAATTCTATGACTAGGGACCTGTATAAGGATATGCTTCTGGACTATCCAGCCCCCACTAGTGTGAATGCCATCACAACGCTGGTAATCAAGCAAAGATCCTAAGGGCTCTACCAATATGTATAAGCAATATGCTAAAAGAAACACATGTACATATTGAGGTAGAAACAAACCAGGTAGCATACTACCATTTCGAGCAAGACTGTTACTATATCCTTGTATATCCCAAGCTTCCAATATGTAATATACAAACCTGTACGATAAAATAATGGCCTCTAGGAAATACATCACTAACAATTGTTACTTGACAACTAGTATTATGATAGCGATCATATATGTGGGAGCTGGATTGTCCATAAGCCCATCCCGTCCCTAGTTATGGGAGTATCAAGACTAGGCATCGATATTTCGGAGTAGACTAGTGTATACGTTTTTAGACCCCGATGAGGGGCGGTGGTCAGTCTCACAAGCCATTGGTGTTGTGTCACCTAAAATAGTATACAGGTGCTCACTAGAGGTGAGTATACCAGACGGACTAGCTGAGAAATTCTAGATGGTATTATATCTATCGTCAGATGGAAGTTCTCAGGTGGCATAAGTACATGTTAGTCTTTTGACCTGAAATCGTCATTTTTCTCGTATGAGTTCCCACTGTACTTTTATTACTACCCTACCACGGCTCAAAGGAGTCGTGCAAACATGTTTTAGTTGTGTACAGTCCTGAGCCACATGGAGGCAGCGGTCGATTGTCAGGGATTAATCTCTCCTGGTATTAGGAGTCGATATCGCACTGTGTTCAGTTGGCTATCACCATAAATCCATAGCCACAGTGGATGGGTTTTATTGATAGTTGATCAGGAGTATCTCTGTTGCTGATGAGCTTGACTCAGACACGACTTATCGGGTTAGTAGGGGTCTGACATTATCCACCCCCTAGACCCGATATGCGATACTCTTTGACGAAGAGACCGAACTGTAGGGATTGTCACATTCAGGTTCAGTAGGGTAAGGACGTACTTGATTGTCGACCCCCTTTGGACAAGTGCCTGGGTACCCGTTACGTACAGCTAGTGTCGCTTAAGTGCTTGTGGTTAAACCCACTTCCAGCATATTGTCGAGTCTTTAGAGTCCCACACAGAGGGTTTTCCTGGTTTAGGCGATAGATGTAGGAGCCGTACGTTGTTACGTGCAGGGGTCCGATTAAATACGTGTACGGGATATACGGACTTTAATCGGACGGTTGATAATACTAGCCGGCTTACGATTAAGCCGGATTTTTAAATCAGGTTTGATTTAATAATTTACATATGTATTTTGATACATAGATTTTAGTATTATTGTTCACTATTCATTTTCTCTCTTTGGTGCTATCCGTATTTTTATACGGATACACGTATATGTAGCGATACATATACCGGGTGAAGTATTCCGTATTTATACGGGAATGCTTCTAGAAGGATACCTCATATTTATTTTTCTATTTAGAAAAATAAAAAAGAAATGAGTTGTAAAGTACGAAGACAAGAAGCATGGTTGTGAACATGTAGGAAAGTATGGCTTGGGTTTTTATATTGATAAAATGATTTGGATGCACTATTGATCCATGGTTGCAAATACAAGCCATTCATTTCTACATTGGGGTGAGATTTTTTTTTCTTGACTTGTTTCAAGAGTTGCTTCATGATTCATGGTTGCAAGTGTTAGCAACCATCTCCTCACCTCTTCTCCTTCTTCTTTCTCTTGCTCACTTGAGCTTGAGAATTTGAGAGAAAAGTTTAGTGAAATATCCCTACATCACCGACCATCCACACCTAACAAGTTTGGATCATCGGTTAGAGCTCTTCCGGTTTCCCTCAGGTGGAATTTCTTCGGCGAGGGTGGTTGATTTTCAAGCCCGTTCCCAGTGTCTATGAGCTTGGAAGGGTCTTCCACAATTGGGTGGACACACGACAAAGATTGTAGTTTATCTACCTTGTATTTCTAGTTAGCTAGTTTAGGTTTTTTGATCGTATCCTGGGTTTTACGGGCGTTTGGTACTCGTATAAATTTTTCTTTTCGCTTCTGCTTCATCCACGGCCTCTGCGGCGTAGGCACCGAAACCCAACATGGCATCAGAGTCACTCCATAAACCTTAACTAGCTAGTTTGCACTTGTTTAGAGTTTCGATCGACGGAATTTTCTGAATCGCATTTCTAATAACATGCCCGCTGTTCGAATTCTAAAATTGTTTAAAAAATTGTTCAGATTGGTTTAAAATTATATGCAGGCAAAACTAGTGACCCGGAAAAATTTTGGGCACATAAGCCCAAAATTTGGCCGCTGAACCGCCACCGAACATGCCATTTGGCCGCGGTTCCGCGGTCAAATTTTGGCCGTTGTGCCCCAAATTATTTCTGGTGCTCTTGATTATGGAAATGTGATTTTTGGGATATTTGGTTTTAGCCCAGATTTGTTTGAGTACTGGTTTGTACTTGGGGCCAATGCGGAAAGTTTTAATGGATCGAAATTTTGAATTCGTGGTTTTCAGTGTATATGTTAGTTTCTGCGATCGTGAATATCATAGAGCGGTATAATCCGACTAGTTGCTATATGTACAATCAGACAGGTTTACGAACATGATATTCACGTTGATGTTCTGTGTTGCACTGATATTATGGATGGATTGTTGTGATGGATAGCCTTGTGTGCAATGTTAGATGTACAGTACAGATTATTTTGTATATTCATTATTGCGAGGCGAGCGTTTGATATGTAGACTGTCTTTTCTGCCAGTTTGTATATTCTCTTATTGGGGCACGACCAGGTTGAATTCGATGTTGCCATTGTATATATTTTTTCTTTTCTGTACTAGGATTACCCCGCGGAGGAGTGCTCGAATAGCTGGGTTCTAGAGGGCAACGGGCCCGCATCTCATGGCGTTGAGACCGGGGGGCCTTACTCTAGAATTGGCGGGCTGTTCGTCGCGCTCATAGGGGGTATAGGTTGAACCACGGAGAGGTGCTCAAGTTACTGGATTCCGTGAAGTGCTGGGTGGCCCATTCACTTTGTTGATTGGGGTTGCCTCACTTCGGGGATTGGCGAGTAACTTGCCGCACTCGTAGGGGTCTAGGTTCATCATTGTACTGGCTATCCACACGACCTGGAAACGTCGCATCTCATTTACGGCTCAAATGAAACGCCGGGCTCCTAGATTATCTGCTATTCCATATTGTTGTCCGCATACTTGTGATGATTTTTATCTGCCTGTGGTGGCTATTATCTGCCTGCGATGTTGATATATATATTATATATATTTAGTAAATGCTTCTATATGTTTTTCATCCGTACTAGCCCTGTCCCCGCTTTGCAGTTAGTTAAGTAACCTAATGGTGCATGATGGAGCCCCGTGGCGAATGCGGATGGCATATAAAAGCATGTTATTTTGGTTGTTTCTTTTATGGCTTGGAAACTTAAACTGATGGGAACACATTATCTGAATAATGTAAGGAAAAATAAACCTAAATGATGTTGCCGGAAACAATTTTAAAACTACTCAGTGTTCTTCAAAACTCATAGTCGTATTCTTTTGCTTTGCATAGAGGTATTCGGTTAGGAATATTCCACACCTCATTCTATAAGGGAAGAGCCTTGATCCCTTCACTAGGAGTTCGCTCTTAAGCAAAAGTTTATGCTATTAGTTTTAAAAAGCGGAGCTTAAGCCACTCTATTTCAAAGCAACTCGAGTTCCTTCAACGATATCAAGTCCATTACGTTAAAGGTTTTTTGTCAAAAATCAGTCGTAGCCCTCCATCATTTCAGGCGGGTAGTGCCTAGTATTCATGCTATATTTGTTGGCCTTCATCAAGGCATCGTGTATGGTAGCTATGTGTTACTTTTCTGTAGCATAGAGATGCATTAATTTAGGACAGTCGTACAGCTTTGTTGGCCTTCGTCAAGGGCAAGTATGGGTGGGTTTAGATTAATCAGGATAATGATGGGTAGAACTTGACTTACGACTTATAATTTGTTGGCCTTCGTCAAGATCATAAGACGCTTGGGGCAAAAACCATATCGGGAGTTTCAAACATATAGGAAACTTGCTTAGTTTGCGCATACCTTTTGGAGTGTGGTAATTTTGGTCGGCTTTCATCAAAGTTATCACACAATGATAGTTGGGTCCCGATTCCTACTGATGAGTATATATTACTCTTCGGGAGATTTTTCACTTCACAATTAGCTAACTTATTAAGTGTCTAGAAAGTGTTAACTAGATTACACATCTGCGGAAACGGGTTTATTAATTGGGTCTGTGCGAAAGCACAGGGACCTCCCTCGGAGTACCAACACTGGACTGGCTGAATGGTTAGCGAACTAGTAAAATGTAAATGATCCCGACTAGTTATCATTTTAGGGTTTGAAGGAGAATTCGAGGAAACGGTGGGAGCCATCCTGATTAGATAAAATGAAAATCAATCTAATCTTGATAGAGTGCACATTGAGTGTTTTTCTCTCTCTCTACAGTACAGCGACCCATGACTTACTTTAAACCTTAAAAACTCATGAACTTAGTTAACCGAAACTTCTTACACCCTTTGGCTTTGGGTTGTCTTGATTCGCGACAAAGTCGTATATATCCCTGCCGCTCCTACTTTACCTTTTGCATTTCCTCAGAACATTTCGTATCACTACAATGATCCATATCGCTTGGAAGGGACATCGTATATTTACATACAAACTCGAAGAAATTACTTCAGTCTAGAATGGCCACAGGTTTGGAGAAATTGAATAGGAATTATTCGGTTGTCTCTTCCCTTTACCTTCTCTCAGGTTGCGAAAGCTCCTTGTATTAGGAGAGTACACCTATAACGCTTATTGGATAGTCTTCTTCCAAACCTTAGGCTGGTGGCGAAAGGAAGGGAAGGAAGAAAATCAATTAGTCTAAGTGCGGTGTGTAGAAAGTAAGATATAGAGACATATAAAAGAATTGAAGTGAGGGCAAAGGAAATTGCGACTACTGTCATGAATCTAGATAATGGAAAAGGCATTACTAGGAATACTTGGCCATCCCCTATGAAACATTTTCATAATTCAGTATTTCTGTGTACTTGTAAAAGAGAACTATTTTCCAAATCAATTCTAACTCCAGAATATGTATTTACCGGATTTGGATCTCATATCAGTACGGTGTTACAGATGCTGAGTAGAAGTAGAATATTTGGAAATGGACGATTTGATCCTCAATATTGGAATTTGTTGCCATTGGTGATATTGGATTGAATCACCTGGTTTTGCCTAACGGCAAATATTTGGTCTCGAATAACCGTTGTTATGCACCAAATTTTAAAATGAAATATCTGTACCTTTATTTTATAAAGTGAGATATACATTTTGAAAAATTATGTTATAAACATTTATCTTTATCAGTTGAGGATAAGATAAGGTGCATTGAATAACAGGGCTAGACCTTCTCGACCAAAATACAATTTTCAAATTACAAAACACAGAATTTGAGTGAGTATACTCTTGGGACTTATGCATGAAAGTGTTGATGTCCAGTGTCCTTCAGGATAAGGGGTTGATACTCTTACTTCATTTAGGTTTACCTATGAGTTCTCTAGTTTTAGACACGCATTCGTTGTAATGCAAGGTCTAAAGATCTTGAGAAGTTTATAGGTATAAGAATAAAGTAGAGAACCATACATTGGAAGTATCCGGATTCTTCGAGGTGATCGAAGATATAAATATTTATGATAGGTATTCCATTATAGTAATATTGAGAACTTGATTCTCTCGCAAGTTGCTCATCCATGGGTGTGCTTCTTGATGAGTAATATTGTATCGGCCTCTTTTCATTAGGTGATATGCACCGGAAACAGTTGCATGACATTTGAATCTGGCTCCATCTAAATTTGTGCCTTGATTCTATATGAACATAGAATGGTTATTGTTCCCTCTTAAAAAGAGAGAAAATGGGAGAAAATTCCCTACGACTCAAGCCTCACAAGTTAAACACGTGAGCGCTTATATGCAGAGCAAATAAGCGCTGCAATCAAACAACTATAGGCTAAATAAGCTTCACGTGTTAAACACGTGAGCGCTTATATGCAAAGCATATAGGCACTATAATCAAACAACTATAGGCTAAATAAGCCTAAACACGTAAGCGCTGCTGGGTTCCCTAGCACGGCAGCGGGGTTTCGGGCGGCATCGTCCATGCCAAATCAAAATTTTGCTATTCCATGGAGCCCAAAACATAGGATGTTCAACTAGAGAATCATAAGAAAACGATAATGTAAACACTTTACATCTAAGTGAATGCCGAATATAACCATTGTAGACTGATCCTTCACTTCATAAGCTCCGTGTAGTAGTCCCTTCGCTGCGATCATCGAACTCCCGGACTCTAGTGAGGGTTCACATGAAGAAATGAACGGGCTTGCTCAATGCCTTCGAAACCGAAGATGATCTGCGTCGAGGAGACTCAAGCTCATGCTATGTCACACCACACTGTAATTTCGCAACACGGACCCAAGCTATCTCTGGCACTTGTGCCGCTGCCAGATCATCTTCGATGCTCTGAGCCCATTTCTCAGCTTCTAGAGGGCTCTCTTTTCCTGCGAATTGCTTGGGGTGCAAGGCCCTGAATTGCTTCACCCCATGTGCTTCTGCCTCGGGACGGTTCATTAGAATAACAGTTTGCTGCTGCTGTCCTTCCAGGAGGCTGCGGATTGCCTTAAGCAGGACCATCTGCTCGTTGATCGGAGCAGCGACGGCAGGTGTGAGTGGTAGTGGTGGGGGTGTGCTGTTGATATTGGTGCTGGTGTTGTTCGGGGAATCCATAATCTTGAATGAAAATTTTTGGGTTAGGACAGATTCAAAATATATGAAATTGTAAGATTAAAGGAATATGAATTGTAAAGAATGTTTTAGTTGCTGGTTCTTGTGTTATATTGCTTAGGTTGTCCACGCGGAACTGAACTGCATGGTAGGGTTCCATATAGCTCTGACATGCATGGGCCACCAACAAAACCTGTCACGCCCCGCTTCCCAGTGTACGGACAGAGGACACAATGAGGCCGCTACGTATTTACTCTGAAGTAAACACGCTAAGCGTATCTAAGCAATATGAATAAAATGCATAAGAGAAAGAGACAATAGATATAATTGAACAACAACTTTATTTATTAACATTCTTTTTACAATACATCTGAAAAGTAAATATGTAGAATGGAAAGCAATGCCTAAACAGTGGCATAACAGAAATGGAAAGTACTGAAATGAAATGTACAAGTAACTAGAGCTCTGGATCGAAAGCTAGCTGGTCCAAATCCTTACTGGTAGGCTCGATCTCTAGTGAGTCCGAATCACCTGACGACATTCCAAAGAAGAAGAAAGAGAATGTCATCAGCGAACAAATCGCTCGGTAAATCCCGTAAATAGACAAGAATGGAATAGACAGAATAGAGTATTTATTGTTATAATGTTGTATTTAGTGTTAACGCTGTTGTTTGTAATTTGGTATAGAAGAATGCCAGTGTATACGAGAGGAGTCCCACTATTCCGGAGACTAAGGTATACGGAGCACAAGAAACCGTTCAGCCATGGTACAACAACAATTGAATTCAGGTTAGGTGTATTATGGTTACAGTCTCGTGCCACTTCTAACACCTTCTGTACCAGTCTACCCCTTATAAACCCCGCGATGTCTTAATTGTATTGATATATTGTTTGAATTGTATATTGCATATAGATGGATGACTTGCCGAAACCATGACATCAGTAAATGGATGTAACTGGAGAATCATGTAGATGGATGCATATCCATGGTTCGGTTCAGTCAATATAGTTTGATGTAGATTGAATAGACGGATTCATAGATCCATGTTGTATTGAAATTTGATACTTGAATCATATTCAAGTCAGATTGATTATATTGAGACTCAATCTGAGTCAGACAATTAGAAAAGAAATTGAATCCTGAATTATATTTTGGTTTTATCGGTAACCGCTGCACATGGACGGCAGGATTTGTGTCTTTTTCAAAGATGATTACCGTGTTGATAACACCGTTTGTTAAGTTATCTACCTTAAATAGGCAAGCACCCATATCTCCGGCTCTCTGAAGCTCAAGAGACTGGTCCCGCTTAAACCTATGTTTACTAGGGTCCTTATTGTAATTTAGTATAACTTGATGGGGTTTTATATAAAAATAATTTTGTATAATTTTCAAAATACACCTCAAGTATTTTATTATCGTCTTTAGAGCTTTTATTGATGTATATTTTATCAATGTGACATTTCTAGTGAATAAAACCTAATTTCATAATTTATGGTATTTATTTGTAATATTGGAATTGTATGGTATTTTCTTGCAAAGGAGATGTTTTTCTTGAATTTTGGAAATGTGGAATTTTATAAATATTAAAAATAGATATTTTGATATTAATTACGTATAATTTATTTATTAGAAATATAAGTTTTATTTATAATAGAAATCACATTTTCTAAAGAAATTTTTTAAATCTTTCGAGACTGTATGCTCCCTGCGGAGCACTGCATCTCACTCTACTAAGCCCGAGAATAAGCGATAATCCACACCATCCCGAACGGGTTTCCCAAATGGGTTGTAGAGGCACATTTGCAACGATTTGTTAAAATACACATCTTGTAGAAAACGGTTTTTATAAGTCGGAGGTAGTTTTGTGTAAAATCGTATTTTTCCCAAATCTATGTTCCCAAATGTCATCGTGCTATATTACATATGAGTGTTGTGAGGAGGTAGGTCATTACCTCATGAGTTTTCTAAAGCTAGCATGGTTAAAAGGTATAAACTTGTCGATATGAAACATAAAGATATTTTAAGGTAAAAGTGGAATAAAACTTGCTATGGTTATCATTTTCATGTCAAACTTGTTCTATTATCTTAGTTAATGAGTATTAAAAAATATATCAAAAGTTGTAGGTTTGTTATTAAGAAAGTGTTGTATTTTTTTTTTTTGAAAGAAAAGAGAATCGGAAGCCGGATAACTCCGCTTCCGACACGTTTTAAGAATTAAGAATTTGAGAATAGTAAGAGAGAGAGAGAAGGGGAACTTACTGGATTAGGGTCAAGAGAAGAGGAAGAGGAAGATTGGGAAAGCACCGGTGCGTCGTTTCTTCACCGAAAACTCCTCGGAAGTTCGTCAGAGTTTCGCCCTTTCCTAACTCCACTTGCACACAAAAAGTCTAGGGAATTTTCTTGAGAGTTTGGACAGGGATTTGGGAGTGAGGAGGGGTGATTTTAGGTGTGGTATTTATAGGAAAAATTAGGGTTTAGGGTAATGAAAGGGTGTATTAAAATTTTGTATTAAAATGGATTAAATCTTTGTTTTAAATTGCTCTGTAAATGTGCAGGGAATTTAAATGATACAGGGATTATGGGGAGAGTTCAAAGGTCAGAACGGGTGAAGAAAATTAGGGTTTCGACTGAGTCGGACCGGCGCCGCCAGCTGAGTCGCCGTCCCGAGTCAACCTAGTCAGGCCGCGTCTCCATGCCACGTGTCCTCTGTACTTGGTCTACTGTATTGGACTCGTTTGTTTTATGTATGACTCTTCAGTTTACGTGTTGTGCACATGTAGACTCTTGGACTTCTAAAAGATTAAAAAATTTTAAAATAAAAATAATGTGTGGCTGATGGGATTTGAACACTGGTGCTTTGGTTCAGCAGTGTAAGGTCTTACCAATGATCTACAAGCTCTTTCTTGCTGTTCAAAATCGCATCAAATACTTATGGTACTCACAGGAAATGTAAATACCCCAAGTATACATTAACTTTTAATCAAATTTATGTACACAAGAATTGGAGTTGTTACAATATTCTAGTTCAAGTGTTCCGGTTCAAGATCAAGTGTTCAAGTTTGTGTTTGAGTTTGGATTCTGGTTTGATTTTGTATTCATATTAGAGTCAATATATTATGAAAGGATTTAGCTCTTGAATTTCTTAAGTTCGGGAGTAATCGAACAACTGCTGCATATAGACGGCAGGATTTGTGTCTTTTTCTAAGACAACTGCCATTGATAACTCCGTTGATTTGCAGTGTTGTCTTATCTGAATATGCAAGCACTCACTTTCTTCGGCTCCCTGGGGCTCAAGAGAAATCTACCGCTTAAACCTATGTTAATCTAGGATCCTTAAAGATTTATTCTTGTTGTTTACATTGTATTTACATTGTTTGCATTTCTCGAGAGAGTTCTATGAAAAAATGTTATAATATTGTTTTAAAAATAAATCTCGAGGGTGATTTATATTATTAAGAGTTTTATAAAACTGTATTTTATTGTTAGTGGTATTTTAGTGATGAAACCTAGTTTTTAAAAGTTTAAGGTATTTTTGTGAAAACTATACTTTTGGAACTTGGTGGTATTTTATTAAAATTTTGAATCATTCATTTAAAAATATAGTTTTTTCACAATTTGTTTTCATTGAAAATACAGATTCATAATTGTAGATACTTTTTCAAAGTTTAATTTGTTTAAGAAAAATCGTATTCTTTTAAATCATATTTTTATTCCTTTTGAGACCGAATTCTCTATGAGGAGCTTTGCATATTGTTCTACTATCCCAAGGACGTGTGATAATCCACATCATCCCCAAACAGGTCCCCTAACGAGAGTTGTAGAGGCGTAATTGCAAAAGTTATAAAAATATCGATAAAAAACCTTTTTTAAAAAGTAATGATATTTTATTGTAAATCTTATTCTTTAAATAAATCATATATCTAAAATATCGTGCTATGAAACCATAATGTATATGATAGGGTAGGTCGTTACCACATGAATTTCTATAGGTATAAATCCTAGCTATCGATAAAGGGTACTTTTAAAGTTCATGGTATTTTTATGTAATGGTTCGATTTGTGTTTATTTCACAAGGAATTTTGAATACATTAAAATGTAAAATATGTGAATAGTGTTGTAAGGTGATGTTATATAATTGGTGTGACTTATTTGGCCTTTCATAGAAGCTAAAAGTTTAAGAAAATAATAGATCAAGCTTAACTCCACTTTTGTCGATATTGTTTTAAGAATAAAGGAAGGAATCGAATCGAGAGAAAATAGGAGGGACTTACAGTTGTGTAGCGTTGAGAAGAGAGTAGGAAAAAGAGAGGGAGTCTTCGTGGTTTCATGTAGCGTCGGAAACGGCTCTGGTCTTCAACGGAATGACTTGGATTTCTAACTCCACTTGACTAGCCTTAACCCTTCTTAATGTTAGAGAATTTTTTTAGAGAATTTTTTATAGTGATTTGTAGAATAGGGGAGAGCTAGGGAATGAGGTAGTATTTATAGGAGACTTTAGGGGGTAGGGTGGATTAAAGGATCATAAAAATATGGAATAAAAATGGTGTAAATAGGATAGGTGAAAGGTTTTCTATTCTCCTTTTAATTGCAGAGGTTTCAGAGTATTAAAAGGGGTTAAGGGGAGTCAAAGAGTTGCATGGACCCGAGACAGACCCTAACGAGCACCCCCAGGCCGCAAGTCTCGGCTAAAGCTCGGCCCTGTCTCGAGCTTCATGCTCGAGGCTCTGGGATTGGGTTCGAGTCGGGGTCTAGGTTCTATTTTTATATATCTTTTATCTAATGAATTTTCGTAACCCCATGTGAATCCCATGCAAACTCTTGAGCTTCCAAAAGTCAAAAAGAAAAATATAAAAATAATTGGGACTGATGGGATTCGAACTTGCAGGTTAAAAGAATAGCAGTGGAGAGGTTAACCAGTGAGCTACAAATTGTTTTTTGTTTTTATTGAACAAATTTAACTTATAACTCCTGATCAGGCTGAAATACCCTTTCTATACATTTGAACAAGTTACATTTGTACAACGATTTCAGAGTCGTTACATTCTACCCTCCTTATAAAAATTTCGTCCTCGAAATTTATACAAAGACTAATTTTCAAATAGCTGAGGGTATCATGCACGCATATCATCTTCTCGCTCCCATGTCGATTCTCTTGGCCAATCCTTTCTCTACACCACTATGACTAAGTTCACCTCCTTGTTCCGTAATGTCTTCACCTTTCGATCCAAGATCCCAACTGGTTGCTGCTCGCAAGTTAGATCGGTCTGTACAGTGAGCTCTGAGTAATCAAGTATGTGGCTGGGATCGCTCACATATCGTCTTAGCTAGGATATGCGGAACATGTTGTGCACTTCTTCCAATAAGAGTGGTAGTGCCAAGCGGTGTGCCACTTTTCCAACTCGTACAAGTATGTCGAACGGTCCGATGCATCTTGGACTGAGTTTATCCCTCTTGCCAAAATGTATCACTCCTCTGTTCGGAGAGATCTTCAAAAACACATGCTCTCCGGGTTGGAACTCAAGGTGTCGACGCTTTGCATCTGCCCAATAATTCTGTCGGTCTTGGGCTATGTGCAGATTTTCCCCGATCGTGCGAACCATATCTAAAGTTGCTATAATCATCTCTGGTCCATGGAGTTCATGATCTCTAATGTCGTCCCAAATCAGTGGGGAATGACACTTACGTCCATACAGTGCTGCGAAAAGGTGTCATCCCAATACTTGCCTGGTAGCTGTTGTTATATGAAAACTCCACAAGGTGTAAGTGATCTTCTAACGAACCTCCGAAATCTAGCATACAGGCTCTCAGCATATCTTCTAGGATCTGAATTTTTCGCTCGGAATGTCCGCTTGTTTATGACCGTGTTGAAATTCAGACTCGTCGCCAGGCTGGCTTGAAGACTCTGAGGCCGGAATCTAGCATCTCGATCGGAGACGATGCAAACAGGTACCTCATGTAATCTCATGATCTCCTGCATGAGTTTATGGGTATCAAGACAAGTATAGTACATCTTGAAGGTTTAAATCTTAATTTAGATTTTTACTCACCTCCATGTACTTCCTTACTAATGTCTCGGTTGACTGGCCAATTCTGAATGGAATAAAGTGAGACAACTTGGTGAGTCGATCCATAATATCCTAAATTGTGTCATTTCCCTTCTTGCTGCAAAGGAGAGCAGTCACGGAGTCCATGGTAAGGTGCTGCCATTTCCATTCTGGGATTGGTAACGGCTGAAGTAGACCAGCAGTTCTGTGATGTTCAGCCTTCACTTGCTGACATGCTAAACACTTTGCTACGCTCCTTGCTACTTCTCGCTTAATTCTATACCATCAGTAGTGTTGTCGTAGATCCTTTTACATCTTCATGCCGCGAGGTGTACAGAATAAGGAGAGAGATGAATTTCCTTCACCAATTCTTCTCGAACCGGGCCGACTGGCATGAATAAATGGCTCCCATACCGTAAGGATCTATCCTCGTGGATGATGAAGTCGATTCGAAGATCACTTTCTACTTGTTCTCGGATCTTTTGTAGCTTGGCATCATTTACTTGAGCTGCTTTGATCTAATTGATAAGAGTGGATTGGAGTTGTAAATTCATCAAAGACGATGTGTTACCTGGCATAACTACTTCAATCTCTAATCCATGCAGTTCTTGTTGTAGTCTCCACTGAGCGGTGAGATTCATTGCTAAAGGCCGGCGACTAAGTGCATCTGGAACTACGTTCACCTTTCTAGGATGATATTGTAGGTTGATGTCGAAGTCTGCCATGAGCTCTAGACATCTTCTACGTTGAATATTGAGTTCCTTATGAGTAAATACATACTTCAAACTCTTATGGTCGGTGTATATATTTACTCGTTCTCCCAAAAGGTAATGACGCCAAATCTTTAGTGCGAAGATGACAGCTGCCAATTCCAGATCATGTGTTAGATAGTTGTGTTCATGAACTTTTAACTACCTTGATGCAAAGGCTACAACTTTTCCATGCTAATGTAGAACACATCCTAATTCTTTACCGAACGCGTCACAATGCACATCGAATCCACCAGATCGATCCAGTATTACGAGGATAGGAGCAGAGGTTAACCTCGACTTGAGTTCTATGAAAGCCTTTTCATATGCTTCTGACCATACAAATACTTCGTCTTTACGTGTAAGCTTGGTCAGGGGTGCTATGATCTTTGAGAATCCTTCGATGAAGCGTCTGTAGTATCCTGCTAAGCCCAGAAAACTTATTATATCTTTGACGGACTTTGATGTAGGCCATTCGCTGATAGCTGACACCTTAGTTGGATCTACAGAGATTCCTTCGCCTAAAACGATGTGTCCGAAAAATCCGACCTGGTCTAGCCAAAATTCATACTTGTTGTACTTGGCATAGAGTTGATGCTGTCATAGTGTCTCTAGGACAATGCATAAGTGCTCGGCGTGTTCTTTCCGATTTTTTTTAATACACCAAGAAGTCGTCGATGAAGATAACAACAAACATGTGTAAGTACTCTCAGAAAACTTGATTCATCAGATTCATAAAAATGACTGGTGCATTGGTCACTCCTAATAGCATTACGAGATATTCATAATGGCCATAACGAGTCCTAAACGCCATCTTCGGAGTGTCGGACTCCTTGACCTTCACCTGATAATAACCTGAGAGAAGATCTAACTTTGAGAAGACAAAAGACCCACATAGCTGATCTAAAAGATCATTGATGTGAGGTAGCGGATACTTGTTCTTAATCGTTAGTTCGTTCGGTGCTTGATAATCTACGCACATCTGATAAGTACCTTCCTTCTTCTTCACTAGTAACACCGGTGATCCCCAACTTGAGGTACTAGGTCTGATCTAACCTTTCTTCAGGAGCTCGTCTAACTGGATACGAATTCTTTCAATCCTTCTGGACTTAGTTGATATGGAGATTTGATTACAGGTTGTGCACCGGATTGTAAATCAATACTAAATTCAAGAGCTCGATCAGGAGGCAAATCTGATATGTCTTCAGGGAAAACATTCTCGAACTCTCGAACTACTTCAGGCTTCTCTCCTTCGGCTTGTAGGGAGGACACTTCAGCATTCTTCGATTTAGCACGGTAGCTTCTTGGCTCCAAAGTTCGGTCTCCACTTTTGAAATAGAAAACTGGATGATCTGGTATCTCAAATACTATCCTCATTTGACGGCAGTCGATGGTAGGATAAAATATTCCCAGCGAATCCATTCCTAACACAATATCGAAATTTGGTATGTCCAGCACTTTGAAATTTGCATAGAATTCTCGGCCGCAAACTACAACTAGGCACTGATCATATCCCAAAGTTTCCTTCAAGACTCCATTCCCGGATCTAACATTCTAGCTTTAAATGAGTGGCTTCACGGGAATTATGTGCGTTTTCATGAACTGTTGTGGCATGAAGCAATGTGAAGCTCCAGTGTCGAAAAGTGTGAGTCTAGAGCTACAAGTATAGTACCTAAATTGTGTAAGATTGCGTTTAGGTATAGGATAAGAAAACGATGTACTAATGTCGAAGGTTGAAAGGATGGAAAGAATTTACCAGTGATGACTTGTCCTGGGGCTTCGGCCTCTTCGACCGTTATTGTGAAAACCTGACATCTCGGTACATTTCTCCTTGATGGAGGCACATTCCTCTGCCCTTGGGGCACGTTTCTTTATGCCTGATGGAATTGACGCTGATGCTGTGCGGGCTATCATCATGAAGCTGCTGCAGGAAGAGCTAGGCGGGGTGCAGGTCCCTGAATAGTTGGCCTCTGCGAAGCTGGCATTATGGGTCTGGGTACTGGTGTTGTGTTACTACGATATGGGCATGCTCCTATAGCATGATTGGATGTGCCACAAATCAAACACAGGCCATTTGCACTCCTGCAGTCCTTTACCAAATGTCTGGTTCTCTTGCAGTTGAAAAAGAAATCTAGACTTAATCGGTTAAATGATCCTCCTGGACTCTTGAGTGCAAAAGTCGGCCTAGAAGTGGCTCTTCCTATCATCTAGATAGTAGGGAGTTTGATTCCGGCTATTTGCGGCTAACTCTTCTTCTTGACCAACACTTCATAACGGCACGCTACCTTCAGAGCGAGTTCATGAGTTAGATAGTCGCATGTGGCTAATGTCGCCTGAATCTATGGGTCTAAGCCCTGTCGGAATCGTCTAGGCCGAATCTCATCAGTCGGGATCAGGTGTGCCACGAATCTGATAAGATATCAATGTCAGAACAATGATGTGTTTTATAGAATAGAATTTGAGACGAATTCTTTACCTGCTAAGTATGATGAATTCGGCATCACATTCATCCACTAATTTTATCCACATAGAGCCTTATTGCAAGTGGATGAACTGTTGTTCCATTTCAAAGCGGGCGGTCTCGGGGAAAAACTTTGCATCGAATAGATCTTGGAATGTCTTCCACTTTATTGGTTGTGTAAGACGGCTTTCCTCGACTTTCTACCATACTCTTGCATTGTCCATGAGCTGGAGGATTTCCACATGAACTCAAACTATGTCTGGTACTTGCGCTACTGTAAGGTCGTCCTCGATAATTTAGGCCTATTCTTCAGCCTCAAGAGGACTCTCTTTTCCTAAGAAGTTCTTAGGATACAACACCCGAAATTTCTTTACTCCGGGTGCTTCGGCTTCGGGGCGGTTCATAAGGATAGCAGTCTGCTGCTGCTGACCATCCAGAAGGCTTTTGATGGCTTCCAGAAGCACCGTTTGTTGATTGTTGCAGTGTGGTAGGTGGAGGTGGTAAGGTAGGTGGTGGTGTGTTATCATTGACGTTGGTGCTGGTATTATTTGGAGAATCCATCACCTTGATAGAAAAGACAGGTTAGAATAAATTCAAGAAATTTAAAATGCAAGGAATGTATAGTTTTTGATTCTTATAATTCTTGTGATATATTACTTAAGACTTCATGCAGAACTGACCTGCATGGGCCACCAATAAAACCTGTTACGTTCCGCTTCTCAGTGGACGGAAATGGTGACGTGGCAAACCTGCAACGTATTTACTATGAAACAAATACGTTAAGTGTAAATAAGTAATATAATAATGTCAAAGAATAACAAGAGTAATAAGATAAAATAGCTACTTTATTTACATTCAAATTTAAATACAACTGTTTGAAATAAAAATATACAATGATAAAGCAAATGCATAAACAGTGGCATACTGAAAGTAAGTGCAGGCAAGTGCTAGTAGTCAGGCTGAGCAGTATACTGCTCCGGGCTCGGCTCTATCCCCTCCAAATTCGTTCCTCCTGACGAACATTCCAAAGAAAGAAATAGAAAAGAATGTCGTCAGCGAACTACGCTTGGAAAATCCCCAAAAGAAGTAAATGATGATGACTGATGGTATATATAAAATGGATAGGAACCAAATAACAGTAAACATGTAAGGTTGTATATCAAAGTACTAAGCATGATTATTTAGAGGTATAACATAGTTATTCTAATGTGATTGTTTGTAGTTTGATAAAAAAAAGTATTCATGAATACGAGAGGAGTCCATCTTACCCGTGGACTGTGGTAACATGTAGTACAAGGCTCCGTCATAACCCACGGGACAACGACATATGAATTCAAGTAGGTGTCTTTTAAGTGACCTCCCATGCCATGATATGCATTCCGTACTAATCTACCCCTTTAACCCCGCGTATTGTATAGTATAGTTTAAGTTTACAGGTTTTGTCCAAATCCATAAATATAAAAATGTACAAGTTCATGTTCAAGATGTAATCATGTATTCAGGTATTCATGTCAAGTTATATTCATGGTTCGGTCAGGTCTGGTCAAGTATTCAGGTTCAAGTTTGGATATTCGAGTTCAAGTGTTCAGGTTCAAGATTAAGTGTTCAAGTTTGTGTTTGAGTTTGGATTCTGATTTGATTTTGTATTCAGGTTAGAGTCAATATATTATGAAAGGATTTAGCTCTTGAATTTCTGAAGTTCGGGAGTAATCTGACAACCGTTGTACATGGATGGCAGGATTTATATCTTTTTTAAGACAAATGCCATTGATAACTCCGTTGATTTACAGTGTTGTCTAACCTGAATAGGCAAGCACTCACTTTCTCCGGCTTCCTGGGGCTCAAAAGAAATGATACCGCTTAAACCTATATTAATTTAGGGTCCTTAAAAATTTATTCTTGTTGTTTACATTATATTTACATTGTTTGTATTTCTCAAGAGGGTTTTATGAAAAAATAAACCTCGAGTGTGATTTATATTATTAAGAGTTTTATAAAAATGTATTTTAGTGTTAGTGGTATTTTAGTGATGAAACCTAGCTTTTAAAAATTTAAGGTATTTTTGTGAAAACTATACTTTTGGAACTTGTTGGTATTTTATTAAAATTTTAAATCTTTCATTTAAAAATATAGTTTTTTCACAATTTGTTTTCATTGAAAATACGGATTCATAATTTTATATACTTTTTCAAAATTTAATTTTTTTAAAAAAATCGTATTCTTTTAAATCGTATTTTTATTCCTTTCGAGACCGAATTCTCCATGAGAAGCTCTGCATCTCGCTCTACTATCCTGAGGACGTGTGATAATTCGCACCATCAATAAACGGGTCCATTAATGAGGGTTGTAGAGATATAATTGCAAAAGGTATAAAAATATCGATAAAAAATCTTTTTTAAAAAAGTAATGGTATTTTATTATAAATCGTATTCTTTAAATTAATCATATATCTCAAACATCGTGCTATGAAACCATAGTGTATGTGATGGGGTAGGTCATTACCCCGTGAATTTCTATAGGTATAAATTCTAGCTATCGATAAAGGGTACTTTTAAAATTCATGGTATTTTTATGAAATGGTTCGATTTGTGTTTATTTCACATGGAATTTTGAATAAATTAAAATGTAAAATATGTGAATAGTGTTGAAGGTGATGTTATATAATTGGTGTGACTTATTTGGCCTTTCAAAGATGCTAAAAGTTTAAGAAAATAATAGATCAAGCTTAACTCCACTTTTGTCGATATTGTTTTAAGAATAAAGGAAGGAATCGAATCGAGAGAAAATAGGAATGACTTACGGTTGTGTAGCATTGAGAAGAGAGTAGGAAAAAGAGGGGGAGTCTTCATGGCGTTGTCTAGTGTCGGAAACGGCTCCGGTTTTCAACGGAATGACTTGGATTGCTAACTCCACTTGACTACTCTTAACCTTTCTTGAACTTAGAGAATTTTTTAAAAGAAATTTTAATAGTGATTTTCAGAATATGGGAGAGGTAGGGAATGGGGTGGTATTTATAGGAGAGTTTAGGGGTTAGGGTGGATTAAAGGATTATAAAAAATTGGATTAAAAATGGTGTAAATAGGATATGTGAAAGGTTTTCTGTTATCTGTTTAATTGCAGAGGTTTTAGAGTATTAAAAGGGGTTGAGGGGAGTCAAAGAGTCGCATGGGCCCGAGATGGACCCAAACGAGCCCCCCAGGTCGCAAGTCTTGGCTAAAGCTCGGCCCTGTCTCGAGCTTCGTGCTCGAGGCTCTAGGTTTGGGTTTGAGTCAGGGTCTAGGTTCTATAGTTATATATCTTTTATCTGATGACTTTTCGTAACCCCGTGTAAACGCTTGATCTTCCAAAAGTTAAAAAGAAAAATATAAAAATAATTAGGACTGATGATATTCAAACTTGCAGGGTAAAGAATAGTAGTGGAGAGTCATAACCAGTGAGCTACAAATTGTTTCTTGTTTTTATTGAACAAATTTAACTTATAACTCCTGGTCATGCTGAAATACCCTTTCTATACATTTGAACAATATTCTCTGCCGAAAGACCGGGAAGACAAACGTCTTGCCTGAATTTTGGGGCAGATGCTATTTGGTTTTATCCGTCCACCTCTCCGAAGATGCCAAGTTGATTTATGCACCATGTATCGAAGGTTTAGACGGATTCGGCCATTGTAGCAGACTTCGTCAGATTCCCCCTCGTTTGAGGGGTTTTTGATTGTGGGGACGCTCTTCCCTACAGAGGCAAGCCCCTGCAGTTAATTACGCTACCGCATCATGGTAACAACTTTCTCCTTCTCCAGATGGTCACTTCATGTCGTGTGTGTTTGTTTTATTTTTAGTTGCCCGTGGATTGTATACGGAGGCTAATGTATGTTGTCTCCCGTACAGCGTGGATTAGTCCAAATCTGTATTTTCTTAGATTTGGGTTTTGGTTTGGGTTTAAGAGTACGTTAGTCTCATTTGAGACTAAGATCAACTTGATGTTTGTTAAGGATACGTTAGTATAATTTTAGACTAAGATCTACTTAACAGTTTGTTAAGGATACGTTAGTCTAATTTTAGACTAAGATCTACTTAACAGGATCATTTAGATCCAACAAAAGAGCATTTGAACTCTATTGTTTTAGTTTAGGGACTTTGCGGTCGAGTTTAAAGACGTCATAGTCTGTAAAGTTTAAAGACATCATAGTCTATGAGTTTAAGGACCCCATAGTCCGTGGTAGTTTAGAGACATCATATTCTGTAAAGTTTAAGGACATCATAGTCTATGAATTTAAGAACCCTACAGTCCGTAGTAGTTTAGAGACATCATAGTTTGTGTGGTTTTGGTTCAACCGTTTAGGGATGCACGAAAAGTTATTGGTTATTGGGACCCTCCATCTCTCTAAAGATGTTGAAGGATTACAACGACATATATCAGAGGTACGAAGAGATGTACCCTTGAACTAATATCCCGATTTGGAGAATGGGATGAACATCAGTTTAGATGTCATCTGTTTGGAGAACACTAGTCATCTTTGGGACTAGAATTAGTTTGGGAAGACCTGAACATAGGAGCTCGGTTGATTGGTGACAAAAAGGGTCTTGGTTTCGGAAGACTTGGCTAAATTGATCTAAGGTTGATTTCCCTTAGTCACCCCATAGTGCTAAGCACTGAATCAGTGTTAAACACTGGACTTTGGAGGAGCTCATGTGTGAACACGTGAGGGGCCCCGAAATGGGAATTTTTCCTTGAGTTTATTCCCTCATATATATATATATATATATATATATATATATAAGTGCTGAGCACTTGGCTCACGTGTGAGCATGTGAGGCGCCCGAGATGAGAACTGTTCTCTGGATTTTATTCCTCTTTCATTTATAAGTGCTAAGAACTTGGTTCATCAAACAGTCACGTGCAGACACGTGAGGTGCTTTCAAAATGCGAGCGCTGTCTTTGGAATTTTCTCCCTCTTTTATACACAATTGTTCGGGGGTCACGTGGGAACACGTGAGGTGCCCTGAAGAATGAAAATTGCCTTTGCTTTATTCTCCTTTCCTTTTTCTGAGTGCTAAGAACTATCAAGGGATCACGTGAGGTCACATGAGGCGCCCCCAAATTGAGATGTGTTTTAGATTTACTCCCCTTTTTTGAAAAGCTTGTTCGGTGGTGCGCCAAGAGTTATTGGTTATTGGGACCCTCCACCCCTCTAAAGACGTTGAAGAATTAAAACGACATGTATCGGAGGTGTGGAGAGATGTACCCTTGAACCAAATTCCAGATCGAGGGGAGAGATCATGATGGAATGAACATCATCTTAGATGCCAAGAGTTCATTAGCTATCTCTGGGGCTAAGATCGGTTTGGAGGACCCAGAGCATGGGGGGTTCGATTGATTGCCCTCGAGAGATTTGATCTAAGTTTGGCTAATATTGGCCTCTCATAGTGTTAAACACTAATATATGATGGGCGCTCACGTGCTCCAACACGAGGCCTTAAACTAGTGTTAAACACTAGTGTATGATCAGCGCTCACGTGCTCCCACGTGAGGCGCTTGAAATAGTGTTAAACGCTAAGAATTTGAGGCGCTCGCGTGGGGTCACGTGAGACACTTGAAGTTGGCACTGCTCCTTTGATTTATTCCTTTTTTACTTTATAAAAGTTAAGCACTGCTTGGAGGTCACGTAGGGTCACGTGAGGCGCCCCAAAAATATGGTTTATTCCTTTTTCTCTTTTATAAGTGCTGAGCACTTCTCAGGGATCACGTGAGGCGCCCCAAAGATAGGGTTTATTCTCTTTTCTTTTTTATAAGTGCTGAGAACTTCTCAGGGGTCACGTGGGGTCAGGTGACTAGATTTCATTCTTTCCCTCTTTGTTCCTCAAAGGTGCTCACGTGGGATCACGTAAGATTTTATGTAGCGTTTGAATGCTAACGAATCATCAGGCGGTTCTTCTATGGTTCTGAGGGATTAAGTTCTCCTTTTGTTCTTTGTAGGGATTAAATTTCTTTTTAAAAGGTTAAACCCTAGTTTTAGAGCAATCAAATTCCTATATGTTTTGTAAGAGTTAAACTCTTTTGGATTCAGTTCTTTCCCTAGGTTTTGAATCTGCATGACAGAATCTCCCCAATGAGAATTAAATTCTCAACTGTTAGGAGATCTGCTTCTGCAGATCTTCAACCAGAGGAAGAACTAAGTTCTTTTAGAAGAGTTAAACTCTTGGTTTAAGAATTAAATTCTCTTTTTTGTGGGAGCTTTTGGGAGGGGTTCCCCTTCTTTAGAGAATTAAATTCTCTCTATATTTTTCTACCCCATTTTTCTCTTCTCTTCTTCACTTCTATTTATAAGAGAAAGAAAAGAATCAGTTTGTTCAGCAAATCTCTCATTGAGAGATTTTTGATTGATTTTATAACCAACTTGATCTTTTAGATCACTCGGTGAATTTTATTCACCGTTGGATTTTTAATCCAAAAGATATTTTATATGTTGTTTCTGGAAAATTTTAGGAAAATATTTCCTTGTACAGAATTTTTCTATAAATTGGTGATTTTTATTCACCATTGGATTTTTAATCCAACGGTGCTCCTTTTTAAAGAGTGCAATCTTTTTTATTTGGAAAGATCTAGGGAAATATTTTTCCAATTAGGGTTTTTTGATTCCCTTTTATTAGAATTTAATTCTATTAGTTCAGAGGGTTTAAAAGTTTATCACGTGTTGACGCGTGACCTCACTGATCAAGCAATTAATTAGAATTTAATTCTATTAGTTCAGAGGGCTTAGGATCCCATCACGTATTAGCACATGACCCCACTGATTAATCATTTAATTATAATTTAATTCTATTGGTCCAGCGGGTCTAGGAATCCATCACGTGTTGGTATGTGACCCTACTGATAAAGCATTTAATTAGAATTTAATTCTATTAGTTCAGAGGGTTCAGGAACCCATCACGTGTTGGCACGTGACCCCACTGATTAAGCATTTCCAAGTGTTTATTTCATTCAGCGCCTATAGGCTTTGCCTGTAAAAGGTCACGCGTCTGCACGTGAGACCAGGTCACGTGTGGGCACGTGATGACCCCTTTGGGGGTTTTCCTTCCCGCTTTATTTGTATTTTATTCAGTAGGTTCAAGAGCCCATCACGTGTGGGCACATGACTTTATCAATTAGGCATTCAGGCGTAGATAGAATCTGCCTATAAAAAGGTCACGTGTTTGCACGTAAGGCCTGGTCACATGTGAGCACGTGATGCCCCATTTGAGGGTTTGTCAAAATACAGCCCGGAAAATACTGGTTCACATTTTCTTAAGCTATTGCTGCCATTTGATACCTTGGGCACTTTTTCGTAGAAATTTTTGGCGGGAACAAACAAGTTACATTTGTACAGAAATTTCAGAGTCGTTACAGTCAAGCTGGAACATTTGTTTAGGGAACGGAGCTTTTAAGGCAGCTATGGGATATGAACAGTGCCCAGTTGTTGTTTGCGGCTGAGAATTCTACGCAAATTTCAAAGTGCTGGACATCCTAATCTCGATATTGTGGTAGGAATGGATTGGCTGGGAGTATTTTATGCTACCATCGACTGTCATCAAAGAAATGTAGTTTTTGAGATATTAGATCACCCAGTCTTCTATTTCAAAAGAGGAGACAGAACCTTGGAACCAGGAAGCTACTGAACTAGACCGAAAACTGCAGAAGTGTCCTCTCTACAAGATGAAAGAGATAAGTTCGAAATAGTTCAAGAGTTCGACAATGTTTTCCCTGAAGATATATTAGATTTGCCTCCCGATCAAGCTCTTGAATTTAGTATTGATTTACAACCCAGTGCACAACCCATAATAAATGCTCTATATCGATTAAGTTCGAACGAATTGGAAGAACTCCGCATCCAGTTAGACAAACTCCTAAAGAAATGTTGGATCAGACTCAATACCTCAACTTGAGGATCCCCGGTGTTTCTAGTGAAGAAGAAGGAATGTACTTACCGGATGTGTATTGACTATAGGGCGCTGCACGAGATTACTATTAAGAAAAAGTATCAGCTACCTCGCATCGATGACCTTTTTGATCAGCTGAGTGGATCTTATGTCTTCTCCAAATTAGATCTTTGTTTAGGCTATCATCAAGTGAAAGTCAAGGAGTCTGACACTCTGAAGACGGATTTCAAGACTTGATATGGACATTGTGAATACTTTGGGATGCCATTCGGAGTACCCAATGCACCAGCTATTTTTATGAACCTGATGAACCAAGTCTTCCGCGAGTAGTTAGGCAAGTTTATTGTCATCTTCATAGACGATATCTTTGTCTATTCAAAGACTCGGGAATAACACATTGATCACCTATGTATAGTTCTAGAGATGCTACAACTACATCAACTCTACGCCAAGTACAACAAGTGCGAGTTTTGGCTAGACAAGTATTTACCACCGAAAATTGGGAAGACAAACGTCTTGCCTGGATACGGGGGGAGATGCTATATGGAACATATCCATCCACCACTCCGAAGATATCAAGTTGATTTATGGTACCGTCTATCGGAGATTTGGATAGATGCGACCATTTTAGCAGACTTATCAGATTCCCCTACTTTTATGAGGGGATTTTTTTGTTGTGGGGATGATTTTTCCTGCAGGAGCAAGTCCCTGCAGTTAATTATGCTGTTGCAACGCAATAACAATTTTCTCCTTCTCTATGTGCATCACTTAGTGTCATGTTATAATTTGTTTATTTTGGGGTTGTCCTTGAATTGTATGTGGAGACTAATTTTATCACTCGTAGGGTACGAATTAGACCAAATCTGTAAATCTCAGATTTGGGATGAATTTAGGCATTTTCTGCCATCAGTTCAAGGGGTTTTAGGGATCGTTGATCTTGCTTTAGATTATTATCGACTTAGAATATGTTTAAGGGCCGTTAATGTTGTTTTAGATTAAGGCCGACTTAAAATATATGATCATGATTGATTTTCTTTTTAAAATCAAAGAAATTTGAAACTTTAGGGGCTTAGTCTATTTTTAGACTAAGTGTCAGGTTTTGTGTTACCCAACGGTGCTACTAGGCCATATGTAATACCCCAGGTGGAGTTGGGGCTGAATACCACCTACCCTGTGAGAAGTGAGATGTTATCCGGTATCGAGGTGGGGATGTAACCGATATGAATGCATACGGACCCACCCCCAAACACAGATGGTATTGCCCGCTTTGGCCGAAGCCGCACGGTTTTTTCCCTTTGAATGAACCCGGGCTACTTTCCAGTAGGTCACCCATCCCAGAATTTCTCTGGCTCAAGCATGCTTAACTACGGAGTTTTTCAAACTCCGGAGTTCCGATTCATCCAAAAGGCGCATCTGTGTTATAAGAGCGGTATCATTCCATTTATAGTTCAGATCGTGCTCTCTTTCGGAATGGAATTCAATACTCGCTATTGTTCTGGTGGGTCCCCGTGTGCATCCGTATCAGTTACATCCCTACCTCGATACCGGATAACATCTCACTTCTCACGGGGTAGGTGGTATTTAGCCCCAACTCTACCTGGGGTATTACATTCCCCCCCCACTTAGAACAATGGTTCATCCTCGAACCACAAACCTACTATTGAGGGACCGTCTGTGATACCATATTTGTCATGACCCACCCCCAAACACAGATGGTATTTTCCGTTCTGGCCGAAACCGCACGGTTTTGTCCCTTTGATTGAACCCGGGGCTACTTCCCATAGGTCATCCATCCCAGAATTTCTCTGGCTCAAGCACGCTTAAATAGAGAGTTTTTCAAACTCCAGAGTTCCGATTCATCCAAAAGGCACCTCTGTGTTATAAGAGTGGTATCATTCCATTTATAGTTCAGATCGTGCCCTCTTTCGGAATGGAATTCGATACTCCCCATTGTTCTGGTGGGTCCCCGTGTGCATCCGTATTGGTTACATCCCCACCTCAATACCGGATAACATCTCACTTCTCACGGGGTAGGTGGTATTCAGCCCCAACTCCACCCAGGGTACTACATTCCCCCCACCCATTTAGAACAATGGTTCGTTCTCGAACCACAAACCTACTTTTGAGGGATCGACTTGTTACCATATTTGTCACGACCCACCCCGAAACACAGATGGTATTGTCCGCTCTGGCCGAAACCGCACGGTTTTGTCCCTTTGAATGAACCTGGGGCTACTTCCTTTTGAAGGAACCCAGGGCTACTTCCCACTAGGTCACCCATCCTAGAATTTCTCTGTCTCAAGCACGCTTAACTACGGAGTTTTTCAAACTCCGGAGTTCCGATTCATCCAAAAAGTGCCTCTGTGTTATAAGAGTGGTATCATTCCATTTATAGTTCAGATCGTGCCCTCTTTCGGAATGGAATTCGATACTACTCTTATAAATGGAATGATACCACTCTTATAATACAGAGGCGACTTTTGGATGAATCGGAACTCCAGAGTTTGAAACACTCCGTAGTTAAGCGTGCTTGAGCCAGAGAAATTTTGGGATGGATGACCTACTGGGAAGTAGCCCCGGGTTCCTTCAAAAGGACAAAACCGTGCGGTTTCGGCCAGAGCGGACAATACCATCTGTGTTTGGGGTGGGTCATGACAAATATGGTATCAAATCCGATCCCTCAAAAGTAGGTTTGTGGTTCGAGGACGAACCATTGTTCTAAGCCGGGGGGGAATGTAATACCCCAGGTGGAGTTAGGGCTGAATACCACCTACCCCGTGAGAAGTGAGATGTTATCCCGTATCGAGGTGGGGATGTAACCGATACGGATGCACACGGGGACCCACCAGAACAATGGGGAGTATCAAATTCCATTCCGAAAGAGGGCACGATCTAAACTATAAATGGAATGACACCACTCTTATAACACAGAGGCGCCTTTTGGATGAATCGGAACTCTGGAGTTTGAAAAACTCCATAGTTAAGAGTGCTTGAGCCAAAGAAATTCTGGGATGGGTGACCTACTGGGAAGTAGCCCCGGGTTCATTCAAAGGGACAAAACCATGCGGCTTCGGCCAAAGCGGACAATACCATCTGTGTTTGGGGGTGGGTCGTGACACCATACATTTTGTTTTGGGTTTTACTTAACCCAACAGTGTTAAGCACAAGACTTAGAAACTTAAGTTTCACCATAGGATATAATATCCTTCCCGCTTCAGTATTCACATGGACATCACGTGAGTTTCTGGTTCTTGGTGTTCACGCGCCTTTCACGTGAGTAGTACTAAGCACTCATTCATACAACGCTTACGTGGATATCACGTGAACCGCTATGTATTCATGGTAGCTCACGTGTCTTTTGCATTTGTAGTACTAAGCATTCATCCATCTAGCGCTCATGTGGACGTTGTGTGAACCGTTTCTGTTTGCTTTTCTCCCGGCACTCATGTGTCTTTCACGTGAGAGTTTAAGTCTCGGATGGCTTCTTTTGATCACTCACGTGGATATCACGTGAGTAGCTATTTCCTTGGTTGCTCACGTGAGTATCATGTGAAACGTTGTTTCATGCTTTCTTTTGAGCGCTCGCGTGTCTCTCACATGAGACGTTGTTTCATGTTTTTCTTGGGTTTTCACATGAGACATTGTTCTCTTGGATTTTAACGTATCTTTGACATCTACCATTCCATGTTCATGCAGAATTTAATAGAGTTAAACTCTAAAAAAATTCGTTGCAGATCTTTTTTATACAAGAACTAAGTTCTTTCTTTTATTGTGAGAACTAAGTTCTTAATCGTATCTTAAAGGAACTAAGTTCTTGGAATATAAATTCCATATCTTTTTCATGTTCTCTTCTCCTATTCTTATGGAAGGTGATAAAACATCGTAGTTTTCCCCTAGATCTTGAGTTTGAAGAACAAAATCTTCCCGATGATAATTAAATTCTCTTCTTGTGGGAGATTTGTGTTGTAGATCTCAGATCCAGAGGAAGAACTAAGTTCTTTTTAAGAGTTAAACTCTTATTTCGTATATGCAGGTAAGCAAGAAGGGATATATTTTTATCTTTGTTTTTACCTAGAGTTTGAACAAGGGGAAGATTTTCATCAAAGATAGAATTAAATTTTCGGTTGTTTTTGTGGAAGCTTATGGAGAGTATCGTATATCTGAGACTAGAAGTCTCGGGTTCTTTATATAGGACAGGAAAAATATCAATTAGTTTGAGAAAATCTCTCATTGAGAGATCTTAATTGATCTTAAAGATCACTCGGGGAATTTTATCCACTGTTGGATCAAAGATCCAGCGAGCTTTTGTTTAACAAAATATATTTTCTATTAGATTTAACAAGATTAGAAAAATATTTTCCTGACATTCAATTTTATTCTATCTTCTAATTTGATCGGTGATATTATAATCATCATTGGATTTTAAATCCAAACGTTTTCTGTTTAACAGAGAAAATATTTCTAATATTAGAAAGATCAGAGGAAATATTCCATAAATAGAATTTAATTCTATATAGAATTTAATTCTATTAGAATCCAGCGCTTCAAGCTGATGCGCTCACTTGAATATCACGTGAGTGCTGCCATATACATATATGGCAGCAGCGCTCAAGTGTTTTGCACATGAGCACTCACGTGTTTAACACGTGGAGCTATCATATAATCATGGCTAGGGGAATCGTGTACCTTGCACATGAGCGCTAACATGGATATCATGTGAGGCTTATCATAGGATTTAATCCTAACTATAACCGGCACTCACATGCTTTGCATGCGAGCTCTCACATGGATATCATGTGGGGGCATCCTTATGTTTTTCTTTCTTCTCCTTTTTTATAAGGGAACAAATGCCCTCCACTGTTGCTCTCACATGCCTTGCACGTGAGTGCAACAGTGCCAGCCTTACAGTCATCGGATCACCTAGGAAAATGGGGGAGTCGAATCGATCCCATCATCCCTTATAAATAGAGCCTTTAGCTCTGAAGTGACCACTGTTCCTTCATCTTCTTCGCTTATTTTCTTTTCTTTTAACAATTTAATTTTCCTTCAAAACTTAGTTCTCTGCCTTCAAAATCCTTTCGAACAAAGTCGACTCAACCAAATTTTTTGGTAAGGATCATAAACAGAGATTAGCGCTAAATATATTTTTGACATTATCCCTTTTTGGGGAATTTGGATTTTAAATCCATTAACATATTTAACAGAGCTTAGCTCTTGATGTTGGTCTGATCATCACCCTTTTTGGAGATCTTAAAGAAAAACCCTTTTTAATAGATTACAGATCTTAATATTTTGATCCAAGATCTTAATCGATGAACAATCTTGGAGTTTAACTCCGATTTTTTTATATAGGGATTTTATCCTACTGTCAATATTGACATCTCTTGTTTTGGGGATTTCTGGAATTTAATTCCATTACTTAACCCATAAGCTTTATAAATGGAAACTCTGGGATTTAATCCCATCATCATCTTCTCATTTATTGAGCTTAGCTCTGATTTGATTTTTTGAACAGTTTCCTTTTTTAGAAATTTTGGGGAATTTAATTCCATTTAAACTCTCTTTTGCTGTTCTTGAATATTTTTTCCTTTTTCTTTGGTGTCTTATGGTTTTAAACCCTATTGTATATTTTGAACAAAGTTGAATCTTTTTTATTATTAACGGACCCACTATTAGGACATTGGGAGTTTAACTCCAGATGCTCATTTAATGAGAATCCTTTTTTATTCTCATAATAGGCACATGATTTATCATTAATGAGCTGCCACTTTAATTTTGCGGGGTCCACTAGCTTTGGAGCTAGCGATTTCAGGATTTTTTTGCCTTCTGTCAAACTTTTTGCTGACACACATTGTTTTGTCTTTTCTTGATTTTTTTAGGTACCATGGCCGGTCGTTTGTAAGACGTCAGGGACATTGTTTCTCTTGATGATATTTACTGGTACGAGACCAGCTATTCCATAACTCAACGCAAGGCTGTACTCCAGCGTTTGGAGAAACACTGTGGATGATTGCTCCTATGTCGATCTTCTCTTCTGCAGTTGCTCTTCAACGCGATCTGGAGGGCTACACCCGGGCATTTCAGGGCGATGCCGCAACATGCACTGGATCAGGCCGAGGATAAAGTGCATTCAACCTATCTGATGAGCTTAATTTCTAAGAACCGGAAGGACCGTTCGATAGATATCTTGCACCGGATCTACCCAGCAAAAGGCGATCATATATTCGCATATGGGATTGAAGAAATTAGCAACAATTATGGTGCTCGCGTTCATGAACGGAGGCACAAAGAGAGAGTGAACGCTGCTTGGGAGATTTTAGAACATCTCGTTTTTGAATTCCATAACCAATGTGCTAGTGATGACCTCTTACCACTGCTGTAACTATCAAATGAATTCGTATTTTCCCTTGTTTTGCGAAGCATGTATTGGGCTGGTAGTTTGTAATTCACCTTTCAACATATTAATGGAATGCAGTTTTTTTCTTTTATATTCGCATATCTTTTTTCATTTTATGCTAAAATAGCCTATCTTAGTTTATTTACCCATTCCGGAGCATTCAGTTTATCTTTCCCTTAGACATCCGGATAAACTCGTCCTAACGTAGCATACATAACCCCTATTGATATAGGCGTCCGTTAGATTTGTGATGCTGGGTTTAGTCCATCGCACCGTTACGTCAACAGATTTATTCTCGATCCACATCCACTCGGGTCGCTGGTTTCAAGTAGCCGCGTACTTGTTATATCACCGAATCCTACCGCTGCAGGATACAACGTCTCAAATAACCTTCCTAGTCTGGTGTGTTTTTATTGCCGTTAGATAGTTCAGCATTAGGTGACACCATGGCGCTTTACCTTGAAATCAGACTCCCTTCTTCCAGGGGTCCTAGGGAATTCAGAGCCACATCTGTCCGAGGTGGGTTAACATCCAATAGTCCCTAGGCTTTGCATGTATTGCTATTAAGACCCGAAATTAGGAATATGCCATCACTTCGCTTCATTTCGACCTTTGGGTCCTTGACGACGCCATAATTGTACTTCACCAGAGGGAGTCGGACGCCGGTGTAGTCTCTATGCTATGTATGTGCCATCAAGACTCAATTATCCATTTGACAGAGCATGGGGAAATGCATCGTTCCCTTACATCCATGAACTGCCTACAGAAGTCGAGATTCGAACCATCTGTAGGGCAGAAAAAATTTTATTTTAGCATTTTTTCATTTTTTTTATTTTTATTCTCTGTGATGCTCTATCATTTCAGATTTTCTTATCGCGAAAGTCGCGATTGCCCAATTATTCTGGCTATTTTATTTTTTTTACTCATTTCTTTTTATTGCGAGTTGCCCTATCATTTCGGCTATTTCATATGCATTTTTTGTTTCTGATACTAGCTTTGGCATCAGTATTGTTAGAACTGGAATACTGTCAGGAGAGACTCCTCATATGTCGTGAAAGGACTTAGTGTTTGATACCTGAGTTAGCATCAGCGTCACTACAACTGGAATAATGCCAGAAGCGGATCATCATTTACCATTGCCTTTTTGGATAAGGGTGTCTTAGAAGACGGTGTTAGGATCCCATCAATTAAGACTTTTCAATGTTTATGAGCCGTGAGGGTCTCATAAAGTTATGTTCTTCCTATGAGTCGAGAGGATCTCTTAGATGCATTTTCTTCCTAGGAATCATGAGGACTCCTAAGTGAATTTTGTAAGTCGCAAGGATCTTACAAGAGTACTTTTCTCCTTGCAAGTCGAGAGGACTCACAAGTATCATCCACCATGTGGAGCTTAGGTTTGTTTATGTTTATTTGTGCCCGTGGATTACATACAAGAATCGAGATCGAACTACCTATAGGGCTATTTTAAAGAGGTACATGATGGCTTAGGAACAGGTCCAGATCTGTATTCTAAGGCTTTTGAATTCTATAAGCCCTGACAGTCTCATAGAGAGGTGTTTTGTCTTTACGAGTCGAGGGGATCTCGTAAATGTATGTCTTCCTTGGAAATCATGAGGATTCCCAAGTGTCTTTCATCTTTGTGAGTTGTAAGGATCTCACTTAGGTGTTGTTCTTGCAAATCGAGAGGACTTTGCAAGTTTATATTTTTTTTCCGAGTTTACGCCCTTTCGGATTTTCACAAGCTCGCCGGCAGTCTTACTATCTTTACTCGCTTGTCGGCCCATTTTTCGAGTTTACTCCCTTTCGGATTTTTCGAGCCTTTTCGAGTTTTCATTCGTGCCCATTTTGCTTATGGACATACCGTTTTTTACGAAGCTTCATAGATGGATGGTGGTTCAACATCGCTTGTCGGCGGGATTCCTATAAGTAGTTTCGTCGCAGGGGACCCAACTATTTGCCGGTGGGACTTGGGGACGATATGGATTATTTATGCCCGTGGATTGTATATGGTGGTCAATTTGGAGACTGTCCGTAGGCACCAAATATTTTTTTTGGGAGGAATGCATCATTGGTGGAGCTCCATAGCCGGCAGGACTTCAAGTGTAGCTTCGCAGGTGGGACATGAATTGCAATCTTCACCAGTGGGACTTCAGTTGCAATGTCGATCTCAAGGAGCATATTAGTTTAGGGACATCACGATCCAACATCCCCATATTTGGGGCGACAGGCTAGTTTAAAGATATTTCTGTCCAACATTAGTTCAGGAACGTTGCGGTCCAACATTAGTTTAGGGACATTATGGTCCATAGTTAGTTTAAGGACATTACGTTTCAACATCCCTGTGTTTGGGACGAAATACTAGATTAGGGACATTTCGGTCTAACATTAACATGCATGGAGTGACGTATTAGTTTAGGGACATTTCGGTACAACATCCCCGTGTTTGGGGTGAAATGCTAGTTTAGGGACATTTCTGTCCAACATTCCGGTTTTAGGGACGATATACCGGTTTTGGGACATTTCTGTACAACATCCCCGTGTTTGGGGCGAAGTAGTTGGCTTTCAGAGTTCCGACTTAGGAAGATAAGGAGCGGACATAGGCGTCGTTATTTATCATTGACCTAAGTCGCAATTATTTAAGAATAATACTTCTTGAGAAATCGACCGTTTATTGGTCGATATATTCTTTCTCTGTGCATATCCATGAGTTGGTAAGCTTTACCTTAGTAGACTTGCTCTATAACATACGGGCCCCCATAATTTGGCTCGAGCATCCCACGTTTTGCGCGGTTAGGGATCATGGGTCTTTTGACAACCAGTATGAGTTCGTCTTGACAGAATGTCCTCGGTCTAGACAATCGTTCATATGCTTGGGTCATCCTCGCTCGATAGGCTTCCAGCCTTTGCTGTGCGGCGAGACGGGTCTCCCCAAGTGCATCCAGTTCTTCGAGTCATAGGTGAGCATTATCTTCATTTGTAAGCTTGTGGTGAATTGTCATCCTTAGCGAGGGAAGTTCTATCTCCAATGGGAGCACTGCTTCGGCTCCAAACACCAATGCATAAGGTTTTGTCTTTGTGGCCGTCTTGAACGTCATTCGGTACGCCCAAAAAGGTTCATGCAACCTTTCATGCCAGTCCTTTTTATTCTTGGACACCATCTTCTTTATGAGCTTTGTTAATGTCTTGTTGAAGGCTTCAGCTAGACTGTTGGCACGAGAGTTATAGATGGAGGAATATCTCCAGTCTATTTTGTGTTACTTGGCGAAGCGACTTATTTTGTGGCTTCGATAGGCTGGCCCGTTTTCCGAAATTATACGTCGTGGAACTCCAAACTAGTGTTTAACAGGAGTTTTAAAGAAGTGGAGAATATTCTCCATTTTTACTCTCTCAGCGAAACTGCTTCTGCCCATTTGAAGAAATAGCCGGTTGTTGCCAAGATGAATCGATGCCCTTTAGATGACGCTGGTTCTGTTAGTGTATATGCCCTAGAGGCCATTACTGTATCATACTAGTATGTATATTACTTGATGGAAGCTTGGGATATTCACAGTTGTACAGATAATCTTGCTCAATATAGTAGTATGCTACTTGGTTTGTCTCTGCTTTAATGTGTACATGTGTGTTTATTTATTGTATCACCTATACGCATTAGTAGAGCCCTTAGGATCTTTGATTGATTACCGGCGTTGTGATGGCGATCACACTCGTAGGGGCTGGGTAATCCACAAGCACATCCTTATACACGTCCCTAGTCATGGGAGTATTGAGATAGGGATCGATACTCCGGAGTAGACTAGCGTATGCGCTTCTCATCCTAGCACGGGAGACGGTCTGTCCCACAGCCGTCAGTACGTCGTACTTGAGATAGTATGCGGGTGCTCGTTAGGTTACGAGTACACTGGACAGGACTCGTCGGGAACTGATGGTTGGTATTATACCTATCGTCAGTTATCAGTTCCCAGGTGACATGAGTACAGCTTAGTCCGCTGACTTGACACTGTCACTTCGTCTCGAGTGTGTTCCCACTATTCTTTGATTACTACCCTACCACAGCTCTACTGAGTCGTGCAAACAGGTAGTAGTTGGGAGCAGTCCCGAAGCACTTAGAGGCAGTGACGGTTAGACATGATTCGTCTCTCCCGGTATTGGAGGTTGACATCGCACTGTGTCTAGGAGAGCCATCACACAAGTAGTCCCTGGCCAGGGCAAGCGAGATATACTGGTAGGTTCCAGTGTTATCTCAGGGTGTTCTGGGCTTCACTCCGACACGACTTGTACCGCTATTAGGGGTCTGACGCTTGCCGCCCCTCTAGGCCCGACATGCGATGTATCAGACGAACAGACCGGACTGTACGGAGATTGTCACATACAGGCTCAGTAGGAGTTCGGATGGGTTTACCTCATCGGCCTTCTTATCGACATCTACCTGGGGACCGTTACGTACAGCTAGTGCTGCTTGCGGTCTGTGGTTAAACCCACTGCCAGCGTAGTGTCGAGTCTTTAGAGTCCCACACAGAGAGTTTCCCTGCACTGAGCGAAACGTGTAGAGGCCGTATGGTTTTACGGCAGGGCTGCGATCACTTACGTACACTTGTGTGCGTATGGTGTTCGGGCAGGCAGTACTAGTGGGCTTTGGTTTAAGCCGGATCCTAGTATTGCATGGATGGATTTGTTTTGTCTTCTGCGCATCCGCATTCTGCGGAATGCGGATGCAGGTGTGTATGCACAGTTTTCCGGAGTGATGAAGGAGGAGGTGCCTCATTAGGGTTTTGGCAGTTAGTTCGGCCAAAACCATTATGTGGCGGGCTCATTAGGGTTTTGACAGTTGATTCGGTCAAAACCATTTTGAGGCGGACTCATTAGGGTTTTGACAGTTCGTTTGGTCAAAACCATTATGAGCCGGGGACATTATTTACTAATCCTTTCATTGATAATTATATTATGGCTAATTACATTGACCATTTGACCATCTTGACTTTGTTGACCATTTGACCAAAGTTGACTAGGATCTTCTTGAAAGATCTAAAGTATTCTTTGGTTTTCTTTTTCTTTTGGTTATGATAATGGTCATGTCATTTGTAGCCATCACCTTTATCTTTATGTGATTAGTAATGATAATGTTTTTGCATTATTGCAACCATGGTTGTGTTTTCTCTTGGTGAAGTTTCTCATTTGCTCATTCTCTTTCTCTCTCATAGAAAAGAAATGAGAAACATTTCCATGGTTGCTTCTCCTTCTTCCTCCTCTTGATTTTTCCTTTGATCTCATGTGTTGAGAGAAAAAGGATTTCACTTGACAAACACATCCATACATCTTCTCTACACATCCTAGGGCTTCTAGATTAGCAATCTCTTTGCCCTAGTTACCTCGGCTCGAGGAGGAGCTCGGCGTACATCTCTCGGGTGGATCGTCTTCGACTCAAGGAGGCCGCGGAGGTGACCAAAGTCCGGATCAACTCTCGGAGCAAGCAAGGAAAAGAACAACAAGAAGAGAAGGAGTTCAAGTTAAGTGACCGAAGTCCGGATCAACCCTTGGAGCTAGCAAGGAGAAGAACAACAAGAAGAGAAGGAGTTCAAGTTGAGGTATAACCCCTAACCGAGTAGATAGATCTCAAGTTAGGTTGCTAGTGTGTTGTTTAGTAAAGATCCGGCTTTTACGGTCCATGTTGCCAAGTCCAGAAAAATTTTTGTTTTACCGTTTCCGCAACCCCGAAAGTACCGGGAGAGGCAACGTGGACCTAACAGGTTCAATGGGGCCTATGATATCTGTCCCCCACATCTCGAATGGCCAGCTAGCTATGGTCGGATGTAGTGGGTTTGGGTGTTGATGTATAAAATCCTCGTATATTTGGCACGAGTGACATCGCTTCGCATATTCGATACAATCTTGAATCACCGTGGGCCAGTAGTAACCCATCCTTTTGATTTTCAACTTCATCTTTGTTGGGGTGAAAAATTACACCCCGTTGACCAAGTCAAAGTCAAAGTCAACACCCAAACCAAGTGGGCCCAAACCCAAGCCATGTAAGCCCAAGCCCAAGTCAAGCCCGAGCAAGGGAGGGGTTGGCCCATGCCATGAAGAAACAAAAATTATGTAGTGAATAAATGAAAATGTAATTCTTAGAAAATGAATGTAAATTAAATGGGCAAGAAGCCAAATTATGTAATGTTCATGACTTATGTGCAAAAAGAAATGAGCGCATAAAGTGTGGGGAGGCACAAGTGCCATTTTGTAAAGCCCAAGGGCCAAAATGTAAAATGTGTAGCCTATAAATGGCAAATATGATGAAGAAATGGATAACAACTTGATTCTTCTCATATCTTTCTAGGGTTTTATGCCTCCTTCTTCAAGGTTCAAAACCTTATTCTTTCTTTTTTGAATTAAATCAAGAGTTTAACTCTTGCTTTCTCAAAAAGAAATAGTTTTTCACCATAAAACAATTGAAAGGGAGTCCCAATCTCTCGTCAAATTTCTAGAATGGGAGATTTTAAATTTCACCAACCTTCTTCTCCAAGATCCAAAAAAAAGAAGAGGAAGAAGGAAACTCATATCAAAAGAACCTATTTTGGGGAAGTCGAAAAGGGACCTCTTTTCATCATCTACGATCTAAATCCTTTGGAGTTTAACTCTAAATCAATGTCTGAGGAGCTCAACTCTAAGATTCAAATCCTCAGAGGATTTTAACCCCAGATATAGATCTTTTAGGAGTTTAACACCAAATCTAAATCTTTTGAGAGTTTAACTCCAAATCCTTATCCAATTTCTGTTGAGGAGTTCAACTCAAGCCCAGGAACTTAGCCCTTCTTCCGCAGGTGCTCCACAGGCGTCTAGCAGGCACGTGCCACTCACGTGACCCGCTGGCGCCTAGCGGGCACATAACCCGCTGGCGCCCAATGGGAATGTGCCGCTCACATGACGCGCTGGCGCCCAAGCGGCCACATGTCACCTATGCGCCATGCTGGCACTAGTGGGCACATGTTGAACATGCCCCCATACGGGCACTCTTCACTCATCCCTTTTTACAAAAAAGGGAAAATATATAATAAAACACACATATTCCACACTCAAAACACTTCTCCCGTTAGAAAAGATTTCTAACGGGGCGCTTCCCCGCATCCTGCAAGGGGCTGCTAGCTGCTTTGACACCCAGCCCGCTATTCGGGTAGCAGAACCCTCGTAAACTCTACAAGGCACCCGATATGTCCAAAACACCTTCAAAACACAACACATGCATACTGCACATTGAGTTCGCATAATCCTCTTGACCTGTTAATCGGAGGTTCTCTCGCTTCTAAGAGCGAGGGCTAATTAATGGTACCTTAGTCCGCGACTGTTGGAGATTCGGATCCCCACAATCAATAAATCCTAGCCTGCCCCAGACTGGGGAAATCTGTATATACCTGACAAGCGCATGCATTCCTATCTTAATAGGGTGATGAGAAAACACTACAGATTCTGGCACATCCGGTAGGACATTTTCTCTCCTCCCATGTTTCGGGTCAAGTGTTCATGCGAGCTCAATTAATATACACCAATATTTGTACTGAAATAATGATTTTTCATGCAGCAATCAACTTTCAACAATCAAATCGTCCGAAGATGTCTCCAAAGACAAGCTCATCTATCAATGTAGCTCCTATCTCATTCACGATGAAGGTAGATGCCCAAAAGGTTCTCTCGGTAAATCTCGGGCGGTAGTGGGAGGAGTCGCTGCTACCATTTGGCTCTATTCTGTTTATCCCCGCTAACACCATCCCGACTCCTCAAACTCCGGTGACCGATAAACCGACCTCGAAAGGCAGGAGGCAGAATGTGGTGATCTCGAGGGCACCACAGCCCAAGCGCAAGTCGGTATTTGAATGGTTTTCCGTAGCTCCAGTTGGGGGGAAGTCGTCAGAATAAAAGAAGTCTCTAAACGTCGCGGGCAAGCTCAGTTGATGCCTTCGACGAATGCGCGAGCGGATGTCTTCTGAAGGCTTTCCATCACTCGGCCTACGGTGGCTTCCCGAAGAGCAGAAACCCGCTAGGTGCTCAAATCGGAAAAGTTGAGATGGAAACGGCTCAGATATAGAGCCAACAAAAGGGCCAGGGCTCTAACCAAGTTAAATTTTGTGAAGTTCTATAGCCCGGACTGCTCTGCGACCATGGCCGTGTCAGCCGTGAAAATCCGCAACTCTTTCAAACCATTAAAGTGGGTCCAGAAGAATACGATGTCTGCCAAGATTAAGAAGACAGCAATTCGAACTGTGTGTAACAACTCCAATTTCAATGTACAGAAAATTTATTTAAATGTTAATGTACAAATGGAGTATTTGCAATCCGGTATACACTATAAGTATTTGAATTGCTTTTGAACAGTAAGAAACAACTTGTAGCTCACTGGTAAAGCCGTTGCACTGCTGTGACGTAGCCGTTGTGTTCGAATCCCATCAGCCATATATATTTTTAATTGATTTTTTCTTTTAATCTTTTAGAAGCCCAAAGGATTATAGGTGCACTACACGTAAAATGAAAAGTCTCGGAATAATCTAACACATGCACTGGGGTATACCAAGTGATAGGGACATGTGGCCAAAAATCCAGCACCCATCACCGGATTTGGGCCGGCGACTTTTGCCCTACGGCCGGCACCGCCGGGCCCTCCGTAGGGGATGGTCCCCAAACTTCAACTCCACACCCATTGGCCTCCTCCCTTAACCCATGTACTGTTTGTTTTTATTAAAAATAAACATAGAATTTAAAGTGGCATTAAACCAAAATTTTAATGCATTTTTAATTCATTCTTCATTACCCCAAAACCCTAATTTTCCCTATAAATACCACACTCCATTTCACCCCTCCACACTCAAAATTTCATTAAAAAACTCTCAAAAATTTCCAAGTCCCAAGTTGTGCAAGTGGAGTTAGCAAGAGGCGAAGTTTCGGCGACGTTCCAAGAAGAATCCGGTGATGAAACGACACCCTGACGCTTTCCTAATATTCCCTTACCTCTCCTCCTTCTTAATAGCCTGTAAGTCCCCACTCCTCTTCTCCACCTCTATTTTAAAGCATTTATTTTTCAAAACCCGTCAGAAGCGGAGTTAATCCGACTTCCGATTCGTTTTTCTTTAAAAATTCTATTTTTCTATAAAAAATTCTATTTTTCTTAAACAATAAAATACCATATTCTCTCATAATGTTTAAAAACCATAAATAAACATATTAGAACAACTTTCATCTCAAAATAATTCATGTTGCAATTTTTATTTCACTTTTACAGTAAAATACCATCATGTTACATACAACTTGTAAATATTTAATTTAACCGTATTAACTTTGGAAAACTCATGAGGTAATGACCTACATCATCACAACACACATTTTTGACATAGCACAATGAATTTTGGGTTTCTAGATTATGGGAAAATACGCTTTTACGAATAAATACCTTAAACAATTAAAAACCATTTTCTTTAAAAAGGGTGTTAATTAAATTCCTTGCAATTGTGCCTCTACAATCCATTTTGGGGAATCTCGATCGGGATGGTGCGGATTATCGCACAACCTTGGGCCTAGTAGAGCTAGATACAGACCTCCGCAAGGAGCATCCAATTGCGATGGAATTTTTGATGCAATTTTTAAGAAAATGAGATTTCTAAAATATAAATAAACTTTATTTTTATTATATATATATAACTATTATCAAAAGATCTATTTTAAATATATTATACAAATATTCCATGTTTTCTAGATCAAATGAATCACCATTTCATGAAACTACCAAGACAATTCAATACAATATCAATATTACACTTAAATACCATATAAAATGAAAAATAGGTTCTATTCACTAGAAAATTTCATTTTTTATAAAAACTACATCTATGAAAACCCTAAAGACGATAATTAAATACTTGAGGTGTATTTTGAAAATATATCAGAAATATTTTTACATAAAACCCTCTCAAGTTTTATTAATTTACAATAAGGACCCTAATAAACATAGATTAAAGCGGGACTAGTTCTCTTGAGCCTCAGTGAGCCGGAGAATATGGGTGCTTGCCTATCTAAGGTAGAAAACCTTAAAAATTGATATTATCAACATGGTAATTATCTTGGAAAAAGACACAAATCCTGCCGTCCATGTGCTGCAGTTACCGATAATATCAAAACTAATTCAGGACTTCAATTTCTTTTCAAAGTGTTTGACTCAGTCATGGTCTCAATCTAATCAATCTGACTTGAATATGATTCAAGTATAAACTACAATATAACATGAATCCATGAATACCAGAATTCAATTTATATCAATCTATTTTGACCGAACCGAACCATGGAAATACTCTGTTTACATGACTATCCATTTATATCCATTCTGTTTACTGATATTATGGTTACGGAAAGTCATCCATCTATATAATAAAACAATACAATCAATACAAAAGACATTACGGGATTTTAAAGGGGTAGACTGGTACGGAATGTGTTGGAAGTGGCACGAGACAGTCACCTTAATACACCTAATCTTAATATCCATTGCCGTTGTACCGTGGCTGAACGGTTCCTTATGCTCCGTATACCTTAGTCTCCGGATAGTGGGACTCCTCTCGTATACACTGGCATATTCTGTACCAATGTACAAACAACTGCGTTAATATTCTAGTCAAACATTACTAATTATACCCTCTTTCTGTCTATTCTATCTCTACCCATCTTTGGGATTTACCGAGCGATTGTTCGCTGACGACATTCCTTTTCTTCTTTCTTTGGAATGTTGTCAGGTGGATCGGACTCACTGGAGATCGAGCCCAGTACTGAAGACTTGGAGCAGTTAGCCTTTGACCCCGAGTTTTAGATACTTGTATATACTTTTTATTTCAGTTCATGCCATTGTTTAGGCATTGCTTTCCATTCATGTATTTACATTCCAATTGTTCTTGTAAAGAAATGTTAACAAATAAAAGTTGCTGTTCATTTTTACTCTTGTCTCTTATGTACATTTTACTTTATACTAGATACGCTTAGCGTGTTTACTTCTGAGTAAATACATAGCGGACTTCGTCGTGTCCTCTTGCCCGTACACCAGGAAGCGGGGCATTACAGGTTTTGTTGGTGGCCCATACAGGACAGTTCTGGATGGACATGCGGGTCAATTTTGCATGAAGTCCTAAGCAATATAACACAAGAATCAACAACTAGAAACATTCTTTACATTTCTTATTCCTTGAATCTTACAATTTTATATACTTTGAATCTATCTTAACCCTATTTTTCTTTCAAGGTTATGGATTCTCCTAACAACACCAGCACCAATTTCAAGAACACACCACCACCTCTACCACTTACGCCTACCGTCGTTGCTCCGATCAATGAGCAGACGGTACTGCTTGAGGTAATCTGAAGCCTCCTGGAAGGACAGCAGCAGCAGGCTGCTATTCTAATGAACCATCTAAAAGCGGAAGCGCCCAGAGTGAAGCAATTCAGGGCATTGCACCCAAAACAATTTTCGGGGAAAGAGAGCCCTCTGGAAGCTGAGGAATAGGCTCAAAGTATTGTGGATAATCTGGGAGCAGCACAAGTGCCAGAGATCACTTGGGTTCGAGTTGCGAAGCTGCAACTCACTGACAATGCCCGAATATAGTGGAAGGCGGAAAAAAGCCATCTTGACCAACCGATCGAATGTAGGAATTTTTGCGACATGAAGTACTTCCCAGAGACTGCTCGATTTGACATGGAGCAGCAGTTCATCCACCTACAACATGGTTCTATGTGGACCAAATCTGTGGATGAATATAATGCTGAGTTTACCATACTCAGTAGGTAAGATATGTCTCAATATTCAATTTTCAAATATCACATATTATACAGCTAACACAAGACCTTAACAGGTTCGCGACACACTTGATACCAACTGCTGAGATCAGGTCCCGACGATTCAGTAAGGATTGGATCCGGAAATCCAAGCTGCCTTAGCTACAGGAGATTTTCCAATCCACGAGCTGGCCTTGAAAGCTGCCCGTCGATATAAGGCAGTGGTAAAGATGAAGGGCAGACCCCACTCTACTAGAATGAAGCGCCCTGACACTCAGATGGCTGGAAGGGCTTCTTCAAGGCCACAATTTATGCCCAGGAGACCGAGAGTACCAAACAACCGGCCCAACCCAGCCTTTTGTATCTACTGCAAGTGAGATGGACATTTGGCGAAAAACTGCCGGCTTACAAATCTCCTTTGCTTAGTCTGCGACTCAGCCACTCATGAAATTGGGTCTTGTCCTCGCAGACACAACCCAAATGCTACACCCAAACTAGAAATTACTTATCAGGAACGACCCGCCATCCAGGCACTTACTCTAAGACTCGCTCTCCCTGATCCACCTCCTCTTGGACCAATTGCACCTCCTCCTCGTCAGTTCCATCAAACTCAAAGGAACGTACCTCAAGTATAAAGGAACGGGAAGAGGAATGCTCCTCCAGCAAGGAGGAATGAACTGAGGAGACAGGCTTTCACAATGACTGTGGAAGAAGCTGAAGCCACCGGCCAAATCATCACTGGTAACACTTTTCTTTCAAACTTTCTTTCAGTCTATATACATAACATGTAACTTTTTCTTATACCTGAAACCTATCCCACATAACTTAGGTACGATCTTAGTAGCCTCGCTTTCTGTACTAGCACTCTTCGATACTGGAGCATCTTATTGCTTTATGTCGCAATGGTTTATCCGAACTCACGCGATTCCAGTCAAATCTCTTGTATCCAGCTGGAATGTCAGTTCAGGGAACAACGTTTTAAAGGGAATAATGGGATACGATCTGTATCCAGTGGTCGTCTGCGACAGAGAAGATGGTTACAACTTATAGCAGATTTCGACATCAACCTATAATATCATCCAGGAAAGATGAATGTAGTTCCTGATGCCCTTAGTCGCTAACTATTAGCATTGAATCTCACCGCACAGTGGAAGATTCAACAAGATTTGTATCGGATGGAGATTGAAGTGGTCATGCCAGGTAACGCTTCAAGTTTGATGAACTTACAAGTTCAATCTACCATTGTCAATCAGATCAAAGCAGCTCAAGCAAGTGATGCTAAGTTGCAAAAGATCAGAGAACAAGTAGAAAGTGGACTTCGAGCAGACGTCATCATCCATGAAGACGGATCTTTGAGATACGGCAGTAGATTGTGTGTACCAAAAGGTTCTGTACGAGAAGAGTTGATGAAAGAAGCTCGCAGCTTTCCTTATTCAGTACACCCTGTAGGCATAAAGATGTATAAAGATCTGCGTCAAAATTACTGGTGGCATGGAATGAAGTGTGAAGTAACCAGAAGCGTCGCTAAATGCTTGGTGTGTCAGCAAGTAAAAGCTGAACATCACAGGACTACTGGATTACTTTAACCATTACCTATCCCAGAATGGAAGTGGCAACACATCACAACGGATTTCGTGACTACACTTCCTCACAGTACGAAAGGTAACGATGTGGTATGGGTTATTGTGGATCGACTCACAAAGTCGGCCCACTTTATTCCATTTCGAGGTGGCCAATCTACCGAGACACTAGCAAAGAAGTACATGGAGGTAAGAATCTAAGTAAAATTTAAACTCTTCAATATGCACTATCTCTGATACACATGAACTCATACAGGAAATCGTGAGATTATATGGAGTACCGGTTTGCATTGTCTCCGATCGTGACACCGGATTCCGATCGCAATTTTGGCAAAGTCTGCAAGCTAGCTTGGGAACAAGTCTGAACTTCGGCATAGCTTACCATCCACAAACAGATGGACAGTCTGAGCGAACTATTCATATCTTAGAAGATATACTAGAAGTGGGTATGCTAGACTTTGGAGGATTCTGGGAAGATCATATATATCTTGTGGAGTTTTCATACAACAACAGCTACCAAGCAAGTATCAGAATGGCACAATTTGCAGATTTATATGGAAGGAAGTGTCGATCACCATTAAGTTGGGACGACATCGGAGATAGAGAGCCCCTTGGACCTGAGATAATAGTAGCAACGGTCGATGTAGTTCGCACTATCAAGGAAAGAATGCGTATAGCTCAAGATCGACAGAAACACTGGGCTCATGCAGAGCGCCGTCACTAAGAGTTTCAACCGGGAGATCATGTATTTTTGAAGATATCTTCGAACCATGGGGTGATTCGTTTTGGAAGACGGGGTAAGCTAAGTGTGAGGTATATTGGAACGTTCGACATACTTGTCATGCCCCACTTCCCGGTGTACGGGGAAAAGACGCGACGAGTCACGCGACGTATTTATTCAAAAGTAAACACGCTAAGCGTAATTAAGCAATATAAAGTAAAGTACATAAGTGACCGGAATATAAATGAACAATAACTTTATTTATTAAACATTCTTTTATAGGTACAACTGAAATGTAAATACATGAGTAGAAAGCGATGCCTAAACAATGGCATAACTGAAATGGAAAAAAATATGTACAAGTAAAGTCTAATGCTCCGGTCTTCAGTGTACTGCACCAAATGCTCCTGGCTGGTCACGAGCTCCTCAGAGTCGGGTCCTCCTGACAACATTCCAAAGAAAAAGAGAGATAGGAATGTCGTCAACGAATAATCGCTCGGTAAGTCCCAAAGAAAGGTAGAGATAGAATAGACAGAAGGAGAATATAACTTATTGTGTTTGATTATAATATTAACGTTGTTGTTTGTAACTTGGTACAGAAGATGCCAGTGTTAGTGCATGTTGCATGCTCCCACAACTCTTGTGAGGCGGCGGAAGCGATAAACGAAAATTTTCTTTGCATACAACATGCACTTTTCAAAAGATCTTGTCTAAACCATAACTAGAAAAACCTAACTAGAGATCTTATCTACTATGTTAGGGATTATACCTCAATGATACGATCTTTCGGGTCTTCTCTTTGGTGCAAATCCTTTGCTCCTTGCCACTCCTTAGCTCCTTTGGATGTTGCCGATGTTCTCGATCTCCGGCCACCCCAAGACCTAGATGATCCATGCGAGAGTTGTCGTGCAAGCTAGAAACTCTTCATAAGAGCTTAACCTAGAGACCAAGTTTGCTAGAAGAGGTCACTAGGATCATGTAGAGATTAGGGTATTGGATTATCTTCAATCCTAAACTTTTGTTTCACAACACATGTGAAGGGTAAAGCTTAGGATGAAGGAGGAGAAGAGAAGAAGGAGAGAGAAAGTGTTTGTGATAATGAGAGAGTTCAAGCATGAGAAAAATGATATATTGCAAATGAAATAATTGAAGTATATAATATAAAATTAGCACCATGCTTCAATAGTAATTCCAAAACGATATAAAATTAAATAACCCATTCTTGCAACCATGCTAGGACTTTCTTATTTCCACCTCATTTATTTATTTTCATAAAATAAATAATGTCATTATGAGGTGGCACCTTCTAGAAGGTATTCCTGTAACAATTACAAAAATACCCCTTCTCCGTATACGTATACCCGTATCCGAATTCCGAAAAATATGAATATAAATAATCCAATAATATAATACCGGTATCCGGCCTAAACCAAAGCCTCCCAGTATTATCCTCCCGATCATTAATCATGTAAAAATTACACGAACATGATCGAAACCCTGCCGTAACACCTTATGGCTGCCGTAACAACTTACGGACTCTACATCTTTCGCCTGAACGAGAGAACCCTCTGTGTGCGACTCTAAAAACTCGACAGTACGCTGGCAGTGGGTTTAACCACAAGCACGTCAGCGGCACTAGCTATGCGTAATGGCTACCCAGGTACATGACGAAAAGGTGGCCGACGAGCGAACTCATGACAACCCTAACGAGCCTGTAAGCAACACACACCGTACAGTCCGGTCTCTTCGTCTGATACATTGTATATGAAGTCAAGGGGTGGTAAATGTCAGACCCCAGTAACTTTATAAGTCATGCTGATTTACGGCTCATAACAGTTCGAGAAACTACTGATAACACTTATCAGTAAACCTCGAGAACCCTGGCCAGGGATTTAGGTGTTATAGCCGATCATATATAGCGCGGCATCAACTCCCTATACCGGGAGAGACGAAACCCCTCCTATCGCTCACTATCTCCATGTGATTCGGGACTGTACCCAAAGTCCACCTGTTTGCACGACTCAATAGAGCCGTGGTAGGGTGGAAATCAAAGCACAGTGGGAATCACACAAGACACCATGACGATCTCGGGTCTACAGACTAACATGTACAAGTGTCAGCAGAGAACTGCTATCTGACAATAGGTATATATACCATCTAGGAGTTCTCGGCGAGTCCTGTTCGGTGTACCCATTCTCCAATGAGCACATGTGTACAATCTTTGATGTCAAACACCAATGGTCGTGGAATCAACCATCGCCCCCAGGGTCAAGAAACGTACACACTAGTCTAATCTAGTAATACCGATGCCCTGTCTCGATATACTCACGACTAGGAACTATTAAAGGATATGCTTGTAGACTGTCCAGGCCCCACCAGTATGATCTCATCATAATCCTGGTAGTTAAGCATAGTCCTAAGGGCTTCATCAACATGCATATAAAGATATGAAATATAACACAGCACATCACATGTTAAGATGAAGATAAACCAGATAGCATACTATAATTTCGAGCACAGATTGTTTCTACACATATGCATGCCTAGCATCCTATACAATACAGGCCTTTAGGGCATACATATATAACAATCTCCCACTTGCACTAAGGCCTGTAGTTGATGCAATAAGTACCAACTGTCTGTACTAGAACCAGTTTCCTGCGTACCGCATGCCCAACAGCTCGAACAGTTTCTCAAACTGGACTTGAGGGATGGCCTTAGTGAATGGATCTGTTATGTTGCCCTTCGTGTCTACTCTCCGTACCTCGATGTCCTGGCGATCCACTATCTCCCTGATGAGGTGATACCGCCTCAAGATATGTCTGGATTTCTGATGGGACCTTGGTTCCTTTGTCAAAGACATGGCTCCATTGTTATCGCAATACAGAGGTATTGGATTAGCAATGGATGGAACCACTTGAAGTTCGGAAATGAACTTCCTCATCCAGACTGCCTCTTTTGCGGCATCATTAGCAGCAATATACTCAGCTTCCATCGTGGAGTCAACGATGGTATCTTGTTTGGAGCTCTTCCAACATACCGCCCCTCCATTTAGGGTAAATACAAACCCTGAGATGGACTTACTATCATCCTTGTCGCTCTGGAAGCTGGAGTCGGTAAATCCCTCCATTTGGAGATCTCCGTTACCATACACCAAGAACTTTTTTTAGTTCTTCTCAAGTACTTCAGAATGTTCTTCACAGCAGTCCAGTGTTTCTCCCGTGGGTTGGATTGATACCTGCTTACTACACTCAGTGCATAAGCTACATCTGGGCGAGTACACAACATCGCATACATTATAGATCCTACTGCTGAAGCGTAGGGAATAATGCTCATGCGAGCCCTCTCTTCATCAGTCTTTGGAGACATCTCTTTGGAGAAGGTGATCCCATGACAAGCGGGTAAATTACCCCTCTTGGAATCTTCCATACTAAACCTCTTTAGTATGGTATCAATGTATCTCGATTGGGACAATCCCAATAATTTATTAGATCTATCTCTATAGATCTTAATCCCCAGAATGTACGAGGCATCGCCCAGGTCTTTCATGGAGAACCTTTGCGATAAGAATAGTTTGACCGATTGTAGCATAGGAATATCATTTCCTATTAAGAGAATGTCGTCCACGTACAATACGAGGAATGTAACAGTACTCTCTACAATCCTTTTATAAATGCATTGTTCATCCACATTTTTGATAAAACCAAACTCTTTGATTGTATCATCAAAGCAGATGTTCCAACTCCGTGATGCCTTCTTTAATCCATAGATGGATTTAAGCAGCCTGCATGCTTTTCCGCTGCTCCCACTATCAATGAAGCCTTCTGGCTGATCCATAAAAACGCATTCTTCTAAATCACCATTTAGGAATGCCGTTTTAACATCCATATGCCAGATCTCATAATCATAGTGAGCAGCTATAGCAAGCAGGATCCGAATGGATTTGAGCATAGCGACTGGTGAAAAGGTTTCATCATAGTCCAGTCCTGGTCTTTGACGAAATACTTTTCCTACCAGCCTAGCTTTATAGGTCTCCACCTGACCATCCACACCGATCTTTCTTTTAAAGATCCATTTGCACCCTATGGGTTTTACTCCAGAAGGTGCAACCTCCAAAGTCCATACTTTGTTGGTGTGCATGGATTCCATTTCGGATCTCATGGCATCCAGCCACTTCACTGAGTCACCACTCGTGATAGCTTGCTGAAAACTAGTAGGGTCATCATCATCCATGATGCAATCTTCTCTATCACCATCAATTAGAAAACCGTAGTATATATCAGGTGGGTGAGAAGTCCTACTAGATCTATGGAGTGGCTGAGGTTCGTCAGGTTCTATTGAAATCTCAGGTTCAACCAAATCATCGGTAATTGTTTGTGTATCTAGAATTTCTTCCAGTTCTACCGCATTGCCAACAGTATCATTTGCAAAAAATTCATTTTCTAAAAATGTGGCAAACTGAGAAACAAACACTCTTTGTTCCTCCTTGTGGTAGAAGAGATATCCATACGAGTGTTTTGGATATCCCATGAATCTACACAACACTGATCGTGTCTCGAGTTTGTCCGGATTCTGCTTTTTCACATAAGCCGGACAACCCCATATCCTAACTCTTTTTAAGAGATGGTCTCTTCCCATACCATATCTCATATGGAGTGGTAGACACGGTTTTGGTCGGAACCTTATTCAATAGATGAATTGCAGTCTCTAATGCGTGCCCCCAGAACGATATTGGTAACTCAGCATCACTCATCATAGATCGTACCATATCTAATAGGGTACGATTCCTTCTTTCTAATACACCATTGTGCTGTGGTGTGTATGGAGGAGTGAGCTGAGAGAGAATCCCATTCTCTTTTAGGAAATCTAGAAACTCTGAGCTTAGATACTCACCTGCTCGATCTGATCGAAGTTTCTTGATACTTTGGCCTGTTTGTTTTTCTAGAGGTCGGCCAGGTATCCAACGCAGTTTCTCTTCCAGTGCCTAGTCTGGTGGCAGTGGAAACATTCCCCTCGTCCTGTCGCAGCAGCCCCTTTCTTGTCCCTTCCCGGTGCCTTTTTCACTCCTCCTCTCTGCTTGATGGGATTCTTCTTCTTTCCCTTGGCCTTGGCTTTTGGGACGGAGGAAGAAGATGGCCCAGCAATAAGAGCGAGAGTTTGCGCTACTTTTAGTGTGCTCTCTGTACTCCTCAACATCTTGAGGAGTTCAGGTACAGACTTCTCCATGTTGTGCATGTTGAAGTTTACAATGAATTGAGCAAAGGCAGGGGAAAGGGACTGTAGAACAATATCAACATACTGCTCGTTCTCCACGGTCAAACCCAGGTCCTCAAGTTCTTCGATAAGCCCAATCATCTTCAATACATGGTCACTTACAGACGTGCCAGCAGCCATCCTCATATGAAACAATTTTCGAGATGCCTCGTATCGTAGAGTACGAGATTGCTCTCCATACAACTCTTTTGTATGGAGAAAGATAGATTGAACATCCATCTTCTCGTGCTGCTTCTGATGTTCATTGTTCATAGAAGCGTGCGTGAGGCACTTGGCTATTGCGCAGTCTATATCCCATGTCTTGCGGATTTCTTTATCCGCAACTGAAGAATCAGGGCCTGGGATAGGAGAGGCTGGAGTAGTCAGGACGTATCCGACCTTATCATAGGTCAGGGCAATATTCACGTTCCTTAGCCAATCTTTGTAATTCGGTCCCGTGAGTTTATTTTTGTCATTAGGAGAGAGAAAAGAAGACACTCAATGATTGCTCTTGCATAATTAGATTTTAATCTTATCTAACTGATGTCTTCCACTGCTTTTTATCAAATTTTCCTTCAAACCTTTTAAAAAGAAAATTAGCTAGGATTAATTGCAATCTGCAAGTTCGCTAACCGGTCAGCCAGGCCAGTGTCGGTACTCCGAGGGAGGTTCCCCGTGCTTTCGCATAGACCTAATTAAAATAAATCTCGTTTTCCTAGAGGCGTAACCCCGTTGACACCTTTCTAGACACCTACTGGATTAGCTAATTTGTAAAGTGCAAAACTCTCCCGGGAGTAACTTTTACTCATAGTGGGATCGGGATCCAACTATCAAATAGAAGGTATGCAATCTCATTGCAAATTTCAACTCTTGAAATTCCCGATATGAGTTTTTACCCCTAGTTTCTTATGACCTTAACTATGGTCAACAAATCATAAGCACTAGTCAAGTTCTACCCGCCATTTCGGGATTGATTTAGACCCACCCGCATGGCCCTTAACTATGGTCAACAAAGTCATGCGAATGTCCCAATCGATCGCATCAAATGCTTTGTAGGAAGACATCACTTAGCTACCGTACACCACGCCTTAACTACAATCAACAAACGTGGCACGAATACTAAGTACTCTGCTTTCTAAAATGGCGGAGGGCTACGGATGGTTTTTATGCAAACCTTTAACGTTTTGAACTTGATATCGTTGTAGAATCGAGTGAGAAGAGTGGTTTAAGCTCCAGTTTTAAAAATCGAATGGTTTTGTAGTGTCTTTCTAATTTTGCTAAAGAGGTCACTCCCGGTGAAGGGATCTCGGCTCTTTCCTCATCGAATGAGGTGCAGGATATTGATGAATACCACGATGCAAAAAAAAAGTTAGATCAACTATAAAAACAATCGAGTTCTTTGTAATATTTGCTAGTTTCGCTAAACGGGTCACTCCCGGTGAAGGGATCTCGGCCCTTTCCTCATCGAATGAGGTGCAAGATATTGAAGAATACCACTATGCAAAGCAAAAACTAGAGTTACCCATTTTAAAAAATTTGATTCTACAACATCTTCAGGTTTCTTTTTCTTCACATTAATCACATTAATGTCGTCCCATCATTTACGTTTCCTAAACATCACAGAAAAGAAACAAAAATAGAGCGTACGCTTATGCCATCCGCATTCGCCACTAGGCCCCGTCATGCACCGTAAGGTTACTTAACTAACGGCAGAGTGGGGGCTGGACTAGCGTGGGGGAAAAACATAAGCAACGTTTATTACATATCTCATATATAAATATAGCCATTATAGATCACAGATGAATACATTGGATATACTAGGAATTCCGCATTTCTTTCAAGCCTTAATGAAAGACGGGTTCCACGGTCGTGATGAATAGACAAAACCCCACCCTAGACCCCTACGGGTGCGGCAAACTACCCGCCAAATTTCTGAAGTGGAGCAACCTTCCTCAACAAAGTGAGTATGCCACTCGGTACTTCGAAAACCCGGTAGTTTGTGCACCCCACCTTGGGTCTATCCTAAGAGCAAAAACAGTAAAAAGAAATTATACAACGGTGGCTACAAGCTCAACCCGGATGTGCCCTACAAAATAATATTACATTGCTTTTTACAAATTACATTGAATGAAAGAAAAGAAAAACGCTCTTCTCACATCCCCCGGCCATTCATCACGACGATCCAACATATTCATATACACATACCATCTCATGATATCATTACAGAAGTGTGCAACCCCGACTAATCAACTTATAGCAATTAGTCGACGTTTCAAACACACATATCATTAACCAAGAAGACTCAATTAGCCAAGCACTTTAGAATTTCGATCGATAATTTTAAACCATGCCAACACTTGCCACAATCCAGAGCACAAACAACTTTGTGTAAATTCCAAATATCCCAGAAACACAATTTTATTAATCTAAACAAACTGCTGAAAAACGAGTCAACTAGGCCATGACTCGGCCGCGGATCGGCGGCCAAACACTGAGTTTGGCCGCGGATCCATGGCGTTCCTAGCGAGTTAGAGTCTCTTTTTTCTACAGTGTGCTTAGAAAACCCTGCATGTATTTTTAAGGCCACTGAATTGATTTTTTGAACACTTTAAAAATCGATAGAAAACGAGGACAGAAAATGTGTTTTTCCGGGAAAAATTCGTCGATCGAAGTTCTAACTTTTGGCTAATAATCTAATTATGGTTTAGTTAGGCTCTGATACCATGTTAGTGCATGTTGCATGCTCCCACAACTCTTATGAGGCGGCGGAAGCGATAAACGAAAATTTTCTTTGCATACAACACGTACTTTTCAAAAGATCTTGTCTAAACCATAACTAGAAAAACCTAACTAGAGATCTTATCTACTATGTTAGGGGTTATACCTCAATGATACGGTCATTCGGGTCTTCTCTTTGGTTCAACTCTTTTTCTCCTTGCCACTCCTTAGCTCCTTTGGATGTTGCCGATGTTCTCGATCTCCGGCCACCCCAAGACCTAGATGATCCACGCGAGAGTTGTCGTGCAAGCTAGAAACTCTTCAGAAGAGCTTAACCTGGAGACCAAGTTTGCTAGAAGAGGTCACTAGGATCATGTAGAGATTAGGGTATTGGATTATCTTTAATCCTAAACTTTTGTTTCAAAACACATGTGAAGGGTAAAGCTTAGGATGAAGGAGGAGAAGAGAAGAAGGAGAGAGAATGTGTTTGTGATAATGAGAGAGTTCAAGCATGAGAAAAATGATATATTGCAAATGAAATAATTGAAGCATATAATATAAAATTAGCACCATGCTTCAATAGAAATTCCAAAACAATATAAAATTAAATAACCCATTCTTGCAACCATGTTTGGACTTTCTTATTTCCACCTCATTTATTTATTTTCATAAAATAAATAATGTCATTATGAGGTGGCACCTTCTAGAAGGTATTCTTATAACAATTACAAAAATACCCCTTCTCCGTATACCGTATACGTATACCCGTATCCGAATTCCGAAAAATACGAATACAAATAATCCAATAATATAATACCGATATCCGGCTTAAACCAAAGCCTACCAGTATTATCCTCCCGATCATTATTCCTGTTACAATTACACGAACATGATCGAAACCCTGCCGTAACACCTTACGGCTGCCGTAACAACTTACGGACTCTACATCTTTCGCCTGAATGAGAGAACCCTCAGTGTGGGACTCTAAAAACTCGACAGTACGCTGGCAGTGGGTTTAACCACAAGCACGTCAGCGGCACTAGCTGTGCGTAACGGCCACCCAGGTACATGACGAAAAGGTGGCCGACGAGCGAACTCATGACAACCCTAACGAGCCTGTAAGCAACACACACCGTACAGTCCGGTCTCTTCGTCTGATACGTCGTATATGAAGTCAAGGGGTGGTAAATGTCAGACCCAGTAACTTTATAAGTCATGCTGATTTACGGCTCATAACAGTTCGAGTAACTAATGATAACACTTATCAGTAAACCTTGAGAACCCTGGCCAGGGATTTAGGTGTTATAGCCGATCATACATAGCGCGACATCAACTCCCTATACCAGGAGAGGCGAAACCCCTCCTATCGCTCACTGTCTCCATGTGATTCGGGACTGTACCCAAAGTCCACCTGTTTGCAAGACTCAATAGAGCCGTGGTAGGATGGAAATCAAAGCACAGTGGGAATCACACAAGACACCATGACGATCTCGGGTCTACATACTAACCTGTACAAGTGTCACCAAAGAACTGCTAGCTATCTGACAATAGGTATATATACCATCTAGGAGTTCTCGGCGAGTCCTGTTCAGTGTACCCATTCTCCAATGAGCACAAGTGTACAATCTTTGATGTCAAACACCAATGGTCATGGAATCAACCATCGCCCCCAGGGTCAAGAAACGTACACACTAGTCTAATCTAGTAATACCGATGCCCTGTCTCGATATACCCTCGACAAGGAACTATTAAAGGATATTCTTGTAGACTGCCCAGGCTCTACTAGTATGATCTCATCATAATCCTGGTAGTCAAGTATAGTCCTAAGGGCTTCATCAACATGCATATAAAGATATGAAATATAACACAACACATCACATGTTAAGATGATGATAAACCAGATAGCATACTATCATTTCGAGCAAAGATTGTTTCTACACATATACATGCCTAGCATCCTATATAATACAGGCCTTTAGGGCATACATATCTAACAGCCAGTGTATACGAGAGGAGTCCAACTTACACCGTGGACTTTGGTAACCCGTAGTACAAGGCTCTGTCGAAAATACCACAGAACAACGGCATGGATGTAATTACGACTTTTAGTGACCACATCGTGCCACTTTTAATATATTCCGTACCAGTCTACCTCTTTATAAACCCTGTAATATTTATTGTATTGATTGTATTGATTGTACTGGTTATATTGTATTGTCTTGTAGTAAATGGAAGACTTGCCGAAACCATGATATCAGTAAACGGAATGGATGTAAATGGATGGTCATGTAAACGGAGTATATTCATGGTTCGGTTTGGTCAATACAGATTGATATAGATTGATTAGATCGATTCATGTTGAATTGTAGTTTATACTTGAATCACATTCAAGTCAGATTGATTAGATTGAGACTCAGTATGAGTCGGATACTTTGAAAAGAAATTGAAATCCTGAATTAGTTTTGATATTATCGGTAACTGATGCAAATGGACGGCAGGATTTGTGTCTTTTTCCAAGACAATTACCGTATTGATAACACCGTTTGTTAGATTGTCTATCTCAAATAGGCAAGCACCCATATTCTCCGGCTCCCCGAGGCTCATGAGACTGGTCCCGCTTAAACCTATATTTACTAGGATCCTTATTGTAATTTAGTATAACTTGAGGGAGTTTTATGTAAAAAATAGTTTTAGTATAATTTCAAAATACACCTTAAGTATTTAATTATCGTCTTTAGGGATTTTATAGATGTATATTTTATAAATGTGAAAATTCTAGTGAGTAAGACCTAATTTTCATAGTATAGGGTATTTTATTGAAATATTGAAATTGTTTTGTGTTTTGATGGTATTTTCACGTAATGGTGATTTCTTTAGAAAACTTGGAATATTTATATGATATAATTAAAATAGATATTTTGATAATATATATATATATATTTAATAAAATAAATTTTATTTATTTTTTGTAGAAATCTCATTTTCTAAATAAAAATACATTAAAATTCCATCGAGATCAAATGCTCCTTTCGGAGGTCTGCATCTCGCTCTACTAGACCCGAGGATGTGTGATAACCCGCACCATCCCGAACGGGATCCCCAAAAGTGGGTTGTAGAGGCGCAATTGCAAGAAATTGTTTAATACACTTTTTTTATAGAAATGGTTTTATAAGTTGAGGGTATTTATTTGTAAAGTCGTGTTATTTAATAAATATATTCCCAAATCTTCATCATGCTATATCAAAGATGTGTGTTGTGATGAGGTAGGTCATTACCTCGTGAGTTATCTAAAGGTAATACAAGTTTTATGTTGTTTAATGGCGAAATATAAAGTATGTGGTATTTTACCGTAAAAATACGATAAAGGTTGCATAAAAGATTCTTTTGAGATGAAACTTATTCTAATGTGTTTATTTATATTTGTTAAACTTTACGAGAGAATATGGTATTTTGTTATTTAAGAGAAATGGAATTTTTAAGGAAAAGCGAATCGGAAGTCGGATTAACTCCGCTTCCAACGAGTTTGAAAAATGAAAGTTTTAGAATAGTAAAAGAGGAGGGGAGAGGGGACTTACTGGCTTCAAGGAAAGAGGAGAGGTAGGAGAAAGTTTAGGGATCATCGGGGCGTCGTTTCATCACCGGAATCTTCTCGGAACTTCGCCGGAACTTCACCTCTTGGTAACTCCACTTGCACAAATTTGGGACTTGGAATTTTTTGAGAGTTTTTAGAGGGAATTCTGAATGAGGAGGGGTGAAATATGGTGTAGTATTTATAGGGAAAACTAGGGTTTAGTGTATTGAATTGTAGAATAAAAATTTTGCGTTAAAATGGATTTTAAGAGGCATTTTATTGTTCACTGTATGAGTGCAGAGAAAACAAACAGTCTAGGATTAGTGGGGGGAGTCCAAGTGGTGTGGGGTCAAATTTTGGAGGCATTACCGCCGGTTTAAACCGGCGGTACCGGTTTTTGGGCTATTCTTGCCGGTCTTGAACCGGTGGAATGGGCTAGGATTCTCGTCTCATGTCATGGTCTGTTGGTATACCCCAGTGCACGTGTTTGATTATTCTGTGTCTCTTCAGTTTACGTGTAGTGCACGTGTAAACCCTTGGGCTTGTAAAAGATTAAAAGAAATTTTAATAAAAAGATAATGTGGCTGATGGGATTTGAACTCGGGTGCTATGTCTCAGCAGTGCAAGGCCTTACCAATGAGCTACAAGTGCTTTCTTGATGTTCAAAAGCAAATCAAATTTATAACTTGTGCTCAGGCTTAGGTATTCCTTTCTGTATTTTAAGAAAATTTCGTACAGAAAATTTAGGGTTGTTACAATACTCGAACGAGTCGGAGAAGTGGCTTATCGCTTGGCACATCCATCTTCATTGGTAGGAGTGCACAATGTGTTCCATATATCCCAACTCAGAAAGTATGTGAGTGGCCCCAATCATATACTTGATCACTCCGAGCTCACTGTACAACCAGACTTATCCTGTGAGCAATAACCTGTTGAAATTCTGGATGGAAAAGTGAAGTCACTTCGGAACAAGAAAGTAAATTTGGTTTGAGTGATGTGGAGAAATGATTCACCAGGAAATCAACATGAGAACATGAGGACGACATGCGTGCAAGATACCCTCATTTATTTGTAAACTAGTTCTTAAAATAATTGTAAATTTCGAGGACGAAATTTTTGTAAGGAGGGTAGAATGTAACAATTCCAATTTCAATGTACAGAAAATTTATTTAAAATTTAATGTACAAATGGAGTATTTGAAATCTTGTGTACACTATAAGTTTTTGAATTACTTTTGAACAGCAAGAAACAACCTGTAGCTCACTGGTAAAGCCCTTGCACTGCTGTGACGTAGCCCTTGTGTTCGAATTCCATCAGCCATGTATATTTTTAATTGATTTTTCTTTTAATATTTTAGAATCCCAAAGGTTTACATGTGCACTACACGTAAAATGAAAAGTCACAGAATAATCAAATACGTGCACTGGGGTATACCAAGCGATAGGGACACATGGCCAAAGATCCAGCACCCATCACCGGATTTGGGCCGGTAACTTTTGCCCTACGGCCGGCACCGCCGGGCCCTCCGTAGGGGATGGTCCCCAAGCTTCAACTCCACACCCCTTACCTCCCTCCTTAACCATGTACTGTTTTTTTTTATTAAAAATAAACAGAGAATTTAAAAGTGGAATTAAACCAAAATTTTAATGGATTTTTAATTCATTCTTCATTACCCAAAAATCCTAATTTTCCCTATAAATACCACACTCCATTTCACCCCTCCTCACTCAGAATTTCATTACAAAAACTCTCAAAATTTTCCAAGTCCCAAGTTGCGCAAGAGGAGTTAGTAAGAGGCGAAGTTCCAGCGATGTTCCAAGAAGAATCCGGCGACGAAACGACGCCCCGACACTTTCCTAAGCTTCCCCAACCTCTCCTCCTTCTTAATAGCCTGTAAGTACCCTCTCCTCTCCTCCACCTCTATTCTGAAACTTTTATTTATCAAAACCCGTCGGAAGCGGAGTTAATCCGACTTCCGATTCGTTTTTCTTTAAAAATTCCATTTTTCTTAAACAATAAAATACCATATTCTCTCGTAATATTTAACAAATATAAATAAACATATTAGAACAAGTTTCATCTCAAAATAATTCATGTTGCAATTTTTATTTCACTTTTACAGTAAAATACCATCATGTTACATACAACTTGTAAATATTTAATTTAACCGTATTACCTTTAGAAAACTCATGAGGTAATGACCTACCTCATCACTACACACATTTTTGACATAGCACGATGAATTTTAGGATTTTTGATTATGGGAAAATACACTTTACCGAATAAATACCTTAAACAATTAAAAACCGTTTTCTTTAAAAAGGGTGTTAATTAAATTCCTTGCAATTGTGTCTCTACAACCCATTTTAGGGAACCCTGATCGGAATGGTGCGGCTTATCACACATACTCGGGCCTAGTAAAGCAAGATGCAGATATCCGCAAGGAGCATTCGATCTCGATAGAATATTTGATGCAATTTTTAAGAAAATGAGATTTCTACAAAAAAATAAACTTTATTTTTATTATATATATATATATATATTATCAAAAGATCTATTTAAAATATATTATACAAATTTTTCATGTTTTCTAAATCAAAGGAATCACCATTTCATGAAACTACCATGACAATTCAATGCAATATCAATATTACACTAAAATACTATATACAATGAAAACTAGGTTCTACTCACTAGAAAATTTCATTTTTATAAAAACTACATCTATGAAAACCCTAAAGATGATAATTAAATACTTTAGGTGTATTTTGAAAATATATCAAAAATATTTTTACATAAAACCCCCTCAAGCTATATTAATTTACAATAAGGACCCTAGTAAACAGAGATTAAAGCGGGACCAGTTCTCTTGAGCCTCAGAGAGCCGGAGAATATGGGTGCTTGCCTATCTAAGGTAGACAACCTAAAAAACGGTGTTATCCGGTAATTGTCTTGAAAAAAGACACAAATCCTGCCGTCCATATGCAGCAGTTACCGATAACATCAAAACTAATTCAGGACTTCAATTTCTTTTCAAAGTATCTGACTTAGACATGGTCTCAATCTAATCAATCTGACTTGAATATGATTCAAGTATAAACTAAAATACAACATGAATCCATGAATACCAGAATTCAATCTATATCAATCTATTTTGATTGAACCGAACCATGGATATACTCTGTTTACATGACTATCCATTTATATCCATTCTGTTTACTGATATCATGGTTTCGGCAAATCATCCATCTATATAATACAACAATACAATCAATACAAAATACATTATGGGGTTTTAAAGGGATAGACTGGTATGGAATGTGTTAGAGGTGGCACGAGACGGTCACCTTAATACACCTAACCTGAATATTCATTGTCGTTGTACCGTGGCTGAACGGTTCCTTATGCTTCGTATACCTTAGTCTCCGGATAGTGGGACTCCTCTCGTATACACTGGCATATTCTGTACCAAGTTACAAACAACCGCGTTATCATTCTAGTCAAACTTTACTAGTTATACTCTCTTTCTGTCTATTCTATCTCTACTCATCTTTGGAACATACCGAGCGATTGTTCGCTGACGACATTCCTTTTCTTCTTTCTTTGGAATGTTGTCAGGTGGATCGGACTCACTGGAGATCGAACCCAGTACTGAAGACTTGGAGCAGTTAGCCTTTGACCCCGAGCTTTAGATACTTGTATATACTTTTCATTTCAGTTCATGCCATTGTTTAGGCATTACTTTCCATTCATGTATTTACATTCCAGTTGTACTTGTAAAGAAATGTTAATAAATAAAAGTTGTTGTTCATTTTTACTCTTGTCTCTTATGTACATTTTACTTTATATTTCTTAGATAAGCTTAGCGTGTTTACTTCTGAGTAAATACGTAGCATACCTCATCGCGTCCTCTTGCCCGTACACCGGGAAACGGGGCATGACACCCAGCACAAAAGGCATGACACCCTCTCTTCAAGAGTCTATCAATCACTTTATGCCGTGCAAAAGCATCGGCACACACCCAGAAAAGAAGCGTCGGCGCCACTCAAGAACCCTGTCAGGTCGACGGTCTTTGGTCAATTGACCTTTCCCGAAGCAGAAAGGCTACGACAACGATCCACAAAATCGGCTGCCAAAGATAAAGAGATGGCTGAATATGTGGTCCACACTGTCTACATGGCAGGCACACGCAGCAAGTTCAAGGGTGGGGCCACCACATCCCAAGCCTAATCTGACTTGAATGTGGCTGCCAATTCTCATGACCAGCCTCCTCCGGAAGATAATAAGAACCCTTGTAGTGCGGCTAATAGGCGGAAGGAGCCCTCAATGCATAAGGAGTCAAGCTCGGTCAGAAAAAAGGAGCCGACCTTCCATCCCAAGACCGTAGAGCAGCAACTTCTCCAAGAGCTCCAGAAGCAACTCAGAAACAAAGACAGGGAGATGGCTAAGCTCTACTAAAAAATTGAAGATTGACAAACGTCGTCTTACAACTCATGGCCCAAGTTGCATCTTAGTCGCCCAATTAAGCACAAGGCTCTGCTCATGAACCGGAAAACGGTGCCCCAAAGCAGCCGACGCATATTCCCTCAAATCCAAAGGTGGGTGAGCCGCATGAAAGTCGGCTACATTTTGCCTCGGAAAATGTCTTGACTACCAATGACAACTGCCCGCCTACGAAGGATTAGATGATGGATTTGATCACCAACAAAGTCAAAACATTAGTGGCCAAGGCCGAGATGCAAAAAGAGGTCAGTTGTAGTGGGAGACCATACCCTGCACAATACGATCTTATAGAGTTTCCCAATGGCTATGTCGTCCCCAAGTTCGAAAGGTTTGATGGGACGGGAAATGCAAACCTGCACACCACCCAATTTAAAGCATCATGCGTGAATACTGGGGGCAACGATGCACTCCTTCTCCGTCAGTTCGTCAATAGCTTGACTGATGTTGTTTTCGATTGGTATGCAAGCATACCGGATGATCACGACGTTCGCTCAAATGGAATCCCTGTTCAAGCAAAGGTTCATGAATGTTAGCGATAAAATTACCATTGCCGACCTTGTAAGGATCGAGCCAAGGAACAACGAAAGCAATACGGATTTTATAGTCCGATGGTGCAACCTTTCTGTCAAATGTGAACTGCCGTTGGAGCAAGACTAATACATCGGTCTTCTAATCGAAAATCTAAACAGCTGGATGAAACCTTTCCTATGCACCGCAGGCCTCAAAAAATTCCTAGAGTTGACCAAGAAGGTTCAAATGTTGGAACGCTCAAAGCCCGAATCCACTCAGGATCTCCAATTCACAAACAGACCGAGATATCGGAGGGATGACAACCGAAAAGGCAAAAGTTCCAACAGCACCGATTCTCTCAACTAGCAGAGAGCGGGCAGAGCGAGGTCTAACAAACCTCGAGAGATAACTTTGGAGGAAAAGAGAAACAGGGTCTACTCTTTCAGAAAAGACAAGGTCCATAAGATATTCAAGCACGCTCTTAAGAATGACATGCGGGTACCAAAACCAAAGAGGCTAAGTGAAGCAAATAGGGCTGATCATCCCAATTTTTTCCCATACCACCGAGTGTTGGAACACACTATCGAAGACTGTTGCGTTTTCAAGGATTGGGTCGAGAAACAATACAAGACAGGAGAAATCTCATTGTCCCCTTGAGTGTGGAAAAACAATTAAGCCACGACCGCCAATTTCATATGAGTAGAAACCGGGGTGTTTAGAGAACTGACCACTCTTAATTGTTCACCCTTCCCTGAAAAGAGCAAACCATGACGACAGTCCAAAGGTTCAGCAAGTAACTTTGAAAATGAGGAGGAAATGGATATATACGCAATCCATACGGTCTATATGGTCGGACTTGAAGAAACGAATCCATCTATGCTTCACAGCCATGGTGATGGTATGGTTGACACTGTCCAATACTGGCTTGGTTCAAATAATGATGAGGACCCTGCTCAAGCTGCTAAGCAAAAAAAGCCCATGGTTCTTGGAGAATCAACCTCAGGCGATGAGGTTGGCCAAGTCATCATCCCCAAAACTAAAGAACATGCTTTATTCCAATGGTTTCAAAAGCAATATCAGGACAGCGATAGGGAGTTAGCCGAGATCTGTTCTAAAGTCGACGATCTGGTGAATGTTGTGGCAAATCTCGCAACCCAGGTCCTTCAAGTGCAATCACAAAAAAATCAAAATTTGATCCATGAACTAGGGATTGATGTCCCAAAGCAGCCAACAGCTATTCCCTCAAGTCTAAGAGTAGAATACCTTCATGAAGGTCGATGACGGACAGCCCCAAAGAAAGTCCTGACGCATGACTGCGACCAGTTGACACGGGACATAATCAAGGGCAAGTCATTACTGGCTTCCGAAACTCTTCAGGACCTACTTTAAAAAGTCCATATGTTAGAACATGTGGGTCCTGAATCTCTTCCAAACTTCCAATATAACAACATGTTCAAATGTCTGAAGAACGACAACCGCAATGGTGGACGTCCCAACAACACTGAATCCTTTAATACATTTGCTAACCGAAGTAAGCGAGGAACATGCGGGCCTAATCCCGACCAGCCTCAAAAACCAGTGTTAGAAGGGAAATGAGAATCGCCACTGGATGAGAAATTGAATAAGGTCTACTCTTTCAGAAGGGACAAAGTCTGTAAAATATTCAGGGACGCCATAAGAAACGGTCTGCAATTGCTTAAATCAAAAAGACCACATAAAGAAAACATGACTGATAATCCCATGTACTACCCGTATCACAGAATGGTGAGTCATATGATTGAAGATTGCTTTATTTTCAAGAATTGGGTTGAAAACAATACAAAGAGGGGGTGATCTCATTGGCCAAAGACGCGTTAGCAGAAGACCAAAGTACAATCGTCCGCTCTATTAGAAGGAAGGACAAAACCCTTTAGGGGGAAACGGCTCAATCGTCCGCCTCAGAAAATGATCCAGTTCACCGCAGCTTCTATGTGACATACGCCTCTCCAAAAAGACAAAGAGAGCGTTGAAGCACCGTGAGATCAAAATCCAAGGATTTTGAACAAGCGCACAACAGACGACCTTTACGTCATTAAACTGGGAAGAATCGACCCCTAAGTCGTTAAACTGGGAGTGTAAAAAATGTATAAATAAATAAATAGTAGAAATAATGGGGCAACTCGCAATGAAAAAATCAGCAAGTAAAAATAAAAATAAAAGCCGAAATGATGGGGCAACTGTGAATAAATAGCCGAAATGATAAGGCAAATCGCGATCTTTGCGATAAGAAAAGTTAGAATGATATAGAAATCGTGGTAAAAAAAAACAGTATGTCCATAAGCAAAACAGACACGGATGAAAACCCGAAAAGGCTCTGTAAGTAAAAATAGTAGGACTGCTAGCGAGTTTGTGAAAACCCGAAAGGGTGCAAACTCGTGAAAAAGAGACAAAAATACACTCGCAAAGTAATTTTGTCCTTGTGAGGAGAGCATCCTCGCGTGAGATCCTTATGACTCACAAAGAAGCAACACACTTAGGAATCCACACGATTTCTAGGAAGAAAATGCTTTTATGGGACCCTTACGGCGCATAAAATTGAAATGCCTTAGGTGACAGGGACCTAAACCTATCTTCTAAGCCATCGCTCCCCAACGAGCAATGGAAAATGATGAGTCACTCTTGGCACTACGCTTCAGTGTTAGCGGAGCTGATGCCGACCCAAAATCCAAATCCCCTAAATTCTCCCAGCCCTACGGCCAATCCCCAAATTGACTACCGTATACAATCCACGAGCTCAAATAATCCCCATCACACCTATGTCCCACTGCAACCACCAGCCACGCGATTGGTCTCCGCCCTGAGAGTTATGCTCCATTTGAGAAGACCCACTCATGTGTCCTCACGATATATGAGGAGAAAAGCACTTGCAAGATCCTCTCGACTTGTAAGAAATACATACCTTCGTGGGATCTTTACGACTCGCAAGGAAAAAAGCACACTTGGGGATCCTCATGACTCTTAAAGGGAAAATACACCTATGAGATCCTCTCGATTTGTAGGGAGAAAATACTTTTACGAGACCCTTACAGCTCATAAAATTGAAAAGCCTTAGGTGAAAGGGATCTAAACCTCCTTCCTAAGTCATCGCTCCCTGACAGGAAAAGGAGAATGATAAGTTGCTCCTGGTACCATATTCTAGTGTAGCAATGCAGACACCATCCAAATCCATATCCAAATGCAAAGCCTCCAGCGGCAAATGATGAGTTGATCCTGGTACCTCATTCCAGTGTAGCGATACTGATGCCAAATCTAAGCTCAAATTCAAATCCAATTCCAACTTAAATCCCATGCGGCAATGCCTCAAATTCAAAGGTTCCGCCAAACTAAACAGTAATCGTAAAAATCAAACTAAAATCCCACTCGGATGTGTTTCCAAGCTCAGAAGTCCCGCCGGACAGATTAGAACCTCCCAAAAAAAACCAAATCAACTAATTCCAATAATGACCTCTACGTCAAAAACAGTGACACTCCATTTCGGGGAAACGCCAGACAGTGACACTCCGTATCGGGAAAACGTCAGACAACGACACTCTTTCTCAGGAATACGTCACATACAGATACTCTGTCGCAAGGATACGTCACATGCTGACACTCCGTCTTAGGGGAACGTCATGCAGACACTCCGTCTCAGGGATACATCACATGCCGATACTCCGTCTTGGGGGCACGTCATACAGACACTGTCTCAGGGATACGTCACATGCCGACACTCCGTCTTGGGGGCATGTTAAACAGACAATCCGTTTCGAGGATACGTCATGTACAGACACTCCGTCTTAGGGATAAGCTACACGCCGACACTGTAAGTGTGTCATGCATCCAGCTATAGGGGTCTCAAGCCAGGCGGAAATGGAGATATCGGATTCTTCATCCTAGCATGCATGATACACATAGAAAACCTAGTGATCATCCTAAAAACTTTAACTTGCAAAAAGAAAACAATGAGCTATAAGATCATACAACCTTGAAGCTTTCTTTTGAGCTCTAAAAGGGTTGAATAGTTGCTCTCCCTTACTTGAACTCTTTTCTAGGCTTCTTGGATTGTTGGATGAAGCATGATCGTCGATCCTTCCATCAATGATGATCTACGTCGAAGGAGAGACCACTTGAGCTACTTCTTTGATCTCATAAGGTGCTAAGATGTGAGATGAAATAGATGTAGATGATGAAGAACTCTTTCTTCTCTTTCTTTTTCTCTCTACTCTTTCTTTTTCTCTCAAGGGATGAGAGAGAAAGGGAAACAAGTTATGGCTTATAATTTTCATTACCCAACACATAACCATATTTCCTTTTCTATAAAATCCCTACACATGTCATAAGAGGTGGAAAGCAAATGACACCAAATATTTAGCCATGTAATAAAGAGAAAAGGAAAAGTAAATAAGAAAAAGAATATGACATGTTTAAAAAAAATTGGACATATCATTTGTTCTCTTCACATGGATCAATATTTTAAAGACAGAGAAAATATATAATACTATATTAATTACATGTATTAACACATAATTAATTATGTCATTAAATTAACAAATAATTTAATGACCCGATTTATTCACAAACTGGTTAGTATCATAATCCGTCCGGTTCAAGACAAATGTCTAACCGGACCCGCACGCATCACCATGTGTGCACTACATCATTTCATATGAGTGGGCAAACCTTCTATGTGGGACTCTAAACACTCGACAATACACATGCAGTGAGTTGTTCGATCAAATCCACATCTCACAAGCACGTCAGTGGTACTAACTGTACGTAACGGCTACTAAGGTATTGAATGAAGAAAAGGTCAACAAGCAAGCTTGTATGTACCCTACAGAGCCTATCAGTGATATTCACCGTACAGTCCGGTTTCTTCGTCTGAAAGCGTCGAATATCGGGTTTGGGAGGTGGGAACCATCAAACTCCGAATAACCCGATAAATCATACCAATGTCAAGCTTAAAACCAAATGAGAAACTACCGATAACGCTTATCAGTAAATCTCATTTGCCCTAGCCAGGGACTTATGGTTACAACCAATTACGCACTACGCAACATCAACTCCCAATACCGGGAGAGACAAATTCCCTCGACCGCTTACTGCCTCCATGTGCTTCGGGACTGTACCCAACTAAAACCTGTTTGCACGGCTCTTTAAAGCCATGGTAGGGTAGTAATCAAAGTATAGTGGGAACACATACAAGACACTATGGCGATCTTTGGTCTAGATACTACTCTGTACTCATGTCACCATAGAACTGCTATCTGACGATTGGTATAATACCATCTAGGAGTTCTCGGTGAGTCCATCCAGTGTAACTCATTCAATGAGCACCTGTATACAATCTTCGGTGTCAAACATCAATGGCTATGGGATCAACCATCATCTCATACAGGGTCAAGAAATATATACACTAGTCTAAACTGGAATACCAATAACCAGTCTCGATACTCTTACAACTAGAGACTTTTAAGGATGTGCTTATAGACTACCTAGGCCCTACTAGTAAGATCCCTATCATAATCCTGGTAGTCAAGCAAAGATCCTATAGGCTTTATCATCATGTATTAGTCATACGTTATAACGAGTAAAACATATACTCATGAATGAAAAATACAAACCAGATAGAAAACTATCATTTCGTGCAAGATTGTTCTTCGGTATAGGCCCTCTTTGAATTCAGTAATTACATTCCTGCGACTACGATAATTGCCTTGAAGGCACCTATATCCAAAAATCTCCCACTTGCACTCAAGGCCAATTATTGCGGTATCGTATACCTACATATCATGTGCTATCGCATACCCAACTTCACTACTAGCAGTTTCACAAACTGTGTTCAAGAAACAGCCTCAGTGAGTGGATCCACTACAATATTTTTAACTGTATCTCTCTGAATCTCAACTTCGTGGAGATAAACTGTCTCTCGAAATGTGTGATACTTACCTTAGAACTTTGTTTAGATAGCTAATGGGACCTTATTCACAAATGAACGTATTTATCCAAAGAAATACTTAGGATGTATCGTTTGCTGAGTCAAAATCAGCATCTAGCGCCTTGACTGCCCCAGTATCCCGGTTGGAACTCTTCCAATATACTATTCCTCATAAGAATAAGAGGGTAAACTAATGACTCGCGAAAGATACTTTGTCACCCTTGTCGCCACAGAAGCTGAAATCGGTAGTCGATTCCCGAAGGAGTTTGCTATTACAATACACCAAGAACATCCCATATGTTCTTCACTTCTTCCTATGTCTCTCCAGGATTGGAGTAATATATGCCTACTATATCAAGTGTAAAAGCATTATTTGGTCTGATATATAACATCGTATGACAGACCTCACTGCCGAAGTATGTCGAATGTCATTCATGCGAGTCTTTCTCTTTATCAGTCCCGAAAAACATCATTTTAGAGAGAGTGGTTCCATTACCTACGGGCACATTACCTCACTAAGAGTTGCTCATTCTAAACCACTTTAGAATGGTGTTAAAATACCTGAATTGGGACAATCCTAAAACCCTTACTAGATCTAATCCTTTAGACCTAGTCACCAGAATCAAAGATATGAATATATAATTCATAAAGGAGAAAAAAAATGCGACAACCATTTTTTGACCGAATTGTAGTATAGGAGCATCACTTCCTATCAAGAGTATGTCATCCACATCAATATGAGCAACATGACAGTACTACCTACAGCCTTCTTATAAATGACAGGTTCATCTCTTATTTTAATGAAGTCAAACATTTTGACCATAGTATCAAAATAAATGATCCATTTCCACTATGCCTGCTTTAGTCTATAAATAGACTTAAGAATCTTGCACACTATCCGCTGCTCCCACTGACTAAGACAACTCTCTGGTAGAGTCATATACACGTACACTTCTAAATTCAAATTAGAAAGACGTTATAGTCATCATCATACCAGATATCATAGTCATAAAAACAGTAGTGGCAAGTTATATCCGTATAGACTTTAGCACAAACACTGAAGTAACAGTATCATCACAATCCATATTGGGTATTTGATGTATACCGATTTACTACAAGTCTAGCCTTATTAAGTTAATACCTTTCCATTTGCATTGATCTCGAAAGATCTGCTTGCTCCTTATGGGTTTTACCCCTTTCAGGAGCACACAAAAAATCTATAATTTGTTGTAGTGCAAGGAGTCTAAGTTGGATAACTCGGCATCCAACCATCAGTCAGAAGTCATCCCTTCCTTTAGCCTGTTGATAACTAGTAGGGTCGTCATCACATGATACAAGCCTCCTAGTCGTCGTCTACGAGAAAACCGAAGTATCTCTCGGGTGGCTGAGGCCACCGACTAAATCTACGGAGTAGCTGTGGTCTGTCAAGGTCAATTGGATCTTCGGGTTCTACTAAACTTTCAGTAACTGTTTGCGGATTTGGAATCACTTTCAGTTCTACCATACTCCCACTAATTTCTTTTGCAAGAAATTCCTTTACCAAGGAGGTGGAAAGTCAAGAACAAATCACTTTTGATCTTGAAAATGGTAGAAGCTATCACATATGAAATCTTGGGATAGCCCATAAACTGCTATTACCGAAACGTGCCCCAAATTTGTCCGGATTATATTTTTAAGCACAAACCGGACAACCCTGCATCTTAACAACCTTAAGATGAACACCATTATATATTACATATAGAAACAGAGGCACTTGTTTAGATGGAACCCATATCAATTGATATGCATCTAATTCTAGTGCATTGTTCATACCAGAATATTGCATTTAATACCGCTCATTCTTATACATATTTGTATATAGGTAGGTGCTTTTGATCCATGTTTTCTATATTATTACAAGTTACAGGTTCTCAGTCCAAAACAACGCAAATAATGCACAATCTCTGCAGTTATGACAAAATTCAGAACAATTGCCAAAAACAGATAAAATCCGAGTTCCGATCATCCACACCCGTCAGGTGCCGCTTACCAGTACAAAGGACAAGATCAAGTGATGGTCATTTGTATCTGAGATAAGCACAGAGCACGAGGAAGGCAACACAAGGATCAAGGTGGCAACACGGAGCTCGAGGGAGATCAAGGCATAAGAGACAAGAAGAGTTCCATTTTGCACTATGAAAATCTGAGAATATTTTGGAACTATTTTGCAAGTTTGAACCTGCCAAACAGAAGAAGATAGCAACATGAGAACCCATATGAAAAATGACACACCAATTCCATAGAACGACCACGGAACCGCAAAATTTAGCCCTTATTGGCGGCGGATCCGCGGCCCTATCATAGTGTCCCGCAACCAATTTTCAGAGGTGTTTTTTTAATTGTATAAGGGCTCAGAATATTACCCCAGGGTTTCACTTCTATGCCTATATATACTCCAGATCATGGCCAAACTATCCATGCTTTACTTTCCTTAGGATTAGTATTAGTTTAGTATAAGTTTCTTCTTCCTCTTCATCTCTTCTCCATTAAAATATAGTGAGAGCTTTTGAGTGGATGAATAATGAAGATGAGGTTTTTTTATATCTTGTCTCTTTATTTTTTGTATTATATTTTAATTCCTAGTATAACTTTTATTACTTGTTTGTTAAAATAGTTGTTGGTTTTATTGTTCTTCTTTTCTACTTTTCTAATCTCTATTTTTAAGCCATGATACTCAATGGAGTCCTTTACTTAGGTGAAGACCCAAGTAGTTAGCTTGTTATCTTTTGTTCTCATCATATTCTTCCATTCTTTCTTCCCTTCTTATTTTATTTTCTTTTCATGAGTGAGTAATTTACTCACTTGTTAGGGTTAAAGAAGGGTAGTATGAGGGATGGAAAAATCCCTTATGTTTCTCTTCGCCAAACAACTTGAATTGAATCTAGACCAAACAAACACAACCATCTTCCTTAGGCACGCTACAACGTGACATGTAGTCATGACCTAATTGGAGACTTGTTGTGTGTGTTTCGCCTAGGGTTGGAAATAAAAGTATGGAACGGACGGGCAAAGGGCACTAGGATTGGATTTAGCGTTGGAAAACTTACTTAAACTCACAAATACCATTCCTATGTCCTCATAATCCTTGTTACTTCCGATTACTCCGACATGATTTCAATGAGGGCACAAGACAAGCATAAGAATAATTCCTAACTCTACTAACCAACCCTAACCCTAACAAGTTCTCTTGAACATAAATATAGAATTGAACAAACTTGGACATTCTGTACTTGACTCGTCTAAAATAAGAATGAAAATACATACCATCTCTCCGTGGATCGACTCATACTCAACCGGCTAGCTACCCAGCAAAATCGACTTGATTGCGGTAAGTAGAACAAGTAGAACGCATATCATATCATGAAAGAATGGAAGAATACGATGAGAACAAAAAATAACAACCTAACTACTTAGGCCCTCAGCTAAGAAAGAGACTCTATTGAGTATCATGGATTAAAAATAGAGATTAGAAAAAAAGAAGAGAAGAACAATAAAACCAACAACTGCTTTAACAAACAAGTAATAAAAGTTATACTAGGAATTAAAATACAATGCAAGAAAATAAAGATACAAGATAGAAAAACCCTCATCTTCATTATTCACCCACTCAAAAGCTTTTACTATATTTTAATGGAGAAGAGATGAAGAGGAAGAAGAAAACTACACTAAACTAACATTAATCCTAAGAAAGTAAAGCATGGATGCTTTGGCTCTGATCTAGAGTATATATAGGCAGAGAAGTGAAACCCTGGGCCAATATTCTAAGACCTTATACAATTACAAAAATACCCCTAAAAATTGGTTGTGAGACACTATGATAGGGCCACGGATCTGCCGCCAATAAAGGCTAAATTTCGCGATTCTGTGGTCATTCTATGGAATTGGTGTGCCGTTTTTCATGCGGGTTCTCGTGTTGCTATCTTCTTCTGGTTGGAAGGTTCAAACTTGCAAAATAGTTCTAAAATATTCTCAGATTTTCACAGTCCAAAGTGGCAACTCTTTTTATCTCTTGTGCATTGATCTCCCTTGAACTCCGTGTTGTCACCTTGATCCTTGTGTTGCCTTCCTCGTGCTCTGTGCTTGTCTCAGACACGAATGACCATCACTTGATCTTGTCCTTTGTATTAGTAAGCGGGACCTGACGGGTGTGGATGACCGGAACTCGGATTTTATCTATTTTTGGCAGTTATTTTGAATTTTGTCATAACTGTAGAGATTGTGCATGGTTTGCGTTGTTCTGGACTGAGAACCTGTAACCTGTAATAATATAGCAAACACGGATCAAAAGCCCCTACCTATATACAAATGTGTATAAGAATGAGCGTTATTAAATGCAATATTCTGATGTGAACATGCATCCCCTTAATTGAAAAAGGCGATTCGGCATTATTCATCATGGAGCGCACCCGCGATGAGCAATCTAAGATAGAATCACATTCTCAATACGGAATACCTGGTACCAACCCCATATCCGTATGGATATCGGAAAACATACATCACTATGTATAAGTCCCTAGAGTTCACTAACTCAATTTCCGTGTATTGTTAATCTTAAAAACATTAGTTTGGTTAAAAGAAACCAAAAGTTTGTCGTTTTAGCAAAACCTGATAATTTTCCCCAACAGCAATAATTGCTCCGAAAACCGACATTGAGGATAAAATCAACCAATCTCAATTTTTTGCTCCTTCTTAGCATCTGTAACGCTCTATAGATATGGGATTCTAATTCGTTATCTATATACTCGGGAATTAGAGTTTATTGAGAATCGGTTTTTCAAAATACAGACATACAAGATATCCGAAACATCAAAATGTTTCAGCGGGGTTAGTTGGGTATTCAAAGTATTGCCTTTTTCATTGCCCAAGCTCATGACAGCAGTCGCAATTTCCTTTCCTCACACTTCAACCCCTTTTGATATCTTTTTGTCTTACCTTACTGTATATCGAACTTATGCTGGTTGGTTTTCTTCTTTCCATTCCTTTAACACCAGCTTCAGGGTTGGAAGAAGACTATCTAATAAGTGTAACCGGTATACACTCCTTATATATAAGGAGCTCTCAAACTTGAGACAAAGTAGGAGGGAGAGACAAACGAACAATTCATCTAATCCAAAACCAGTGGCCATCCTCGGACTGAAACAATTTTTTCGAGTTTGTATCTAACCATACGATGGCTTTCTAAGCAATATGGATCTCTAGACCGAATACAGAGGGTTCTGGAGTTAGCAGAAGGGGAAGTAAGATAGGTAAAGATATATACGACTATATCGTGGATTAAAGCAATCCAGACATTCCAAAGCTATAAGTTTGTAAAAAGGACGGTCGACAAGGTTAACGAGTCTTAGTTTAAGGTCAATCCAGGATCGCTGCCAGAGAGAGAAAAGAAACACTCAGCGTGCACTCTAACCTTGATTATATTGATATATTTATCTAATCAGGATGGCTCTCACTGTTCTGTCGAATCCTCCTTCAAACCCTAAAAGGAGAACTGGCCGGGATTTCAAATAGTAAATCTCCCGAGAGTAACAATTACTCACAGTGGGAATCATGGCATGGTAACCTTAACGGATGCTAACAAGTCACCCCACCCCATAGAAGGTATGCAATCTCATTGCAGGTTTCATCACTTGAAACTCCTAATATTGTTTTTTACCCTTAATAACCTATGACCTTGACGGATAGCAACAAATCATAGGCCGCTAGTCAAGTTCTATCCGTCATTTAGTAATTAACTCGAACCCACCCGCACTAGCCCTTGACAGAAGCCAACAAGGTTGTGCAACTATCCTGGCTAATCGCATCAAATGCTAGAATGAAGACATCACTTAGCTACCGTACACCACACCTTGATGGAAGCTAACAAACGTAGCACGGATACTAAGTACTCTACTTCCTGAAATGAAGTTGGGCTACGGCTGGTTTCGAAGAAAACTATTAACGTAATGAACTTGATATCATCATAAGAACCGATTGGTTTTGAAAATTTATAGTCGCATAGACTTTTGCTTAAGAGTGAACTCCGTGTGAAGCGATCTAGACTCTTTCCTCATCGAATGAGCTGCAGGACATTCCTAACTGAATACCACGATGCAAAGAAAAAGAATACGTCTACAAAAACAATTTTAGTGGCACAAACTTTTGCTCAAGAGCGTACTCCCAGTGGCGGGATCAAGGCACTTTCCTCATCGAATGAAGTGCAGGACATTCTTAACCGAATGTCTCTTTGCAAAGCAAAAGAATCGATTAAAATTTTCTTTTTAGAAAAAGTGGTTCCTACAACGTATAGGTTTATTTTACCTTGCATTAATCCTATTAACGCAATCCTATCATTTAGATAATCACATTATCCTGCAATTTTCTACTCACACAATCATTACAAATAATGTATGAAAAGAAAAAAATAGTGTAACATTTCAGAAAATAGAAAATATTATTTTTGGAATTTAATAAGAAAATAATAAATTTCATGGATATTGTGCGAGTATAGATTTGAGTTTTCGTAGATTGGTTTAATTATATATACCTCTATTTTGGAAAATAATTTGAAATTAAAAATGAATTATCATTTATGAAAGAATTTATTTGATTTAGGCATTTTATAAATTAGTATATAATTATTTATATACAGGTTTAATATTAAACTTAATTAGTGTTTCCTATTTGTGCATTAAACCAATTGTTATTTTGTTAAACCGTGTTTAATTTATCATGACATGTTAACATTGTCACTTTTGTTTTGTATTTTTTTTAAGGAAAGATAAAAACTAAAGAAAAAGAAAATGGGGGGGGGGGGACAAGGGGGAATGCAGGTATGGGCAAGTGAGAGGGAGAGTGAAAAAAAGAGAGGGGGAAAGCCATGGTCATACCCACTCATTTACTTTGCTTTCTCATCTTCATCTTCATCCTTTCCTCCTTTATCTTCTTCTCCTCCACCCTCACTACCACCATGAAACAACCCCCAAAACTACACACAACTTTCACTAAAAATGTTCATCACCTAATCCTACATATCATGGCATGATCAAGTTTGAGTTTTGAGCTCTTTTGGCCATCTAAAAATTTTCTTGAGTTGCATCATGAGGTAATAAACCAAGTTTTAGTATTCTTGCCTTCACAAGTTAGTTTTAAAGCTTTAAGTGCATGTTTTGTGAACTTGGAAAATTCTAAGGTGAGATTTAGTGGGTTTTTGTGGGTGATATGAGTAGTGGTGGTGTAGTAGAGGCCTAGTTAGGGACTATAACCTCTTTAAGTGATAGATAAGGGCATGTTAGTGCATGTAACCTCAGTTTAATTGAGTTTAGAACTTTCCGATGTCGGTTTTGTGGAACTTTTGATGTTCAAATGGAATCCGGTACTACTTGGGGACTCTGAATATTAAATAAAGGATACCGAGAGATGTATAGACTAGTAGAAAGCCACCGTAGAAGCCCAAGCCCAAACCATCTTGTCTTGGCCACAATTTTATTATATTTGGCCGCCAATTTCGGGTCAAGTTTGGAGTTAGGGTCTGGGGTTTGTTCTGTAGCTCACTCACTTAATAATTAAGACTACCCTATATGCTAAAAATTCTATCTTAAGAAAAATATGGAGTTGTTTTAGTTGAATTCTGTCAATGTTTTGTGATATTTGAATACTTGATTTTTAATATTTTAGTTTTGACTCGGTCGTTTGACGTTCGTACGTCGACATCGAGAGTTATTTTGTTGTTTAAGCACGCGTTGACCATAAGTTCTAACTTATATGCCCTACGCTTGTCGTATCAGTTTTTGGATATGGATTTCAATACAATTCGATTTGGGTTTTTATTGAATTTTGGTTATGGATTCGATTGTAGGTACATTTGAGTGGACTTCTGAGACAATGAAGGAGAGTAAGGCGTTCATCGACTTCGGCTAGAGTGAGAATATTAAGTGAGTAAATGTATATCAATTGGGAAAGTCGGGTGGATGGCGTATAATACCCTTGTAACGACTCTGAATTTACTGTACAGAATTTTCCAGTTTAATGTACAGAAATAAGTTATACAGCCTGAGATTGAGTTATAAGTTAATTTTGTTAAATAACAGCAAGAAGCTACTTGTAGCTCACTGGTAAAACCTTACACTACTGTGACATAGCCACTGTGTTCAAATCCCATCAGACACATTATTTTTCTCAATTTTTCTTTTAACTTTTTGGAAGCACAAAAGTTTACACGTGCAATACAAATAAAAATAAAAATTCAGAAAAATCAAACATGTGCAAAATGGTTTAAACACTGAGTTGTACACATGGCACGAATCCAGAGGCACGAAGCCCTAGATCAGCCGGCAGAAACTCCATTTAGGTCGGTACTGATGGGTGAACCGAGGCCAAAAAGCCCCGGGCTTTCCACACTTGACTCTTCCCCTACCCCTAACTCCCCTGCACTATTTGATCTCTCTGCAATCAAACAGAAACCCTTCATTTCACCATTTATCATCTTTTTAATGCATTTTAATTCACTATTTTAATTCTAAAACCCTAATTCTACACTATAAATATCACCCCACACTTTAGCTCAGCATCATTCTGAAATTTCTAGCCAAAACTCTCAAAAATTCTCTAAGTACAAGTGGAGTTAGCAAACGGTCAACTTCTGACGAAGAATCGAAGCTATTCCGGAGCTTCCGCAATGCCACAACGACAACAATCCATTCTTCTACCTCTTCTTAATTTAACCAAGTAGTAAGTCCTTATCAATCCCTCTTCTTATTCTTTGAAATTCCATTTCAAAATATATATCGCTAAGTGGAGTTAATACCGATATCTTTTTCAAAACCCTAGAAAAACTTCTTCTCTTTAATACTTTGTTCAATTTAAATTGTACACATCACTTGTAACCTTAAACCATAATGTTTAGAATAAATTTTAACCTAGAATTCCATGCAAAATAACTTATATTTAAGTTTTTCATTTAAATACCATGAACTTTAAATATCATCTCTTTTAGTTTTTGTTACAAATATACCATTAGGAAAACTTCACAAGATAACGACCTACCTCTCACGTACATACTTGGTTCCATAGCACGATACCTCTTTTGTATGAATTGCTGTTTCGACGATAATATTACATAAAAATACCACTCACTTTAAAAAAGATTTTCTTTTAAAACAGTATTTTTAATTCCTTTGCGAATATGCCTCTACAACCCTTTTTAGTGGACTCACTATTGGATGTTGCAGATTATCGCACATCCTTAGGCTAGTAGAGCGAGATGCAGACCTCCTCACGGAGCATTCGGTCTCGAAAGGTTTTAAATACGGTTTTAAGAAAAACGCATTTTTCTACTTAAATAAAATTTAATTTTTAATAATTATTTAAAAATTACAAATCCATGTATTTTCAAAATATAATAAACTTACATTTTTTTAAATGAAAGAATTACACACTACTAAAATAGGGGGTTGCCCGTACGGATATTGAAATCCGTAGGGGCAGATTTATGTTGGCCCTACGGATTAAGCCGTAGGGCCAGAAGGTTGCCCCTATGGTCCAAGACGTTCAAGAGTAAAAATATTAAATCTTAATTTGGTGTTTGCCTCTATGGAACCGCAAACCAAAGACCTACGGATAAATCTGTAGGGGTATCTAAATAGCGATTTAATTAAAAAGGCACAGATCGCCTACGCTGATTATCTCTTTCTCTCTCTCTCTCAATCGAACGCAAACCCAAAACCCTCAAATCTCTCCCGCCGTTCTCGTCGTCGCCACCGCCGTTCTCGTCGTCGTTCTTCCTCGTCGCCGTTTTCGTCGTCGCCTCCGTTTCGTCATCGCCACCGATCGATCGTCTCCTCTACCGCACAGGTTAGTAAATCTTCAATTAAACAAATTTTTGATTATTTTAGAGCTAGCGTTCATGGCTGGGGCTGCGGTTGCAGTTGGGGCTGGGGTTCGGCAGGGGTTGCGGTTGGGGTTAGGGTTAGGGTTAGGGTTGGGGTTTGGCTAGGGCTGGAGCTGGGGTTAGGGTTAGGGTTAGGGTTGGGGTTGGGGTTTAGCTGGGGCTGGGGCTGGGGTTAGGGTTAGGTTGGGGCTGGGCTGGGCTGGGGCTGGGGCTGGGGTTAGGTTGGGGTTGGGGTGGGGCTGGGGCTGGGGTTAGGGTTAGGTTGGGGTTGGGGTTTTCTAAATTTGGCAAACCTGAGAGGAATTTCCAGCAATTTTAGCCTAGTTTGATTACTAAAATTATTGTTGATCGAGAAAATCTTGGGTCCTTCTAATCAAACATTGTTTATTACTGTATGTCAACGAGTACTGATAAAAGAAAAAACCGATTTCAAGTGGAAATTAGGTATGTACAATGTTCTAATATAATTTGTATTTCTTGCCATCATAAAACATATAAAATTACTAATATGAAATGGAAAATAAATAAATAAATAATCAAAGCTTTGGCATGTATGTAAAATCCCTTGTTACTTTTTCTTGGTTGCCCAACTTTGAAAATTCTATCGATTAAATTAGACATACTCTAAAAAGAATGATATTGCAAGAATTTGACTTGGTGGAGATTTGCATCATTAATAGAAATATGAAAGTATAAGGACGTTCTTTACCTTCGATAGGGTTCGGTTGGGGTGGGGCTGGGGCTAGCTAGGGCTAGCTAGGGCTTGGGCTTCATCACCTGATATAGCGAAATACAAAGCGTACTTCAGTACACCCGACCTCATTGAGTTTCCTATTGAAGTTCCCGGTCAAACGGCATATGCATATTTTTATTCGCCATGAAATCCCAATTATCAAGCTACCGAGGACGAAAAGCCACCTTTGTTAGTCGAGAGTCATGGTAATAGAGTTGTCATTATAGATCATAGTCAATTTTTTTTCCTATCATTTTCTTGATCCAGATGCTAATCAACTTGTTAATTAGTTACTGTTTTTATGACGTATTTGTCTATATTTGTTGACAGTGGCCTTTCTTTTGGATGAACATGTTTTTTGATGCATGTTTCAGTCATGTGAATTCATATGTTGCGTATAATGCTTTATGATATCAGTATCCTACATTTGTAGTTTTAATTGTTGATTGTTATAGATGAATGCCATTGCAATAATAGTTTTTGGTAGATGAATGCCATTGCAATGTAGGATGATCAGTTCTATCAATCTTGATCTCAATGGTTTAAAATCATGTTACACATACAACACGAATGCACACCAATCGCATCATTAGAGAGTAATTCAAGATGTTCAAGTTAAAACCAATATATGATACTCGATGATAATATGAAACCTTCATATTCTCATCGATACTCATATATGAAACTAAAAGCGCCACTTAGTCCCCGTCTATCGGTTAACATACGTGCGATATTCGTCGTGACATAGAACTATACGAAGATTGTTAAATATCGGACGGTATAGCTCGATACTAACAACCGTCGTATAGTCTATGCGACAAGAAGATTCAATCGTATGGTAACCGATAGATTTGTCCCGTGTGGACAAGTTAGGAATGTATAAAGAAAACACCTTCATTCACTTGTGTTTTCATCCGTTTCGAGATATTTCGTCAGTACCTTTCCGCTGGTTCTCCGTGTACAAAGATAGATTAGATGTTCATTTCAACCTTGTTTCACAGCTTTGAAATGATTATCTATTCTATTACAGTGTACTCGGAGAACAGCGGGGAGGTGCTGCCGAAATTTACTCGAAACGGTTGAAAGCACAGGTGATGGGTGTTCGCTCTATACATTCTTAATGGGATAGAAGCCTTACCCCCGACAGCCGGAACACACACATACAACAAGAATACACAACAAACGCATCATTAGAGAGTGATTCGAGATGTTCAAGTTAAAACCAATATATGATACTCGATGATAATATAAAACCTTCATATTCTCATCGATACTCATATATGAAACTAAAAGCGCCACTTAGTCCCCGTCTATCGGTTAACATACGTGCGATGTTCGTCGTGACATAGAACTATACGAAGGTTGTTAAATATCGGACGGTATAGCTCGATACTAACAACCGTCGTATAGTCTATGCGATGAGAAGATTCAATCGTATGGTAACCGATAGATTTGTCCCGTGTGGACAAGTTAGGAATGTATAAAGCAAACACCTTCATTCACTTGTGTTTTCATCCGTTTCGAGATATTTCGTCGGTACCTTTCCGCTGGTTCTCCGTGTACAAAGATAGATTAGATGTTCATTTCAACGTTGTTTCACAGCTTTGAAATGATTATCTATTCTATTACAGTGTACTCGGAGAACAGCAGGGAGGTGCTGCCGAAATTTACTCGAAACGGTTGAAAGCACAAGTGATTGGTGTTCGCTCTATACATTCTTAATGGGATAAAAGTCTTAACCCCGACAGCCGGAACACACACATACAATAAGAATACACAACAAACGCATCATTAAAGAGTGATTCGAGATGTTCAAGTTAAAACCAATATATGATACTCGATGATAATATGAAACCTTCATATTCTCATCGATACTCATATATGAAACTAAAAGCGCCACTTAGTCCCCGTCTATCGGTTAACATACGTACGATATTCATCGTGACATAGAACTATACGAAGGTTGTTAAATATCGGACGGTATAGCTCGATACTAACAACCGTCGTATAGTCTATGCGACGAGAAAATTCAATCGTATGGTAACTGATAGATTTGTCCCGTGTGGACAAGTTAGGAATGTATAAAGCAAACACCTTCATTCACTTGTGTTTTCATCCATTTCGAGATATTTCGTCGGTACCTTTCCGCTGGTTCTCCGTGTACAAAGATAGATTAGATGTTCATTTCAACGTTGTTTCACAGCTTTGAAATGATTATCTATTCTATTACAGTGTACTCGGAGAACAGCGGGGAGGTGCTGCCGAAATTTACTCGAAACGGTTGAAAGCACAGGTGATGGGTGTTCGCTCTATACATTCTTAATGGGATAGAAGCCTTACCCCCGATAGCCGGAACACACACATACAACAAGAATACACAACAAACGCATCATTAGAGAGTGATTCGAGATGTTCAAGTTAAAACCAATATATGATACTCGATGATAATATGAAACCTTCATATTCTCATCGATACTCATATATGAAACTAAATGTGTCACTTAGTCCTCGTCTATCGGTTAACATACGTTCGATAATTTATTCTTTTCAACGACAAACGCACACACAAAGCATATACACGGATTTTCTCCTTTGTCAGTAACTATCCCGTTCTTATATTTCTCAATATAGTCACCATAACCTACAATTTATATGTTATACAGTCTAACATGGCCCATGAGTACATCAGAGTTAAGGACTGGATGTATGTGGATTGGCAACAACGTATGCAACCTAAGTTTGTCGCAGGAGTTGCTGCTTTCATTGAATTTGCACGTTCACATAATAAGATCATAATAGAGAAGATTCTCTGTCCGTGTGATAGATGTGGCAATAAGTACTGGCAGAAGGTAGAATTGGCAGAGCTTCATATTGTAAAATATGGGTTTACTAGACTTTATACAACTTGGAAATATCACGGGGAAGGAGAAGAATGCAGTAATGCGGCAGAAGAAGAAGGAGAACACCATAATGCGGCAGGAGAAGAAGGAGAATTCGGTAATGCGGCAGAAGGAGAAGACGGTAATTTATTTCCATCAGAACAAATGGAGGATATGGTAGAGACTGCCCTAGGTGAATCTATTCATACCGAAGATGACATTCCTTCCGGTCAAGGACCGCGTGCGGATAAATATGAAAATTTCATGAATGATGCTAGAAAACCAATTTATGAGAATGCGAAGTATTCCACCCTCTCATGGTTCGTCCAACTTTTCCAGATTAAGTGCCTAAATAGATGGAGCAACAAGTCATTCACAATGCTTATTTCGTTCTTGAAAGATTCTATGCCCCCGGGAAATAACGTGCCTGACAGCTGGTACGGAGCCCAGAAGATGATGTCTGATTTGGGTCTAAAGTGCGAGAAGATTCAAGCATGTCCTAAAAACTGCGTGTTGTACCGGAAAGAGAATTCAGATTTGAAAGAGTGTCCAACATGCGGAGAGGCCAGGTATAAACCGAAAGATTCTGATAAGAAGCCTGATATACCTGTCAAGATAGCACGATACTTTCCCATAACACAGAGGCTACAGAGGCTATTCAGGTGCAAGAAAACAGTCGAGGCAATGATTTGGCATCACCGTGCTCCTCCAAGTGAAGATGGAAAAATGAGCCATCCAAGAGATTCACCGGCATGGAAGGATTTCGATAGGAGGTACGCAATATTCAGTAGCGATCCTTGCAATGTCCAGCTCGAACTGGCAACTGATGGCTTCTGCCCATTCAACTATATGGCTGGAAGTCACGGCACATGGCCTGTTGTAATGATAATTTATAATCTGTTGCCTTGGTTAGCTATGGACCAATCATACTTTATGATGCCTCTTCTTATCGACGGACCAAACTCACCGGGGAACAATATCGACGTCTATCTCCGACCTCTGATCGAGGAGTTGAAATCTTTGTTCATTGATGGTGTGAGACATACGATGCAAACACAAATACAACCTTCATACTGCATGCGGCTTTAATGTGGACAATTAATGACTTTCCTGCGTATGGAATGCTATCAGGTTGGTCCGTACATAGTCACAAAGCATGTCCTCATTGCCATGAACACACAACATCGAAATTCTTGAATTTTAGCAGGAAGGTTTGTTATTGCGGCCATCGACGTTTCCTGCCTCCAGACCACCCCTATAGGTTAGGCACGGTTCACTTTGATGGTCATCAGGAGCTTCTTGGACCTCCATCCCCATTGTCCGGAGAGGACGTGACTGCTCAATGGGATGGTTACAATAATGTGACCTTCGGGATGGATCCGACGAAACAGGTCAAACCACCATTTTGGAACAAGTTAAGCATTTTCTTCGAGCTTCCGTACTGTTCAACAAATTTAGTGCTTCATTGTCTGGACGTCATGCATATAGAGAAGGAAGTATCAGAGCACATACTCAACTTGCTTCTTTGTAAAGACGGGAAATCGAAAGACAACCTGAATGCTCGGATGGATCTACAGGAGTGGGGAATAAGAAGTGAATTGCACCCTAGACCGGTAGCGGGTAAACCGGGCAAGTTTGTACTTCCCAATGCTGCTTATCATATGTCACAACCGGAGAAGAAAAGATTCCTGCAGGTGTTGCATGATTTGAAAGTTCCCACAGGTTTCTCAGGATCATTCAGCAAGAAAATAAAAATTGTGAAAGGCGAGATTGATGGGCTGAAAAGTCATGATCACCATGTTATCGTGGAGCACTTTCTTCCATTAGCCCTCAGGACTTCTCTCCCCGAATCGGTTGGTCTAGTAATCAACGACCTATGTTGTTTTTTCAGAGAGTTGTGTGCTAAAACACTGGAGGTTGTGACGCTGGATAAACTAGAAAATTATATTGCGTTGATACTTTGCAAGTTTGAGCGTATTTTCCCACCGTCATTCTTCGATATCATAATACATTTGACGGTTCATCTTGCAACTGAGGCTAAGTTAGCCGGACCGATACAATATCGATGGATATATCCCATCGAGAGGTACGTGTAATTTTTCGTTTCGCGCAATTTATAAATTTATTGTTGTCCTGTATGCCCGTATTTATTTATTCAACATATTTTCATTAGGTACCTCTACACTCTTAAAAAGTATATACACAATAAAAATCGACCAGAGGGTTTTATCATGTAAGGTTATCTTCTTGATGAAGCAACCACATTTTGTTCCCGCTATCTGGACGAGAACATTGAGACAAGACTTAACAGGCCTCGAAGAATTCAAGACGGGCCATATGGTAAAGCCGAGTATAAGAAGATAGAAACTATGTTTATCAACAAGATATACCGGTTTATCTTTCTTAATTGCGCATGTCTTGAACAAATTAGAGAGTAAGTTTTTTTGGATTAATTGTTATATTTGTGTTTGTGTGTGTATGAAATGATATAATATTAATGTCACCATTATTTGTCGAAAACAGAATTCATTTTAACGAGGTATGTGAGGGGCATCCTGATTGGAACGAAGAACGATTGGAAAAATATCATAAGGATAATTTTTGTGATTGGGTCACAGATCATGTAAGTTATTCGAATAACATTTTATTGCTATTAGTTTTAATCTAAACTTTTATCGTTATGTATTTTTCGTAAAATTTGTTTTGTTAGATCCACGATCCGAACTTATCTGCATCATTTGAGAGTGATTCAAGATGTTTAGCTCAGATTCCTAATATGGAGGTTGCATATTACAAAGGATTTGGTGTCCTTGAATACAAATTCGAAGTTAAGGACATACAAACATCTAGAACCACTCAAAATAGTGGAATTGCGACGGTAGGATCGGACGGTGTGATTTATTATGGGTACTTAAATTGTATACTCGTCATCCACAATCCTGGACGATCAGAACCCTTTTATATATTCCAGTGTACTTGGTACGATACACGAACCGATATGGATGAGTGGAGAAGCAATCTTGGGACTTGGAAAGATGAATATGGATTGACCAGTATGAACACACTTCGATTTTACGGTCAGGAAGATCCGTTTATCTTTCCGAACCAAGCGTTCCAAGTATACTACTCACAGTGTTTGAAGCATCCGGGATGGAGTGTTATATGCCGATGGAAACCCAGAGATGTCTACGATGTCCCAGAATTCGAGGACAGCGATGAGGATGAAGAAGAGAGAAGGCTTAGAGTGCTCCGACCGTCTGTTTCGAAGGACGGGTTGTCTTCGGCCGATCATGAAGTTACTTGGGTTAGAAATGACATCGACGATGAAATCCAAGTAGATATGTATAATGCGCCCACGAAACGAAAAAGGTTATCAGTAATGTTATATTATTACTTCACATTTTACGATCTATACATATATAGTCAATACTTTTAATGATTGTCTAATACGTCCACGAATCGTTTATCTAGATTTGATGACGATGTCGGGAGCAGCGTGGGGCGGCAGGAGCTCCAGCCGCGGCAGAGGCAGAGCGGTTCTGCTGCCCGGAGAGCTGTGTAAGGAGCTTCAGAGGGCCGGTCTTGTACCCAGATCGGAGACCCCTTCGGATGCCTCCTTCCGTGTGGATTTTGCCACACCTCCAGGTATATTGCACGCATATCCATTTTGAATGTAATATTGTAGATATTCATGCCTGTTTATATCAAAATTACTTATATTGTCAATGTTTGATGGTCTAGTTGTTGGTGATGCGTCCACATCAGGGACAGAGGCCACTCCCGCTCCTCCAGGTATGTTTATATATCATATAGTGCATGTATATTGATTTAGAATGCTATATCATAAATATACACACATTCTTTTTTCTCTTACTTAGATAGTAATTTTTATAATTGTTTAGCTGTAGGTGGTGACACCACCGCACCTGCGGGAATGTTTATATATCCTATAGTGCATGCATATTGATTTAGAACGTTATATTATTGATCTGCACATTCTTTTTGCAATTACTTATATAATCTATTTTTAATTGTCTAATTATAGGTGGTGCGTCCACATCTGACGCAGGGGCCACTCCTGCCACTTCCGTACCCTCCGCATCGTCTGTAGGTTAGTATGAATAAATATAAAATATTTATTCATTTTACATATGCTCTATAGAATAAATATGAACTTCATGGAAATTTAGCGTCAATGTTTATTTTCTAGTTGGAGGGGATGCGTCTGCATCCGGGACACCGGCTGTTCCTCACCGGAGGAACTATCGTCCCGCTCGTGCTGCTGCCCGGGCCCAGGCTCGTGCTTTAGTCACCGGAGGTATATATCACACTTCAATTTTCGTTTAACCTTGATTTCTTAATACAACTTTTTCTTAATATTGATTGTCTTGATATTTCTTGCAGACGCAGGGCCTCCCCATCCCCAGAGGGGGACTCGAGGCCCGAATCAGTCCCATAGGCTGAGGCCTGACAGAGCTAGGGCGAGGAAGCATTCCCCTTCTTTTTTACCCTTGACTATCGCTATACCGGTCCTCATACCGAGAGGTTCAGCTGGTATATGGGGGATGAGAGCCGGCTCGTGAAGAACTATCCACTTCACGTTGAGTGGGGCGAGCAGCACCGGCGCTCATTCGCCCGCTTCTTTGATCAGGTTCGGGTATTAATATATATTTTCATTTTATTTATCCAATATATTTATTATTAACACTTGCAATCTAATAACAATGTTTTTTTTTGTATTTTCAGTTGGATTACGATTTTCAGCTTGTACCCGACCCTGATCACCCTGGGAGGGTGCTCGACCTTCATGCTCTGTACAATGGCCTGATGAAGAACATGCAGACCAAGGTCCGATACAACAGGAATGAGCTGAACGCCGACTGCTACTCCTTGTGGATGGCGACCCTCGAAGCAGAGAGAGCGGCCCTCCTATCTACTCCGGCGTTTGCGAGAGTCGACGTAGAGACATGGCCTCTATTGTGCGAATATTTCGACTCTCAACGCAAACAGGTATGTATTTTAAATGTAATTCATTGTTTAGGATATAATTTATTTTTTTGTGTTCCTTAATTAGAAAACTAAATGTGAATGCGTTGTGCAGAAATAGGCCGCTCAAAATATAGAGAATAGGAAATCGGCGAAGAGGGGTCGCCCCACTTATACAGGTGGCTCGAGAAATATTACTCGAGCCATGGAGTTATCGGTAAATTACAATAGACCGGCCTTTGTGATATAATGCAATATTAAGAGTTATTTTCTAATATATCTAATATTAAGAGTTATTTTCTAATATTGCAAACAGCTCAGACCCTGGCGCAAGGTGGTACACCGAGCGTGCTGTCCGCAAATCTTGCCGTCCTCGGCACCTCGACAGATCCCGCCACGGGGAGCTTCGATATCCCGACGTTGCTACCCAGGAGTATTGTGTAAGTGTTAATATTTATTCAACCCATATTTGAAATTTTAGTTTTGGAAGGTTCAAATTTAAATTTTATACTTATACTTTACTGCTTAATGTGGGTGTAGGAGCGGGTGGTTGAGCAGGCCGAGGCCTCGTAGATCGATTTTACCGGACAGAGCGATCCGAGGCTGCTAACCCCAGTCCTGGACGCCGCACACGGAGGGCACCACGGAGGTTGGGAGAGAGGCCGGGGACTGGGCCCTAGCAGGGCCCATATGAGGTTGGACTCCACCCCGGCGGTTACTTCCTCCGTCTCCAGTGAGCGACGTGTCCAGCAGGAACTGGAGAGCTTGAAGGCCACCGTTCAGGAGTTGAAGGAGATGTTGGTATGTATACTACTTAATAGTAAAATATCATGTCATATTATAGATATCAACATATCCAATATTAGTACGTAGCTTGAGCTTATTTGGTTGTAGACTTAGGTTTGATTAATCATACATACATATCTAATTAAAATAAACTACGGTTTTCCAAACTAGATATCCAAATGGGGTTTCGAAATAACTTGATAATGATACGAATTCGAATAATACACAGTTCTTACTCGCTTATTACACACGTTAGGTCCAGACGCGACAGGGTATATCGGCCGAGCCTCCACATGCATCTCCTTCGGCTGTGGCTCCGCAAGACACTACATCGGCTGCGGTTCCGCAGACAGCTCCTATAGCTCCACCGCCCGCTTAGACTCCCGCAGCCGCGGCTCCGCAAGGCACTACCTCGACGGCGGCTGCGCAGACCACATCGCCAGCTCCACAGCCCGCTCAGACTCCCTCACGCGCCGAATTGCATGATTTATTGACCGAGGAGCAGGCGCACCAGATTCTAGCGTTTATCAGAGGTGGAGCTGGACCGAGCTAGGGTAGCTTTTTGATTCTTATTTTTTGAAACATGTATTTATTTATATGATACATATTGTACTATATTTTGGACGATATTGATATTGGTGGTCCTACGGTATTTATATTTATATCATATTCTGTTTTTTGGTTTCTTTTGTATATTATATGCGTGTGATGTGATTATGAATACTGCGATATATGTTGTGTGATGATTAATTTTATGTTTGATTGATGTATATATTATTGTGCATAGGGCGAGAAAAAATTAGGCAGCCCTTTTTAAAAAAAAACTGATAATATGTACACGTTGCCCTTACGGATTAAACCGTAGGGGCAAAATATCAGGATAACTGATATTTTCCCCTGTGATCTCAGTATCAGGGGGTTGGGCTTGCCCCTATCCGTAGGGGCAAGCAAATGCCCCTACCCAGTTATCCGTAGGGGCAAAATATCAGGATTTCTGATATTTTGCCCCTACAGATATGTACCTACGCATGTATCCGTAGGGGATATTACTTGGCCCTACGGATTCAGCCGTGAGTACAAGTAATCTATTTTAAAAAACCATAAATAAAATAATTTTTTTGCCCCTACGGCCTACTCCGTAGGCAAAACGGGACCTACACAGAACTCCGTAGGGGCAAGTTTTTGTCCGTAGGGGCAAGTTCAGGGTTTCAACTTGCACCTACGGCGTTTGTACCTACAGGGTATTTTCTTGTCCCTACGGCTATATCCGTAGGGGCAACCCTTATTTGTAGTAGTGACAGGTTTCACTAAAATACCAATAAGATACCAACAAAAGACAAGTTTTACAATAAAATACCATGAACTTTCCAAGCTAAGCAATTATCACTAAAATAGCTCAAATCCTTAAAATTCATATCCATGAAAACCCTAAATAATATAAATAACCCCTCAAGGTTTAATTTTAACTAGATTATAATATTTTTTCATAAAATCCCCTCGAGTTATATAAAACGATATTTAAGGACTTTAGTAAACATAAGTTTAAGCCGGATCAATTCTCTTGAGCCCCAGGAAGCTGGAGAAAGTGAGTGCTTACCTAATTAAAGTAGAAAACTTAACGGAGTTATCAATGGTAATTGTCTTGGAAAAAGACACAAATCCTGCCGTCCATATGCAGCACCGATAACTCCCGAACCTAATTTAGATCTAAATCAGTTACAAGTGTCTGACTCAAGTTTGAGTCAATCTCAAACCTGAATCCAAATTCAAATCAGAGTCCAATTCAAACATGAATCCAAAGTTTAACATAGATACTTGAACATGAACCTGAATACTTGAATTCAAACATCAATATCAAATATGAATACTTGACTTGACTTGACCGAATCATGATTATAACTTGACATGACTACTTGAATACATGATTACATCCTGAACCTGACTACTTGAACAACTTATATCCATGGTTTCGGCAAGACTTGTAAACATAATCTATACAATACATTATGTGGGGATAATGGGGTAAATTGGTATGGAACGTATTAACGTGGCACAAGATGGTCAGTTAAAAGACACCTACCTGAACTCTCGCGTCGTTGTCCCGTGGGTTTTGACGGGGCCTTTTATTACATGTTACCATAGTCTATGAGATAAGATGGACTCCTTTCGTATACACAAATACCCTCTGTACCAAGCTACAAACAACTACGTTAGAATAACAATCATATACTTGTACAACTTACCAGTTCAATTCTCATTACTGTTATATTCCATTCCTTCTTTTGGGACTTACCAAGCGTTAGTTCGCTGACGATATTCCTGTCTATTTCTTCCTTTAGAATGTTCGTCATGAGAACCGGACTCTCAGGAGGTCGAGCCTAGTCAGGAGGACTTGGACCAGTTCACTGCCCAGCCGGATTTCTAGCTCTCCTTGTATTTACTTTCAGTTTGTATGCCACTGTTTATATCATTGTATCTTTTCATTTCAAAACAGTTGTATGTAAAGTGAATGTAAATAAAAGTTGTTGTTTGTTTATTTTATATCTCTTGTCATTCTTGTGCATTTTTACATATATTTTTTAATTACGCTTAACATATTTATTTCTTAGTAAATACATTGCGTCCCGCCCCGTCACCGTTTCCGTACACTGGGAAGCAGGGCGTGACAACCCCTGCATCCGTAGAATTAGGATATGTGTGTGTGTGTGCATGCACGCGCGCATATATTAGATAAGTATATTTAGTCAATAGGTTTTACTAGACTACCATATTCGTATAGGTCTATACTTAGTAGAATGGTATACCCTTAGTACTATTCCTAGCCTATGAGCTATATCTACTTATGTAAGTATACACACACATGATTACCTTATATGATATAAGTCTACTAATGATATGAGGATATTTTATGATATGATGATACGAGTCGATATGATACGATATGATGATATAAAGCGATGCGATATGATATGAATACGAGATGACATGAGATATATATGAGATGAGATGAGATGATGTATGTGAATATAGATCCATACTATTGATTTGATGATATCATACGATGGATATTCAGTATATGATATGATGAGGATGGATCGCCGATATTTATTTCGACTTGAGAAAATCTTATTTAAAATCACAAGGTAGATATTATGATATGTTTAGAGTCATACCCATTTTCAAAACTAACGAATCGTTAAGTACTTTTAAATGATAATTTCAAAGGGATGCTCTGAATTTTCAAATTGTGTTTTTTTCAAAAACATCGTAGCTCCCTATTTTCTAAAAACAATGATTCGTATTATTTTAAACCATAATTGTATGGCTCATACGTAGTTGTGTATTTTTATACTGTTCGCGTTTATGATTTCTTTCTTCTGTTTACGCTCGTGTTACAATTTCTTATTTCTGCATACGCTCGCGTTTCTTTCATTTATAATATATATACTATGTTTCATACCCTTATCTTTACATGACTTCGTTTGCTAGGACACACACCATTACCGATGATGCACATGTTGCACGTACACCTACTCGCATGCTCACACACACATCATTGGTAATTGCCATGCCACTTACTCAGATAGAACTCGTTATGTTACTGTATCGCCTTATAACCTGTTAGCATTTTAGTTACTGTTTAGTACCCAGTACCACATACTAGTTTAGTTATTGCACTTTCTTACTATGCTATATGACACGCTCATATGAACACATCTGCTATGCATTATAGTATTGTTCTGTGCCAATACATATTATTTCATTATTGCCATATTTTATTAAGATTCTGTTTTCATGAGATTTCTGGATTTGAGAAACGGCAGATATTATTTAAAAACTTGTGAATGTCTTAAAAACACGGTTTTCTTTTGATATGATATTTCGACGTCCACCATGAGATTTCTCGGTGCTGAGCTATGATGATTATCCGAATCGAGGCATGGGGAGAAACCGATTGCGGATATATAGTGGACCTGGTACGGTACCCCAGAGTAAGAAGATCGTATAGAGAGGCATTGAGCCTGGCAGGGGAACACTACCAACTGGTGACAGTATTGGACTCGGCGGATATCCAGAGGATACCAACCAGAGTGATATGAGACAGATGGATATGAGAACCAATATGATGAGACGGTGCCTAAGATATGAGGGTCAATCCGATGAGACGACACCTGAAATATAAGGATTTACGTATCGATGCTGGACACGGGTTTTATGATGATTTCGAGTGTCGATACTGGACACTCAGGATTTTATGATGATTTCGAGTGTCGTTGATGGACACTCATTGGATGATATATGTATATATACATGATATGGATGACACGGTACCGCATATTGATACAGGCACGATATTATATATTTATTTACATATTTATACACGATCACCTTCGAAACCACATGATATGATATTATTATACAGTATGATCTAAGAGATCGTTATACATTCGATTTCTACCTGATGATATTTTCTACTATTTCTACCTGATGATATTTTCTACTCACGAGTTGGCAACTCACCTCTATTGTGCTATATTTTTCTTGCACGATCGACCGCTCGGATTCAGTAGCGGCTTGCTGGCACATTTCCTCTTCGGGTGATTGCTTAGTAGGTGGGTTGCACTTCGGATCGTAACCACCATTGTACATTATTTTATTCAGTTGTATCTAGTTAAAAGCTCCATCAACCAGACTATGTATATTGTGGACTTAGAGACCAGTTGTATATTCTTTTAGACTTAGAGTCGTGACGTGTATATCATTCTTTATATTTGGAGTTTGATGATGTTTTGGTTTTCTTTACTTTCTTTTCTGAGTTGATCTTCGCCTTGGACGTCGTATACTTACTTGCATGGTTGTGTTTCCGCCGATTGGTGAAGACCTAGCTCCCGCCTGAGGATGCCATTATTATTGTTGATTATGTACTGGTTTTGATCAAAATTTACAAAGGAAGTGCTGCCCAAATTTCAAATGACGAAAACATTTCAAAACTTTAGTATACTACATATTTGCATTTCTACGAATCTTATTCATACTTTAAAAAGAAAACTTGATTTCATTATACTCCTTTTTCAAAACTTCGGCTCCACTATTTTTCTAAAAAGGTTTAGATTTCTGGTTTTCGGCTTACTTGGGTTACGGTGGGGTCCTATAGACTTCACGTGATCCAAGTGCCAGTCACGTGCCATTTTCGGGTCATGACAAACAGAATGCATATATACGCCATCCGCATTTGCAACGGGGCCCCGGGTCTTCATCGTAAGGTTACTTAATTTACGGCAGGGCGGGGCAGGGCTAGCGCGGATGTATATAGTATTTATATATATACTATATATCACATATATCAATATATATCATCACACGTAAATAATCACATTACGGCATGCGGGAAAACAATATCACAGAGTTTGGAATGGTCAGATAACTTATGAATCCCACGTTTCGTTCGAGTTACAAACGAAGCGCGATATTCTCCGGTCGCGTGAATAGCCCATATATAGCCAAAATCAGGCCCCTATGAGTGCGGCAAGTCATCCACCAATCCGAGAAAAGAGGTGACCCAGCATCTTTACCATGAGGGGGCCACCCATCTCTTTCTCGAATCCGATAACTTGAGCACTCCTCCGCGGGTCTATCCTAACTCCCTACAAGCAAGGCAAGCAGCCTGTCAATCCTAGAATCAAGTAACCCGGTCTCAACTCCAAGAGATGGCCATCCGCTGCAATCTAGAACCCGACTACCCGTGCGCTTCTCTGCGGGGTAATCCTAAAACCTGTATCAATACAACGGTAACATCAATCGCAACCTGATCAAGTCCCGACAAATAATAATACAATAAGTGGAAACAACGGCCACATGTCGACCGTTCGTTCCGAATAAAAGAATATACATTTGGCAACAATATGAATGGAGATGAAACATATCAACACAAAACTCAAATACGCACGGACTATTCATTTCGCAACAATCCGAACCATTCGAAGCACAATAACAAAATCATCGCATATATTAAAAACGTAACCCCTTCTAACTGATCTATAGCAGTTACATGATATTTTACAACGTTTTAACACGATGCGGAACAACCAAGATATTTTAATTTCGATCAACAAAAATTCTATAAACTTCAAACAGCTCCAGAAATAAGTATATGAAATCTGTGTTAGTGTAATATGCTCTGAAGGCCATTATTGTATAGTACTAGTTTGTATATTACATTTTGGAAGCTTGGGATATATACACGGATTTATAATAGTCTTGCTCAATATGGTAGTATGCTACTTGGTTTGTATATATCTTAATATGTGTATATGTTTCTTTTAACGTATCGCTAATACATATTGATAGAGCACTTAGTATCTTTGCTTGACCACCAACGTTGTGATGGCAGTCACACTAGTGGAGGCTGGGTAGTCTACAAGCACATCCTTATGCAGGTCCCTAGTCGTAGGATTATCGAGACATGATATCGATACTCCAGAGTAGACTAGTGTATACGCTTCTCATCCCAGCAGGGGAGATGGCCTATCCCACAGCCATCAGTACGTCGTACTGGAGATAGTATGCATGTGCTCATTGGGTTATGAGTTACACTGGACGGACTCGTGGGGTACTGCTGGTTGGTACTATACCTATCGTCAGGTAGCAGTTCCTAGGTGAAATGAGTACAGCTTAGTCTGTCAACTTGACGCTGCTACTTCGCCTCAAGTGTGTTCCTACCGTTCTTAGATTACTACCCTACCACGGCTCTATTGAGTCATGCAAATAGGTAGTAGTTGGGTGCAGTCCCGAAGCACTCAGAGGCAGTGTCGGTTAGATAGGATTCGTCTCTCCCGGTATTGGGGGTTGATGTCGTACTGTATTCGGAAAGCCATTACACAAAGTCCCTGGCCAAGGGAAGAGAGATTTACTGATAGGTACTCCAGTAGTTTCTCAGGATGTTTTGGGCTGTACTCCGACACGACTTATTACGCTATGAGGGGTCTGACGTTTACCGTCTCTAGGCCCGATATGCGATACTCTTAGACGAACAGACCGGACTGTACGGAGATTGCCACGGACAGGCTCAGTGGGAGTTAGAATGAGTTTGCTCGTCGGCCTTCTTATCGACAGATACCTGGGTAGCCATTACGTGCAGCTAGTACCGCTGACGTGCTTGTGGTTAAATCCACTGCCAACGTACTGTCGAGTCTTTAGAGTCCCACACAGAGGGTTTCCCTGCTTTAGGCGAAACGATGTAGAGTTTGTATGGTTTTACAACAGGTTTCGATCACATACGTGTACTTGTACGCGTGTGATGTTCGAGCGGACAATACTAGTGGGCTTTGGTTTAAGCCGGATCCTGGTATTTGATTGTTAGATTAGTTTCGTCTCATTTTATTCGTGTTTCTCGAAACACGGATGCGGGTATGTATATACGGATGAGAGGGGCATTCTTGTAATTACTCAAGATTGTTATAGAAGGAGACACCTCATTAGGGTTTTGACCATTGACTTGATTAAAATAATTATGAGGTGGAGGAAAGTATTTGTTATTTTTGTAAATGATAATTGTGGCATGGCTTCTTGTTTTGACCACTTGACTTGGTTTGACCACTGGACTTGGTTTGACTATTTGACTTAGATATTTTTTATGAGATATTTTGTGGCACTAGATATTTTGGAAGAGATATTTTCTTGCCATGCTTATAGTCATATCAAGTGAGCCATCTCATTTTATCATTAAAAAAACCATTTCTCTTTCCTCAAGTTCACTCTCTTCTTCTTCCTCTCAACTCATAGCTCTTATTGTCTCATGTGTTGAGAATCCAAGAGCTAGTGAGACTTAGCTACCCAAAATCACTCTCTACTCATTCTAGGCTACTTAATTTAGCCCACCAAGTGACCTAGTTGCCTCAAATTGGAGGTTAAGCTCAAGGTTGGAACTCTCGGGTGGATCTTCTTCGACTTCGAGAAGCCGACGAGGAGGTGCTATCCATTTCCACTCCAAGGAGCTCATGAAGTGAAGGAGGACAGCAAGAAGACAAGAAGGACATGATACTATGAGGTATAACATTCATCCGAGTAGTTAAACATCATATAGTATGCTAGCTAGGGTTTTATGTTCGATCCTTGCTTCAAGTTGGTGTTGCGAAGCCCGTAAAAATCATTTTTTACTAATTCCGCCTCCCCGCGAACACGTGGGGTGCACGAAATCAACTTAAAGTGGTATCAGAGCCTCTCATAAACCCTAGATAGCTTGTATCGATGTTAGAAATCCGCCGTTTTTGTCGCGCAAAAACTGCAGACAAAAACAGTTTCCAAAATTGAAGTTTTGAGTTGTTTGCACACCCCGCGGGATCACGGTTTGAACCGAGAAGCCGTGGGGTGGAGCTTGGACACCCCGGGGAATCCCCAAGAGGGGACCGAACAGCTGGGTCCACTCCCCAAGACCACCACAAGGCGGTCTTGGCAGTGGGGACCCGAAACTGCCCCACCTTAGGCAGTTTCGGGTCTGCCTCACCCCCTAGCCACCTTGCGGTGGATTCTGAGGTAGGGTACCCCTTCTAGGCCCCCCAACTCGAAGTTAATTTCATTATCTAACTCTCCGTGAAGATTCGGGCGGGTTTCGAGTTCGTTTCGACTCCCGGATTAGTTTAAAACGATCGGTTTTGGAACTTTAGCTCACTGTTTTTTCGTGTGTTGGAAAAAATGGTTTAGTTTGCTAATTGCGTGCGGAATTCTAATGTCGTGGTTACTTTACAAGTTTTGTGATGTGTATATGTGTTTGGAAACGTCAACTAATTGCTATACGTCGATTAGTCGGGATTGCACATATCTGTGATGATGTTATGTTAGTTTGTGTATATGAACTTGTTGGATCGTTGTGGATGAATAGCTGGGGATGGGAGATGACTGTTTTATCTTTCATCCGATTTAAATTGAAAATTGATGTAATATTATTTTGCGGGGCACATCCGGGTTGAGCTTGTAGCGACCGTTGTATTATCTCTTTTACTGTTTTCTGCTCCTAGGATAGACCCAAGGTGGGGTGCACAAACTATCGGGTTCTTAAAGTGCTGAGTGGCCTACTCACTTTGATGAGAGAGGTTGCTTCACTTTGGGAATTTGGCAGGTAGTTTGCCGCACCCGTAGGGGTCTAGGGAGGGGTTTGGCTATTCATCACGACCGTGGAATCTTTCCTTCGTTGCAGGCTCAAACGAAACGCGGAATTCCTAGTATATCCAATATGTTCATCTGTGATCTGGAATGCCTATTATTGCATGAGATGAATGTATATATCTATATATGATATCTAGTAGAAGTTGCTTATGTTTTACATCCGCGCTAGTCCAGCCCCCGCTCTGTCGTTAGTTAAGTAACCTAACGGGTGATGATGAGGCCCCGTGGCGAATGCGGATGGCATAAGCGTACGTTGTATTTTCGTTTATCTCTGCAATAGTAGGTTAATTGATGAGACTGCATTACATTAATGCAAAAAAAACAAACCAAAGCTGAATCGTTGGAACAATTTTAAAACCACTCGGTTTTTTTCAAAACAGCAAAACTTTTTAAAATGCGGAGTTTAAACCACTCCTTTTAAAAGCTATCAAGTTCCTTCAATTATATCAAGTTCACTACGTTCACGGTTTCGCCAAAACCATTCGTAGCCCTCCGTCATTTCAGTTGAATATTCAGTATATTCAAGCTATGTATTTTGACCTTAGCCAAGGCATGGTGATTGGTAGCTGCTGAATATTCATCTGTAGCATAGATAAATGCGTTAGTTTGAGACAGTCGTACTGCTATTTTGGCCTTCGTCAAGGGTATGTACAGGTGGGTTCAAATTAACCTGGACAGTGACGGGTAGAACTTGACCTGTGACTTATGACATGTTGGCCTTCGTCAAGGTCATAAGTGCATGGGGCAAAAATCCACATTGGGAGTTTCTAAAGAAACTGAAACTTTCTAGTGTTGCATACCATTTGGAGTGTGATAATTTTGGTAGGATTCCTTCAACTTTATCACACGATGATATTTGGATCTCGATCCTACTGTGAGTATATGCTACTCCTCGGGAGATTTTTTCACTTAACGATCAATACTATAAACCAAGTAGGTGTCTGGAAAGGTGTTAGCGGGGCTACGCCCCCAGGAAAAAGTGGTTATTCAATTAAGGAACTTCGCGAAAGCGTCGTAAAACCTCCCTCGAAGTACCGACACTGGCCTGGCTGAACGGTCAAGTAAGTATTGTACGGTGAGATTAATTCTGACTAATTCTTCTTTTATGGTTTGAGGAAGGATTCGAGAAACAGTGGGAGCCATCCTGTTTAGATAAACTAAAAACCAATCTAAATTTGCAAGAGCATCATGCTAAAGTGTTTCTTTTCTCTCTTCTAATTGCAGCAGCCAAACATGACGGGCCTTAAGTTACTATTAAATAAAAATATATTGACTTGGCCAAACTATAAAGATTGGTTCAGGAATGTCAAGATGGCAATCACTTATGACAAATTGGACTATGTTCTTACTACTAAAGCCCCCGCCGTCTCAGGTCCAGATTCCAGCGTCGCGGATAGGGAAATCCGTAAGGCCTGGGAAATTGATTGCGCGAAAGCCAAGTGCCTCGTGCTGGCCTCCATGGACAACGAACACCAGAGGCGGCATGAGAATATGGATCTTGAATCTATATTCCTCCATACCAAGGAATTATATGGAGAGCAATCTCGTATCGCAAGATACGAGATCTCGAAGAAGCTATTTCAAGCGAGGTTAGCTGTCGGGTCATCTGTAAGGGAACACGTCCTTAAAATTATCGGCTACATTGAGGAGCTCGCGGACCTTGGGACCACGTTAGAGAACGAGCTGTATACAGACTTAATTCTCCAGTCCCTTCCTTCCACCTACACCCAGTTTATCTTGAATTTTAATATTAAAGGTAAAGAAGTTGAACTTCCGGAACTCCTCAACATGTTGAGGAGTGCTGAGGGTACCCTGAATAAATCCAGGGAAACACCCACTCTGTTTGTTGGTGGAGCTTCCTCTTCTAGATCCAAAGCAAAAGCCAAAAGAAAGAAGAAAAAGTCCCCCACCAAGCCGAGAGGCGGTGTTAGTAAGGTGGAAGCAAAGGGCAAGGCAAAAGTGGCGGGGCCGACAGTAGGGAAGGAAGAATGCTTCAACTGTTATAAAAGGGGCTATTGGAAGAAAGGTTGCAGGTCTTGGAGAGCCAAGAACCAGGACCCGAAACAAGTTGTAGTTTCGGCTTCAGGTGTGTTTGTAATTAAAAACTGTCAGTCAATCAACTCTACTTCCTGGGTATTGGATATCGGATCAGGATCTCATATCTGTAATTCTTTGCAGGCACTGAGAAGCCGTAGAGTTCTGAAGATCGGTGATATGACCCTCAGGGTTGGTAACGGAGCGAGCGTAGATGTTGTGTCCGTAGGAGAATATCACCTAGGATTGACGAGTGGACATAATTTGGTTTTGTGCAACTGTTTTTATGTACCTAGTTTGACTTATAATATCATTTCTGTATCTTTTTTATCTAAAGAAGGTTATGATTTTATATTTGTAAGCAAGGTTGTAAACATCCACCTTAATCATGGTTTGATTGGGCCGAGTACACTAAATAACGGTATATACGTATTAAACCAACTATAAGTTTTCAATGTACAGAACACATATAAAAGAAATACTCCAGAATTAAATCAAGCTTTCTAGACTGGGTCACATCAACGAAACAAGGTTGACCAAGTTATATAAAGAAAGATATTTGGATCCGTTCGAATATCAATCTTATGCAACATTTCAATCATGTCTCAAAGGAAAGATAACAAAAACTCCATTCACTGGACACGGAGTAAGAGCGAGTGAGCTCTTGGGACTCATACACAGCGACATGTGTGGTCCAATGTCTACACATGCAAGAAGTGGTTATTTCTATTTCATTACTTTTACGGATGATTTCTCTATGTATGGACATGCCTTATTGATGAAACATAAATCCGAGGCCTTTGAGAAATTCCGAGAATATAAGAATGAAGTGGAAAAACAAACCGGCAAAAGTATCAAGATACTGAGATCTGATCGAGGTGGTGAATACTTGAGTGCCGAGTTCCTAGATTACCTAAAAGAGAATGGAATTCTCTCTCAGCTTACTCCTCCATACATGCCACAACACAATGGTGTATCAGAGAGACGGAACCGAACCTTATTGGATATTGTACGTTCCATGATGAGTAACGCTGAATAATATGCCCTAGAGGTCATTATTGTATAGTACTAGTTTGTATATTACATTTTGGAAGCTTGGGATATATACACGGATTTATAACAGTCTTGCTCAATATGGTAGTATGCTACTTGGTTTATATCTATCTTAATATGTGTATATGTTTCTTTTAACGTATCGCTAATACATATTGACAGAGCACTTAGGATCATTGCTTGACCACCAACGTTGTGATGGCAGTCACACTAGTGGAGGCTGGGTAGTCTACAAGCACATCTTTATACAGGTCTCTAGTCGTAGGATTATCGAGACAGAGCATCGATACTCTAGAGTAGACTAGTGTATACGCTTCTCATCCTGGCATAGGAGATGGCCTATCCTATAGCCATCAGTACGTCGTACTGGAGATAGTATGCAGGTGCTTATTGGGTTATGAGTTACACTAGACTGACTCATGGGGTACTGCTGGTTGGTACTATACCTATCGTCGGGTAGCAGTTCCTAGATGAAATGAGTACAGCTTAGTCCGTCGACTTGACACTGCTATTTCGCCTCAAGTGTGTTCCCATTGATCTTAGATTACTACCCTACCACGGCTCTATTGAGTGGTGCAAACAGGTAGTAGTTAGGTGCAGTCCTGAAGCACTTGGAGGCAGTGGCGGTTATATAGGATTCGTCTCTCCCGGTATTGGGTGTTGATGTCGTGCTGTGTTCGGAAAGCCATTACACAAAGTCTCTGGCCAAGGCAAGCGAGATTTACTGGTAGGTACTCCAGTAGTTTCTCAGGGTGTTTTGGGCTGTACTCCGACACGACTTATTGCGCTATTAAGGATCTAACGTTTACCGCCCCCTAGGCCCGATATGCGATACTCTTAGACGAACAGACCGGACTGTACGGAGATTGCCACAGACAGGCTCAGTAGGAGTTCGGATGAGTTTTCTCGTCGGCCTTCTTATCAACAGATACCTGGGTAGCCGTTACGACAACTTCCATTCCTGGCACAGAAGGAAAGCGTGCAGCTAGTACCACTGACGTGCTTGTGGTTAAACCCACTACCAACGTACTGTCGAGTCTTTAGAGTCCCACACAGAGGGTTTCCCTGCTTCGGACGAAACGATGTAGAGGTCGTATGGTTTTACGACAGGGTTCGATCACATACGTGTACTAGTGCGCGTGTGATGTTCGAGCGGACAATACTAGTGGGTTTTGGTTTAAACCGGATCCTAGTATTTGATTGTTGGATTAGTTTCGTCTCATTTTATTCATGTTTCTCGAAACACGGATGCGGGTATGTATATACGGATGAGAAGGGCATTCTTGTAATTACTCAAGATTGTTATAGAAGGAGACACCTCAATAGGGTTTTGACCATTGACTTGATTAAAACAATTATGAGGTGGATAAAAGTATTTGTTATTTTTGCAAATGATAATTGTGGCATGGCTACTTATTTTGACTACTTGACTTGATTTGACCACTTGACTTGGTTTGACTATTTGACTTAGATATTTTTTGTGAGATATTTTGTGGCACTAGATATTTTGGAAGAGATATTTTCTTGTCATGCTTGTAGTCATATCAAGTGAGCCATCTCATTTTATCATTAAAAAAACCATTTCTCTTTTCTCAAGTTCACTCTCTTCTTCTTCCTTTCAACTTATAGCTCTTATTGTCTCATGTGTTGAGAATCCAAGAGCTAGTGAGACTTAGCTACCAAAAATTACTCTCTACTCATTCTAGGCTACTTAATTTAGCCCACCAAGTGACCTAGTTGTCTCAACTTGGAGATTAAGCTCAAGGTTGGAACTCTCGGGTGGATCTTCTTTGACTTCGAGAAGCCGACGATGAGGCGCTATCCATTTCCACTCCAAGGAGCTCACGAAATGAAGGAGGACAGCGAGAAGACAAGAAGGAAACGATGTTATGAGGTATAACATTCATCCGAGTAGTTAAACCTCATATAGTATGCTAGCTAGGGTTTTATGTTCGATCCTTGCTTCAAGTCGGTGTTGCGAAGCCCGTAAAAATCAATTTTTGCTAATTCCACCTCCCCGCGAACACATGGGGTGCGCGACATCGTCTTACAATCTGGAAAAAAAGAAAAATACATATATCTAATTTCCACTTGATGTGACCTCAAGAGAAGCCTGGGGGCCACAAGCAAAGCCAGGCCGCCAGAAGCGGTTTTTAGGCGGCATGGAATGCACTGTGGGTCTGCGGGCTTCTACTGGGTGATCCACATCAAGCAATGGTCCTCTGGTATTTTTTTAAAAAAAAATTTGAGCAATTTTCAAAATTCGAAGAGAGACTAGAACATGGAAATTCGAAAACCGGACTTTCTTGATGATTCAAAATTAAAACGTCGTCAAGCGCAAGTTAAAGTCTTAGGGTAGGCTTTGATACCATAATCGGTCAGTCAGCACAGCAGAAGCTCGTTGTGGCGCCCAAAGGTATCTCAACAGCTACTTTTTACGTTGTCCCCTCGCGACGGACTACAACCCGCCAGACCAATCCGCATGGGGCACTCTGGGGGTAAGACTCTACGCTTAGCCACTACTGGCACATAGTGAGAACCTCCCATAGGTCGACATCCCCGCCTAGTAGCTCTGATACAATATAAGTGTGTCATGCATCCGGCTAGGGGCGTCTCAAGCGAGGCGGAAGCAGAAAAATTGCATTTTTCATCCTAGCATGCATGACACACATAGAAATCCTGGTGATCATCCTAAAAACTTTAACTTGCAAAAAGAAAACAAAGAGCTATAAGATCATACAACCATTGAAGCTTCCACTTGAGCTCCAAAAGGATTGAATGGTTGCTCTCCCTTACTTTAACTCTTTGCTAGGGTCCTTGGATTGCCGGATGAAACTTGATCGCCGATCATTCCATCAAAGATAATCCACGTCGAAGGAAAGACCACTTGAGCTACTTCTTTGATCTCATAAAGAGCTAAGATATGAGATGAAGTAGATGTAGATGATGAAGAACTCTTTCTTCTCTTTCTTTCTCTCTCTACCATTTATTTTTCTCTTTACTTTTTCTTTTTCTCTCAATAGATGAGAGAGAATGGAAAACAAGTTATGGTTTGTAATTTTCATTACCTCTCACATAACCATATTTCCCTTTCTATAAAATCCCTACACATGTCATAAGAGGTGGCAAGCAAATGACGCCAAATATTTAGCCATGTAATAAAGAGAAAAAAAAGTAAATAAGAAAAAGAATGACATGTTTAAAAAAAATTAAACATATCATTTGTTCTCATCACATGGAACAATATTTTAAAGAGAGATAAAATATATAATACTTGATTAATTACATGTATTAGCACATAATTAATTTTGTCAATAAATTAACAATTAATTTAATGACCCGATTTATTCACAAACCGGCTAGTATTATAATTCATTTTGAAGAAGTGGAGAATATTCTCCGTTTTTACTTCTCTCAGCGGAACTGCTTCTGCCCATTTGGAGAAATAGTCGGTTGTCGCCGAGATGAATCGATTCCCTTTAGATGATGCTAGTTCAATGAGGCCTATGATATCTGTCCCCCACATCTCGAACGGCCAGCTGGCAACGGTCGGATGTAGTGGGTTAGGGCGTTGATGTATAAAATCCCCGTATATTTGGCATGAGTGGCATCGCTTCGTATATTCAATGTAATCTTGAATCATCGTGGGCCAGTAGTAACCCATCCTTTTGATTTTCAACCTCATCTTTGTTGAGGTCAAAAATTACACCCCGTTGACCAAGTCAAAGTTAAAGTCAACATCCAAACCAAGTGGGCCCAAACCCATGCCAAGTAGGCCCAAGATCATATCAAGCCCGAGCAAGGGAGGGGTCGGCCTATGCCATGAAGAAACAAAAATTATGTAGTGAATAAATGAAAATGTAATTCATAGAAAATGAAAGTAAATTAAATGGGCAGGAAGCTAAATTTTGTAATGCCCATGGCTTATGTGCAAAAAGAAATAAGTGCATAAGGCATGAGGAGGCACAAGTGCCATTTTGTAAAGCCCAGGGGCCAAAATGTAAAGTGTAAAAGCTATAAAAGGTAGACATGATGAAGAAATGGATAACAACTTGATTCCTCTCATATCTTTCTAGGGTTTTGTACCTCCTTCTTCTTCAAGGTTCAAAACCTTATTCTTTCATTTTTGAATTAATTCAAGAGTTTAACTCTTTTTTTCTCAAAAAGAAATAGTTTTTCACCATAAAACCATTGAAGAGGAGTCTAAATCATCCGTCGAATCCCTAAAAATGGAGATTTTAAATCTCACCACCCATCTTCTCCAAGATCCAAAAAAAAGAGGAGGAAGAAAGAAACCCATCTCAAAATAACCCATTTTGGGGAAGTCCAAGGCTTGAAGAAGAAAAAAAGGAACCTCTTTTCATCATCTAAGATCTAAATCTTTTGGGAGTTTAACTCCAAATCAATCTCTGAGGAGCTCAACTCCAAAATTCAAATCCTCAAAGGAGTTTAACCCTAAATCCAGATTTTTTAGGAGTTTGACTCCAAATCCAAATCTTTTGGGAGTTTAATTCCAAATCCATATCCAATTTCCATTCAGGAGTTCAACTCTAAACTCAGAGGCTTATCCTTTCTTCCATAGGTGCTCTACAGGAGCCTAACGGGCACGTGCTGCTCACTTGACCTGCTGACGTCCAGCGGGCACGTGCCGCTCACATGACCCGCTGGTGCCCATCGGCCATAGGACGCTCACGTGACTCGCTAGCGCCTCAGTAGCCACGTGTCGCCCACGCGACATGCTGGCGCCAGTGGACACATATTGCATATGCCCCCCTACGGGCGCCCATCACTCATCCTTTTTTTACAAAAAAGGGAAAGTATATAATAAAACACACGTTTCACATTCAAAACACTTCTCTCGTTAACGGGAAGCCCGTAAACTCCGTGAGGCCCCCTTGACCCCAGCCCGCTATCCGGGTAGCGGAACCCCCGTAAACTCTGCAAGGCCCCCGATATGTCCAAAACAAGTTCAAAACACAACACGCGCATACTGCATATTGAGTTCACATGATCTGCTTGACCTATTAATCGGAGGTTCCCTCGCTTCCAAGAGCGATGGGTAATTAACGGTAACTTAGTATGCAGCTGTCGGAGATTCGGATCCCTGAAATCAATAAACCCCGGCTTTCCCCAGGCAGGGGGAATCTGTATACTCATGACAAGCGCGCGCATTCCTATCTCAATAGGGTGACGAAAAACCTCTACAATCTTAGCCCAAGCTTGATGGGACCCACAGAGATCGTCGTGTACTTCTTGAAATACTTTCTTTGCTTCTTTCAGCCCTAAACATCTCAACCATACAAATTCGAAGGATCTCTTATACAAGGTATCATTGATGAAGGCGAACGACAGAGCTCGTTTCATGAGCTGATGCCTTGATGACGCATCTTCAGGAGTTCATTGGGATTTGAAGTAGTCTATAAAGATTTGCCTCCAATCTTCATCTTCTTCTTCCTTTTCGACCTAGAGAATATTCTCTCCAAGTATCTCTTCTTCTTTTTTGGTCGTTTCCACAGGAGGCTCCGAAGAAAATTTGCCTGGCGATGCGGCTTCGGACACTGATCCTTACATCGTTGAGATTTTCATCTGCGATTTCTTTGGTCAGTTTTGCTAACGCTTCTGCTTTACTGTTTTCTGCTCGCGACACACTTCCCGGTACACAAAAGGGGATTTGCGTTAGGAGTTGTTGTACCCTTTCGTTATACCTTATTAGCTCCGGATTGCATGTCTTTTAGTCGCCGTTCACTTGATTGACGACTAGCTACAAGTCTCCGTATATAACAAGATCCCTGATGCGCATATCGACTTGTGGACCGGAAATGAGAGCTTCATATTCGGCTTCTTTGTTTGCTCTTGGTTCTGTCAATGAGAAAGCAAGGTGAAGTATCCCGCTTTGTGGACTCATGAAGATAATTCCTACCCCGGATTTGATTATTAGAGTGTTCCTCTTCCGTGCCTTCATTGAAGATGCTCCGTCGAACTATAGTTCCGAACAGTACTTTTTGGTTTCTTCTATCTCTACTCTTGTGTTGAATGCATATTCATCCGGCAGCTCACTATTTAACGGAGAGTCGGTCAAAATTAGATGTTCTTGTAACATTTCAGAAAATAAAATATTATTTTTTTGGAAATTTAAATAATTAAAATAATAAATTTCATGAATATTATTAAAAATGTGAGAATTGGTTTTAATGATGTGGTATAATTATACATGTATAGTTTGGAAAATAATTTGGAAAATTAATATAATTATTGATTTTGAAGGTGTTTAATTAATTTGTGTATTTTATAAATATTTATACAATTATTATATACAAGTTTAATACCAAACTTGATTTAATTACACTAATCATGCATTAATCTTGTTATGACATGCTACATGTAATGTTTTCAACACTTGTCGCATTTTATTGAACCATGGTTATGCTTTCTTTAGTTGCTTATTGATTTTGGTTTCAAATTAGAAAATAAAAGAACAGAAAAAGAGAAATTAAATGAAGATAGATATTTGTGACATAGGGACCATGGGGGTATGGGTGTGAGAGAGAGGGGGAAAGTTCTGCATCCTTCTACACATTGCTCAAATTCTTTTTCTCTTCATTTCCTCACCTCCTCTCTTCATGTGTTGCTCATCTCCTTCCACCTCCTCATCCACTTTGCACCACCCCGAAACCCAAACAAAACCTTATACTTCCTTTACAAAAAAGGTGCACAAGCTCACTACAAACCCTATGGAGGCATCAAGTTTGGACTTTTAAGACCTTGAGCAACTCAAAAAATTCTCGAGTTGCCAAATAAGGTAAATCCTTTATGTTTAGTTAAGTTTTAAGATTTTCTAATATCCTGGTGAAGTTTAGAGTTAAGCTAATGAGGTTTAGCGATATTAGAATTTTCCTAGATGAGGATTAGGGGATTTTATGGCTTTTGAATGTGTTATTGAGGTTTAGTAGAGGCTTTAAACCCCTGTAGTGTTTGATTTATGGACCAAAACTAAGATAAACCAAGACTTGAACCTTAATTAATCTGGAGCAATGATTGATAGTTTTTCCTGTTGTGTAGTATGAATCAATTCAGAAGGTCCTAAAACGGTACCATTTGATTCAAACTGTTTCTTGTGTCGGTATTCAGAAAATTTATAAAGAACTTCACAACCAAAAAATATTTTGACCGCAATCAAACTACGGTGTCGGATGTAGTTTGTAGTGAGTGCGGATCGTCCACAGGGATTGCATGATTCGTTTTTATGATATGCTTGAATTGAAAACTTAATTGACAAGAAAAGAAAACATGATTCAAGAATTTATCAATTGATTCAGGTGTCACGATGTTTAATCAAGAATCAAGAACTGATAAACAATCAAGAATTGGGTTTCGATAATATTTTTCCAATCAACAGTCAAGAATCTAAAAGAGGCTCGTAGGAATCGATCGGATCGATAGACGTGATGTAATCTAAAGATTTCGTGTTCTTGTCCTTCGAAGGATTGATACTAGATTGATGATAATCGACGAGAGTTGGGGCTTTCTTATGAAACTAGGGTTTCATCTCATAACCCTTGTTCTTTCGTCGATATCATTCCTTTTCTAGCCTCTACCAAATTCAAGAAACGATCCTAACTCCCCAATTTCGAACGATGTCAATCAAGAAAGCATCGAAACAAAATGGGTCGTCGTTTCTTGAACTTGCTAGGGTTTACAAAGCTCGTAGGACTCAAGAATCGATTAAAGCTATGTTACATCATCATTCTATTGACCGTCTCGACTCCTCGACGAGCGGAGTTTTATTCACACATCACCATACAGAAAAGATTTACTAATTGTAAAGATATCATGATGCAGAAATTAAAGAAAACAAGATAAAAGAATATCACCTTTATTTATCTCAACAATTTTGATTACATTTGCTTCAAGAACTACAAGAAGAAGAATCTAGATTGTTGATAGGGCGTCGCTCGGTTTCGTGAGTCGTGGATCGGCTCGGATCGCTTGCTCCGTTGAAGATCGGCTTCGCTCATAAAGGTTGTAGGGCTTCTTGCTTAATGGGTACTCGGGATTCTTGATTTCAATTGGAATTAGGGTTAGGGTTTCCTACAAGCCCTCTCACTAGACTTGAGGAGGAAGGGGATGAAGAAGGAGATTGGCTAAAATGAACTAAAATGAATCACACCCTCTCTTGGATGTAAGATGATAAGATCATAAGATTATCTAACCCTAGGTCTAGGCTTCTATTTATAGACTTCCCAAACCCTAGGCTTAGGTTTGAAATGGTAGTTCCCTCCTAAAGTTTGTTGAGAGAGTTTGTTAGGAGCTAGCTTAGGGTTTAAGCTAGGGTTTAGGAGGAAAGTTCTAGAATGATAGGCTAGTTTAGTGTAGATCAAAGTGTTTGCTGATCTGGTAGAAGTCCCTGGAGTCTTCTGGAAGCTGAGATGCATTTCTGAACTGTAAGCCCTGATGTAGGAGTTGTGCACCAAAATTGAAGAGGTGATTCCTTGTAGCCACCGCGGATCCGCGGCCTAAGCCATCTCTGGCCGCGGTTCCGCGGCCATGTGGGGTCCTTGGGCTTGGTGCCTTCTTCTGTGGTCTTGGGATGATGTTTAGGGCTTTGTCTGATATGCTGAATTGTGATTGCTCCTTTGGATTGATACCAGATCTGAAATTAGTGAGTTGACGTATCTTTTGAGCGGTGTAATGTTCGAGCGAGCTTCTCCTTTTCCTGCACAGACTTCGAAATACGGGTTGCGACATATAGAAATATTGCGATGCCATGCAATGCAGTCAATTTCCCTAGAAATGCCGGTTTTAAGGTCTAATACATGTAATCTGATAATCTGTGATAGATTTGCTAATATGTGAAATATGAATACCGTACACTTCTATATGTATGCAGATGATAGGGAAATTGCCGGTTAAAATATGCAATATTTTCGACTGATCAAATACCCCCAAACTTAATTTCGATCGTCTCGAGCGAATGTTTTATTAAAAAGAGAAGGAGAAAATAAAGAAAGAGAAAAAAAACTAACTAGCACACTTTCGTAGGCAACACGATTGCACTGAGCACGTGCAACAGGCCTTTAAACCTCTAGGTGTCCCTAGTAGGAGGAGTGTTGTCTCCTGAGGGTTTTCAGCGGATTGCACCCACAAAATCCAATAATAAAAGAAAGATCATGAATATTACATTTAAAGAAAAGAATTGTAAAAGAAAAGCTTTGAAAATTAGGGTTTCCAACTAAGCTAGCTTTTCAGTTGTCATGAGCCCTATCTTAATGGTCATGAAAAAATGTCAGAAATCACGTCCTCCCTCAATAAAACATCGTCTTATTCTTCATTCCTATCTTTATTCCAAACATCGATCATATAACCCTGCGTGTGTGTAAAGGACATCCCTACAGCCGGAGAATTCAATTCAAGCTATCATACTCTTGCCCATCAGCCTCAGTACTTTTTAATTAATGAATATTTAGATGAGATTGCTCACACACTTTCATGCGACCGTTAATACTTCTTGAGGTACTAACCGACCGATTACTCCTGTGCTTGCTTACTTGGTGTATTTTCCTCGTCTTGCACCACCTCAGGCATAGCAGTGACTCCCAGACCAGTTGGCCTTAGGGCACTAGGTGAAGAAGCACCCTCGCTATACATTTTTATTGCCCTTGGTGATAACAAAACCAGTGTCCATTTTTCTCACCACTTTATATTTTTATTCATCATTTTTTTTTCCTTCATACTTTTGGCTTTAAGACAAGAGCATTTCAAGGTATCCTCTACTATCCCAGGCTTCAAGACGTGTGTAAGTGCGAATAGCAGGGTATCAACGTTCAAAATGCTTGGCTTCTAGAATAGAAACTATTTTTCAGACTTATTTTTATCCTCAGATTAGTGGCGTCTTTCATCTTACTAACCCTTGGGACAACGGCTCATAACTACTTATTACTAGTTCGTATAAGAAAACTTCTAATTTTCTTAGTTTTCTTAAATTTTTCTAATCTCATGGATGTAATTTTTCACTATCTAAACTTTCATTATTTTATTTATATACAAAAAAGAGTAAATATTAAAATTATTTTTATATTTGAAAATTTTTAAATTTTTATGGGTTTTGAAATTTTTTCAATTTTTATAGATTTTTAAAAGAAATGTTTTGTACTTATGCAGATGATATGCAAATGATGCAAAAATAAGCACAAACCTCCCCCAAACTTGTTTTCAACAGTGTCCTCACTGTTGCCGACAGTTATATCTACAAAACCTGTAAATCTGGGAGGAATTATTAGTGGGGGCAAAATATATAAGTGAAGAACTTCCCCCAAACTTATCTTTTCACTCACCTTCATTCAAAAGATGATGCAATGATATATAGGATATGAAGGTGAGACGGAGGAATTTTAATTCAAATAAACTGGCTCTTGTAAGAACAAGAGCTCCTCCGTGGGGTCAGTGGAAAAATACGGCTTTAATCTATGTCCATTTACTTTGAAAACAGTGCCGTTTTTAACATTTTCAACTTCTACTGCCCCGTGCGGGTATACAGACCGCACAACAAAAGGTCCCTTCCATCGAGATCGGAGCTTACCCGCGTGAAGGTGTAATCGTGAATCATAAAGAAGGACTTTTTGACCAGGTGAAAATGTTTTCCTTAAAATGTTTTTATCGTGAAAAACCTTAGTCCTATTCTTTGTGATTACAGTATTATCATAAGCTTCATCGCGGAGTTCGCTTAGCTCGTTAAGTTGCAGCTTCCGAAAGTTGCAAGCAAGGTTTAGATCAAAATTTATTTCCTTTATAGCCCACAATGCTTTATGTTCTATCTCGACAGGTAAATGACATGCTTTACCAAACACTATCCTATATGGAGACATTCCTAGGTCGGTCTTATATGCAGTCCTGAATGCCCAAAGAGCATCCGTCAATTTGGTCGACCAGTCTTTTCTATTTTTAGCAACAGTTTTCTCCAGGATAAGTTTGATTTGTCTGTTTGAGATTTCAGCCTGCCCGCTTGTTTGGGGGTGATAGGGTGTAGAAAGTCGGTGGTTGATTGAGTATTTCCGCATCAGAGTCTCGAAAGACCTGTTGCAGAAGTGTGTCCCATTATCGCTAATGATAGCGCGTGGGTGTCCAAATCGCGAAAAGATATTCTCTTTTAAGAACTTAATGACAACTTTCTTGTCATTAGTGCGACATGGAATGGCTTCTACCCACTTTGAAACATAATCAACCGCCAGCAATATGTACAGATTCCCAAAGGAGTTAGGAAAAGGACCCATAAAATCTATACCCCAAACATCGAACATTTCAACAACCAAGATGGGTTGCTGAGGCATTTCATTCCTCTGGGATATTCTACCTGTATACTGACATTGTGTACAGGTTTTGCAATGCTCAAATGCGTCCTTGAATAAGGTCGGCCAATAAAATCCACATTGCAAAACCTTTTCCGCTGTCTTTCTAGGACCAAAGTGACCCCCACAGGCCTGATCATGACAAAAAGAAAGAACACTCTTGAACTCTTCATTTGGGACGCACCGGCGAATGATCTGATCAGGACAATATTTAAACAAATAGGGTTCGTCCCAGTAATAGTGTTTTACTTGGGATAGAAAGCGGTATTTTTCCTGTTTCGACCAATCGCTGGGTATCAGTCCCGTGGCATGATAGTTCACAATATCCCTGAACCATGGTTCATTGGATATGCTCAAGAGTTGTTCGTCAGGGAACGAGTCATTGATCGGCAGGGTCACAGGGGAAGAAACGATGCGTGAAAGGTGGTCAGCTACTACGTTTTCACATCCTTTCTTATCTTTGATAACAAGATCGAATTCTTGTAACAGAAGGATCCAACGTATTAGTCGACCTTTTGCATCTTTCTTCGCCAGAAGATGTTTTAAAGCGGAATGGTCAGTATACACAACTATAGGTGAGCCGATTAAGTAAGGCCTGAATTTTTCTAATGCAAATACAACCGCTAAAAGTTCTTTCTCTGTGGTTGTATAATTGATTTGCGCATCATTCAGGGTCTTACTAGCATAGTAAATCACGTGTGGCATCTTTTTAATGTGCTGTCCTAAGACTGCACCTACTGCAAAATCATATGCGTCACACATTAGCTCAAAAGGGTAGTCCCAGTTTGGTGATGATAAAACGGGGGCTGAAGTGAGTGAGTGTTTAAGTGAGTCGAAAGCTGTCTCGCAATCCGAGTCAAAGTGGAAGGTCGTATCCTTGGCCAGGAGAAGAGTTAAAGGTCTAGCAATTTTGCTAAAGTCCTTAATGAATCTCCTATAAAAGCCCGCATGGCCAAGGAAAGAGCGAATATCTTTGACGCTTTTGGGATGAGGGAGGTTTTGAATGACATCTACTTTAGCTCTGTCAACCTCAATGCCTTTCTGTGAAATGACATGTCCAAGGACTATTCCTTCTTGGACCATAAAATGGCATTTTTCCCAGTTCAAAGTCAAGTTCTTCTCTTTGCAACGAGTAAGAACAGCGTCAAGATTCGCTAGGCAATCGGAAAAAGAGTCTCCAAAAATCGAAAAGTCGTCCATAAAGATCTCCAAAATATTCTCTACCATATCAGAGAATATCCCCATCATACACCGTTGAAAGGTAGCGGGAGCATTGCATAGCCCGAAGGGCATGCGACTGTAAGCAAAAGTACCAAAAGGACAAGTAAAAGTGGTTTTATCTTGATCCTTTTTGGCGATGGGGACCTGATTATAGCCTGAGTATCCGTCCATAAAACAATAGTACTGTCGTCCCGCTAAGCGTTCCAGCATCTGATCAATGAATGGTAGAGGAAAATGATCTTTTCTCGTAGCAGCGTTGAGTTTTCTATAATCGATGCATACACGCCACCCAGTTTGGGCGCATGTCTAAATCAACTCATTCGCCTCATTTGTTATAACAGTGATGCCGGATTTCTTAGGAACGACATGTATAGGACTCACCCACTGGCTATCGGAGATGGGGTATATAATACCACTATCTAAGCATTTGACGATCTCTTTCATGACTGCCTCCTTCATGACGGGATTTAACCGTCTCTGTGGTTCTCGGGTTGGTCTGGCATCATCCATCACATGTATATGATGTTCAACTATCAAGGGACTAATCCCTTTGATGTCCGCCACACTCCAACCAAACGCCTCTTTGTTAGATCTCAATACCGATAAAAGTGCATTTTCTTGCTCTGATGCAAGAGAAGCGGATATTATAACCGGTAAAGTCTCCTTCTCACCTAGATATGCATATTTAAGGTGAGAAGGTAAAATTTTTAAATCTAACTCGGGCGGAGAAATGATAGAAGGAGGTATCATAGATTGATTTTTGGATTTACAAAGAAGCTCAGAGCCTGTGAAAGATACAGACTCGGGTGGAGAAAAGTCAGAAGTGCAGGACTCAAGTGTAGGTAAAGTGTCCTCACTAAGATCTTGTGCTAAGTCAAACAGAGATGTGCTAATGTCATCGAGATCAGTAAAGCAAAGTTCCTCAGCTCCACAACTATCGGGAGCGATCTCATGGACAGAGCACACATCTAAAATATGAGCAGAGGGTTCTGATGGCTGACTTCCAACTTTGTAGATATTTAGTTCAATGGTCATATTTCCAAATGATAAGTTCATTGAACCGTTTCTACAGTTTATAACAGCGTTGGAAGTGGCAAGGAAAGGACGACCTAAAATCACCGGAATTTGGCCCCGGGGGGTTGCTACAGGATGTGTGTCGAGTACAATGAAGTCTACAGGGAAAACAAATTCCCCGACCTTTATCAACACATCCTCTAATTCACCCCTTGGTTTGGTGATAGATCGGTCTGCCATCTGGAGAGTGCAATGAGCAGGTTTCAGCTCTCCAATCCCTAATTGCTCATAGACAGAATAAGGGAGCAGGTTAACACTCGCGCCAAGGTCTAAAAGAGCACGATTTATGTTTTTACCCCCAATCGAAATCGATATTGTAGGACATCCTGGGTCCTTTCGTTTCTTTGGTAGCTGGGGAATAAAAGCAGTGCTGATATTATTAGACATAAAGACCTTCTTCGGCACTTGAGTCTTCCTCTTCCTAGTGCACAAGTCCTTAAGAATTTTCGCATAAGCGGGAACTTGTTGAATCGCATCTAGGAGAGGGATATTGATGTTAACCTGTTTGAACATTTCTATAATTTTCTCCATATGAGGACTCGTTCTGTTACCCCTTAACCGGTTCGGGTAAGGAGCTTTCGCAATAAACGCAGGGTCCATCATAGGAGAAGGAAAAGGGGGTAGACGAGGTCCCAAAAGAGGTGTGGGGACCGTCTGTGGAGAACTATATGGGTTGGGTGAAGGTGTTGAGCCTAAAGGGAACTGGAGAATAGGCTCGTGAGAAGGTGGTATGGTAGAAGAAGAAGGATCAGAAGGAGAAGTGTGTGTGTGTGGAAAGGTCTCAGCCGGGGTGTTGATATGATTTTCAGTATTATCAATATCTTCCCCGACATTATTATTCAGCACTCTTCCCGATCTCAACGTTGTGATGACATTTACATTGTAATGCCCAGGATTCTGTAAGGGTTGAGAGGGAAGTTTCCCTTTTTCTCTCGCACTCATTTCGGCTTTGAGGCGTGCGATTTCAGCTTCCATCGATCTGATACTCTCAGCTTGTGACGCTGAGTTTTTCTTTATCTCACTGACGGAAGATCTAACCTCAGTCAAAACCTCTATGAAATTTGATAAAAGTGATTTCATGGTTTGAGTGAATTGAGAGAAATCGTCAGAACAGGACAACTGCATAGGATTAGACTGTGCAGGATTGTTGCCCTGGTTTTGGAAATTTTGTGACTGGTAGGGGTGCTGAGTGAGTTGAAGGGGTTGCTGTTGTGGTGGAGGAAGAGCCCTTTGAAAATTATTCGTGTTTGGAACCGTGTTTTGAGATTGATTTTGGTTCCAAGCGAAATTCGGGTGATTCCTCCAACCCTGATTGTACGTGGAAGAATATGGATCGTTTCGAGGTCTTTGAAATGCGGCATTAGAATGCTCGTGACCTTGAAACGCAGAATTTAATGGAAATTCTTCCGTTAAATGTGACGGATCAGAACAGCACCCACAAACAGTTTTGGGGAGTGACACTGGGTTTAGGGAGGCTGCTGCAAATTTGTGTTCCATAGCGTCGAGCTTCTTTTGCATTGCTGCCATTTCAGCTCGAACACCTATAGACACATCTATTTGGTGAACGCCACCCCTATTCAATGGTTGGGTTCCACTCTCCCACTGTAGTGATTTTTCAGCGAACTCTTCTAAGTATCGCCAAGCTTCCCCATCATCCTTAGTCATAAAAGTACCTTGACACATGTTTTCAAGGCTCTGTTTAGTGCTAGGGTTACTGCCCTCATATATGATTCAGCAAAGCTCCCATCTCGGGATGCCGTGATGAGGACATTGAACCAATAGATCCTTGAAACGTTCAAAGCATTTAGAGAATGGTTCGGCAGGGAGCTGGGCAAATTGGTTCAGTTCGCTACGGATTCGAGCTGTCTTTTGGATTGGGTAAAATTTCTTAAGGAATGCAGCGACGAATTCTTCCCAATTCATAATAGAATGTGCGGTAGTGTTATATAGCCACTTTTCGGCTATATCGCACAATGTAAATGGAAGAAGTCGTAGATGCATCGCATCCATTGAAAGTTGTGACGTACCCATCATTGCGCATACGTTTTCAAATTTGGTAATGAAAACGTAAGCGTCCTCAGTCTCGAGTCCGTGATATTTGGGTAAAAGATTGATATAGTGGGGCTTAATCTCAAAGTTATCCCCATTGGCTGGTGGTGTGGATAAGCAGGTCGAAAGAGGACCTCTATGTGGATAGCATCTTTCCTGGAGAGAAATGTGGGGAGGATTCTGCGCACCAACGGACGGCAGCAGATTAGGGTTAAAGAAGTTTGATGGATTCGGGTCCATCGGTGTGGGTGTGGTAGTAGGTAAAGAAAAGGTAAATGGAGAAATATCGACTTCGGAGTCGATAAGAGGTACGCGGACTAAACGGGCACTAGAATCCCGTGTCCAGCCTATCTTGTACTAAAAAGGGTTAGTACAAGTGGCAGCGTTGGCTTATAATTAGGGGTAAATGAATGCGGTGTTTGCTTTTGAAAAAGGGACGGACTTTTTTTTAAAAAAATGATGCGACAAAATAAATGCAGCACACAAACCATAGAATCTAGTGGTCACCTAGGTCCGGCTCGAGACCGCTCCTAACTGCCAAAAGACAAGTCGCAGGATAAATCCCCCACTGCCTCTTTGTCCCCCTGTGGCCGGATAAGTGCCAGGTAAGTGGGAAGGTACTCCACTACGTAAGTAGTGGGCCTAATTAAAAACCACTAGCCTTAGACACACTCGCCTTAGGCACCACAAGAAAACGCGGATAAGCAATGAATTACCCACGGCCCTCTTCTGTCCTAATTGAGCGCAACAGTCCTTAGAGTCATCTCTATATTTCTTTTAGTTAATGTGGGTCAATGCGAATGCAAGTTTGGTGGTTTTCGGGGCCTAGGAAGGGTAATGAAATCCCCACCTAATTTGGATTTGGCTGTGCCCCTTAGTATCCGTATTTAGAATGCAAAACAACCAAGAAACAAAATTCATGCACAATTTTAATTTGCAATTTGCGAGCTGCGATTATTTGCAAAGAATCCTGCAGCAAAGTGTTAATTGGAGCTAAAAAGAGGAGAGGGGAGAGAGCAAGAAAGTACCTGCACTAAAAATTTTGCAGAGACCCCTTCACCAAGCCGCGGAACCGCCGCTCTTGGTGGGTATTGGCCGCGGAAACGCGGTCCCACAGTGAGATCACTGTACAAGTTTTCTTCAGGGAGCTTATCTTGGCTCCCTCAGCTCTCTGGTATTTTCCAAAAATTTTTATCAATTTCCTGCAAGCTCCAGATCTCCTTGCAATGAAAAACGACAAATTGTTTAGGGTTTGCACAAATTTTGATCTAAAAATAACAATGGAATAATTCTTTCAATTCAAACTATAAAATATAAACGAATTAGCGTGCGATCCCCGGCAACGGCGCCATTTTGACTAATAGTTTTTCCTGTTGTGTAGTATGAATCAATTCAAAAGGTCCTAAAACGGTACCATTTGATTGAAACTGTTTCTTGTGTCGGTATTCAGAAAATTTATAAAGAACTTCACAACCAAAAAATATTTTGACCGCAATCAAACTACGGTGTCGGATGTAGTTTGTAGTGAGTGCGGATCGTCCACAGGGATTGCACGATTCGTTTTTATGATATGCTTGAATTGAAAACTTAATTGACAAGAAAAGAAAACATGATTCAAGAATTTATCAATTGATTCAGGTGTCACGATGTTTAATCAAGAATCAAGAACTGATAAACAATCAAGAATTGGGTTTCGATAATATTTTTCCAATCAACAGTCAAGAATCTTAAAGAGGCTCGTAGGAATCGATCGGATCGATAGACGTGATGTAATCTAAAGATTTCGTGTTCTTGTCCTTCGAAGGATTGATACTAGATTGATGATAATCGACGAGAGTTGGGGCTTTCTCGTGAAACTGGGGTTTCATCTCATAACCTTTGTTCTTTCGTCGATATCATTCCTTTTCTAGCCTCTACCAAATTCAAGAAACGATCCTAACTCCCCAATTTCGAATGATGTCAATCAAGAAAGCATCGAAACAAAATGGGTCGTCGTTTCTTGAACTTGCTAGGGTTTACAAAGCTCGTAGGACTCAAGAATCTATTAAAGCTATGTTACATCATCATTCTATTGACCGTCTCGACTCCTCGACGAGCGGAGTTTTATTCACACATCACCACACAGAAAAGATTTACTAATTGTAAAGATATCATGATGCAGAAATTAAAGAAAACAAGATAAAAGAATATCACCTTTATTTATCTCAACAATTTTGATTACATTTGCTTCAAGAACTACAAGAAGAAGAATCTAGATTGTTGATAGGGCGTCGCTCGGCTTCATGAGTCGTGGATCGGCTCGGATCGCTTGCTCCGTTGAAGATCGGCTTCGCTCATAAAGGTTGTAGGGCTTCTTGCTTAATAGGTACTCGGGATTCTTGATTTCAATTGGAATTAGGGTTAGGGTTTCCTACAAGCCCTCTCACTAGACTTGAGGAGGAAGGGGATGAAGAAGGAGATTGGCTAAAATGAACTAAAATGAATCACACCCTCTCTTGGATGTAAGATGATAAGATCATAAGATTATCTAACCCTAGGTCTAGGCTTCTATTTATAGACTTCCCAAACCCTAGGCTTAGGTTTGAAATGGTAGTTCCCTCCTAAAGTTTGTTGAGAGAGTTTGTTAGGAGCTAGCTTAGGGTTTAAGCTAGGGTTTAGGAGGAAAGTTCTAGAATGATAGGCTAGTTTAGTGTAGATCAAAGTGTTTGCTGATCTGGTAGAAGTCCCTGGAGTCTTCTGGAAGCTGAGATGCATTTCTGAACTGTAAGCCCTGATGTAGGAGTTGTGCACCAAAATTGAAGAGGTGATTCCTTGTAGCCACCGCGGATCCACGGCCTAAGCCATCTCTGGCCGCGGTTCCGCGGCCATGTGGGGTCCTTGGGCTTGGTGCCTTCTTCTGTGGTCTTGGGATGATGTTTAGGGCTTTGTCTGATATGCTAAATTGTGATTGCTCCTTTGGATTGATACCAAATCTGAAATTAGTGAGTTGACGTATCTTTTGAGCGGTGTAATGTTCGAGCGAGCTTCTCCTTTTCCTGCACAGACTTCGAAATACGGGTTGCGACATATAGAAATATTGCGATACCATGCAATGCAGTCAATTTCCCTAGAAATGCCGGTTTTAAGGTCTAATACATGTAATCTGATAATCTGTGATAGATTTGCTAATATGTGAAATACGAATACCGTACACTTCTATATGTATGCAGATGATAGGGAAATTGCCGGTTAAAATATGCAATATTTTCGACTGATCAAGCAACTTGGAGTATTATTAGAAAAATCAAACAACTTCGTAGACCTAGTTATACACCTAGAAGACCACCACTGAAGTTCGAGGCCAAAACTCCCCTGTATTACCAGCGGCGCCGGCCATTTTGTATTTCTCGCCGGTCACTTGGTGGCTCTGAGTGCTAGGGTTTTGTATGTAGCTCCCAATCCTTATAACTTATCCCTTTTATTGTTTGTTTTATCCTTGTTTACCTGAGTCAAAATCTGGAGCTATTTTCCTAAGTTGTTGTTTTGAGTTTTGTGGGTTTTTTTTATAACTTGAGTTTTGATATTGTGTTTTATCTCGGTCGTAGGACGTTTGTACGTTGACGACGAGGGTTGTTTGGTTGTTTTTGCACGCGGAGACCATAGGTTCTAACCTATGTGTGTTTTGTTCATATCAGATTTTTGCATTTTTATACCGCCCAATTTTTATCATATTGCTTATCGGTAGGTACTCTTGAGCCGTGTTTGCTAGTCAATTGCAGGATACAGATTCTCGGCTCTAAACGATGAAATTCATGGAAAAGCACGACAAAATCCGGATTCCTGCCAACCACAGATAAAACACGGGTCTCCGCTCTCTATCCGTATGTTGCCACACACCAGTTAGGAGACAAAATGGCAAATCGATTGTCATCTTCATGCACAAAGCACAATGGCAACACCAAGTCCAAGAAATCTATGCGGAGCTCGAGGAAATCATGACAAAAGATCCACATCCAATCACCTTTTGATCAACCAAAATTCTGGAAGCAATGTGAAGAGATTATCAGAAACAACATATACCAGACAGAAGGACATAAAAGACCAGGGCAGCACACAAAATCCGAGGAGCCAACTCCTCTAAATGGCCGCGTTTCCGCGGCATTAGCATGCTTAGGCCGCGGAAACGCGGCCGTACGGCTCCTCAGAAGGAGTGTTTTTGGGGGAAGATTGGTCATTCCATTTTAGTTCTGAATTTGCCCTAGGTTTTCATTTTCCAGCCTATAAATGGCCCAGAACCTTGTGAAGCCAAGTGTGCTTAATCTTGTATTTTAGGTTTTAGAATACTTGTTGTTCTTCTTCCTCTTCTCATCTCTTCTCCATTAAAAACTTGAAGTGAACTTTTGTGAGTGAAGAATGATGAATAAAGAAGTTCTTTTTGTTATTATACTTGTCTTGCTCTTGTTATGTTAATTGCTTGTAATCTTCAATTGATAATTTAGTTGTTGTTATTTATTGTTGTTTCTTTCTTATTCTCTTTTCCTTTATCCTTAAACAACCATGATGCTTACGTTTGATCCTTGCCAAGGTGAGCTCACAAATAGCTAGTTGTTATCTTCTAATCTCTTTCTTTCTATCTTCCTCCTTTGTTTTATTTTTCGTTCTTCTTGTAATGGGTGAGTAGTTTCCATACTTGTTAGGGTACGATAAGGGAAGTTTGAGAGAAGGAAATCTCTCTCACTCTTTCCGTGCCCAACATCTTAAATCGAACTCCCGTTAATTGAACCACAATCCGCTCCCTTCGGCACCCTATCCTACATGATAGCGGTGATTCCGTAGTGAGACCGGTTGTGGTTGAATTAACCGGAGGTTAAGGCTAAGAGCCAAGAACGGACGTACAAACACCAAAAGGAAGAACTTATGCGTTGGAAAGCCTAGCTTATACTCACAAGTTCCTTCCTAGTCGTGCTAATCCCCGTTGTTGCCAATTACCGTAACACCGTTATTAAGAGTGGCAACGAAAGAAGTGAGCGACTCCTAACTCAAACTAACCCAATCCTAACCCTAACAAGCTCTCTTTACATATCATTTTAACACTTAGTTAATCACAAACAAATCTGGACTTTTGGACTTAACTCGTTAAAGCACATAGAAAAAGATTCCCATCTCCCTGCGGACGACCCGTACTCAACCGGCTAGCTACAAGCGAAACCGTTTTGATTGCGCTAATTAACTAAACTTGAAAACGCAAAAACTCAACAATCAAATGGCGCCGTTGCCGGGGAGACGGTAGTTTATTTCTTTGTGTAATTTCGGGTTAATTTGTGAATATAAATCTAACCGAAAAACAAAACAAAAAAAAATATACATTGTAAAAAACCATCTTGTTATTTTTGATTAGTTTTTGTGCAAGTGTACAGGATAATACGAAGTTCGAGTTCAGTGCCAAAGACGTGGGAAGTTAGACCCATATCTCGCGGCTACACCGCAACGGATCAAGACAAGAACCAATGGTCTACTGTAAAAATCTGGAGCAGATACAGTGAGCAAATCAAGATTCAGGAAATCCAGACAAGTAGAGGACACCCAAAACAGCACACACCAGAAATTTGAAGCCCCAATCCCTCCACTTAGCCACGGAACCGCGGCCTGAGCACTTGTTTGGCCGCGGAACCGCGGCCATTTAGTGCCTTCAGAGTGCTAAATTTTTTTGGTGAGTCTCTCTCCTCTCCCCCACTCCTCTGAACTCCACTGAACTGTGTTTTCTGCAGCATTCTTTGCGCAAACTCTCTTCCCCCTTCCAATAAATTGTTCTTGTGCAGGATTTTTTGCGCCGCGCTAAAAAATAAAAATTGTTTGCAGTTGATTGTTACTGCTTTGCATATATTAATACGGACTTTAAGGGGCTTGAAACCAATCCAGATTGGGTGGGGATTTCATCACCCTTCCCAGGACCCCAGAAATCACAAAAAACATATGCATTGACCATTGTTAATTAAAAAATACTATACTCGGCCCTAAGGACTTCGCGCTCAATAGGACAGAGGACTATTTACAGGCATCGGCCGTTTATCCTATCCTGACTTTGCGGTGTCTAGGCAAGTGTGTCGAAGGCAAGTGGTTACTTAATTAGGACCACTACTTACGTAGTGGGGAGCCTCCCACTTACCTGGCCGCAATTGGCGGAGAAGAGGCGGTTTGAGGTCCTGTTTCTAGCCCTCTGGAACAGTTAGGAGCTGTCTAGCTGACCTAGGTGATCCTAGATCTAGGTGTGATTGTGCATATCTTGTTTATGATTGCTTAAAGCCGTAAGTCCGTACATATTTTTGTAAAGCTCTTTCTAAAAAGGAAAAAAAAGGAAAAAATCAAAAACTTTTATAAAAACTTGCCCTTTGTCGCCAAAATCCCATCTTTTCACCTACCACCCATTGCAATTCTCCATTGACGTTTTCTTACCCTCACCTTCTCCGCTTTGACTATACTAAACTCGTTTAGTGTATGTCCATTTGGACTCGGGACACTAGCGCCTGCCTAGTCCGCGTTACGTTAGTCGCTACCGACTACACGATCGACTCAGACGTCGAAACTCCGTCCATGCCTCATTCACCCTTACCTTTGCCGGCCAACTCGGACGTTGACCGGAATTCTGTTCATGCATCCTCACCTTCACCATCACCAACCTCTTCTTCCGCGATGTCAGGATTTAATCCAAACATCCCTACAACTCCCCCGGGATTGATTCGCCCTCCTGTGGATGCGAATAACCCACCACCACCTCCTGTCGTAGCGCCACCGTGAATTGCGCTCCAGGATCGTTTCTATCCCACCCGTTCTGCACTTCCCACCTGTCTTTCCCTTCCACCGGCCAATGGGGATAATTTTGAAATTAAGTCCCACTTCATTAACATGCTTCCGAAATTTCATGGGCTTGAATCTGAAGATGCCTATATCTTCATCAACAAATTTCAAAACGTTTGTGCCATGATGAAAATCACCCAGCTGTCGGACGATGCTATACGGCTACGGGTCATTCCGTTCACTTTGTGCGATCTTGCTGAAAAATGGTTGTATAGCACCGCTTCCCACTCCATAACCAGTTGGGACGAGTTTGTTAAAGCGTTTCTCAAAAAATTCTATCCGAATCATAAAACCGCAAGGATCCGTAACGAAATCAACCAATTCTCTCAGCTTCCTACTGAACCCTTCTAGAAGTGCTTTGACCGGTATAAAGACCTTCTTGTTCAGTGTCCTCACCATGGTATCGAGAAATGACAACTTTGCCAAACCTTATACGAGGGCCTGAACCCAGCAACCAAGCAGTTGTTGGAAACCATTTGTCAAGGTCACTTCCTATCAAAATCTGACGAAGAAGCGTGACAATTCTTCGACGACCTTGCGGAACAAACGCTACAATGGGAGAGCACCAGACCGACTTCTTCTTCTTCTACCTCCACTTCTACCGGTCAGTCTAGGGTAGGAATTCACCAACTCGAAGTCTCTATTGCGATGAAAGCTGAAATGGCTGCAATAACGAGAAAACTTGAAGCGATAGAGAGCAAATTTTCATCTCCTGCTCCTTCCCCTGTTCTTCCCCTTCGTACCATTTATGCTTGTTGTTCCGATCCTTCTCATTTAACCGAAGAGTGTCCTTACAATTCTCCATCTCAAGGACAGGATCAGGTTAATGCTGCATTTCAGCAAAGACCGAGAAATGATCCATACTCTTCCACGTATAATCCCGGTTGGAGGAACCACCCCAATTTCACCTGGAATCAGAATCAGCATCAATTCCAAGGCAACAATTTCCAAAGGCCCCCTCCGCCGCAACATCAAGCATAACAACAAACTCAACATCAATTTCAGCAGCCCTTCCAACCCCAACCTTTTCAAAATCAGATGAACAACTTTGCACCCAACAATTCTTTTCCCCAAAACAAATTTGTTCCGTCAAACAACGATAAGGTTTTCTCGCTCGAACGAAATCTGGAGGCGTTCGTTAAACAATCAACTCAGTTCACCGCCAACATCCAGTCTTCCATTCAGTCCTTAGTACAATACACTACCGCTCACGAGCAAAACATCAAGACCATCGAGGCCCAGATTGCACAGCTGAATGCGGCCTTAAGCGAGCGAGAGAAGGGGAAGCTCCCGTCCCAGCCACTCCCAAATCCCGGTCACCCACATAATGTACATGTTGCTCTTGAACAACAGAACCATAATGTGAGTGCCATGACCACATTGAGATCGGGAAGGATGCTGCAAAACAACATCGGCACACGGATCAACAATGACACCCCGGCCACTTCTTCTTCTTCTTCGTCTTCGTCTTCTGAGCCTATTCTCCATTCATCAAAAGGCTCTTCCTCTTCTTCTGCTCTAAACGGACCCAATTCTCACTCCATGAAAACACCAGTTCTGGGATCCGTTCCAACTCCACAATCTCCTCCACCAGCATTGGACTCAACCAATTTTAAAAACGTTCCATTTCCAAACCGGTTGAAGTCCACCAAACAAAATCCACAAATGGAGAAGATTCTGGAGTTGTTTAAGCAGGTTAACATCAACATTCCCCTTTTAGATGTTGTCCAACAAGTCCCGTCCTACGCGAAAATCTTAAAGGACTTGTGCACGAAAAAGAGGAAGTCACAGGTACCCAAGAAAGTTTTCTTGGCTAGTGCTGTGAGTGATGCTCTTACCCAATCTTTACCGCAAAAACGGAAGGACCCTGGCTGTCCTACGATTTCTATTACCATTGGGGATAAGAACATCTACCGGGCACTATTAGATCTTGGTGCCAGTGTTAACCTGCTTCCGTACTCAGTATATGAGCAACTAGGTGTAGGAGAGCTGAAACCCACACACTGCACTCTCCAAATGGCCGACCGATCGATCACCCATCCTAGGGGTGAGCTAGAGGATGTGTTAATCAAAGTTGGGGACTTCATATTCCCTGTTGACTTCATTGTATTAGACACACAGCCTGTATCTAACCCCCGGAATCAAATTCCGGTGATACTCGGTCACCATTCCTTGCAACCTCAAATGCTGTGATCAATTGTCGCAATGGTTCGATGAACCTATCTTTTGGAAATATGACGATTGAACTCAACATTTTTAGGTTGGGGAATCATCCCACCGAACCTAATGCTCATATACTGGACGTTTGCTCGATCCAGGAGATCACTCCAGAAGAGTGTGAATTCGAGGAGTTTCTGTTCGATCACGATAACCTTAACGCCACTAGTGCGTTCCTCTTCGAACCTGCTGCTGTTTCTGCGCCCGACAATGACTACGAGTGTTTCACTTTCTCGAACGATCTTAGCCACTCACCACCCGAGTTTGAATCCTTCGAATTTCCGGATGAGTTACCTGAACCATCCAACTCGGTCGCTTACACTCGTTTTGAACCTTTGCTGGAGTCCTCTGAGTTCGAGACTTCTTCACCAATCTTGCCTTCCATCGTTTCACCTCCAACGCTCGAACTCAAGCCTTTGCCATCTCACCTTAAGTACGCTTACTTAGGTGAGAACGAGACCCTCTCGGTTATCATCTCGGCTTCTCTAGCTCCCGAGCAAGAGAAAGCCCTTCTTGCGGTCTTGCACAGCAATAGGCAAGCTTTTGGCTGGTCCATGGCGGACATCAAGGGGATTAGTCCCCTGATCGTTGAACATCGCATTCATCTGATGGATGATGCCAAACCAGCCAGGGATCCACAAAGACGTCTCAACCCAGTCATGAAGGAGGCTGTAAAGAAGGAGATCGTAAAATGTCTGGATAGTGGTATCATTTACCCTATCTCTACCTATTCACGTTGTCCCCAAGAAATCAGGCATAACGGTCATTACTAACGAGGCGAACGAGTTAATCCCTACTCGCACCCAAACTGGGTGGCGAGTATGCATCGATTACAGAAAACTCAACACCGCAACGCGGAAAGACCACTTTCCGCTACCTTTCATTGACCAAATGCTTAAACGATTAGACGGACACGAGTACTACTGCTTTCTTGATAGCTACTCCGGCTATAATCAAATTCCCATCGCCGAAAAAGACCAGGACAAGACCACATTCACTTGTCCTTTCGGCACGTTTGCATATCGTCGCATGCCCTTTGGGTTATGCAATGCGCCCGCTACCTTCCAGCGGTGTATGATGGGAATCTTCTCAGACACGGTGGAAAAATTCCTGGAGATCTTCATGGACGATTTCTCCATCTTCGGCGATTCCTTTAACGAGTGTTTGCTGCATCTCGACGCTGTCCTTACCCGATGTAAGGACAAGAACCTCACTTTGAATTGGGAGAAGTACCACTTCATGGTGCGTGAAGGTATTGTCTTAGGACATATCATCTCGCAAAATGGCATAGAGGTTGACAAAGAAAAAATTGAGGTCATTTCCAATCTACCTTCTCCCAGATGCGTCCGAGACATCCGAGCCTTCCTTGGCCATGCCGGTTTCTATAGACGGTTCATCAAGGACTTTAGCAAGATTGCTAGGCCCTTGACTCTTTTGCTGGCCAAGGACACGCCATTCGACTTCAACTCGAGCTGTGTGACTGCATTCGAGTCATTAAAAAGATCACTCACTTCTGCTCCCGTTCTTTCTTCACCTGACTGGACGCACCCATTTGAGATTATGTGCGATGCATCCGACTTTGCCATCGGTGATGTCCTTGGACAACACATCAACAAGATGCCGCACGTAATCTATTATGCCAGCCGAACCCTGAACGACGCCCAACTCAATTATACAAAAACTGAGAAGGAATTCTTGGCTGTTGTATTTGCTTTAGAAAAGTTCAGGCCCTACCTCATCGGCTCTCCAGTCATTGTCTACACAGACCATTCTGCTCTGCGCCATCTTTTTGCGAAGAAAGATGCAAAATCTCGGCTAATACGTTGGATCCTCTTGCTTCAAGAGTTTGACCTTGTCATCAAGGATAAAAGAGGATGTGAAAATGTAGTCGCCGACCATCTCTCACGACTTCCTTCTTCGCCGTCGCTTCAAATCCCGATCAATGACGTTTTCCCGGATGAACAGCTCTTGACAGTATCTTGCGAACCCTGGTTCGCAGATATTGTGAACTATTTGGCCACAGGGTTACTACCGACTGAATGGTCAAGTCAGGACAGACTTCGATTCTTATCCCAAGTAAAACACTTTTACTGGGACGAACCCTATCTGTTCAAGTACTGTCCCGACCAGATTATTCGTCGGTGTGTCCCTGACGATGAATTCAAGAGTGTGCTGTCGTTTTGCCACGATCAAGCGTGTGGCGGGCATTTTGGCCCCAGAAAGACGGCTGAGAAGATCTTGCAATGTGGTTTCTACTGGCCACAACTCTTCAAAGACGCTCATGACTATTGCAAGACTTGCTCCCGGTGCCAACACATTGGCCGGATATCCGGGAGGAACGAGATGCCGCTCTAACCAATCTTGGTTGTGGAGATTTTCGATGTTTGGGGGATAGATTTCATGGGGCCGTTTCCCAGCTCTTTCGGGAACTTGTACATCCTTCTCGCTGTTGATTACGTCTCTAAGTGGGTCGAGGCTGTGCCCAGCCGACTAACGACAACAAGGTTGTCATTAGGTTTCTTAAAGAAAACATTTTCTCCCATTTTGGGCACCCCCGAGCGATCATTAGCGACAATGGAACTCATTTCTGCAATAAGACTTTCGAGGCCTTGATGCGAAAATATTCCATTAATCATAAGCTATCCATGCCCTACCACCCCCAAACCTGTGGGCAGGCCGAAGTTTCAAATCGGCAAATCAAGCAGATACTGGAGAAGACGGTTTCCAAGAACCGAAAAGATTGGTCGCTGAAACTCACCGATGCCCTTTGGGCATTTCGAACCGCTTATAAGACCGATCTTGGCATGTCTCCCTATCGGCTTGTGTACGGAAAGGCTTGCCACCTCCCTGTCGAAATAGAGCATCGCGCATTTTGGGCGATAAAGGAGCTGAATCTGTCTCTCGAAGATGCGGGCAGCCATCGGAAGCTGCAGTTGAACGAATTAAGCGAGCTTAGGGATGAGGCTTACGATAACGCGGTTGTCGTTAAGAACCGAACGAAGGTGTTTCACGATAAACACCTTTTGCGCAAGACATTCGTACCTGGTGAACAGGTACTGCTTTACGACACCCGGCTACACTTCCATCCAGGAAAGCTCAGATCTCGCTGGAAAGGGCCGTATTTTGTGCGGAATGTGTATCCGCATGGCGCTGTGGATTTGGAGAATCCAAAGGACGGTTCATTTTTCAAAGTAAATGGACACCGACTTAAACCGTACCTTAGCGCCGAACCAACACAGGAGCTCATGTTCTTACAGGAGCCGGTTTACCCTGCATAATCTTCCTCTGCCTACCACCAAACTTCGGTTATCCAGCCAAGAACAGTGGACACTGTTCCAAATAAGTTTGGGGGTATGTATATACCATTTTGTACATATTTGTTGATATTCTTTTCCATTTTTGCTATTTTTTCTTTTCTTTAAAAACATAAAAAAAAAATATTTTTGTATATCTAACCGACAATTTTGACCCTTCAAATGATATCTCCATGCAATGACAGTGAGGACACTGTCCGGTTTAAGTTTGGGGGTACGCTCGGTACGCATTTCTTACCTTCGCATTCATATGTATATTTTGCATCTGCATATTAAATTCCATAAAATCCATAAAAATCAGAAAATTTTCTAAAAACATAAAAACTTTTTTGTCAAGTTAGCTAGTGGGAGGACTCTGATTCAACATTTCGACGGTTTTGTTTGATGAGATAAGAATAACTAAATCTTATTTTTAGATTTTGAAAACTTGAAAGATAACTCTCCTTTGAAGTTAACTATAGCTGATATACGTCTTTACATCACACTACACGTGTTATGAGTTTTGGAAATTAGATGACAAGTCTTTTATGTCTAAAAACTTTTAAATGGATAAATGATTTTCTAAGGATCAAATAGGTTTGTTCTGAAATAAGTAATATCAAGAATAGTTTATGAAGTGAAGTGAATATGAAGGAATGTTATTGATGCCTTAATTGGAACTAAGTCTGAAAAATAACCCATCTGGAACTTGATTGGAATGATTACACACCGAACCCACTAAACACGTCTTTTATCCAAAAAATAATTGAACTGCCGGTTATGTCTCCGTTCATATTGAATCATCATGATTTTCACGCCAAACTGTCTTTTGTTTTTGGACCTAGGTAACTTGAGTAATTAAGTCCGCTGGGGTGTTTCTACACCTAATGCCCTGAAGCCAACTGGTTTGGGTGCATTGGCCCAAAGCTCGCTAAGAAGCCTAGAAAGTCCAGATTAAAACAAAGTCAAGCAGGTGTTCTCTCCGAGTTAAAATTCCTAACGGTTCTTTGTGTGAGAATAATCTTGATAAAAGACAGGCTTTTATAAAAATTTTAGCGGAGATATGAAGGTTTATTCTATGATAAAGACTATTGCACGTTCATAGAGGTGTGTATGAAATGAAAACAAGAAAAAGGTGGAGTGAAAAATAAGACCAAATTTCCTGTTAAGGAAGATAGAAATTCTGAAGTTGAAACCTTACTGGAAAACGAAACTTGAAAAATGCTTAACTCTTTATAAAACTTATGTGATCCTTTTTAAAAATTTTATCTGGACTTTATTATGTGACAAAATAACTTTAATCGATCCTTTTGGAAACTTAACGACACTATTTGCACTGCACATAAAGACATATAAAATCTATAGTTAAATAAGAAGCGAGATGTGAAAAATAAGGGTTCGATAGTCTAGACTTAGGATAATAGAATTGTTATTTTCTGTAACAAAACCTTAGGGTTTGAATCATAGTTATTTTGCAAAACTAGCTTGACCGGATTTTGTGGGTAGTATCCGCTGAAAACCCTCAGGAGACAACACTCCTCCTACTAGGGACACCTAGAGGTTTAACGGCTTGTTGCACATGCTCAGTGCAATCGCGTTCCCTGCGAAAGTGAGGTTAGGAAATTTTTTGTGAATAAATTGGCTTTGCTCGGGACGAGCAAATGATAAGTTTGGGGGTATTTGTTCATATCAGATTTTTGCATTTTTATACCGCCCATTTTTTATCATATTTCTTATCGGTAGGTACTCTTGAGCCGTGTTTGCTAGTCAATTGCAGGATACAGATTCTCGGCTCTAAACGATGAAATTCATGGAAAAGCACGACAAAATACGGATTCCTGCCAACCACAGATAAAACACGGGTCTCCGCTCTCTATCCGTATGTTGCCACACACCAGTTAAGAGACAAAATGGCAAATCGATTGTCATCTTCATGCACAAAGCACAATGGCAACACCAAGTCCAAGAAATCTATGCGGAGCTCGAGGAAATCATGACAAAAAGATCCACATCCAATCACCTTTTGATCAACCAAAATTCTGGAAGCAATGTGAAGAGATTATCAGAAACAACATATACCAGACATAAGGACATAAAAGACCAGGGCAGCACACAAAATCCGAGGAGCCAACTCCTCTAAACGGCCGCATTTCCGCGGCATTAGCATGCTTAGGCCGCGGAAACGCGGCCGTACTGGCTCCTCAGAGGGAGTGTTTTTGGGGGCAGATTGGTCATTCCATTTTAGTTCTGAATGTTGCCCTAGGTTTTCATTTTCCAGCCTATAAATAGCCCAGAACCTTGTGAAGCCAAGTGTGCTTAATCTTGTATTTTAGTTTTTAGAATACTTGTTCTTCTTCCTCTTCTCATCTCTTCTCCATTAAAAACTTGTAGTGAGCTTTTGTGAGTGAAGAATGATGAATAAAGAAGTTCTTTTTGTTATTATACTTGTCTTGCTCTTGTTATGTTAATTGCTTGTAATCTTCAATTGATAATTTAGTTGTTGTTATTTATTGTTGTTTCTTTCTTATTCTCTTTTCCTTTATCCTTAAACAACCATGATGCTTACGTTTGATCCTTGCCAAGGTAAGGTCGCAAATAGCTAGTTGGTATCTTCTAATCTCTTTCTTTCTATCTTCCTCCTTTGTTTTATTTTTCGTTCTTCTTGTAATGGGTGAGTAGTTTCCATACTTGTTAGGGTACGAAAAGGGAAGTTTGAGAGAAGGAAATCTCTCTCACTCTTTCCTTACCCAACATCTTAAATCTAACTCCCGTTAATTGAACCACAATCCGCTCCCTACAGCACCCTATCCTACATGATAGCAGTGATTCCGTAGTGAGACCGGTTGTGGTTGAATTAACTGGAGGTTAAGGCTAAGATCCAAGAACGGACGGACAAGCACCAAAAGGAAGAACTTATGCGTTGGAAAGCCTAGCTTATACTCGCAAGTTCCTTCCTAGTCGTGCTAATCCCCGTTGTTGCCGATTACCGTAACACTGATATTAAGAGCGGCAACGAAAGAAGTGAGCGACTCCTAACTCAAACTAACCTAATCCTAACCCTAAAAAGCTCTCTTTACATATCATTTTAACACTTAGTTAATCACAAACAAATCTGGACTTTTGGACTTAACTCGTTAAAGTACATAGAAAAAGATTCCCATCTCCCTGCGGACGACCCGTACTCAACCGGCTAGCTACAAGCGAAACCGTTTTGATTGCGGTAATTAACTAAACTTGAACACGCAAAAACTCAACAATCATGTTTCGTATGCCGTTTTGGGTTTTCGTATTCGATTCGTGTTTACGATATGACGTTTTTAAACTGTAGGTACCTCCGCGTGGACTTCAGGACGACAAGAAGGAAAGCATGGCGTCATCGACTTCGACAAAGCGAGGATCGAGGTGAGTAGATGTATATCTACGGGGGAAGTCAGGTGGATGGCGTGTAGCACCCCTGCAATTAGTAGATTAGGATGCGTATATTATTATATATGTGTTAATGTGAGATACGGATACTTCGCAAGTAGGGCTCTAGAAGACTCTAGATTAGAATAGGCATACTTATAGGTAGTGTTTATCCTTAGTCTATTTTCTATAGTCGAGACCCATTAGTTTATATTGTTGCGTACACACACACTCACACACACACACACACACGTGTTATGTTATGGGTGTATATGTATATATGCATATATATATGGATGCGTTGGGCTGTGTGTGTGTGTGTGTGTAGTATACGTATAAGTATAAGATGAGGATATGAGTCGGTATGATCGGGCATGATGCCGTGAGGTTATGATATGTGATTGAGTCGAGACATCGTATGATATGATATATTAAAGGATCGTTGGGAAACATATACAAACATGCGATAACATGTGATTTGATGAAATAATAGATTGTACGAGACTTTAGATCCGTACCCCTGATTATGATATTGTACGACAATTGATACCGTACGAACTATATGATATTTGACCCGTACCCTCGATTTTAAGGATGACATACGACGAACTATACCGTACGAGATGTATATATGATGATTGATCCACACTCTTGACTCGAGAATGTCGTATGAGTGATATTACCGTATGTGATGCTATGAGGCTGGATCGCCGACTACTAGATATATCGACTCGGAATATGCTTAGATTTTCCTTATCACTCCGACCAGGTCCTTAGTTTAGTCTTTTAGTTGTTTAGGTAGATGCTAAACTAGGCTCGAGTCATACCTATTTTCTAAACTAACGAATCGTATGAATTTTCAAAAGATAACCTGAGGGACACTATGGATTTTCAATAGACGCATCTTTTCTCAAAAATACTGTTACCCTTACTTTTCTAAAAACAATGATTCGTACTTTTTCCAATACTATCACTGTATGGCTCGTATATAGATTTATATTTTATAACGTTGCATTTATTGCTTATTTCCTGTCACTCATTGCAATGCATATATACATGGGTTTTCTTTAGCTATTATGATCTTGTCTGTTAGGACACCAGCACCATTACCGATGATGTGTATGTTGCATGTACACTTACTTGCTAGCTCAAACACATCATCATCATCGGTAATTGCCATGCCACGTACACACTAGATAACCTTTAGTTCATTCATATAATCTGACAATCTGTAGAAGTAGTATTATCTTACATTCATGATCTTAGATGCTAGTGTAGACATTGTATTTCTTACTTAGATACCACATGCATTTGCATCCATACATTCTAGTTATGCACTGATCATTGGCTTTACGTCGGTATTTACTATCTCATTATATACTCATAGATTGTGTTTCTTTTGGAGATTTTCGTGTTCATATGATTTCTGGATTTGGAGAAACCGCAAGTGATATTTATAAACTCATGATTACAATTTTCAAAAGAAAAATGCGGTTTCTTGTGATATGATGTGTGGCGTCCATCATGAGATTTCTCGGTTCTTGAGCCACATATGTACACATACCTGATTCGAGGAGGGGGATGCACCATCTGCGAGTACATGGTGGACCCGGTGCGGTACCCCGGGACAAGAAGATCGTATAGAGAGACGTTGAGCCCGGCAGGGGAGCACTACCGACCGGTGATATTTGATGTGGCGGATATCCGGAAGATACCGACCATAGTCGTGTGATCAGATGCTTTAGGCCGATTCGGACTGGCGGAGCCCGAGATTTATGAGGATGATGTGTCGCTGATGGACACGGTTTTCATGATTTTTTTCGAGTGTCGATGGTGGGCACTCAGATTTTTTGTTGATTTTGTGTGCCGATACTGGATACACCTATTAGATGATGCATTCATACATAAAATACATGACAAATAATTACTTTGTGACATGGACACGAGTACTTGGTATTACACTTATGCTTATATTATTGCCCTTGCCACTACTAGATGATTCAGTGTTATATTATTAGTATATTACTGTATGACCTGGGAGATCGTCATACATTCGGTTTCTACTCAGTGATGTCTTCTACTCACGAGTTGGCAACTCATCTCCGTTGTGCCACAGTTTCTTGCAGGTTTAGCCGTACAGCTTCCATAGAGGCTTCGCTGGCACACCTTTTTCTTCCGGGTGATTGCTTTGATAGGTGGGACACATTGCCTCGTGACCGCCATTTTATACTTGTATATTTTATTCCAGTTGTATCTAGTTAAAAGTTCTATCAACCAGACTTTGTATATTTAGTAGACTTAGAAACCATTATTGTATATTCTTTCGGCCTTAGAGTCATGCTCATATATATATTATTGTTTTCTGGTTTTCTTGATGATGCATGTTTTCTTTACTTTCTTTCTGAGTTTGATCCTCACCTTCGACATTATATATTTATATCATTGCGTGGTTGTTTCCGCCATTTGGCGAAGAGCTAGCTTCCGCTTGGGGATGCCATTTATTATTATTACCTATATTTGTTTTCGGGTTAAAATATACAAAGGAGGTGCTGTCGAAATTTTCAATAACGAAACATGTTTTCAAGATAGCTACAAAACATTTTGTTTTCGTATACTATTACTTATCTTGTAAATAAAGAAGTTGTTTTCATTGTACCGTTATTTCAAAACTTCGCCTCCAATATTTTCCCTAAAAGGTTTAGATTTCTGGGCTTTTGGCTTACTTGATTTAGGTGGGGTCTTATAGAATTCACTTGATTCAAGTGCTAGTCATGTGCCTTTTCTTGGTCGTGACAGTTCTGCGAGAAAGTCGGTGATGGCTTGTCCTTTTACCGCTTTGAAGAGGCGATAAATAATCGTGAACTCCATCAATAGAAGGGCCTATTTAGCGACCATCCCGGTCAGCATAGCTTTTATATGAGATACTTGAGGGAATCCATCTTCGATATGAGATAGACATCATGAGCCAGGGCATAATGTCTGAGCTTTATGACGGCAAAGATCAATGCCAGGAAATGATTTTCGATAGAAAAGTAATTGATTTCTGCTCCTAGCAGGACTCAGCTTATGGAGCCCTCTCCTTTCTTTAGTCGTTCTCTTGTGTCCAAAGCGCGCCTAAAGAACCATCAAAGGCGGTTGTTGTCACGCCCCTGTTCCCTTATAAAAAAATAAATAAATAATGAACCAAAAGCGATGGAAAAATTTCCCCAAATGGAGCATCACGTGCTCGCATGTGATGCACCTTGGAGCAAAAATTATAAGCATTACGCTTAACAAATAAAGCTGAAATTGAGCCTCACATGCAGGCACGTGAGTATCTATATACAAAGTATATAGGCGCCTTCCTAAAACAAATAACAGGCCAGAAAAGCTCACATGCTAACACGTGATGCTTTTCTCTGGGACTGCTGCATATAAGCAAACCGGCCTAGCGCCATTGGGTCACGTGCTACAAGTGAGGATTCTTAATACCTTCTGAGCCGATAGAATTAAATTCTAAATAAAAGGGATCAGAACCCTATTATGGGAAAATATTTTCCCAATCTTTCTAAATAAGAAAGATTGTGCTCTGTAAATCAGAGCGCCGTTGGATTAAAGATCTAATGGTGATTAAAAATCACCAAGATACAAAATAAGCTCTGTATGGGAAAATATTTTCCCGATCTTGTTAAAAACATGAAAAATCTATTATGTAAAACAGAAGTCCCTGGATCAAAGATCCAACAGTGGATAAAATCCCCGAATTAATCAAAAATCTCTCAATGAAAGATTTCCTTAACAAAAATCAACAAACTTGCCTCTGCTATATAAAAGACTCGAGACTGAAGAGAGAAAGAGAGGAGACCCCCCCATAAGATTTGAAAAAAAAAAAGAAGAGGAGTTCTCTTTGAAGAAAAAGAAACCCTAGGTAAAAATAAAGAGAGACTTAGAGAGATTATTTTATCTTTTTTTACAAGAGTTTAACTCTTCCAAAAAAGAACTTAGTTCTTCCTCTGGTTGAGGTCTGCAGAAGCAGATCTCCCCATAAGTTGAGAATTTAATTCTCATCGGGGAGATTCTGTTATGCAGTCCCAAAACTTAAAAGAAAGAACTAGGTTTGAAGAATTTAATTCTTCCAAAGACATAGAAATTTAATTCCATTGATAAAACTAGGGTTTAACCCTACATAAGAATTTAATTCTTATATAAAAAAAGAGGACTTGAAATTCTCAAGACTCAGATCAAGAGCCCCATGCATATTAGCGTTCAACACTATAACAACAGATCACGTGTTTCCACGTGAGCACCTCTGAGGAACAAAAATGAACAATTGAGATCGAGTCACGTGATCCCACGTGACCTCCAATAGTGTTTAGCACTTAGAAAAGAATAGAAAGATAAATTCAAAAGAGGCAGTGCCCAACTTGGTGGCGCCTCACGTGTCTACACGTGACGGTGAGAAGATTTAAGTGTTTAACACTTACATGTATAGAACGAGGGAATAAGCCCAAAGAAATAGTGCCCAATATTCAGGTGCCTCACGTGCCACACGTGACCGCTCCGAATTTCAGTGTTTAACACTGCATAAGATCCTCACGTGGGAGCACGTGAGCGCCAAACATTTATCAGTGTTTAACACTGTGAGAGGCCAACCTTAGCCCAAATTAGCCAAGTCTCCCGAGGCCAAAAACCTTTTGACCATCAATCAACCGAGCCTTCCTATACTCAGGTCCCCCCAAATCGATCTTAGTTCCAAAAATGGCTAATGATCTCCTGACATGTGGCATTTAAAATAATGTTCGTTCCACCATGATCTCTCCTTTCAATCTGGAGTTTGGTTCAAGGGTACATCTCTCCATACCTCTGATATATATCGTTGTAATTCTTCAACGATATCAGAAAGGTGAAAGGTCCTGACAACTAACAGTTCTTGGATGCATTCTCAAACCCATGAGCATATCCCAATGGACCGTAATGTCTTTAAACTAGCCAAAGGACCGTATGTCCTTAAACTAGCTATGTACTATAACGTCCTTAAACTAAAACGATAGAGCCTAAATGCTCTTCCGTTGGATCAAAAATGATCTCGAACCCCTGTTAAATAGATCTTAGTACAATATTGGATTAACGTATCCTTAACAAATATTTAAGTTGATCTTAACTCAAACAAGGTTAACGGTCCTTAAATCAACCCAAACCCAAATCTGAGAATATACGGATTTGCACTTATCCACGCCCTACGGGCAACAACATAAATTAGTCTCTGTATACAATCCACGGGCAACCAAAAATAAAACAAAATACACACGACACGAAGTGAACATCTGGAGCAAGAGAAAGTGGTTATCGCTACGCGGTAACGTAATTAAGTGCAGGGGCTTGCGCCTGCAGGGAGGAGCGTCTTCATAATCAAAAACCCCTCACAACGAGGGGGAATCTGACGAAGTCAGCTACAACAGCCGCATTCGTCCAGACCTCCGATGCATGGTGCCATAAATCAACTTGGCATCTTCGGAGAGGTGGACGGATAAACCCAAATAGCATCTGCCCCCAAATTCAGGCAAGACGACCTATGCGGTTTCGTCCCTGTTTTCGGTGGTAAACAGATTTTGGCACGCCCGATGGAATCTCTTCCTCTTTCCACTCCACACTTCGTGTGTCGTGTTCCCGAACAAATCATGATTTAATATGGTTGCCCCTGGATTCGAGGTACTAAGATTTGGTGTCTTGCTCCATGCAGAAGAGAAAATGACGTCGATGGCTTCTAGCTGCACTACCTGCAACAACAACTCTCACTCCGTCCCTGCCGGAGGAGTGACTTACGGGCCCCAAGCGGTCGCCATCTTCGCAATGCCAGTGGAACGGGTGACTCAGGCCACCACTGGATTGTTCTTCGGGACCATGCTCACGCCAATGATCTTCAATACTTCTGTAACATCACATGAGGCTCCAAAGAAGTCGGTCTTCGATCGGCTTGCAACTACCACGGCCCCTCTCAACGGGTCGTCCAAGTCTGCCGCCTCAGTCTTTGATAGGCTCAATCAAAGCTCAAGTGGGCCCGCAAAGAGGCCTGCGATACCTGAAAGAGTTATCCCGAAGCGGATAGCCATTCCAGCTCCGGTAGATGAAGTCATCAAAAGGGCTTCTACTGCTAAGGGATCGGTCTTCGCAAGACTGGCTGTTCCAACTCATGCCACGGGTGAGGTTGTTACAGATGCTTCCCCTATTCGAAAGTCAGTCTTCGACAGGTTAGACGTTCCCTCTCAACGGACGTCGGTTTTCGACAGGTTGGCACCAAAAGTAGCCTCTCATCAAAGCAAGGGGCATAACGAAGTCGCTTCTACAACTAAGGTGATCCCATCCGCAAGAAATGCCCGACGTCGCCACTGGTGCCGAACGAGGGAAGCTGGAGGCAACTCTCCCTCTGGAGTTACCCCACCAGCTCCAATGGTAGAAATTGATGCTGCTGTTCCAACTGGGAATAGCTTTGAGCTGCTCAGGAGGGTGCACAAGAACTCTCCAACTGCCATACTGAAGAAGTCTCCTCCGCCTTTCGAAAACACAACACAGGTGAAGCCAGAACAGCCTCCTCAGCGGTGTCCTCTAAGATCCACAGAGTTTGGCAGAAAGTCCAAGACTCTATAATTAACAAAGATTACTCTTGCCGGCTGAAGAAGACAAAGGCTCGGCAAGAGGAGGACCATCCCTCTGCCATCATGCCACATAAAGTATCGTTTTCATGGATGCTCGCTACAATGGCTCCCTCAACTTCGTCCTCCCACAAAAAGATAAGGCCGGAGAATCAACCACCACCGCAGACAAATTCTGAGCGTAAGGGATCCAAATGCCCCTAGTCTGGGGGCATGGAAGTGCATACGGTGTACATGGCTTCCAACAAAGTGGAAAGCCGTACTTCCGCCGGTCATCGACCGCTTACACGGTCTGTGACGAAAGCTCAGGAGCAACAACAAAAGCTCCAGGAAATGTTGACAAGAATGGCCGCACTCACTAAACAGAAAGAAAGCCCGAAAGTATCGTCCGAAAAATGCCATAAACAGGAGACCGACACCGAATTCCTATAGAGTGTTCTTGAAAAGAAAGATAAAGAGGTCGCGGAACTAGTGGCTAATATAAAATAAATGGCGCTTCTGTTCCAAGACATGGTTGGGATGATGATCCAGCCAGATCCTCCAGCTGAAGGTCCTCCAATAATCATTGAAGACAACAGAGGGAAGACATCAAACCCTCTTCCGGCTTTATCTGCAGCCGGGGAGGAGACGACTTCTAAAGCTACCCTTGATGACTACATAGCTCAACAGATACGAGCTCATCAAGCGAACGAAGCGGCAGGCTAGGTCATTAGAACTGGGCGACCATACCCAGGCTGGTACGACCAAATTAGATACCCGCCAGGATATACGATCCCTAAATTCCATGTGTATAAAGGGCCGGGCAATCCGCACCAACACATTGTTCAATTCAGAGCTTTGTGCGGTAATACTTGAGGCGATGACAAACTATTGCTTCGCCAATTTGTCGGCAGCTTGTCGGAGACGGCATTTGAATGGTACTCCGAGCTCCCAAATGACTCTGTCAAGACATTTACGGAGATGGAACTACTGTTCACACAACGGTTCTCAAGCGCAAGCGATCTCACCCCAATCACGGCATTAATCAATGCCAGGATGAAGCCGGGAGAAACCTGGGTACGGTACGCAATTTGTTAGCGGAACCTATGGTCGAAGTGTGAACAGCGCATAGAAGAAGCTCCTGCTGTGGGCATGTTCGTAGGGACCCTCGACCCTCAGGCAATTATATCCCAATTTATGATGTTCTTCAAGCCGACCACCTTCCAGGTCTTGATTGACAAACTGGCCCAAATGGACCAAATGGGCTATTGGCCGTCCTCTTCAAAGACAGATCTTCAGAATGAAAAGGGCAAAGGGAAAGCGACCTTCATCGCCAACGCTCAACAACAATCGAGTGATCCGAAACCGGTTATTCGCCAAAATAGCAGACCGCGAGCCCTCGAAGAGAAGTTGAGACGTCCTTACTCGTTTCCTCGGGATAAAACGAGGAGACTATTTGAACTGGTTGTGCGCAACAGGCTCATCACTCTGCCGGATCCGAGACGCCCATTGCAATCGGCTGACGTCCACAATCCCAATTATTGCCCCTACCACCGAATAGTGGGCCAACCAATCGAAAATTGCTACGTCTTCAAAAACTGGGTTGAGGACCAGTACCAACAGGGCAAGTTCGCACTATCCGAAACTGGAAGGTAAACCCGCCGCAGCAGCACACTCCTAAAAAGGTGGATACACCGAGGACATCATGCTCATTTGTAGGAGAAGGTCCGTGGGAAGTGGTCCTTTCATCTAAAACTAAAAGAATGCTGAAGAATTTTCGAGCATGTCCGGCGATTAGGTGGAAGAGCCCGCTGGAGCCTGAGATCATTGACGGAATGCTGAAACCACGTCCAACGCCAAAAGTTGGTAACGATGGACAAAACCTCCAGACCAAGCCTCAGAAATCTTTAAAGCAAAAGAAGAAGGCCAAGAAGACCGTGCAGCTCGACGGCAATCGTACGGGTATGCAAAAGTACATCGACGCGCTGGAGGAATACAACCAAAAACTTTGGACCCCAGTCACATTGGAAGAATTCTTCAAGTATGTTCTTGAGAATGGAAACAGTGACATTGATGAAGGAGACGACTCATCAGAAGAACCCGAGGAGTATATGGCGAGCTGCCACATGATCTCTCACTCGTCGATAAACGGCAAAGAAGCTCCTGACGTAGAGAAACTGGGGGCAAATCCAAGGCCAAAACCCATGGAACCGTCAGATGACCTGATCGATAAGCTGCTGAACGAAGCTCTTCAAAAGAGCAAAGCTGATCGAGAACGTGAAGCGGACATTTACGAAAAGACCAAACGCCGGTGTCAGGCTAAAAAAGCTCCGGTGATGAGAAGCCATAAAATACCTCAACCATATCGAAGCGCCCCTGCCACCAGCAAGAGCAGAATCAAGATAAGGAAGAATTTCGCCAAAGCTCTGTCGATGGGAATAAAGCTGCCACCTTCCAAAGAAAATACTTCCGAGAATACATGCCCTGACGAACCGAATGTCCATCCGAAATACTGCTTGTATCATCGGAGGGTCACACACCCTACCAAAGAGTGCAATGCCTTCAAGAAGTGGTGGAAAGGATACGTTGCCCATCGACAACAGTTCAAGCGAGTAAAGTGCAAAGCCCGTCGGGAACAGAGAAGCACGACAGACTAGCGTGAAGGAACAGCCGGTAACTGTCATATGGTTGATGTCATCCCGACAAGAGCAAAACCTTAATTTCTTACCTTCGGGAGCGATTCTGACGAAAAAATAGCCCTCGGCCCTCTCTTCAATGAATCCACTTCTGAAAAAGAAGATGAGATGAAGAATTATGAGAACATTCAGCTGTGAAACCGTACATTGCCTGAAAAGAATCTCGGATCTTCAAACAAAGGTTTGGGCAAAAGGGACAAAGGAAAGAAAAAAGTCCCCGAGGAGATTGCCCTCGATGATAGGGTCGTTGAAGATCTCACAGCAAAGGACCCGCCCAAGAAGAACAAGGTGGATTACAATGTCCTGGCACATCTGAAGAAGATACCTTCACAATTGAGCATTTTGGATGCCTTTCTCCTGTTTAAAGAAGCACGAGATTCCTTGATCAGGGCATTACAAGAGCCCGACCAGTTTCAAGCCTTCCTGGCAGAAGAAAAGATGAAGGACGAGCTGGAAGAAGTCCACACGGCTGACGTCACCTTCAGCGATGAAGACCTCCTTCTCGGAACGTACGAGCACAACCGTCCGCTGTATGTAACTGGGTATTGTCACGATATCAAGATAGGAAAGATCCTGGTCGACAACAGGTCCTCCGTCAACCTTCTTAACGTAAGGGTGTTGAAGAAGATTTGCATGAACGTGCAGCACCTGGCTCGTGATAAAATTACCATCTCCGGTTTTGACTCCCAATCATCGCAAACGCTCGGTTCTGTAATACTGACATTACGCTTCGGGCTGCTCGTCACTGACATCAAATTCCATGTTATTGACGCCAAGACTTGCTACAACGCTTTGCTTGCCAGGCCTTGATTACATGAGTACAACATCATCCTTTCTACACAACATCAGTGTATGAAGTACTTCAAGGTTGGCCTCGAGTACACAGTTACAGGGAAGCTGAACCCATTCTCCGTAAATGAAGTCCGCAAATATGAAGACGCCAAGTACTTCTTACCAGACTTCAAAGACATGAAAAGATGTCGCAAACCGTAGAATAAACAAAAATTCATCTCCACCATCCCGATATTCGGGAGCGATACCGAGGAGGATGAAGATATGGTCTACTTGGGGCAACCCCAAGGTAACAGGCCAGGACCATCTACTCCTATACTGGTCTTTGGCAGTGAATCTGAAGACAAGACCAACGCAGTATTCTCCGTCCGCCCGTCAATACAGAACTTTGGCTGAGCTAACCAAAGTTTACAGATTACCCTGGTCCCACAGCGGCATTACAAAGAACTTGATGCACTTGGTACGTATAGCGTGCAAGAGATGCAGACCTTCTACGTCCCTCCTCACCAAAGAAGTGAGAAGGTGATCCTTTTCTACAAATCCACGGAGACTAAAGTGGAGAAAGAAGTATGGCACGGTACTGAGCCTGCGCTTGATAGCCTTCAACCAATCCGTCTTCCCAGATACTATGCAGAGGGACTGAAAAGGCTATTAAGATGCTAAGGCATACCCTTCAAACAGACTGCTCGACAAGCCCAGTTCTATAACAAGATTTAGGGCGTTCCCGGGACTCAGCGAAAGATGCATGTTTACCGCTGAAAGACGCAACTGGGACGTTGGGACGTCTGGGGAGAATTTTGGGGGTAGATGCTATTTGGATTTATCCGTCCACCTCTCCGAAGATGCCAAGTTGATTTATGGCACCATATATCGGAGGTTTAGACAGATGCAGCCGATGTAGCAGACTTCGTCAGATTCCCCTTCATTGTGAGGAGGTTTTGATTGTGGGGACACTCTTCCCTGCAGGCGCAAGCCCCTGCAGTTAATTACGCTATCGCATCGTGGTAACAACTTTCTCCTTCTCCAGATGGTCACTTCGTGTTATGTGTGTTTTTTTATTTTCAGTTGCCCGTGAATCGTATACGAAGACTAATTTATGTTGTCGCCCGTAGGGCGTGGATTAGTCCAAATCCGTATTTTTTTAGATTTGGGTTTGGGTTGGTTTAAGGATCGTTAATCTTGTTTTAGATTAAGATCAACTTAAATGCTTGTTAAGGATACGTTAGCATAATTTTAGACTAAGATCTACTTAATAAGATTTTAAGATCATTTAGATCCAACGAAAGAGTATTTGGACTCTATCGTTTTAGTTTAAGGACATTGCAGTCCATTGGTTTTAAGGACATCGTAGTCCATGGAGTTTAAGGACATCATAGTCCATGTTTAAAGATGTCATAGTCTGTAGGGTTTAAAGACATCATAGTCTGTAGGGTTTAAATATGTCATAGTCTATGGGGTTCTGGTTTAGCCAATTTGGGGATGCACCAAAAGTTATTGGTTATTGGGACCCTCCACCTCTCTGAAGACGTTGAAGAATTACAACAACACGTATCAGAGGTGTGGAGAGATATACCCTTGAACCAGTGAATGTTCATCGAAGATTTGATAATCTTGTTTGGGAATGAATCCAATAAAGAGCGCACGGGCTCAGTTGATTATGAGTTTGGCCAACTTGGGCTGAGCCCACTGAGTCTTTGTCATTTCTCTTCTATTTTTTTTTAAATGTTAGACACTTGTTGGGACATAGTCCTTTCTCTGTGCACATACTGCTAAACATTTATTGGGGTACTGACACCCACTTTCTTTTTTTTATTGAGTGTTGAACACTCTTTATGGCACAGAGCGCTTTATGTACAGATCGCTTGGCGCTGAGTGCCTGACTTGGAGCACTAAGGCGCTTCTTCTGAAATAGCGCCCACGTGGGGAGCACGTGGAGCGCTTGGCGCTGAGAGCTAGATTTTGAGCGATGGAGCGTTAAAGCGCTTCCTTTAAAATAGCGCCCACGTGAGGAGCACGTGGCGCGCTTGGAGCTGAGCGCCAGGTTTGGAGCGGTAAGGTGTTTCTTATAAATTGGAGCGCTAAGGCGCTTCTTATAAAATAGCACCCACGTGAGGAGCACGTGGCGCGCTTGGCGCTGAGCGCCAAACTTGGAGCGCTTAAAGTGCTCCTTTTAAATTGGAGCGCTAAGGCGCTTCTTTGGCAGCTCTGATTAGTTCTATGCTCTGAGAATTAAATTCTCTATTTATAAGAGACTTTGTCTCATGAGTCTAAGAACTGAGTTCTTCTTTTTGAGAGGAGATGCTTTGATCTCTTCTGTTTTTTTTTGTGAAAGACTTGGTCTTATAGATCTGTGATCTAGAAAAAGAACTAAAGTTCTTCTGATGTGAGAGCTGAACTCTCAAATATGGAGGGGATGTTATGATCTCTCTTCTTTTTATTTACCTTGAAGAAAATTTCTTCTTCTTAGAGCTTGCTCTTCTCCTTTTCTTTTCTGAGAATTTGAAGTTTATAGGGGGTTCTTCTGTCCAAGACTTAAAGTCTTGGGTCCTTTATATAGAGGAGGCTGATTTATTGAATCAGTTAAGAAAATCTCTCATTGAGAGATTTCTGATTGATTTGGGGAATGTTTCCCACCGTTGGATCTTTGATCCAAGGGCTTCTGTTTTACAGAAAATAGTTTTCTTGTTATTAACAAGATTGGGAAAGTATTTTCCCATACAGAATTTATTCTGTATCTTGGTGATTTGTAATCACCATTGGATCTTTGATCCAACGGTGCTCTGATTTACAGAGTATAATATTTCTTGTTTGGAAAGATTTGAGGAGTATTTCCTCAACGGAATTGAATTCTGTAATTTGATGATTTATTCATCTCAGTTGGATCTTTGATCCAATGGTGGAGAACATTTAGTTCTAGTGCTTGACGCTCTCGTGCTTTGCACGTGAGGCGCTGCCTCAGAGTTTTTAGCGTTGGCGCTCTTGGTGCTAGCGCTCTCGTGCTTTGCACGTGAGCGCTGCTTCAGAGTCTTTAGCGCTGGCGCTCTTGGCGCGAGCGCTCTCATGCTTTGCATGTGGGCGCTGCCTCAGAGTCTTTGACTCTGGCGCTAGCGCTCTCGTGCTTTGCACGTGAGCGCTGCCTCAGAGTTTTTGACTCTTAGCACTGGCGCTCTTGGCGCTGGCGCTCTTATGAGGCGTTGCCTTATTTCAAATTTCTAATTTTAAATAGAGCTTTACTCTCTGATTATGGGAAGCAAATGCCCCCCCCCCCCCCCGTTGCACTCACGTGGCTCACACGTGAGTGCAGCGGTGGCAGCCTCTCCGCCGTTAGATCAACTTCCAGCGCCTATAAATAGGGCCTTTGGCCCTTGAGATGACTGCTTGTTCATCTTCTTATTTTCTTTTTCTTGAGAATTTAATTCTCCTTCAGAGCTAAGCTCTCTGCTTTAAGAAATTTCTTAGAGTCAAAACTCTGCCCAAATTTGGTAAGGAGAACTTATTAACAGAGCTTTGCTCTTCTCAGATCTTAGATTATAAAAAAAAGTTTTAGGGTTTTACCTATTAACAGAGCCGTGCCCATCTTTAGATCATAGATCTATTCATCTTCCATGAAGAACTCTTAGAGTTTGTTCATAGATCTTGAAGATCTTGGAGTTTTTAACTCAGTAAAGCTTTGCTTTTTTAGGGTTTTTTGATGGGTTACTCCATCATCTTCACAGAGTATAGCTCTTCAGAATTTTTGGGGGGAATATTTATTCTCTTCATCATTAAAGTTGACAGATGTCACTCTCTTTTGCAGAGCGCTGCTCTCAAGGGAGTTTTACTCCTCGGCCCGAGGGGCCTCTCATTAAATGAGAATCCTTTTAGGATTTCTTATTTAATGAGTGACTGTCTCATCAATGATGAGCCGTCACCTTGATTTGGTGGGTCCCCTTTGGTCCCTCTCCACTGCATTGTAGTGTGGTACAAATTTTTAATTACCAAGTGTCGGAATTTGGACTGTAGCATTGACGGCTAAGCCTTGTTCTTTCTCGCGCAGGTACCATGTCTTTTGACACTTCCTTCCCTTTCGTTCATCCGGAGTGCGTATTTGCTGACGCGCCCGTGGATAGGGAAGTATTCGCTCTCATCAAAGATCACGACCCGGAGCGGAAGTCTCTTCATCTATGGGGGTCGTGGTACAATCAAATCATCCGGGGTCAACGCAGCTTCTCTTGCGCGGTGCCTTCGGAGCCCATTTCGGCGATCCACTATACCAACTCACCCCTAGTGAACTATGCCGTAGAGGAGGTCAACTGGACTTCGGAAGGTTTCCTTCAGCCCTCTATGGCCGCGATACCCGTACAGCCACCGATGGCTTTGGATACTCTGGGACGGCGTATATGTCAAGGCGAGTTGCGCCCATGGGGATAGCCGTACATGATAGGCTTGACTCCTCGCCATCCAGCTGGATATTTGCAGTGGGTCCAGTACATTTTGTCGGCCAAGAAATCACAGCTGCTAAAGCTCGGGTTGTATCCCGCGATTTATGCGTCTCTCTTCCAGTATTCCACGCCCCCTGTATAGTGGGTCAAAGCTTTCTTGGAACAATGGAACATTTTGACTCATACATTTCTTCTATCAGATCGGGAAGTCTCAATCTCTTTGGAGGAATTTGCGGAGATCTCTGGCTTGCCTGTCAAGGGAGAACATTACGAGGAGCTACTTCCTTCTGACGAGTACATCTTTACCGCCAAGTCAGTGGTGATGGGCGTTACCCCGGAGAATGCCATTCAACATCAAGCCCCAAGTCTGATTAAGGTGTTGAATATTTATGAGAGTCTATTTCTCGATTCCGGAAGCCATGGGGTTAACTACACAGATTTCATTGCCCGTTTTCTCCGCCCAGAAGTCCTATCGAAGGAAGCCTCGAAATTCGCCGAACTCGACGATCCTTTTGGGTTTGGTTTGGACAACCAGCCGGCAGCAGAAGCGGATCAGAAGAATTTCTTTCTCCCTGGCACCCCGGTCGTCTCTTTCGCAGAGCTTGCAGCTTCTGACGTCGACGAAGAGGCGTTCTTTTTGGGGTTCCTCGGGCTATGGCTAAGCTGGTTTTTGCTCCCAATGCACCCTCTCCATATGAGGCCATCCGTCTTCTACCCATCTTACCGAATGGTTATTGGGATGCAAGTGGCCATCCGGGTCGCTGGGCTGGCTTACCTGCATCATGGCCTTAGCTTGGCGGCAGACACCACTCAACTGGGGGTACAGCCCGTAAACTTCCCGATGCATTATTTCACTTCGTGGCTCGAGCTACATGTGCTCGGCGCCTTTGGAATCCACAAAAGGCCCCGTTTCTACGAAAGTTATAACTTTCCTCGGGTTATGCGGCTAGTTGACGCTTCCGCTTTGGAACTGACTCAGCGAGAGGCTCGGGGCTTGGTTCTTCTCCCGCGTACGGTCGAGGATGGAATGACCTTTGTCGATAAGGTTTTAACTATCGGCAAGGAATCTGCTAAGACGGTGCAGCCGCTGCGGGACACTTCAAAGGCGGGGCTTCTACCTTGAAAGCTCGGAAGATTCTTCACTTATATTCGATCAGGCCGGGCTTTCTAATGTTTAGGCAGAATGATTCAGCATTGTTCATGTGATATAACCCACATCGTTTCACTCAATAATCAAGCTATAATCAGGGTGTCCCGCTTGAGGCCATCCTAGCTGAACCGGTTACCACGGAAGAGGGTATCCGTAATATGCTACACCATTTCATGCGGCTTAACACCGGGTCTAACTTCTTTATCGGTAAACCGAGCTGCGTCCCGAAGGTCCTGAACGTATATGTGGCGTGGTACCAGCACGCAATGGGTGCAGTTATCAAGGAAGAAAAGCGATTATTTCTTGATTGCAACGGTGATGTCCCAGCTGGTAATCCAGCCGTTCCCTTAAAGCGACGGACTATCGTTCATCCTTCCTTGAGAGGGGCTGCTGTGGTGGTGGTCTCGTGCGCCTTTCCTGATAAGCCTCTGCCTCGCGTGTCTGTAGAAATAGTGGCTGCAGCATCTCCTGAGTCTGGCGTGGGTACAGAGATCCAGACTCGTCGCCCAAAGTTGCCCACCAAGCGCAAACTCCTGTTGCCGGCTGCCGGCGTCCGCTCACAGAAGAAGAAGAAGTTGCTATTTTCTGCGGATGTTGCATTCGGCCAGGAGCCTCATGCTCCTTACAGCGAAGGCTTAAGTGAGTAAGGGACCAATGAGGGTCTATTTATCGCACCTGCAGATGATACCAATCTTCAAGCTACCCTTGTGGCTTCCGAGCGACTGGCTCACAATGAAGCAGCAATAATCACTATCGCACAGTCAGGTATACTTCAGTTATATTCTTCCGCGTTCATTCCTTCCTTAATTTTACTAATGAATTTTTCTTCAACAGATATCTCTGCCGAAAAGGCTCTTGCGGCTTCCCTCAAAACATTTGAAGAGGAAGAAAGGCTCCGTGCTTCTTTGGGCCTTGGTATACTTTGGCTCATTGTGCCTTCATTCTCTTTTTCTTCATTTGTAGTCTGACCCCCTCCTTTATTTTGTTGCAGGGACTGCCTTACCGTGGGTTATCCTAAGTGCGGTGCCGATCCCGAGCGGTGATGCGACGACGCTTCCAGAGCCGGCTATTGTGGCCCTACCCCCGCCAGTACTGCAAGAGGCTTTACTTAAACAGCCGATGATGGATGCCGTAGCGGCTCCAGAGGCAGAGCTTGGTTCGGACGATGACGTCCCTTTGACGGAGGTCTTGAAAAGATCGCTTCTCACCGCTCAGACCGACAAGAAGCGTAGGAAGTGGGCGGCGAAGGAATGTAATGCCAGCTTGGCTGTGGGTGCAGGTTCAAGCACTACCCCATCCATCGCTATTTCTTCAGAGGATTCTCCAGCTGCCATGTCTACCGCCCATAGACAGGTTGTGCGCACGGCTCGGGAAGAAATCGAAAAGCCGCCCCAAGGTAACGTAACATTGAGTCTTTTATTAGAATTTGATCTTCAAATTCTTATATACCATATCCTGCAGGTCCAAGTCCTGGCGATGAGGTGGCATGTGAGATGACGGCGGCCATAGAGCCCAAAGCGGCTACTCTCTTTCTGGAGTCTCGGACTGCCCAAACCGCCGCTCTTTCTCCTTGTGGTTCCCTGCTATCGGCGGGCATCGCGAGTGTCACGACGAATCTTCTCAAGTCAGGGGACGATGCCACAGACGCCGAAACTATTCCACTGAAAGAGAGCGAAGAAGTTGTTGCACCCGGTGATGCCTCCGCCATGGTTTCAGTCTCTGATCTAGCAGGTAATTGCTGAGTCACTATTTTCAAGCTTTTCAATCTTGTTCAGCCTTTCCAATGATTGTTTGTCTTGAGTACAGGCGTGGTGAATCCTAAGGTTGTACCATCTGAAGAAGCGTCACCAGTCGCTGCTCTGACGCTAGCCGTCCCTTCGTCTTCTCCCATGTCCTTTCAAATGATGGAAGGTATAGGTTTGCGACTTATTTGGTTCAATTGTGAATAATAACTTCCTTGTATTGACAGTATGTTTTCGCAACTTTGCAGGAGTCCTTTTTGACCACCTATATCAGGTGCTGAGCCCGCATTTCTCCTTCCAGTCGGAGATTGCTCCACCAGCTGGTGTCGGTGAGTATAGTCTTTAACCGACATCCTTTCCTTTCTTTTATGGGCAACCATGTCGTTGTTAATTCTTCCTTGAATTGATTGCAGCGTTACAGATTGGAGGAGGGGACGAGAGAATAGTCACGCCTTCGGTATTCCCAACTTTGCCAGTTGTCGCAGCCGGTATAGTAGACTCCATCGCTCGTGTGATTTCTTTATTTCGTGAGTCAGCTTTTAACCGTAATTCATTTTGCAGCAATCGCACTGGCACCAGCTCCCCTCGAGTCTCGCATCCTAATGCCGGCAGGGCCCTTTTCTAGACGTCCATCTTCCAAGGGCGCTGTGACCAGTCTGCGTATGTTGAGTGAATCTATCGAGGAGCTTGACGCGAAGGCCCCTGCATTCGCTGCAGATTTTGCTTTTGAGGTTAATCCAATGCTGGCGATGCTTGTGCACTTCCACAACGAGGCCGTCGTTGAATCTTGGGTTAATTATTGCAGACAGATCGAGGCTTGCCTGCATGAGATTGAGCTCAGGCATCCCGCTCCGGAGGTATTGGCTTTGAACTCCCAGCGAACTGCATGGGTTGAGTAGAGTATTCTTTTCCTTCGCCATTTTTAACAAGAAGCGGCCTTGAGGCGGAAGGAACGCGAAGAGGCTTCAAGCGAATCTGTCCGGCTGCGTGCCGAGGTCAAAGCGAATGCTGCGCAACTGAAAGCCGTCTTTGATAATCTACAGCGATGCATTTCGGACGGGCTGGCACTGAGGCAGAAGCTCGACTTCAATGAGCGGGTTACGCAGAGTCGCAAAGTTTCCCAGTGGAAGATCGATGAGAAGGTTTCAACCTGTTTGCAGCAATGGGCTCGAGTCGAAGCGGAGCTGGCCGCGGCGGCTGACCATGAAAGGAGTTGAGAGAAGTGCGCGAGCGGCTTGCCAACTTGTTGAAAACGCCACCTTGCCAATAGTCGTCCTTGTATCAATTGAAAATTTGTAACTTATGAATAACATGTATTCATTTCATTTTTTTTATATGATATATCTTGTATTCAATCGAATTCATGAATAAATGACACATTTTCTTCTATCTTGTACTATCGCCTTCTTTTCCTTGCTGTGTTGTTGTCATGTTGCTCTAGCAAGTGTAGCCTGTAGATGATAAATAATAATTCATCTTGAACTCTTTGTAGGGTAGCAATGGCTTAGAAAACAGGTTCGGGTCTGCTGCCTAAGACTTTTCGACTTTATGAGCCGTGAGGGTCTCATAAAGATTTTTCTCTCTACGAGTCGAGAGGATCTCGTAGGTGTATTTTCTCCTTAGGAATAGTGAGGATTCCTAAGTGCGTTCTCTCTTGAGAGTCGTAAGGATCTCACAATAGAATTTTCTCCCTTACAAGTAGAGAGGACTCATAAGTGGTTGGTGAGTTGACTTGTTCCCGAGTCGAAGCGTTGCTCCGACGGGGAGGTCATTGGCTGACGTATTTTCGAGACGGGGTCATTGGATGATGTATTTCTGCGACAGGGTCATTGGATGACGTATTTCCACGACGGGGTCATTTGCTGACGTATTTCCGCGACGGGGTCATTGGATGACGTATTTCCATGACGGGGTCATTTGCTGACGTATTTCCGAGACGGGGTCATTTGTTGACGTATTTCTACGACGGGGTCATTGACTGACGTATTTCCGCGACGAGGTCATTTGCTGACGTATTTCCGCGACGGGTCATTGGCTGACGTATTTCCGTGACGGAGTCATTTGCTGACGTGTTTCCGCGACGGAGTCATTTGGATGACGTATTTCCGCGACGGGGTCATTTGCTGACGTGTTTCCGCAACGGGATCATTGGATGATGTATTTTCATGATAGGGTCATTGGCTGACGTATTTCCGCGACGGGGACATTGGCTGACGTGTTTCCGCGACGGGGTCATTGGCTGACGTGTTTATGCGACGGGGTCATTGGATGACGTATTTCCGCAACGGGGTCATTTGCTGTTGTATTTCTGTGACGGGGTCATTTGCTGACGTATTTCCGCAATGGGGTCATTGGCTGACGTATTTCCGCGACGGGGTCATTTGCTGACGTGTTTCTGAGACGAGGTCATTTGCTGATGTATTTCCGCAATGGGGTCTTCTGGGATGCAGATGCTGTCGTTGAGATCCGGCTCTCTCTTTGACAGAGTTTGTAGGGGAATGTGGTTCCCTCTTCGTTTATGCCTATGGATTGTATACAGGGGTCAGTATGGGCTCGCCTGTAGGGCAAAAAGTTTTATTTCATTTCATTTTTTTATTTCTTTCCGCGATGCTCTATCATTTCAGCTTTTTATATCGTAAAAGTCACGATTGCCCAATCATTTCGGCTATTTTTCGCGGTGCCCAATCATTTCGGCTATTTTTCTTTTTACTTGCTGCTTTTTATTGCGAGTTGCCCAATCATTTCGGCTATTTTGTATGCATATCTTTTACTTGATGATTTTGTTACAAGTTGCCCTATCATTTCGGCTATTTCATATGCATTTATAGCTCACTGACTTTTGCTGCGAGTATGGAACTTGGAATCGGATGCCAATCTTAGCATCAGCATCACGGAGCGAATCATCATTTGCCGTGAAAGGACTTGGAATTTGTTACCGATTTAGGCATCAGCATCGCTACCACTGGGACATTGTCAGGAGCGAATCATCATTTGCCTCTGTCGATGTCGAATAAAGGTGGCTTAGCAAACAGGGTTAGGATCCTGTCGACTAAGACTTCTGACTTCATGAGCCGTAAAGGACTCATAAAGATGTTTCTCGCTACGAGTCGTGAAGATCTCATAAGTGCGACTTCTCCTTAGGAATCGGGAGGATTCTTAAGTGTGTGTTCTCTTATAAGTCGTAAGGATCTTATAAGAGCGTTTTCTCCTTATAAGTCGAGAGGACTTACAAGTGTTGTTCACCAGGCGGGGAAATTTCGCGCCATTGGCGGAACTTGGTAGGGGAGACGTTTATTTATGCCCGTGGATCGTATACAAGGGTCAATACTAAACCGTTTGTAGGGCAGTCTAGGAAATGTGATGGCTTAAGAACAAGTTCAGATCCCTGTAGCTTAAGGCTTTTGAATCTTATGAGCCGTGAGGGTCTCATAAGAGGGTTTTCCTTAAGAGTCGTGGGGATCTCGTAAGTGTAATTTCTCTTCAGGAATCGTGGGGATCCCTAAGTGTGTTGCTCCCTTGTAAGTCATAAGGATCTCACGCAGGTATTTTCTCCTTACAAGGTCGAGAGGACCTTGTAAGTGCGCATGAATTTTTTACTAGTCTGCACCCTTTCGGGTTTTCACAAACTCGCCGGTAGTCCTGCTGTTTTTACTCACGGAGCCCTTTAGGGTATTCATCCGTGCCCATCTTGCTTATGGACGTACCATTTTTTTGTTAATATATTTTTTATTTTTTATTTTTTTTGTCATCCCTAGGATGCTGCGGTTTGTAGTAGTTTGAAGACGTTTCGGTCCGTCGTTAGTTTCAGGATGTTACGGTCCATTGTTAGTTTAAGGACGTTTCGTTCCGGTAGCGATTTTGAGGCAAGGTTTCGCTGGATACTACTTATAGAGTTTAGGCTTGGGAAGATAGTGAGCGGACATAGGCGTCGTCATCTATCGTTGACCTAGGCCGTGGCTCGTCAGGCGTAGTATCTTTTCAGGAACCGACCGTTCATTGGCCTGAAGGGTCTTTCGCCAAGCATGTCCATGAGTAGATAAGCGCCTCCTTGGTAGATATTGTCTATGTTGTATGGGCCCTCATAGTTCGGCTCGAATTTCCCCTGTTTGTCACGATTGGGGATCATAGGCCTCTTGACCACTAGCACGAGTTCGCCTTGGCGAAATGTTCTTGGCCTAGTCAATCTATCGTATGAGCGCGTCATCCTTGCTTTGTAAGATTATAGGTTTTGCTGTGCCATGAGACGAGTTTCATCGAGGGCGTCAAGCTCCTCGAGCCGAAGACGAGCATTCTCTTCTTCTGTTAGCTCGTGATGAACCACCACTCATAGAGAGAGTAGCTTTATCTCCAAGGGGAGTACTGCTTCTGTGCCGAATACTAACGCATATGGCGTTGTATTCGTAGCTGTTTTGAACGTGGTTCGATACGCCCAGAGAGCTTCAGGAAGCCTCAAGTGCCAGTCCTTTTTATTTCTGGACACAGTCTTCTTTATGATCTTCGTGAAGGTCTTGTTGAAAGCCTCAGCTAGACCATTAGCTCGGGGATTATAAACCGAAGAGTATCTCCAGTCTATGCTATGCTGTTGTGCTAAGCGACCGATTTTATGGCTTCTGTAGGCTGGGCCATTATCGGAGAAAATCCGTCGCGGAGTGCCGAACCAATAGATGACTTATGTCTTAAAGAAATGGAGGATGTTTTCCGTCTTCACTTCTCTTAGCGGTATAGCTTCTACCCACTTAGACAAGTAATCGGTTGTCGCCAATATGAACCGATGTCCTCCGGATGACGCTGGTTCGATGGGCCCAATTATGTCGGTTCTCTACATTTCTAACAGCCAGCTAGCCACCGTTGGGTGTAGCGGGTTTGGATGCTGGTGAATAAAGTCTCCATGAATTTGGCACGAATGGCAATACTTCGCATACTCGAAGCAATCCTGAATCATCGTGGGCCAATAGTAGCCCATCCTTTTAATCTTCAACTTCATCTTCGGCCCGGCTTGATGAGAACCGCAGAGTCCGTCGTGAGTTTCTTGGAAAACTTTCCTTACTTCTTCTGGTCCCAGGCATCTTAGCCATAGAGAGTCGAACGGACTCTTATATAGAATATCAATGACGAAGGCAAAGGACAGAGCTCGTTTCAAGAGCCGGTGCCTTGAGGATGCATCTTCAGGTGTTCGATGGAATTTGAAGTAGTCTTTAAAGACTTCTCTCAAATCCTTGGCCTTTTCCTGGTCCTCTATTTGCAGAGCTGTTCGCTTGGTCACTTCCTTTTCTTCAGACGACTCTGGAGATATTTCCACTGGCGCAAAAACCCGACGGCTTTGTACAACGATCCTTATGTCATCGAAGCTTTCGTCAGCCAGTTCTTTAGCGAGTTTGGCTAACGCATCCGTCTTGCTATTTTCCGCACGCGATATGCTTTTCAAGGTGCAGGAAGGGATTTAAGTCAGCAAATGTTGTACTCTCTCACCGTACTTTACCAACTCTAGTTTACACGTTTGATAGTCGTCATTTACTTGATTAACGACTAGCTGGGAGTCCCCGTATATGAGGAGGTTTTCGATTCCCATGTTGACAGCGATCTCAAGACCTGCTATCAAAGCTTCATATTCCACTTCATTGCTTGTCCTTGGCCCTGTCAAGGAAAAGGCAAAGCGCATTATCCCTCCTTGTGGAGTCATAAAGATGAGGCCTACCCCAGATTTGATTATGGGGGAGTTGTGCTTTCGCTTCTTCATGGAAGATGCCCCATCAAAGTAGAGTTCCCATCGGGTATCACTCTCTCCTCTCTCTCTGTCGATCGTGTCAAACGCGTGCTCGTCCGTCAGTTCACAATTTAGGGGAGAATTGGCAAGTATCGGATGCCCGGCGAGGAAGTCGGCAATGGCCTGGCCTTTCACTGCTTTGAGGGGTCGATAGATTATCGAGAAATCCATCAAGAGGAGGGCCCATTTAGCGAGTCGTCCTGTTAGTATGGCTTTTGACATCAAATACTTGAGAGGATCTACCTTTGATATGAGATAGACCTCATGCACCAAATCATAGTGTCTGAGCTTCGTTATCGCGAAGATTAACGCCATGCAGTGTTTTTCGATAGGGGAGTAGTTGTTTTCTGCCCCCAGGAGAACTCGAATCAAATAGTAGAGGGCTCTCTCTTTCCCTTGGTCATTTTCCTGTGTCCATAGCGCGCCTAAAGAACCTTCAAGGGCGGTTGTGTACAAGATGAGGGGCTTTCCTTTGACCGGGGCAGTCAGTACCGGCGGATTCTGCAGGTATTGCTTGATTTCGTCTAGTGCGCTTTGGAATTTGCGATCCCAGACGAGCGGGGTCCCCTTATTCATTAAATGACTGTAGGGGCGGTATTTGCCGAAGAGGTTAGCTATGAACCGTCGGATTACGCCAGCTTCCTTTGGAGAGACCGTAGTTGCATGAGAGTTCTTGGCGGAGGCATTTCCAAGATCGCCTTGATCTTCGACGGGTCTATCTCGATGCCCCGGTGTCATACGATGAATCCTAGGTTTTCCCGAGGAAACTCCGAACGTGCATTTCAGAGGGTTCATCTTCAGGTTGTATTCCGAAGGCGCTGAAACACGATCTTCATATGCTCCCAATGCTCCTTGTACGACTTGCTTTTCACCACGAGGTCATCGATATAGCATTTGACGATTTCATGTATGAGGTCATCGAAAATCTTTGTCATGGCCCTCTGATAGGTAGCGCCGGCGTTCTTCAAGCCGAAAGGCATCACTTTGTAGCAGAATATTCCCAGGGAAGTCTGGAAAGCGGCATGCTTCTGGTCTTCGGGGTGCATCTTTATTTGATTGTACCCTGATGATCCGTCCATGAGGGAGAAGACTTCGTGAGTGGACGTGTTGTCTATCATTAACTCGGTAACCGGTACGGGAAAATCATCCTTCGGGCAAGTTTTGTTGAGGTCCCGAAAGTCTACGCAGATGCGCACTGTCCCATTTTTCTTCATCACTGGGACAATGTTGGCGATCTAATCAGGATACTGAACTTCTTGGATAAAGCCGGAGTCGATTAGCTTCTTGACTTCGGCATTGATGCTCATTTCAAGTTCGAGCCACATTCTCCTCGGTGCTTGTTTGACTGGCTTGACGTCCGGGGATATCGCCAATTTATGCACAACTATTTCCGGATCTAGCCCTGGCATCTCAGAGTAGTTCCATGCGAAGCAGTCTTTATACTACATGAGCACGTCTCTTAGCGTAGCTACCTGTTCTTTGGATAGCATCTCACTGACGACCGTAGGCCTCGGGTCATCTGCCGTCCCCAAGTCGATTTTCCTTAGGTTGTCCGCAGTAGTATATATTCCATCTTCCAGCTCTTTTGGCAACGGTGGAAGTTCTGAGATCAACTCATCTTCATCCTCATTTTCGAAGCACCGGGAGAGGTCATCCATATCCTCGCGTACTCCTTCTGATAGCGTTATCGCGTGACAGGTACGAGATCGTTTCCAAGACCGATGTTGATCTGGTTCTACTCTCGCTATGTACGTTGCTTTTGGAACATGCTTCTGTGGTGTGGTTACCCTCCAACTGCTGGATAGATCGAACCTGCCTTGCTGAAACTGGTCTCCTACCTAGTTTTTGAATATGAAGCAGTCTTCAAGAGGATGTCCTATCACTCGGTGATAGGAGCAATAATCTGGGTGAGAGACCCTGTCTGCTTGTTCGGAGTGTTTGGACGCCGGGAGCATAATCATTTGATAGTTCATGACAAGATCGAATATCTTCCTTGTCTTGTCTTGGGGAAAAAAATATGCTCGACCCATCTTCTTTATAAGAGATGGATCCCGGCTGCTCAATTCTCGATCGCGTGGCTTCTTGGACCCGCTTTGCCGCTGTCGAACGTTTTTTCCGTTCTTTAATTTGTTTTTGCCTCTGCGTCGGGTCTTCTGTATGACGGGCTGATCGTCATTCTCCGTAGCCTACTGAAGGAGGTGCAACGTCCTGGCTTTCTCGTAAATGGCCATTTCACGGTTGTGGTCATCCCGGACCTTTTGACCCGCTTCCCTTATTAACTTGTCCATCTGTTCTTTAAATGACGAACTCGGCATTTTTATGGAAGGACCACGTTCTGGTTCAGCGTCAGCGTCTTTTAAAAGAGCATCCTCTTCTTTATCAAGGTCCTTTATGACATGGCAGTCATGGAATTGCTCCCTTTTCTCGGACTGGATATTTCCAAGCCCAATCGTTTCCATTTTTCTATTGGGCAATTTTCGCTGAGTCCTGGGGACGTTCCAAATCCTGTTGTAAAATTGGGCATGTCGTGTGGTTTGCTTAAAGGGTACGCCTTGGCATCTCAATAACCTTTTCAATCCTTCTTCGTAGTATCTGGGAAGACGGATTGGTTGGAGCCTATTGGGCGCAAAATCGGCACCATGCCAGACTTCTCTTTCGACTTTAGTCTCCGTGGATCGGTAGAATAGGATCGCCTTTTCACCTTTTCGCCTGGGAGGGACGTAGAATGTCCGTAGCGCTTGCACACTATATGTCTCAAGCGCATCAAGCTCTCTGTAGTGCTGCCGTGGAATCATGGCGATCTGCAAACTCTGATCATCTCCAGTGAGGGCATGCACCGATGGACAGACCAAGAAAACTGAGTTGACTTCGTCTTCAGAGTCGCTGTCAAACACCAGAATAGGGGTAGATGGTCCCGGCTTGTTGCATTGGGGCGGCCCCAAATAAACTATCTCTTTTTCCTCTTCGGTATCGCTCCCGAAAACCGGAATAGTGGTGATAGCTTTTTACTTATTCTCCGGTTTATGGAATCTTTCCATGTCTTCAAAGTCTGGTAGGAAGTACTTGGCATCTTCATATTTGCGGACTTCGTTCACGGAGAATGGGTTTAGTTCCCCCGTCATAGTGTACTCGAGACCATCTTTGAAGTACTTCATACACTGATGTTGTGTAGAAAGGATGATATTGTACTCGTGTAACCACGGCCTGCCGAGCAAAGCGTTGTAGCAAGTCTTGGCGTCAATGACGTGAAACTTGATGTCGGTGACGAGCGACCCGAAGCGTAACGTCAGTATTACAGACCCGAGCGTCCGTGATGACTGGGAGTCAAAATCAGAGATGGTAATTTTATCCCGAGCTAGGTGCTGAACGCTCATGCGAATTTCTTTTAGCACTCTGATATTTAGGAGGTTGACAGAAGACCCGTTGTCAACTAGAATCTTCCCTATCTTAATGTCGTGGCAGTACCCGGTGACATATAGGGGCGGTTGTGCTCGCACGTCCCGAGGAGGAGATCTTCATCGCCGAAGGTAATGTCAGTCGTGTGCACTTCTTCCAGCTCGTCCTTCATCTTTTCTTCGGCAAGAAAAGCTTGAAATTGGTCGGGCTCTTGTAGTGCTTTGATCAGAGAATCTCGCACCTCTTTAGATAACAGAAGGGCATCGAGAATGCTTAGCTGCGAGGGTATCTTTCTCAGGTGCGCCAGAACATTGTAATCCGTCTTGTTTTTCTTGGGTGGGTCCTTGGCTGCGAGCTCTTCGACGACTCGGTCATCGAGGGTGATATCCTCAGGGACTTTTTCCTACCCTTTATCTTTTTAGTTCAATCCCTTGTTTGTAGATCCGAGATTCTTTTCGGGCAACGTACGGTTGCGCAGCTGAATATTCTCACAATTCTTCATCTCTTATTCTTCTTTTCCTGAGGTGGATTCTTTAAAGAGAGGGCCGAAGGCTATTTCTTCATCAGAATCGCTCCCGAAGGTAAGAAGTTGCGATCCCCTAGCATCAGCCATGTGACAGTTGCCGGCAGTTCTTTTACGCTCATCTGTCGTGCTTCTCTGCTCTCGACGAGTTTTGCACTTCATCTGCTTGAACTGTTGTCGGTGTGCAACATACCCCTGCCACCAGTTTTTAAAGGCCATGCACTCTTCGGTAGGGTGTGTAGTCCTCTGATGGTATAAGCAATAGTTAGGGTGTGCATCCGCTTCGTCAAGGTGTATACTGCCAGGAGTATTTTCTTTGGGAGATGGCAGCTTCATTCCCATTGACAGGGCTTTAGCGAACCATTTCCTTGTCTTAAGCTTGCTTTTGTTTGCCGCGGGTGCACTTTGATCTGGTTGGAGTGTTTTGTGATCCATCTCTACCATGACTTCTTCAAATTGACGCCAACGCCTGCCCTTTCGAATATGGCTATTTCACGTTGCCGATCAGCTTTTCTCTTCTAACGGGCTTCATTCAGCAGCATGTCGATCATCTCGTCAGACGGTTCCAAGGGTTTTGGCTCCGATCCTGCCTCCAGCTCCTCTATGTTTTCTTCTAAGGACGAATGAGCTCCTTCTACATTTAGTGACGAGTGTGAGATCATGTGACAGCTTGCCATATAATGCTCAGATTCTTCTGACGAGTCATCTCCGTCGTTATTGTCGTTATCTCCACTCTCAAGGATACTGTTGAGAAATTCTTGGAGTGTGACCGGGGTTCGCGCCTTTTGGTTATATTCTTCTAGTGCATCAATATGTTCTTGCAGGTCTGTGCGCTTGTCATCAGGCTTCATGGGCCTTTTGTTATTCTTCTTCTTAGACTTTGACGGTTGGACCTGAGTGTTTTGACCATCACTACCAATTCTTGGCGTCGGGCGCGGTTTCAGCATTCCCTCAATGATCTCAGATTCCAGTGGGCTTCTCCACCTAATCGACGGGCATGTTTGAAGATCCTTCAGCATTCTTTTTGTTTTGGCTGAAAGAGCGACCTCCCATGGAGCTTATTCTATAAATGAGTATGATGCCCCCGGCGTGTCTACCCTTTTAGGAGCGTGCGGCTGCGGTGGGCTTACCTTCCAGTTCTCGACAGTGCAAATTTATCCTGTTGGTATTGGTCCTCGATCCAGCTTTTGAAGATGAAGCAATCTTCAATTGGGTGGCCTACTACTCGATGGCAGGGGCAGTAATTAGGATTATTGACGTCACCTGGCTGCAGTGGGCGTCTCGGATCTGGCAGGGTGATGAGCCTGTTGTGCACCGCCAGTTCGAATAGTCTCCTTGTTTTATCCCGAGGGAATGAGTAAAGACGTTTTAACTTTTCGTTGATAAATCACCGTCTGTCGTTTTGGTGATCGGCTGGTTTTGGACCACTCGGCTGTTGCTGAGCATTGGCGATGAAGGTCGCTTTCCCTTTCCCTTTTTCATTCCGAGGATCTGTCATTAAAGAGGAAGGCCTATGGCCCATCTGGTCCATTTGGGACAGCTTGTCAATCAAGGCCTGGAAGGTGGTTGGCTTGAAAAACCTCATGAATTAGGATATGGTCGCCTGCGGATCGAGGGTTCCCACAAACATGCCTACTGCAGGGACCACTTCTATGCGTTGTTCACACTTCGACCATAGGTTGCGCCACCGAATTGCATACTGAACCCATGTCTCCCCTGGCTTCACCCTGGCATTGATCAACACTGTGATTAGGGTGCGTTCGCTGGCGAATGCAAAACGATGGGTGAATAACAATTCCATCTCCGTGAATATTTTGACGGAGTCGTTGGGAAGCTCCGAATACCATTCGAAGGCCGTCTCCGCCAAGCTGCCGACGAATTGGCGAAGCAGCAGCTTATCGTCACCTCAAGTATTGCCGCAGAGAGCCCTGGACTAGGCAACATGCTAGTGGGGGTTGCCTGTCCCCTTATATACATGAAATTTAGTGATTGTGTATCCTGGCGGGTACTTAATCTGATCGTACCAGTTGGGATTGTTAGTGTTTATGCCCTAGAGGCCATTACTGTATCATACTAGTTTGTATATTACTTAATGGAAGCTTGGGATATTCACAGTTGTATTGACAGTCTTGCTAAAAATGGTAGTATGCTACATGGTTTGTTTATACTTTAATATATGCATGTGTTTCTTTTAGCATATCGCTTATACATATTAGTAGAGCCCTTAGGATCTTTGCTTGATTACCAGCGTTGTGATGGCATTCACACTAGTGGGAGCTGGGTAGTCTACAAGAACATCCTTTTTCAGGTCCCTAGTCATAGGATTATCGAGACAGGGCATCGATACTCCAGAGTAGACTAGTGTGTACGCTTCTCATCCCAGCAGGGGAAATGGTCTGTCCCACAGCCATTAGTACGTTGTACTGGAGATAGTATACAGGTGCTCGTTGGGTTACGGGTATACCGGACAGGACTCGCAGGGAACTGTTGGTTGGTATTATACCCGTCGTCAGTTAACAGTTCCCAGGTGACATGAGTACAGCATAGTCCGTAGACTTGACACTGCTGCTTCGTCTCGAGTGTGTTCCCACTATTCTTAGATTGCTACCCTACCACGGCTCAAAGGAGTCGTGCAAACAGGTAGCAGTTGGGTGAAGTCCCGAAGCACTTGGAGGCAGTAGCGGTTAGATAGGATTCGTCTCTCCCGGTATTGGGAGTTGATATAGCGCTATGTTTGGAGAGCCATTACACAAAGTCCCTGGCCAGGGAAAACGATATTTACTGGTAGGTTTTCCAGTAGCTTCTCAAGGTGTAATGGGCTTCACTCCGACACAACTTATACCGCTTTTAGGGGACTGATGCTTGCTGCCCCCCTAAGCCCGATATGCGATAGTCTTAGACGAACAGACCGGACTGTACGAAGATTGTCACATCAGGCTCAGTAGGAGTTCGGATGGGTTTCCTCATTGGCCTTCTTATCGACATCTACCTGGGGACCGTTACGTACAGCCGGTACCGCTTGCGGCCTGTGGTTAAACCCACTGCCAGCGTAGTGTCGAGTCTTTAGAGTCCCACACAGAGAGTTTCCCTGCTTCAGGAGAAACGATATAGAGGTCGTATGGTTTTACGACAGGGTTCGGACACATACGTGTTTTTTACGCACGTACGATGTTCGGACTGTTAGTAATATGTATGCCCTAAAGGCCATTATATGGATAGTGGAAATTTGGACATATATCTATGGAGATAGATGAATTTCTTGCTCAACGTGATAGTACGCTATCTGGTTTACTTTATCTGTACATGTAGATTTAATCATTTACACATGTTGATAAAGCCGAAAGGATATTTGCTTGACTACTGTGATTATGATGCGGATCATACTAGTGGGGCACATGTAGTCTATAAGCATATCCTTGAACTGTTCCTAGTCGAGGGTGTATCGAGACAGGGCATCGATATTCCAGAGTAGACTAGCGTATACTATTCTTGTCCCATATGATGGGCGATGGTTGATCCCATATCCATCTGGTGAGGAGACACCAAAGATTGTATGCGGGTGCTCAGTGGAGACTGGGTATACTGAACGGACTCGCTGAGAACTCCTATGTGGAATTATATCTATCGTCGGATAGCAGTTTTCAGGGAACACTGGTACAGGTTAGTCTGTAGACCCGAGATCGTCATAGAGTCTTGTGTGTCCTCCCACTATACTTTGATCTCCACCCTACCACGGCTCTACTGAGTCGTGCAAACAGGTGGTCTTTGGGTACAGTCCCGAGGCGCATGGAGGCAATGAGCGATAGGAGGGGTTTCGTCTCTCCCGGTATTGGGGGTTGATGTTGTGCTATGCTCGATTGGCTATAACAAGAAGTCCCAGGCCAGGGTTGCTGAGATTTACTGATAAGAGTTATCAGTAGTTTCTCAATCTGTTATGAGCCATACACCAGCATGACTTATTGAGTTACTGGGGTCGACGATACCATCCCTAGACTCGATATGCAGCATATCTGACGAAGAGACCGGACTGTACGGTAAGTTTTTCCTGTTGGCTCGACGGGAGTTTTTACAGCTTCGCTGGTTTTCTTCTGATCGTTTCAATACCCGGGTGGCCGTTATGTTTAGCTGACCTCTTGCGGCTTGTAGATGTTTGATATGATCATCATCTACTGCTGGCGTATTGACGAGTCTTAGAGTCCCACAATGAAGTTTCCTGGCTCAGGCAAAAAGATGTGGTGTGCATATGAGATATGCGCGGGACCCGATTAAATACGGTTATGTGATAACGTATATTTATCGGGCATTTTCTATTTGACGGGTCGTATGTGATATGACCGGTTTGCTAAATCAAGTGTTGATTTAACAAATTACATTTAGATTAATTCTTTAAGTAAATCCTTTTGTATGCATGCATGTATGCACATGATGATGTGCATGGACACATACATGCATACATAGTATCATGGTTATTGATACAAGAATGGTGGCAATATAAGACTTATATTGAAGCTTTTAATTTGTATTTATCATTTTAAGTTAATGTAAAGAAAACCCACTCATGCTCCTTTATTCTTTAGTGGGTAAGCTTTACTTAACTTAATGAAAAGAATTTCCACCCATGCTTAATTCTTTAGGAAAAGAATTTCCACTCACAATTATGGTGGTAATGGAATAATGGTGATTATTCCTTTCTCATCACTATAAATAGCTTCATATGTGATATGAAACTAGATGCACACAACAAAGGAAAAAATTGAGTGCAAGGGTGTGAAGAATACAAGTTATCATATGTGATATGATAAAAAGCTCAAGCCACCATTATCTTCTTCTTCCTCTCTTGATTTCTCTCTTGAGTGAAGTTGACAAAAGAAAGGATTTCAATTGAAGAACATAAACCACATCATCATACTACACACATCTAGCCGATTTGTGTAGGGTGTTTACTCTACTTCGTTTGCGAAACAAGTAAGGTAAGGAGCTTTGGGCAAAGGGACTTCGGATGGATCATCGTGGACAAGGAAGGCTTCCATCGATCCGTTCCAAACTCTCATAGTGCCAAGGAGTCACCGAGGGAGATCTACAAAGGTTGAAATCTCTACTCTTAGTGATAGTTTTACATTTGCATGTGATGCTTATTTGTATGAATCCCTAAAACTTCTAGTTTCGATTCTTGTCGAGTTAACTTAGCACCTCTAAAATTTTGATTATGGCATATGTGATGCTACTGAACCCTTGACGAGGTGCTAGGCTAGCCCAGCAGTGGTATCAGAGCCAGGCTAGAGCTTTAGGCGATGCTTAGGCGATGTTAAACGTCCGATCGAACCACGAAACACCAATTTGGACCGCTCTCTGGAAATTTTTTGAAAATTGGATTTTTCCAAATTAAAAGGTCTTAAAAAATTCAGCAGGCTTTTCTATGAATTACCATGTAAAAATTTTTCACTGATCACTCCAAAGAGCCGCGGATGAGCGGCCAAAGCATGGCTTTGGCCGCGGATCCGCGGCCGTACAAGGGGTTCAGGGAATTTTTTTTTATACAGTGCACCTGATTAATTATAAGCATGCCTCTGAGATATTTTAAACACACTCAAGTGTTGAGGTTTCTAGAGATAAATTGTATTTGGTGATTCGATTGGAAAGGTTTAACTTCGTTCGGATTTTCAGATTTTTAGAACGTGTTAAAATGTTTGAACGAATATTAGAAACACAATTTTTCCCGTATTGGAAAAATTCCAAGTGTTGGATTTTTCCCGAATTCAAAACTTTCGAAAAACATGCAAGCGTATCTGTGGACACTCTAGAAGAACATAAACTTAACTCGATTATGTGACCGTCAAAACTATCACTGAACCTTAGGGTTTGTGGTAGTTTAGCGTTGCCACATGTGAGGCGTTGGTTTGGCCCTTCTACGGTTGGTCCATAAGGGGCTGTGGCATGTTCTAGAAATTTTTGAACTCGGCTCAAGTGTTGTGCAGTTTGGGAAATCTTGGGTGTTTGTTTATTCGATCGAAAAGTTTAACATTGTCTATTTATCTGAAATGTGATACAATATGTGGAATTCATATAGTTAGGCATGAAATACGAAGTATGTGATATTTCGAATTTATGATGTCTAAGGTGATTGTGGATTCCAAATGTTGTAGTTTTTCATTTTATTTTCTGCGACCGTAAGTGTAGTATGTGGTGTATCGCCTTTTTCGTTGCTATACGTCAACGACAATCGGGATACGCATACTTACTTACGTTGATGATATGAGATATTATATGTTGCTGAGATATGATGAGTAGGATTGTCGCGAATGAATAGCCGGGGGTTTTTATGTGAGATGAGAGTTTTATTTTTCATTCATGTATAAATCAATTGTATATTATTTACTTTTCCGCATTAGGATAGACCCAAGGAGGGGAGCACAAGTGACCGGGTTCTAGGGTTCAGTGGGAGGCCATCTCGAGGAGTCGAGACCGGGTCTCTTAAACTCTAGAATTGGCGGGATCACTTGCCGCTCTCGTAGGGGTCTAGGGGTGTGGGCTTGGCTATTCATCACGACCGTGGAATCCGTATTTTCTATTGTTGGCTCGATACAAAATACGGACATCCTAGATATCCTTTTATATGCTTCTGCTGTTGATATTCTGTAATGTGATTACTTAGTATCTGAGACGAATGGATTATTATTATATATATGATATATAATAAACATTGCTTATATTTTACACCCGCGCTAGTCCCGCCCCGCTATGCCGTTAGTTAAGTAACCTAACGGTGCATAACGGGACACTGTGGTGAATGCGGATGGTATAAGTATACGTTCTATTCTGTGATGGCTTAGGAACTTAAATGATGGGATCACATTAATGAGATTAATGTAAAGAAAAGAAACCTAATGATGTTGCAGAATCAGATTTGAAACAAACTCGGCTTTTTATGAAAATGCAAGTTTCAAGAAGATGCGGAGCTTAAGCCACTCCTTTTCTTAACCGTTTGATTCTACAACGAGATCAAGTTCAAAGCGTTAAAGGTTTTCTTAAAAACCATCCGCAACCCTCCGTCATTTTAGGAAGCAGAGTACTTAGTATTCGTGCTGCGTATGTTGATTATAGTCAAGGCGTAGTGTACGGTAGCTAAGTGATGTCTTCCTACAAAGTATATGATGCGATTAGTTAGGACATTCATGTGATTATGTTGATCATAGTCAAGGGTCATATGGGTGGGTCTAATTAATCACGAAATGACGAGTAGAATTTGACTAGTACTTATGATATGTTGACCATAGCCAAGGTCATAAGTGACTAGGGGTAAAAACCATATCGGGAATTTCAAGAGTTGAAATTTGCAATGAGATTGCATACCATCTATGTGATAGCTGGATCTCGATCTCACTGTGAGTAAGTGTTACTTCCAGGAGAGTTTTACACTTTACAATTAGCTAATCCAGTGGGTGTCTAAAATGACTGACCGGTTAGCGAAACTGTAGAATGTAATTATTCCTGGCTAGTTTTCTTTTCAGGTTTTGAAAGAAAATTTGATTAAAAGCAGTGGGAGACATCGATTAGATAAAATAATAACCAACTAATTCTTTGCAAGAGCATTTCGCTAAGTGTATCATTTTCTCTCTCCGAATGGCAGTTACAGATGTCAGGACGTAAGCTTCTACTTGAGAAAAATAAACTGACAGGACCAAATTATAAAGAATGGTTGAGGAACTTAAACATTGCACTTTCATATGATAAGGTATCATATGTCCTCAATACTGAAGCCCCACCCATCCCAGGACCTGAATCATCTGTCTCGGATAGGGAGATCCGAAAAACTTGGGAGAATGACTGCAACACGGCCAAGTGCCTCGCGCTCGCTTCTATGGACAATGTCCATCAGAAGCAACACGAGAATATGGATGTGCAATCCATCTTTCTTCACACAAAGGAGTTGTATGAAGAGCAATCTCGTACTTTGAGATACGAGGCATCTAGAAAGCTGTTTCAGATGCGAATGGCCCCTGGTGCATCAGTTGGAGACCATGTTTTGAAAATGATTGGTCTTATTGAAGAACTTAAGGGACTGGGATGGACTATGGATAATGAGCAATATACGGATATTGTTCTACAGTCTCTCCCTCCTGCCTTTGCTCCGTTTATAGTAAATTTCAATATGAATGGTTTGGAGAAATCATTGCCTGAACTTCTCAATATGTTGAGAAGTGCAGAGAACACGTTGAAAACGGCAAGGACTCCCGCTCTGCTTGCTGGGCCATCTTCCTCTTCATTCCCAAAAGCTAAGGCCAAGGGAAAGAAGAAGAAGAAGTCTATCACACAGAAAGGAGGAGTTAGAAAGGCGAAGGGGAAAGACAAAGCCGGGGCTATGGGAAGTGGAAAAGGAGAATGTTTTTACTGTAAAAAGTCAGGACATTGGAAACGCAACTGTGCTGAATATTTTGCTGATCTCAAGAAGAAGAAGCATGCTGATGCTTCCACTTCAGGTGTGTTTGTAACTGAAAACTGTTTTTCTTTAAACTCTGCATCCTGGGTATTGGATACCGGTTCTGGTTCTCACATCTGCAATTGTATGCAGGGATTGAGAAATAGTAGAGTTTTAAAAATTGGAGATCATACTCTGCGGGTTGGAAATGGTTCCAATATACATGCTGTATCCGTGGGAGAGTATCATCTAGGGTTTCCTTCAGGAAGTATTTTGGTTTTGAACCCGTGTTATTTTGTACCAAGTATGCTGTGTAACATAATATCCGTTTCTTTGTTGGACAATGAAGGATATCATTTTAGATTGCAAAATAATGTTATGAACATTAACCTGAATCAAGAGTTGATTGGGCATGGTACATTAAATAACGGTATTTACATCCTGAACCAACACACAGTTTTCAATATACAACATACTAGTAAAAGAAAGTTTTCAGATATAAATGAAGCTTTTCTTTGGCATTGTAGACTTGGTCATATTAATGAAACAAGACTAAACAAGCTACATAAAGATGGATATTTAAATCCGTTTGAATATAAATTTTATGCGACTTGCCAGTCTTGTATCAAAGGTAAAATGACCAAAAACTCCGTTTAGTGGACACGGAGAGAGAGCTGGTGAACTCTTAAGCCTCATACATAGTGATGTATGCGGACCAATGTCTACACTTGCAAGAGGTGGTTTTTCATACTTCATCACTTTTACTGATGATTTCTCAAGATTCGGACACGTGTTTTTGATAAAGCACAAATCTGAAGCCTTTGAGAAATTCAAGGAGTATAAACTTGAAGTAGAGAAGTAAACAGGCTTGAGCATCAATAAACTTCGATCGGATCGAGGTGGAGAGTATTTAAGTACAGAGTTTCTAGACTTCTTAAAAGAGAATGGGATTCTCTCTCAGCTCACTCCTCCTTACACACCGCAGCACAATGGTGTGTCGGAACGGAGGAATCGTATCCTATTGGATATGGTACGATCCATGATGTGTGATGCTGAGTTACCGCTTTCCTTTTGGGGACATGCATTGGAGACAGCAATGTATCTATTGAACAGGGTACCAACCAAGACCGTGTCTACCACTCCATATGAGATGTGGAATGGAAAGAGACCATCTCTTAAAAGGTTTAGGATTTGGGGTTGTCCAGCTTTTGTTAAAAAGCAGAATCCAGACAAACTCGAGACACGATCGGTCATGTGTAAATTTGTGGGGTATCCAAAACATTCGTATGGATATCTATTCTACCACAAAGAGGAACAAAAGGTGTTTGTTGCTCAGCATGCCACATTTTTGGAAAATGAGTTCTTTACGGAAAGTACTAATGGCAATGTGCTAGAACTAGAAGAGGTTCTAGAGACACAAATTACTCAGGAGGAATTGGTTGAAACTGATGTTGCAGTAGAACTTCAAGAACCTCAGCCGCTCAGGAGGTCTAGTAGAACTTCTCAACCACCAGAGAGATACTATGGGCTTCTCAGAGATGGTGATAGAGAAGATTGCATCATGGATGATGATGACCCTACTAGTTTTCAGCAAGCTATCACGAGTGGTGACTCAGTGAAATGGCTGGAAGCAATGAGATCCGAAATGGAGTCAATGTACACCAACAAAGTATGGACTTTGGACGTTGCGCCTCCTGGGATAAAACCCGTTGGGTGCAAATGGATCTTTAAGAGAAAGATTGGTGTAGATGGACAGGTGGAGACCTATAAAGCAAGGCTTGTAGCGAAAGGTTTTCGTCAAAGACCAGGCTTGGACTATGATGAAACTTTCTCTCCGGTAGCAATGCTTAAATCCATTAGGATCCTACTTGCTATTGCTGCTTACTATGATTATGAAATATGGCAGATGGACGTGAAAACAGCATTTCTAAATGGTGATTTAGAAGAATGTGTTTTTATGGATCAGCCAGAGGGCTTCATTGATAGTGGGAGCAGCGGGAAAGCATGTAGATTGCTTAAATCCATTTATGGATTAAAGCAGGCCTTAAGGAGCTGGAACATCTACTTTGATGATACAATCAAAGAGTTTGATTTTGTCAGAAATGAAGATGAACCATGTATTTATAAGAAGATTGTAGGGAGTACTGTCACATTCCTCGTATTGTACGTAGATGACATTCTCCTGATAGGAAATGATATTCCTATGCTACAATCGGTCAAACTATTCTTATCACAAAGGTTCTCCATGAAGGACCTGGGTAATGCCTCGCGCATTTTGTGCATTAGGATCTATAGAGATAGATCCAAGAGGTTATTGGGACTGTCCCAATCAAAGTACATAGACACCATTCTAAAGAGGTTTAGTATGGAAGATTCCAAGCGTGGTGCCTTGCCTGCTAGTCATGGAATCACTCTCTCTAAGGACTTCTGTCCGAAGACTGATGAAGAGAGAGCTCGCATGAGCGTTATACCCTACGCTTCAGCCGTGGGATCTATAATGTATGCGATGTTGTGTACTCGCCCTGATGTAGCTTATGCACTGGCTGTAGTAAGCAGGTATCAATCCAACCCAGGGGAGAAACATTGGATAGCAGTGAAGAACATTCTTAAGTACTTGCGAAGGACTAAAGAATTGTTCTTGGTGTATGGTAATGGGGATCTCCAGATGGAGGCCTATACCGATTCAAGCTTCCAAAGTGACAAGGATGACAGTAAATCAATCTCAGGGTTTGTATTTACCCTAAATGGAGGAGCGGTTAGTTGGAAGAGTTCCAAACAGGACACCGTTGCAGACTCCACGATGGAAGCTGAGTATATTGCTGCAAGTGATGCTGCTAAGGAAGCCGTCTGGATGAAGAAGTTCATTGCGGAACTAGGAGTAGTTCCAACCATTGTTGATCCAATACCATTGTATTGTGATAATAATGGAGCTATATCATTAGCCAAAGAACCAAGGTCCCATCAGAAATCCAGACACATCCTAAGGAGATATCATCTGATCCGGGAGATAGTAGATCGCCAGGAGATCGAGATTCGGAGAGTAGATACAAAGGATAACACAGCGGATCCATTCACCAAGGCACTTCCACAGCCGCAGCATGAGCGACTGTTTGAAATGTTGGGTATGAGATACGCCAATAACTGGCCTTAGTGCAAGTGGGAGATTGTTAGTAATATGTATGCCCTAAAGGCCATTATATGGATAGTGGAAATTTGGACATATATCTATGGAGATAGATGAATTTCTTGCTCAACATGATAGTACGCCATCTGGTTTACTTTATCTGTACATGTAGATTTAATCATTTACACATGTTGATAAAGCCCAAAGGATATTTGCTTGACTACTGTGATTATGATGCGGATCATACTAGTGGGGCACATGTAGTCTATAAGCATATCCTTGAACTGTTCCTAGTCGAGGGTGTATCGAGACAGGGCATCGATATTCCAGAGTAGACTAGCGTATACTATTCTTGTCCCATATGATGGGCGATGGATGATCCCATATCCATCTGGTGAGGAGACACCAAAGATTGTATGCGGGTGCTCAGTGGAGACTAGGTACACTGAACGGACTCGCCGAGAACTCCTATATGGTATTATATCTATCGTCGGATAGCAGTTTTCAGGGAACACTGGTACAGGTTAGTCTGTAGACCCGAGATCGTCATAGAGTCTTGTGTGTCCTCCCACTATACTTTGATCTCCACCCTACCACGGCTCTACTGAGTCGTGCAAACAGGTGGTCTTTGGGTACAGTCCCGAGGCGCATGGAGACAATGAGCGATAGGAGGGGTTTCGTCTCTCCCGGTATTGGGGGTTGATGTTGTGCTATGCTCAATTGGCTATAACAAGAAGTCCCTGGCCAGGGCTGCTGAGATTTACTGATAAGAGTTATCAGTAGTTTCTCAATCTGTTATGAGCCATACACCAGCATGACTTATTGAGTTACTGGGGTCGACGATACCATCCCTAGACTCGATATGCAGCATATCTGACGAAGAGACCGGACTGTACGGTAAGTGTTGCCTGTTGGCTCGACGGGAGTTTTTACAGTTTCGCTGGTTTTCTTCTGATCGTTTCAATACCCGGGTGGCCGTTATGTTTAGCTGACCTCTTGCGGCTTGTAGATGTTTGATATGATCATCATCTACTGCTGGCATATTGACGAGTCTTAGAGTCCCACAATGAAGTTTCCTGGCTCAGGCAAAAAGATGTGGTGTGCATATGAGATATGCGCGGGACCCGATTAAATATGGTTATGTGATAACGTATATTTATCGGGCATTTTCTATTTGACGGATCGTATGTGATATGATCGGTTTGCTAAATCAAGTGTTGATTTAACAAATTACATTTAGATTAATTCTTTAAGTAAATCCTTTTGTATGCATGCATGTATGCACATGATGATATGCATGGACACATACATGCATACATAGTATCATGGTTGTTGATACAAGAATGGTGGCAATATAAGACTTATATTGAAGCTTTTAATTTGTATTTATCATTTTAAGTTAATGTAAAGAAAACCCACTCATGCTCCTTTATTCTTTAGTGGGTAAGCTTTACTTAACTTAATGAAAAGAATTTCCACCCATGCTTAATTCTTTAGGAAAAGAATTTCCACTCACAATTATGGTGGTAATGGAATAATGGTGATTATTCCTTTCTCATCACTATAAATAGCTTCATATGTGATATGAAACTAGATGCACACAACAAAGGAAAAAATTGAGTGCAAGGGTGTGAAGAATACAAGTTATCATATGTGATATGATAGAAAGCTCAAGCCACCATTATCTTCTTCTTCCTCTCTTGATTTCTCTCTTGAGTGAAGTTGACAAAAGAAAGGATTTCAATTGAAGAACATAAACCACATCATCATACTACACACATCTAGCCGATTTGTGTAGGGTGTTTACTCTACTTCGTTTGCGAAACAAGTAAGGTAAGGAGCTTTGGGCAAAGGGACTTCGGGTGGATCATCGTGGACAAGGAAGGCTTCCATCGATCCGTTCCAAACTCTCATAGTGCCAAGGAGTCACCGAGGGAGATCTACAAAGGTTGTAATCTCTACTCTTAGTGATAGTTTTACATTTGCATGTGATGCTTATTTGTATGAATCCCTAAAACTTCTAGTTTCGATTCTTGTCGAGTTAACTTAGTACCTCTAAAATTTTGATTATGGTATATGTGATGCTACCGAACCCTTGACGAGGTGCTAGGCTAGCCCAGCACGGACAGTTTATACTAGTAGGCTTTGGTTTAAGCCAGATTCTAGTATTGGATTATTGGATTTATACAGTCTCAGTATTTTCGTGTTTTCACGGATGGGAGGGGCATTCTCGTAATTAGTCGAGAAGCTTCTAGAAGATTGATGAGTTGGAGGCTTAGGTGGAATTTGCATTAAATGGATTAGTGACTCATGGTGTGATTCATCCAAATGAGTTAATGAAGCATTTATTGCTTAATGACTCATGAGATGATTCACCCAAAGAGAGTTAATGAAGCATAGTTGATATTATTATTATGTTATTCATTTAATAATTATCATGCTTCATATATATTCACAAATGAGTTATAATTCATTATCATTCTCACTCACACCTTCTCTCTCCTCAAGCTCTCTCTCTTCAAAGAACTAACCCTAACCTCTCATGTGTTGAGATCCAAGGGTTAGCAAGACTAATAGATCCCTAATCCTCTTCTATATCCTCTAGGTTACTTTGATTAGCACTCATAGCCACCTAGTTACCTCAAGTGAGAGGTTAAAGTTTAGAGAAGCAACTCTCGGGTGGATCTTCTATCACATCGAGGAGGTGATCAACAAGAACAAGAAGGACTGGATTCATTAGGTATAATCATCTATCATAGTAGCTAATCACTTCTATATAGTTGTTAGTTAGGGTTTAGCAAAGATCCGTAAAGTTGGTCGATATTAGTTTAAACAAATGATTGTTTTACCTATTCCGCCTTCCCGCATCATGTGGGGTGTCTAACGTCGACTTACAGTGGTATCAGAGCCTCTCTAAACCATAACTAACTTGTTAGCAAAGTCGTTAGAAATTCGATCGCAAAACGAACCCGAAAAAACATCGTTTTCACCAAGTTTCTGCCGATTTTAAAACGGGGTCTAAAAATTTTTCAGGGACTCTTAAAAATACAAGCAGGGAATTTTAAGAATTGTGAAGAAATTTGGGACTGTGACTCGACCATAGCGCCGCGGAACCGCCGCCGATCCATGCAATCCTCCACGGATCCGCGGCCGAGTTGAGTCCGAGTCAACCCAAATTTGCTCAGGTATTCTTCTGTGTTGATGTTGTATTTTCTGGGATGTTTTGTTTCTGCTCAGGTTTCAGGTGCACAGAGAATTATTTGGAGTAGATTCATTTGTGTTTGCTTGATCGAAATTCTAAGATATTTGGCTAACTTGATTATATATGTGTTGTGTTTAATGTGTTCGTAAACCTCCCCTAACTGCTAGTATGTCGGTTAATAGGGGGTTGCACATTCTGTAATGGTTTTTACTGGTTTGTGATTATGGACTTGTTGAATTTTCGTGAATAGATAGCCAGGGATGTGAGATGAGTGTTTCTTTCATTCAAATGTAATTTGTAAATTGTTGTAATATTCTTTTGTGGGGCACATCTGGGTTGAGCTTGTAGCCACCGTTGTATTATTTCATTTACTGTTTTCTGCTCCTAGGATAGACCTAAGATGGTGTGCACAAACTACCGGGTACTTTGAAGTGTTTAGTGGCCTATTCACGTTGTTGAGGGAGACCGCTTCACTTCGGGTACTTGGCGGGTAGTTTGTTGTACCCGTAGGGGTCTAGGGTGGGGTTTTGGCTATTCATCGCGACTGTATAATTCGTCTTTCTTCGCAGGCTCAAAAGGAATGCGGATTCGTAGAAAATTCAATATGTTCATCTGTGATCTGGAATGCCTATTATTGCGTCTGATGAATGTACAATATCTATATATAATATCTAGTAGGCGTCACTTATGTTTTGCACTCGCGCTAGCCCAGCCCCTGCTCTGTCGTTAGTTAAGTAACCTAACGGGTGAATGACGGGGCCAAGTGGCGAATGCGGATGGCATAAGAGGACGTTGTATTTTCGTTGTTTTCTGCAATGATAGGTTAATTGATGGGATGCATTATATTAATGCAAAGAAAATAATCCAAAGTTGAATCGTTGGAACAATTTAAAAGAAACCACTCGGTTATTTTAAAACATAAGATATTTTTTTAATTGCGGAGCTTTAACCACTCCTTTTAAAAAGCTATCAGGCTCCTTCGGTTATATCAAGTTCACTACGTTCACGGTTTCGCCAAAACCAGTTGTAGCCCTCCGTCATTTCATATGAATGGTCAATAATATTCAAGCTATGTTTGTTTGGCCCTTTGTCAAGACATAGTGATTGGTAGCTACTGGGGTGTTCACATGTAGCATAGATAGATGCGTTGGTTTGGGACAGTCGTATCATTTTGTTTGGCCCTTAGTCAAGAGTATATACGGGTGGGTTCAAATCAACCTGGATAATGACGGGTAGAACTTGACATGTGACTTATGATTTGTTGGCCCTTAGTCAAGGTCATAAGAACATGGGGCAAAAATCCACATCGGGAGTTTCTAAAGAAACTGAAACTTGCTAGAGATGCATACCATTTAAAGTGTGATAATTTTGGTAGGATTCCTTCATCTTTATCACACGATAATATTTGGATCCCGATCCTACTGTGAGTATCCGCTAATCATCAGGAGATTCGTCACTTAACGATCAATTCTATAAACCAAGTAGGTGTCGAGAAAGGTGTCAGTGGGGCTACGCCCCCAGAGAAAAGAGGTTATTTAATTAAGGAACTTCACGAAAGCATCGTAAAACCTCCCTCGAAGTACCGACACCGGCCTGGCTGAACGGTTAAGCAAGTATTGTACGGTGAGAATAGTTCTGACTAGTTCTTCCTTTTTGGTTTGAGGAAGGATTCGAGAAACATTAGGAGCCATCCTGTTTAGATAAACTAAAAACCACTCTAAACTTGCAAGAGCATCATGCTAAAGTGTTCCCTCTCTCTCTCTCATTGCAGCGACCTTGTGACCATGACTAGGTTACATCTAGATAACAAGTTGACTGAATCTGACTTTTATGACCGGCAAAGGTCTGTCCAGATGTCCATTACCTATGACAAGCTGGACCACCCTATTACTACTCAAGCCCCCGCCGTCCCAGGTCTAGTTCCCACCGTCGCGGATATGAATATCCGTCAGACAAGAGAAAAGGACAGTGCGAGTGCCAAGTGCCTCGTGTTGGCTTCAGTTGATAGTGTATACCAGAAGCAGCACGAGAAGATGGACTTAGTTTCCATCTTCCTCCATAACAAAGATTTATATGGAGAGCAATCTCATATCGCAAGATATGAGACCTCGAACGAATTGCTTCAAGCGAGGTTTGCTGTCAGGTCATCTGTAGGGGACGACGTCCTTACGATGACTAGCTATATTGATGAGCTCACGGACCTGGAGACCACGTTGGGAAACAGGTCATATGCTGACTTATTTCCACAGTCCCTACCCTCTACTTACACCCTGAAAGAAACCAGGGAGACACCCGCTCTGCTTAATGGGGGACCTTCTTCTTCTACATCCAGGGCGAAAGCAAAGGGTGAAAAGAAGAAGACCTCCACAAAGCCGATATATGGTGTCAGTGAAGTAGAAGGAAAGGGAAGAGAAAAAGTTTCGGGACTTGGTGTAGGGAAGGAGGGATATTCCTATTGTTATGGGAACGGACATTGGCAGAAAGATTGCAGGGCTTTGGAAGCCAGTAGCCAGGATTCGAAGCATGTTGTGGCTTTGGCCTCGGGTGTGTTTGTTATTGAGAACTGTTTGTCAATTAACTCTACTTCTTGGGTACTAGATACCGGAGCAGGATCTCATATCTGTAATTCATTACATGCTTTGAGAAACCATAGAGTTATTCGGGTAGGCGATTTGTCTCTCAGAGTTACGAACGGAATGAGCGTGGACGCTGAATCCGTGGGAGAATATCGCTTAGGTTTGACAAGTGGGCAGATATTAATTCTACGTAACTGTTTGTATGTACCTAGTTTGACTTGTAATATCATATCAGTGTCCTCACTTTCGAGAGAGGGATATGATTTTACATTCGTAAGCGATGTAGTAAACATCCACCTAAATCAAGTTCTGATTGGGTCCAGTACATTAGATGACGGTATATACTATTAAATCAAGCTCAGGTTTTCAATGTCCAGAACACACTTAAAAGAAAGTCTCCGGAAATAAATCAGGCTTTCTTATGGTATTGTAGACTAGGTCACATCAATGAAACACGATTAACTAAGTTACATAGAGAAGGATATTTGAATCCGTTCGAATATCAATCTTATGCTACTTGTGAATCCTGTCTCATAGGAAAGATGATAAAGACTCCGTTTACTGGACACAGAGTAAGAGCGAGCGAGCTCTTAGGACTCGTACACAGTGATGTGGGCGGTCCAATGTCTACACATGCAAGAGGTGGTTATTCCTACTTCATTACTTTTACGGATGATTTCTCTATGTATGGACATATCTTCTTGATGAAGCATAAATCCGAGGCCTTTGAGAAATTCCGAGAATACAAGAATGAAATGGAAAAGCAGACAGGCAAAGGTATCAAGACACTGAGATCTGATCGAGGTGGTGAATACTTAAGTGCCGAGTTCCTAGGATACTTAAAAGAGAATGGAATTCTCTCTCAGCTTACTCCTCCATACACACCACAACACAATGGTGTATCGGAAAGGCGGAATCGAACTCTATTGGATAGGGTTCGTTCCATGATGGGTAAGGCTGAGTTACCGCGATCTTTCTAGGGTTATGCACTAGAATCAGCTGCAAATCTTTTGAACCAGGTTCCAACCAAGACTGTGCCTACCACACCATATCAAATGTGGAGTGGGAAGAAACCCTGTCTTAAACACTTTAGGACATGGGGATGTCCAGCTTTTGTTAAAAAGCAGCATGCGGACAAGCTCGAGGCACGCTCAGTACAGTGTAAGTTTATGGGATATCCAAAGAACTCCAAGGGATATTATTTCTATTACGCAGAGGAACAAAAGGTTTTTGTTTCTCGTCATGCCCACTTCTTGGAAGCTGAATTTTTAGAAAATCAGAAGAGTGGGAGCGCAATGGAACTGGAAGAAATTCTAGAACCACAAGCTGTTACTGAAAGTATGGTAGAACTAGAAGTTTCAGAAGAAAGGGACATCCCAGCGCCTATCCGCAGAAGTAGTAGGCAGTCTCATCCGCCCGAGAGATACTACGGTTTTCTCATAGACGGGGATCGAGAGGATTGCATTATTGATAATGATGAACCTACTAGCTTCCAGCAGGCCATCCAGAGCGGCGACTCGGTAAGATGGCTGGATGCAATGCGGACCGAAATGGAGTCCATGTACACTAACAAAGTATGGACTTTGGACATTACTCCAGATGGGGTAAAACCCGTAGGATGCAAATGGATCTTCAAAAAGAAGATTGGTGTAGATGGACAGGTTGAAACTATAAGGCTAAATTTGTTGCAAAGGGTTTTCGTCAAAGACCTGGTTTGGACTATGACGAAACTTTTTCTCCAGTGGCTATGCTCAAATCCATTCGGATCCTTCTTGCCATTGCTTCCTTCCACGATTATGAGATCTGGCAGATGGACGTAAAGACGGCTTTTCTAAATGGAAATTTGGAAGAGTGCGTCTATATGGATCAGCCAGAGGGATTCATTCAGAGTGGGAGAAGCGGTAAAGTGTGCAAGTTGCTTAAGTCCATTTATGGACTAAAGGAGGCATCGTGGAGTTGGAACATCTGTTTTGATAATACTGTTAAAGAATTCGACTTTATCAAGAATCCAGATGAACCATGCATATACAGTAAGATTGTAGGGAGAGCTGTAGTATTCCTCGTCCTGTACGTGGATGACATTCTCCTAATTGGAAATGATATTCCTATACTGCAGTCAGTCAAAGGATTCTTGTCACAGAAGATCTCCATGAAGGACCTGGGTGATGCCACCTACATTCTGGGGATCCAGATCTATCGTGATAGATCAAAAAAGATGTTGGGACTTTCGCAGTCCAGGTACATAGACACCATATTGAAAAAATTCAGTATGGAAGATTCTAAGCGCGGTAACTTGCCGGCTAGTCACGGAAACACCCTCTCCAAAGAGATGTCTCCCAAGACTGATTTGGAAAGGGCTCGCATGTCTATTATACCCTATGCCTCTGCGGTAGGCTCTATAATATATGCGATGTTATGTACCAGACCAGATGTAGCATACGCATTGAGCGTTGTAAGCCGGTATTAGGCAAACCCTGGGGAGAAGCACTGGATAGCAGTAAAAAACATCTCAAGTACCTGAGAAGAACTAAGGAGATGTTCTTGGTGTATGGCGGAAAGGACCTCCAGATCGAGGCCTTTGCTGACTCCAGCTTCCAGAGTGACAAGGATGACTCCAAGTCCATGTCGGGTTATGTCTTTACCCTCAATGGAGGGGCGATCTGTTGGAAGAGTTCCAAGCAGGACACCGTTGCTGACTCAACAATGGAAGCGGAGTACATAGCTGCTTGCGATACTGCAAAAGAAGCTGTCTGGATGAAGAAGTTCCTAACAGAACTTCAGGTGGTTCGTACCAGTGTTGATCCAATACCTTTGTATTGCGACAACAACGGCTCTATAGCTTTAGCGAAGGAACCCAGGTCTCATCAGAAGTCCAGACAAATCTTAAGGCGGTATCACCTGATCAGGGAGATCGTAGATCGCCGGGAGATCGAGGTGAAGAGAGTAGATACGGAGAATAACACTGCTGATCCATTCACTAAGGCCATTCCTCAGACGCGGTTCGAGAGGCTATTCGAGATGATAGGTCTGCGATATGCCAGTACATGGCCCTAGTGCAAGTGGGAGATTGTTAGTGTTTATGCCCTAGAGTCCATTACTGTATCATACTAGTTTGTATATTACTTAATGGAAGCTTGGGATATTCACAGTTGTATTGACAGTCTTGCTAAAAATGGTAGTATGCTACTTGGTTTGTTTCTACTTTAATATGTGCATGTGTTTCTTTTAACATATCGCTTATACATATTAGTAGAGCCCTTAGGATCTTTGCTTGATTACCAGCGTTGTGATGGCAGTCACGCTAGTGGGAGCTGGGTAGTCTACAAGCACATCCTTTTTCAGGTCCCTGGTCGTAGGATTATCGAGACAGGGCATCGATACTCCAGAGTAGACTAGTGTGTACGCTTCTCATCCCAGCAGGGGAAATGGTCTGTCCCACAGCCATTAGTACGTTGTACTGGAGATAGTATACAGGTGCTCATTGGGTTACGGGTACACCGGACAGGACACGCAGGGAACTGTTGATTGGTATTATACCCGTCGTCAGTTAACAGTTCCCAGGTGACATGAGTACAGCATAGTCCGCAGACTTGACACTGCTGCTTCATCTCGAGTGTGTTCCCACTGTTCTTAGATTGCTACCCTACCACGGCTCAAAGGAGTCGTGCAAACAGGTAGCAGTTGGGTGAAGTCCCGAAGCACTTGGAGGCAGTAGCGGTTAGATAGGATTCGTCTCTCCTGGTATTGAGAGTTGATATTGCGCTGTGTTTTTAGAGCCATTACGCAAAGTCCCTGGCCAGGGCAAACGAGATTTACTGGTAGGTTTTCCAGTAGCTTCTCAAGGTGTAATGGGATTCACTCCGACACGACTTATACCGCTTTTAGGGGACTGACGCTTGCTGCCCCCTAGGCTCGATATGCAATAGTCTTAGACGAACAGACCGGAATGTACGGAGATTGTCACATCAGGCTCAGTAGGAGTTCGGATGGGTTTCCCCATCGGCCTTCTTATCGACATCTACCTGGGGACCGTTACGTATAGCTAATACCGCTTGCGGCCTGTAGTTAAACCCACTGCCAGCGTAGTGTCGAGTCTTTAGAGTCCCACACAGAGAGTTTCCCTGCTTCAGGCGAAACGATATAGAGGTCGTATGGTTTTACGACAGGGTTCGGACACATACGTGTTTTTACGCACGTATGATATTCGGATAGTTTATACTAGCAGGTTTTGGTTTAAGCCAGATTCTTGTATTGGATTATTGGATTTATACAGTCTCAGAATTTCCGTGTTTTCACGGATGGGAGGGGCATTCTCATAATTAGTCGAGAAGCTTCTAGAAGATTGATGAGTTGAAGGCTTAGGTGGAATTTGCATTAAATGGATTAGTGACTCATGGTGTGATTCATCCAAATGAGTTAATGAAACATTTATAGCTTAATAACTCATGAGATGATTCACCCAAAGAGAGTTAATGAAGCATGGTTGATATTATTATTATGTTATTCATTTAATAATTATCATGCTTCATATATATTCACAAATGAGTTATAATTCATTATCATTCTCACTCACACCTTCTATCTCCTCAAGCTCTCTCTCTCTCTCTTCAAAGAACTAACCCTAACCTCTCATGTGTTGAGATCCAAGGGTTAGCAAGACTAATAGATCCATAATCCTCTTCTATATCCTCTAGGTTACTTTGATTAGCACTCATAGCCACCTAGTTACCTCAAGTGAGAGGTTAAAGATTGGAGAAGCAACTCTCAGGTGGATCTTCTATCACATCGAGGAGGTGATCAACAAGAACAAGAAGGACTTGATTCATTAGGTATAATCATCTATCATAGTAGCTAATCACTTCTATATAGTTGTTAGTTAGGGTTTAGCAAAGATCCATAAAGTTAGTCGATGTTAGTTTAAACAAAATGATTGTTTTACCTATTCCGCCTACCCGCATCATGTGGGGTGTCTAACGTCGACTTACAGGGATAGGGTCGCCCAGTTCTGACGACTTGGCCAGCAGCTTCGTTTGCTTGATAGGCTCATATCTGTTGAGCTATAAAATCATCGAGCGAAACTTTCGAGATTGCTTCCTCCTTTGCTGCTGAACAAGCCGGAAGAGGGTTTGATGTCTCCCCTCTGTCGTCTTCAATGATCACCGGAGGCTCCTCCGCTGGAGGGTCCGGCTGGATCATCATGCCCACCATGTCCTGGAACAAAAGTGTCATGATCCAAAGTTTAGATGTGACAGGCACTTAGATTGTATAATATCTAAAGATAACTACACAACCTGAGTAAGCCAAAAACCAGGATCAAAAACCTTTTTTGCGGAACTTAGAAAAAATTTAGTTTTTAAGTAAAATCGCAGTTTTAAATATTTAAGATTTTAACAGTAATTTCCTATTGCATTTATAATAAAAGCAGTTATAAAGTGTTTAGTTTGGATGCATCCCTAGTTGGGAGCAATGATACGAACAATGGAAATCAATACATACTCATAATACGACATCAAAGAAGAATCTCGGACATACATAAAAGAAATATCATTTAATACAACTAAACGATCTCATCTATCGAAATAATATACATATAACCACTTCTCGTTCTATGTCATAAAACAGGGTCTGATGGAGATACTCTAGATTCAACAATATACAATACCAAAAAGAGAAGGTTACTATATATGTAACCCACCTAGCAAAAGATGCGATAAAATCTGATAAGTGGATCTGCACTGCGGCTAACCGTCCACTTTACCCCTGCAAGGAACTGTGGCACAACGGGAGTGAGTTGCCAACTCAGTGAATATAACTAACATATAGCGACTGATAATGTAAATATGACGAACTAGAACTAATTTCAACAATAGTGAATACGATGCATGATAACAGGTGGAGGAATGAATATGTAATACTCCATGTATGAATCAAAACCGAAATCTCATCAATTATTTTCCAAATCATATTCATTTTTCCCAATTATTTTCCAAATCATATTCATTTTTCCCAATTATTTTCCAAATCATATTCATTTTTCCGTGCTTAACATCGACACAAATCTCCGGTGTTTCATCAGGCATCATTCCTCGAACGATCCTGTAATCAATAACACCGGTCGATATCTTCTAGATATCCGCCGTGTTTCATAACTATCTCCGGAATCGAGTATCCTCGTTAGGCTCCCCGCCTAAAATGCGGCTATCCTGCCCCTGGGTCTCGACCGGGTCCACCATGTATCCAACTGTATCCACACCGACTCAGTTTGGATAAAATTGTAAATCCGTAACCGTATACCCCCAGACTCGGTCCGGAATAAAACCAAATCATAAAAACGACATTTCATGGTGGACGTGACAAATAAACAAGAAAATCACTGATTTTTCGTAATAGTATATGAAAACTTAAAACCATAAATTCTCAATAATACAAATGCCTCTTATATCAACTACTAATACTTAAATACGAAATATGATGTCATATATGCTAATTACTACGACTATTGATACTTAAGGTATGATAAGAATCGTTTTTAACAGAATAATTTCTATGTGTGAAGTGACATGTTAATATCGACGAGGTGTAGTATAACATGTAGATATGTGCATGTGCGACATTACTCATCGATAATGGTGCAGTGTTCTAACAAGTATTAATCATGGAGGTATATATGTAGATTTAAAAATGCATATGATAAAGTTAACATACAAATGCAAAACTGGTATTTAAACCTAACTACGGGCGTATCACGTCATCTTTACAAGATCACCCGGTAGATGTTTAGTCTACTCACCGGAATACGTCGTAACTACTCAGAAATTGCCAATCCGTTTCCGTTCCTTACGGCCTCCGAAGTTCCCGCACTCAAATCTAACATTGAATTTAACTTACATAAGAAACGGCTACATTCCGATACGGTGAAAACATGAAAACACAAGTTGTACGTACTAATTACACTACGTACGATTATAGCAACTACCTAACACCTATCTTAACTGGAATTTACCCACACACTGTTTCGCAACAGAAAACAGAACGCGTTACGTTTTAACCGTGTCGTATTTTAGATTTTAGATACCTTTTCCGATATTAGTTCCCAGATTTATATACAGTTAAATTAACTAATTTAAACAATACCAAAATATCCTAACAATGATACAAAGACCTACCCAAAACCCCAAAGTCCATCAAAAATCCGGCGATGCCGGAATTCTCCTATAGGCCGCCGGCCCAAATCCGAGCCCCTTGGTTCGTTCTTTTAGGGTTTGTTCTAGGTCCAACACACAATATTTAGGCATTGTTTTGTTAAGTTTATTTTTATCAAAACTATAGCAGATTACTACAGAGCTCAGTTTTGCCTAAAAATACGATATTATAGATATAAGATTTCTAAATTAAACCAATTACAGAACTAAATCCTACAGTGAATAAAGACTTTACTGTCACGACCTAAGTTTGGATGTGACCGGCACTTAGATTGTATCATATCTAAAGATATGCACAAGTCCAAGTAAGCCGAAAACCAAGATCAAATACCTTATTGCGGAATTATTTATGAAAATTTAGTTTTTAAGTAAAAATCTCAATTTATGAAGTTAATTCATTAAACAAATAATAAAGGTTAAGTTTGGTTGTATTCCCAGTTGGAATCAACGATATCAAAAATGAACATGAATATAACATAATGAACATCACTGAATCTCATAAAGAAAGAACTATAATACTGATCAACAGATCTCAACTGTACATATATATCCCATCTCTCATTTCTAAGTCAAAATACAGGTTTGATGGAGACTTTCTAGATACAAAATACAAAATCCAAAAAGGAAGGTTACTACACATGTAACCTACCGATCAAAAGATGGAATACAACTGCAAAAGTGATCCTGCCTCACAGCTACCCGTCCACTCTATCCCTGCAAGGAACTGTGGCACAACGGGGATGAGTTGCCAACTCAGTGAATACGACTAACATATAACGGCGAATAAAGTAAATATGACAATCATGCTACTGAATATGAATCAATATGGTATATGAGTATATGTGAAATTCAACAATAAATCTCATTATACTTCGAAAATCACAACTCAAGTAAATCATTTCTCGGTGTCCATCAACGACACAAAACTTTCATTTCTTATAGGCATCATTCCCCGAATGATCCTATACCCATAATATCGGTCGTTATCCTCTAGATACACGCCGTATTTTTATTACCAACTCCGGTATCGAGTAACCTCGCTAGGCTCCCCCGTCTCAATACGGCTATCCTGCCCCTCGGTCTCGACCGGGTCCACCATGTATCCAACTGTATATCTCCCCCACTCAGTATGGATAACGTAAATCCGCGACCGTATATCTCCCCCACTCGGTCCGGAATAAAACCAAAACAGAAATCATCTCATGGTGGACATGACACATCAATCATGAAAATACTGGATTTATGTAATAGTATTCAAAACTCAAAACCATAAATCCTCAATTCTGTATTTACCTCATATACAACATCAAAATACGCATAAAGTAACAGGATGTCAATGATGCAATCTACCATTATATTAGATATGTGAAATACGATATAATCCATGTTAACAAGTATGATATTTAAGTGTATGTGACATGGCAATATCGACGAGGTGTGTGTAGCATATAAGATGTGCACGTGGCATGACTCGTCGATAATTGTGAAGTGTTCTAACAACTAAGCAATTTATAGTTATTTGTAGTGAATGCAATTTAACATTTAAGCATAATGATATAAACATCAAGTCTAATAAAACCACGGGCGAAACACGCCATCTTTACAAAATTCCCCGGTAGATGTTTAGTCTACTCACCGGAAAAGTCGAATCTACTCCGGAATCGCTAATCCTTTCCCTTTCCTTGCGGCTTCCGTTCTTCTTGTATTCGAGTCTAATTTACAAATTAACGCATATAAGAAAAACGGCTATTCCTATATAACGGAAATGGAAACACGCTATCCCACATAAGTTATATACTATCTGATTTTATCAAGTTATTAAACCCTAATCTTGCTGGATTTTAACCCTAAATCTGCACTGTTTCAGAATTTAAAACACGACGTGATTTAGTCGTGTCGTATTTAGCGTTTTACGATTCCTTTTCCGATATATCTTCCCAGATTTTAACTACAGTAAAACTAATTTAAATAAACAGTACCAAAATATCCTAAATTGTATACTGTAGACTACCCAAAAGAGAAAACCCCCAAAGCTCCTAACATGGCCGGCGACGCCGGCCATTCCCTTTTTGTCGCCGGCCCAAAACCGGCCCCTGGGTGTCGTCTTCCTGTGGTTTGTTCTAGTTGTTTCCTACATCATTTTGACTCCATTTAATTTATTTAGTTATCTTCCAGATCAAAGCAGATTTCAACAGACACTAATTTTAACTAAATACGATATTATGTGACTTATCTAAACATTAATTAATTTGAACTACTGAGCTTATCTCTACTGTGTTTAAGAGTTTTACCTTCCTATTTAGTTGTAGGAATGACCCTCCATGATTAACAAGCTCCTCCTAGCTTGATGATGAACCATCACCAAGAACAAGCTCCATTCTTCCTCTTCTTCCTCTTGTTCTTCTTTTCTCTCTTAATTTTTTCTTTCCTTTTTAATTCATTTCAGTTTGATTCTGTGTTTTGAACTGAAAAAGAACTATTTAAGTGAATGAATGAAGAGATAAGGGAAGGTGGTGGTGTCATGAGCTAAGGTGTGCATGTTTCATGCAAGAAGGAGGTGGAAATGAGAGGTTATTTGAAAGCATGAGGTGGTTTTGCATTATCTTCACATTTTCCCCTTTTAATCTCATTTAAATTCTGAACCAATTTGAATTTCCACTCACTTTCACTTACATCCACCAGAATCTCATAATTGCATAAAACCTAAACTTTTACAATTTAACCCCTCACAACTTAACTTATTATAAAACACACCTTTTATTAAAATGAAGCTAAAATTTTCATTAAAACCCTTATAACTTATTTAAATTACATTCAAAAATTCTAATTTAATTTGTATTACATATAACTTATGAAGATTGACATATTTGATTTTAACCGTTTTGTGATTTATCACTTTATTCTTAATTTAATTAATTTTGTTTATTTCTAACTTTTCCTAAATGTTACAATATTCCCCCCTTAAGAAAATTCGGTCCTCGAATTTAAAATAATTACTAGACATACCTATGAAAAGATGTGGAAATTTCTTTCGCATTGCGTCCTCCGTCTCCCAAGTAATCTCCTCGCGATCCTTTCCTTGCCAGAGAACCTTTACAGATGGCAGTATCCTCGATCGTAGTTGCTTTGCCTGCCTGTCCAGAATAGCAACTGGCTGCACTGTGTAGGATAGATCTGGCTCAAGCTGTAGAGTCTGATGATGGATCTCATGAGATGGATCGTGAAGATATCTGCGAAGCATCGAAACGTGGAACACTGGATGCATGTCGGGAAAATTAGGTGGAAGTGCTATCCGATAAGCTACAGCACCCACTCTCTCTAAAATCTCGTAAGGTCCAATATATCTGGGGCTGAGCTTCCCTTTCTTCCCGAAATGCATCACGCCTTTCATTGGAGATACTCGAAGGAACACATGATCTCCCACATCAAACTCGAGTTTACGTCGTCTTCGATCTGCGTACGACTTCTGTCTGCATTGGGCCGCTTTCATTCTATCTTGTATCAATTGAATCTTCTCTGTAGTTTCTTGTACTATCTGCGGTCCCAATATACCACTCTCACTAAGTTTCGTCCAGCAAACGGGTGATCGACATTTCCTTCCATACAAGGCTTCAAAGGGTGCCATCTGGATCGTCTCTTGAAAACTGTTGTTATACGAGAATTCTACCAAAGGTAGATGACGATCCCAACTACCACCGAAATCTAGGCTACAAGCCCGAAGCATATCCTCTAGTATCTGAATGGTCCGCTCCGACTGACCGTCTGTCTGTGGGTGGAAAGCTGTACTAAAACTCAGTCGTGTACCAAGAGCGTCCTGAAGTTTCTGCCATAGCCTGCTCGTGAACTGGGTACCTCGATCTGATACTATACATGTCGGCACTCCATGTAGATGTACAATCTCATCGATATAAATCTGTGCATACTGAGCAAATCCATATGTCGTCTTCACTGGAAGAAAATGAGCGGCTTTTGTCAATCTATCAACAATCACCCAAATGGAATCATACCCTCTGCTAGTCCTTGGTAGACCCACCACAAAATCCATGGAAATCTGTTCCCATTTCCACTCTGGAATGGGTAAGGGTTGCAGCTCTCCGGCTGGCCTCTGGTGTTCTGCTTTGACTTGCTGACAAGTCAAGCATCGAGAAACATACTCCGTAACATCCTTCTTCATTCCTTCCCACCAATAATTATCTTTCAAATCACGATACATTTTGGTGGCACCAGGATGAATACCGTATACTGATCTGTGGGCATCCTCCAAAATCTCACGCCTCAATCCGTCAGAATCTGGCACACAGAGACGAGTCCTAAAACGTAATACTCCATGATTATCAATCACGAACTCCGTCTCCTCGCCCTGCCTAACATGATCCATAATTTCCATCATGCGAGTATCTGTAAGCTGCGCATCTCGAATACGATCCAATAGCTGAGGTCTAGTGCGAACATGTGCTAACTGACCTCCTGCCGATGTGAACTCAAACTGAATACGACTATCACATAAGATCTGCCAGTCTGTAGAAGACTGTCTCTGCAAAATGCTCAAATGAGATAAATTACCTCCAGGCCTCCGACTCAAGGCATCTGCTACAACATTTGCTTTGCCTGGATGGTACAAGATCTCACAGTCGTAATCTTTCACCAGTTCCATCCATCTACGCTGCCTGAGGTTCAGATCTTTCTGCTGAAAGATATATTTTAAACTTTTATGATCTGTGAAGATTTGACACGTTTCTCCATACAAGTAATGTCTCCAAATCTTCAATGCAAATACTACAGCAGCCATCTCTAGATCATGAGTGGGGTAGTTTTGTTCATGCCTCTTCAACTGTCGAGAAGCATATGCTATTACTTTGCCGTATTGCATCAACACACAGCCTAAGCCCACTCTAGAAGCATCGCAATACACGACGAAACCCCCTGACCCGGAAGGTAAAGATAATACAGGTGCAGTTGTCAAACGCGTCTTCAACTGTTGGAAACTCTGCTCACACGCATCTGTCCACTGAAATGGAACTTCCTTCCTAGTCAATCCTGTCAAAGGTGCCGCTATTCGTGAAAAATCCTGTACGAAGCGTCTGTAATAACCTGCCAGACCTAAGAAACTCCGAACCTCCGTAACTGACATAGGCCTGGGCCAGTGTTGTACCGCTTCAATCTTCTTTGGGTCTACACATATACCTTCTCTCGTAACTATGTGACCCAAGAAATCCACACTATCGAGCCAAAAAGCACAATTAGAAAACTTTGCATACAACTGATGCTCCTTCAAGGTCTGCAATGTGATACGTAAATGCTGCTCGTGCTCCGTCTGACTCCGAGAATATACAAGAATATCATCTATGAATACTATAATAAACCGATCGATAAATGGTCTAAAGATACGGTTCATCATATCCATAAAAGCTGCTGGAGCATTGGTGAGTCCGAACGACATCACCAGAAATTCATAATGCCCATATCTCGTACGAAACGTCGTCTTCGGAATATCGTCCTTCCGAACCCGCAACTGATGATATCCTGACCTCAAGTCAATCCTTGAGAAGAATCCGGCTCCTTGCAACTGATCGAACAAGTCATCTATTCGTGGTAATGGATACCTGTTTCGCACAGTCACGCGATTCAGCTGTCGATAGTCGATGCACAGTCTCATACTACCGTCCTTCTGCTTTACAAATAACACAGGAGCTCCCCACGGTGAAACACTGGGACGAACCAGTCCTCTATCTAACAACTCTTGCAACTGGCCTTTGAGTTCTTTCAATTCCGTCGGTGCCATTCGATAGGGTGGTATAGAAATAGGCCCTGCACCAGGAATCAAGTAGATGCAAAATTCAATATCTCGATCAGGTGGCAATCCTGGTAACTCAGCTGGGAATACCTCAGGAAATTCTCGTATGATCGGGATTTGGTCCAATGGAACTTCAAGAGCCGCCCCGCACAAAAAGCAGAAATCATGTTGACAGGGGTTAACTTGCAATCCCCCTGCACAACAAACACCGGTTCACCAGGAAAACAAAATCTAACCGCTTTTCCTCGACAATCTACATAAGCATGTCAAGCGGCTAACCAATCCATCCCAAGAAGTATGTCAAAATCCAACATGTCCAGGAGAATCAGATCAACTAGCGAATCTCTATTACCAATATGCACCGAACACGATCTGAATACGTGCCGAGCTATAAAGGAATCTCCAACTGGAGTAATCACTACCAAGGGTAACTCTAATAATGACGACTCCTTCCCCAACAAAAGTGCAAATCGTGAAGATACATAAGAATGTGTAGAACCGGGATCAATTAAAACATGTGCCTCTAATGAGCATACTGTAAGAGTACCTGTCACGACTGCATTTGATGCCTGGGCATCCTGTGGAGTCAGCGCAAAAACCCGTGCCTGGCCCCTGCCCGCATCCTGTCGTCCTCTACCTCGATTTCCTCTACCTCTCTGAGCACGTCCTGCGAAGCCTCGACCTCGTGGTGCAACTGCCTGGCGTGTAGCGCCAACTGGGGGAGGAAGTAAAGCCATCGGTGTAGGAGGTGGAAGGGGTAAAACAGCCTGTGGAGCAACAGTCCCGCCCTGAGATTTACAATCTCGTGCAAAGTGTCCGGGAAGTCCACAACTATAACAGGTAGATGGTGGTCTCTGATCATCAGGATAAGAACTGAACATCTGGCCCTGTGTCCAACCTCGTCCGACACTGCGGCCTGGAGTATATCTGCCTGGATATGACCCTCTACCTCTGCCAAACTGTCTATTAGTCGGCACGACCGGTCTACTCCTCTTTGGCTCTGGAACGACCCCTGACTCGCTCAACCGCTCCTCTACTCGTATCGCCGCATCCATGGCCTGTGCATATGTATCAAAATGCTGGGAGCCTATCGCCAGATACAACTGTGTGTCCAAACTCCTTAGGAACCTTTTCACCCGAAGCTCCTCTATAGGTACTAAGTATGGGGCATATCGCGACAGCTGGGTGAATCGTAAGTCATAATCTGCTACTGACATACTTGCTGATTTCCTCAACGCTTCAAAACTGCTAGCTCTAGCGTCCCTCACACTCTGGGGAAGAAATCTGGCAAGAAAGACTGTAGAAAACTCGGTCCACGTCATCGGAGGAAGATTTGTAGCTCGCCCTCTTTCCATCGACTCACACCACTCCTGTGCAAGTCCCTCCAAACGAAAGCTAGTCAGCTCAACTGACCTCGCATCAGAACATCGCAATGATCTGCCAATCCTCGCCATTCTATCAAGAAAAGACTGAGGATCTTCCGCCACATCGGTCCCTGTAAATACCGGGGGTCTCAATCTCATGAACTCCGCAAGTGATACCTCCATCACTCTCGTATCTACTGGCGCTACCGTCTGTGTAGGCTGTACCTCGGACTCTGCTACGGTCGGTGCTGGATCTGATCTCAATACTCGAGTGGTCTCAGCTAACTGTCCTACCACTCGCTGTAATCCCAACATACCCTCCTCAATCCTAGTCATGCGATCTGGAGGAGGAGGATCAACATGCTCATGCACCGCCGGAACGTCCGGTGTACTAGTCGTCATCACAGGTGGACTCGCCCTAGCTGCATCTCTGGCTGCGGCTCGCCTAGCCCGCGTAGCCATAGCAACTGGAACAAGAAACGAGAGTTGATAAGGTGTGGGAACAGAAGCAATCAATAACAGAGAATCAATGGAAGAATAGATCAAGATAAACACCCTAAGGTTAGTTAGGCTGAATACGATAACGTAAATATGCCGCGGAACATACGTACGGTACTGCATTCGTCCTAATTCACCTACTCCATCAAACCAAAGGTCATCCTAACTCTCGGACTTACATCGACCTATTGAAATCCCTTACCGAATTCCGTAAGGTTACTCCTAACCTCTGATACCAACTTTGTCACGACCCAAGTTTGGATGTGACCGGCACTTAGATTGTATCATATCTAAAGATATGCACAAGTCCAAGTAAGCCGAAAACCAAGATCAAATACCTTATTGCGGAATTATTTATGAAAATTTAGTTTTTAAGTAAAAATCTCAATTTATGAAGTTAATTCATAAAACAAATAATAAAGGTTAAGTTTGGTTGTATTCCCAGTTGGAATCAACGATATCAAAAATGAACATGAATATAACATAATGAACATCACTGAATCTCATAAAGAAACAACTATAATACTGATCAACAGATCTCAACTGTACATATATATCCCATCTCTCATTTCTAAGTCAAAATACAGGTTTGATGGAGACTTTCTAGATACAAAATACAAAATCCAAAAAGGAAGGTTACTACACATGTAACCTACCGATCAAAAGATGGAATACAACTGCAAAAGTGATCCTGCCTCACAGCTACCCGTCCACTCTATCCCTGCAAGGAACTGTGGCACAACGGGGATGAGTTGCCAACTCAGTGAATACGACTAACATATAACGGCGAATAAAGTAAATATGACAATCATACTACTGAATATGAATCAATATGGTATATGAGTATATGTGAAATTCAACAATAAATCTCATTATACTTCGAAAATCACAACTCAAGTAAATCATTTCTCGGTGTCCATCAACGACACAAAACTTTCATTTCTTATAGGCATCATTCCCCGAATGATCCTATACCCATAATATCGGTCGTTATCCTCTAGATACACGCCGTATTTTTATTACCAACTCCGGTATCGAGTAACCTCGCTAGGCTCCCCCGTCTCAATACGGCTATCCTGCCCCTCGGTCTCGACCGGGTCCACCATGTATCCAACTGTATATCTCCCCCACTCAGTATGGATAACGTAAATCCGCGACCGTATATCTCCCCCACTCGGTCCGGAATAAAACCAAAACAGAAATCATCTCATGGTGGACATGACACATCAATCATGAAAATACTGGATTTATGTAATAGTATTCAAAACACAAAACCATAAATCCTCAATTCTGTATTTACCTCATATACAACATCAAAATACGCATAAAGTAACAGGATGTCAATGATGCAATCTACCATTATATTAGATATGTGAAATACGATATAATCCATGTTAACAAGTATGATATTTAAGTGTATGTGACATGGCAATATCGACGAGGTGTGTGTAGCATATAAGATATGCACGTGGCATGACTCGTCGATAATTGTGAAGTGTTCTAACAACTAAGCAATTTATAGTTATTTGTAGTGAATGCAATTTAACATTTAAGCATAATGATATAAACATCAAGTCTAATAAAACCACGGGCGAAACACGCCATCTTTACAAAATTCCCCGGTAGATGTTTAGTCTACTCACCGGAAAAGTCGAATCTACTCCGGAATCGCTAATCCTTTCCCATTCCTTGCGGCTTCCGTTCTTCTTGTATTCGAGTCTAATTTACAAATTAACGCATATAAGAAAAACGGCTATTCCTATATAACGGAAATGGAAACACGCTATCCCACATAAGTTATATACTATCTGATTTTATCAAGTTATTAAACCCTAATCTTGCTGGATTTTAACCCTAAATCTGCACTGTTTCAGAATTTAAAACGCGACGTGATTTAGTCGTGTCGTATTTAGCGTTTTACGATTCCTTTTCCGATATATCTTCCCAGATTTTAACTACAGTAAAACTAATTTAAATAAACAGTACCAAAATATCCTAAATTGTATACTGTAGACTACCCAAAAGAGAAAACCCCCAAAGCTCCTAACATGGCCGGCGACGCCGGCCATTCCCTTGTTGTCGCCGGTCCAAAACCGGCCCCTGGGTGTCGTCTTCCTGTGGTTTGTTCTAGTTGTTTCCTACATCATTTTGACTCCATTTAATTTATTTAGTTATCTTCCAGATCAAAGCAGATTTCAACAGACACTAATTTTAACCAAATACGATATTATGTGACTTATCTAAACATTAATTTATTTGAACTACTGAGCTTATCTCTACTGTGTTTAAGAGTTTTACCTTCCTATTTAGTTGTAGGAATGACCCTCCATGATTAACAAGCTCCTCCTAGCTTGATGATGAACCATCACCAAGAACAAGCTCCATTCTTCCTCTTCTTCCTCTTCTTCTTCTTTTCTCTCTTAATTTTTTCTTTCCTTTTTAATTCATTTCAGTTTGATTCTGTGTTTTAAACTGAAAAAGAACTATTTAAGTGAATGAATGAAGAGATAAGGGAAGGTGGTGGTGTCATGAGCTAAGGTGTGCATGTTTCATGCAAGGAGGAGGTGGAAATGAGAGGTTATTTGAAAGCATGAAGTGGTTTTGATTATCTTCACATTTTCCCCTTTTAATCTCATTTAAATTCTGAACCAATTTGAATTTCCACTCACTTTCACTTACATCCACCACAATCTCATAATTGCATAAAACCTAAACTTTTACAATTTAACCCCTCACAACTTAACTTATTATAAAACACACCTTTTATTAAAATGAAGCTAAAATTTTCATTAAAACCCTTATAACTTATTTAAATTACATTCAAAAATTCTAATTTAATTTGTATTACATATAACTTATGAAGATTGACATATTTGATTTTAACCGTTTTGTGATTTATCACTTTATTCTTAATTTAATTAATTTTGTTTATTTCTAACTTTTCCTAAATGTTACATTTACCTTCAAAGGATTGCTGGAAAAACTCCCTCCAAGATGCACAAGCTCCTGGTTTCTAGCTTGATGGTGAACTCCTTAGCCTAGTTCTTCTTCTTCACTTCTCTTTTCTTTTATTTCTTTTTGTGAGTTCTAAGTATTTTCTTTCTCTTAGATTTTGAAATTTCAGAAGTTTAATTGGATTAATTGATCTGAACACCTTATATATATGGAAGAGGGAAGAGTGAGGTGTAGGAAGAGGTGTCACCAACAAGGGTGTGCCGCTCTCATGCAAGGAGGAGGTGTTGTGCATGAAGGTCGCATGCAAGAAGGAGGTGGCTTTGCATTATCATTCTAAATTTATTTATCTTGTGATAAAATTCTGAATTAAAACCTTATTTAACCCCTCTTTCACTTACACCCTTAACAATTCTAAATTTGCACTTTTTCCTAAATCTTTACAAAAAGACCCTTCCCTACCAATGTTATTATATAAACACTATTTTCTTAAAATAAAGCTAAATTTATCATTAAAACTCTTGTAATTGATTAATGTTACATACTAAAATTTCAATATAATTTGTTTCACCTACTACTTATGAAAATGTCATATTTTGTTTTAATAACTTTTTAAATTTGCATTTTATTATTTAATTCATTAATTTTATTTATTTCTAAATTTTCAAAATGTTACAATATTCCCCACTTAAGAAAATTCGGTCCCCGAATTTAAAACTTAACTAGACGTACCCTCAAAAAGATGTGAAAATTTCTTTCACATCGCATTCTCGGTCTCCCAAGTAATCTCCTCGCGATTCGTTCCTCCCCAAAGAACCTTTACAGATGGAAGTACCCTTGATCTCAATTTCTTTGCCTGCCGGTCTAGAATAGCTACCGGCGGCACTGTATAGGATAAATCCGGCTCAAGCTGTAAGGTCTGAGGCTGGATCACGTGAGAAGGATCGTGAAGGTACTTGCGAAGCATAGACACGTGAAACACCGGATGCACATTGGAAAAACTCGGTGAAAGAGCTAAACGATAAGCTACAGCACTCACTCTTTCCAGAATCTCGTAAGGTCCGACATATCTGGGGTTGAGCTTCCCCTTTTTTTTCCGAAACGTGTCACACCTTTCATCGGAGATACACGAAGAAACATATGATCTCCCACCTGAAACTCGATTCTACGACGTCGTCGATCTGCATATGATTTCCGTCTGCACTGGGCCACTCTCATTCTGTCCTGTATCAACTGAATCTTTTCCATGGTCTCATTAACTATCTACGCTCCCAAACTGCTACTCTCACTCAATTCCGTCCAGCAAACGGGTGATCGACATTTCCTCCCATACCAAGATTCAAGGGTGACATCTGGATCGTCTCCTGAAAACTGTTGTTGTATAAGAATTCTATCAAAAGTAAGTGACGATCCCAACTACTACCGAAATCAAGACTGCAAGCTCTAAGCATATCCTCTAGAGTCTGAATGGTCCGCTCTGATTGACCATCTGTCTGTGGGTGAAAAGCTGTACTAAAACTCAATCGTGTACCAAGAGCTTCTTGAAGTTTCTGCCATAGCCTGCTGGTAAACTGGGTACTCCTATCGGATACTATGCACGTCGCAACTCCATGCAATCGTACAATATTGTCGATATAAATCTGAGCATACTGCGCAAACCCATACGTCGTCTTCACTGAAAAAAAGTGAGCCGCCTTTGTCAGCCTATGAACAATCACCCAGATGGAATCATACCCTCTGCTGGTCCTGGGTAGACCCACAACGAAATCCATGGAAATTTGTTCCCATTTCCACTACGGAATGAGTAAGGGATGCAATTCTCCAGCCGGCCTCTGGTGCTCTTCCTTAACTTGCTGACAACTCAAGCATCTTGAAACAAACTCTGCAACATCTCTCTTCATTCCTTCCCACCAATAAGCATCCTTCAAGTCATGATACATCTTGGTGGAACCAGGATGAACACTGTATTCTGATCGATGGGCTTCCTCTAAAATCTCATGTCTCAGTCCATCCGACTCTGGCACACAAAGACGAGTCCCAAAACGTAATACTCCACGGTCATCTATCACAAACTCCGACTCTCTACCCTGCCTAACCTGATCCATAATCTCCGATATACTAGCATTTGCGGCTGTGTCTCTCGAATACGATCCAATAGCTGAGGACGGTTGCGAACATGTGCTAACTGTCCTCCTGTCGATGTGAACTCAAACTGTACACGGCTATCACATAGAATCTGCCAGTCTGTAGAAGACTGTCTTTGTAAGGTGCGCACATGAGATAAGCTACCTCCAGGCCTCCGACTCAAAACATCTGCTACAACATTCGCTTTGCCTGGATGATTGTAACATCTTAGGATGTGTTTAGTGACTATTTATATTTAAGTAATGGGTTTTTAATAAAAAGTTTACCAAATTGTGTTTCAAATATTTTTCCTAGTTTAATAAATATTTTTCTAAAATTTTCCTAGGCTTGCACACACATGTGCATGTAAACTAGGGTTTTTAAATGAGTTAATACCATAATTAGTAACCATGGTGGGTTAATCATGGGGATTAAGTCTTTTGGGTTTTAATTAAGTTTAATTAGTTAAGTAATAGTTGCTTTAATTTGAATTTCTTGGGGTGTTGACTTGGTGAGAGAGAGAGAGAGAGTGCATCATGGCTTAAGCCATGCTTGCAATTAATGAGGAGAGAGAGAGTGAGGGGTTGACATTGGTGGTGATGATTTCCTCTCATTGTTTTGTTCTTTCTCACAACTTCACACACACACACACACACTTACCTCTTCAGCACCAGCAGCAGCAAGCATCCACAGTGAGCAGCAACACAGCAACAGCAAGCAGCAGAAATCAGCAGCAGCAACAGTGAAATCAGCAGCAGCAACAGCGGCAGCTTCAACTACAGCCCCTTCCCTTCACTTCTTCTTCCTCCATCTCCCTGACTTCGAGTGTGGGGTATATTTCCTAAACTTACTCCCTAGTTTACTTGTTTAGTGTAGTTTTGCTTCAGTTAGTGGTTTTTGGTGCGATTTAGTGCGATATGAGGTGTTTAGTGAGAACCTTGGCCAAGTGATGTGTGTTGTGGTGTTAGTAAGTTGTTTGAGTGTTGTTAGGGCCATATTAACCCAGCATAAACCCCAATTGCACTAAAATACCACCAGATCCCTATTTGATGCAAATTCATCGTTTTTAAGCAAAATTTGAGTTTCTGAAAACTGCTATCGACCCGGTGAGTTCAGAACAATTTTGAGAAGACTGCAGTATAGTTGTTAGGTGCTGATACCCCAGGTAGAACCCGACCCCCTTTCTTCTTGTTGAGGCCGCCGGAATATTGTTTCTGGCCGCAAATTGTGGCCAGATGGGTAGGGTTTGGGTTGGGGTTTGGTCCTATGGGTGTCTGCTGCTATGTGTAGTTTTGTGATATATATATTTTTGTAAATTAAGTTCTGTATAAAAATCTGGGACTAAATACCTATTTCTCGTATTTTAAACCTTCGCGACACGCGTGATACGTGTGTGGGTTTGGGGTTTGTGCGTATCGCGACGCGTCAGGATAGTTTCAGGCGCGTGATCACACGTTTTAGCGTATCGCGCACACGCGCGCTTGGTTTGCGACACGGGTGTCTAGTTGGACCGTAATATCACGTTTTTTATTAAATTGAGCTTATGTGTGATATATGTTATGTGATTCTAGGTTCGCAGGCGAGTGAGACGGACGCTGCAAAGAAGGGCAAGCAAGTAGTCGGCTACACTTAGCACGAGACTTCGGTGAGTAGATTTCACATCTACGGGGATATCGCCCGCATGGCGTTATGCGTCAGGGCTGATATGACCTTATTATTATATGTTGCATTTACCTCATGGACTGTCATTGCATATTGCATTCCCTGCTATATATATGCTTAGAATTGATAGAACACCGCACTATTACTAACGGTTTATGTTGCACGAGCACTAATCTGCATGCTACACACACACCGTTAGTAATTACCATGACACACTAACTGTAGAACTGCCATGATTATATTGCTGTAGTTCATTTCATATGTGATTTGATATGACTTTCATGGAAATTGGGAGCCGCATGATATCTTTAAAAATGGAAACTAATTTTAAAAGCGGTTTTCCCTTATACCTATATCATGGATTGATGTACATAGCACATCGCATTGGATGTACTTCTTGGTGTTGGATTTTCATGTGATTTCTGGTTTTGAGGACCGTGGGATTTTTAAGAAAAGATGCACTATTTGAAAACCCGGTTCCGCATGATATGATATTTTGGTGCGTCCACCACGCGTTTTCTCGGTGCTGAGACGTGTGCTTGAAACCCGATTCGAGGAGATGGACGATCCGTTTGCGGGTTCGTAGTGGACCCGGTATGGTTCCCCGGGGCGAGAAATGTTTTTCGTGGAGTAGACGATGAGCCTGACAGGGTGGCGAGTACCTACCGTTGATTGGTTGGACCTGGCGGTTATCCGGAGGATACTGACTAGAGTCGAGAGATGGATGCGGGATGACCCGTACTGCCGGGGCCGAGGGCTGATACCGCAGACGGAGCCCGTGGGCTGATCCGGACTGACGGAGCCCGATATATGAGGATTTGCGTGTCGATGCTGGACACGAGTATTTTATGGTATTTTGGGTGCCGATGTTGGGCACTCGTGATTTCTCAGAGATTTACAGGATTTGAGGGCCGATGGGTGTGCCGGCGCCTGAGTTATTAGGATTTGGGTGCAGTTGTGGGCACCGATTGTTTTCCACGTTGATATTTCGTGTAGATGTTGTTTATCCCATGCTCAGCATTTATTATCATATATCTCATCCTGTAGTTATTTTACCGACAGAGCATCTGCATGATTATTGCACATACTGCTTATCACGCATTGATATCATCTGCTGGCATTTATTAGAGTAGCGCAGTACGTGCATACTCGCGATTACCTTTATATGTTATCTCTATTCACGAGTTGGCAACTCACCCCCGTTGTGCCACAGTATTTGCAGGTTGCCCTCAGCATAGTCGCGGCAGGCTGTCTTTTGCATCTTTTGGCTACAGATACCACTACAGTTGCGGCGAGAGCTGTTTTGTATTTAGGTGGGTTGTGGTATCTGATTACTTTTATTGTATCCCTTTTTGTATCTAGTACTCTCCATCTACCATTTATGTACTGGACTTAGATACTGTGTGAGGACGATGATGTATATTTTGTATTCTGGTGTCGAGCTCGTGGGAGCCGACTGTTTTTATATGCAGTTTATATTCTGTGAAGGTTACTTATTGCTCAATCTTCGCTACGGCGTCGTATATTACTCTTGTGATGATGGTTTCCGCCGTTGGGCGTGATTGCCCCCGTTTGGGAATGTTTTGTTTCTTTATATCTCATTTTTACTCATATCCTCTTTTATACCTGGTCTCGGGGCTACTTTTACAAAGGAAATGCTGCCAAAATTATTTAAATGATTAAGTAACTTTAAAAGAACTTATTGAATTATTTAAGGTTTTTTAAATGTTTTAACTAAATGTTTTCAACACTCACTATTTTTAAATGGTTTTGATTTCTGGGTTCGGCTTACTTAGTCGCGTTACGCCTGTAGACGTAGCGTGGTTAAGTGCCGGTCACGAGTCGAAATATTCGGGTCGTGACAATGATACAAGATCTCACAATCGTAATCCTTCACGAGTTCCATCAATCTACGCTGCCTTAGATTCAGATCCCTCTGCTGAAAAATATACTTCAAGCTCTTATGATCTGTAAAAATCTGGCACGACTCTCCATACAAGTAATGCGTCCAAATCTTCAGTGCGAAAACTACAACAGCCATCTCCAAATCATGAGTGGGGTAGTTCTGCTCATACTTCATCAACTACCGAGAAGCAACGCGACAACCCTGCCGTGTTGCATTAACACACAGCCTAAACCCACTCGAGAGGCGTTACAATACACAACAAAACCACCAGACCCAGAAGGTAAAGATAAGACTGGTGCAGTCGTCAAGCGAGTCTTCAACTGCTGAAAACTCTACTCATATGCATCTGTCCAAAGAAGTGGAACTTCCTTCCTAGTCAATCCAGTCAATGGTGCAGCGATCCGAGAAAAATCCTGCACAAAACGTCGGCAATAACTTGCCAGACCCAAGAACTACGAACCTCGGTAACTGACACCGGTCTGGGCCAGTGTTGTACCGCTTCGATCTTCTTTCGATCCACACGTATCCCATCTCTCATAACTACGTGACCCAAGAAATCTACACTATCCAGCCAGAAAGCACACTCGGAGAATTTAGCGAACAGTTGATGCTCCTTCAAGGTCTGTAACGTGATGCACAAATGTTCGTGCTCCTCCCGACTCCGGAAATAAACAAGAATATCATCAATGAATATTATAATGAACTGATCAAGGAATGGCCTGAAGATACGGTTCATCATATCCATGAAAGCTGCTGGGGCGTTGGTGAGTCCGAACGACATCACCAGAAATTCGTAATGTCCATATCGTGTGCGAAAAGAAGTCTTCGGAATGTCATCCTTCCGAACTTTCAACTGGTGATACCCTGACCGTAAATCAATCTTTGAGAAGTAGCCAGCTCCCTGTAGCTGATCGAACAAGTCATCGATACGAGGTAATGGATACCTATTCCGCACAGTAACTCGATTCAGCTGCCGGTCATCTATGCACAATCTCATGCTACCATCCTTCTTCTTAATAAACAAGACAGGAGCTCCCCACGGTGATACACTTAGACGAACAAGTTCTCTATCTAACAACTCTTGCAACTGGCTTTTGAGATCCTTCAACTCCATCGGGCCCATCCGGTAAAGTGGTATAGAAATAGGCCCCGCACCCGGAATCAAGTCAATGCAAAATTCGATATCACGATCGGGTGGTAATCCTGGTAATTCAGCAGGAAACACATCCGGAAATTCTCGTGCGATCGGAACTTGGTCCAACGGGACTTCAGCGACTCTTAAGTCCTGAACAAAAGCTAAGAACTCATGACAACCCTTCTTCAAGATTCGTCCCGCACAAAGAGCAAAAATCATGTTGGCAGGAGTTACATTACAGTTCCCCCTGCACAACAAGGATCGGTTTACCTAGAAAACAAAATCTGACCGCTTTCCCCTGACAATCTACATAAGCATGACAAACGGCCAACCAATCCATACCAAGATGTATATCAAAATCTAACATATCCAGGAGAATTAGATCAACTAAAGAATCCCTATCACCAATACGTAATGATCGTGACTTGAATACATGTCGAGCTATAAAAGAATCTCCTACAGGAGTAATCACAACTAGCGGTAACTCTAACAGCGACGACTCTCTCCCCAGAGAAAGTGCAAAGCGTGAAGATACGTAAGAATGCGTTGAACCGGGATCAAATAAAATATGCGCATCTAAGGAACATACTACAAGAGTACCTGTCACAACTGCATTGGATTCCTGGGCATCCTGTGGAGTCAGTGCAAAAACTCATGCCTGGCCCCTGCCGCATCATGTCGCCCTCAACTCCTATCTCCTCGACCTCTCTGGAAGCATTCCGCAAAACCTCGGTCTCGTGGTGCACCCATCTGGCGCATAGTGCTAACTGGGGGAGGAAGTAAGGCCATCGACGTAGAAGGTGGAGGGAGTAAAGCAGCCTGCGGAACAACAGTCTCTCCTTGGTGTGTACACTCTCTAGCTAAGTGCCCTGGAATTCCATAATTATAACATATAAATGGAGGTCTCTGTCCCACTGGGTATGAACTAAACATCTGGCCTAGAGTCCAATCTCGACCAAAACTGCGGCCTGGAATGAATCTGCCTCGACCTCCTCGTCCTCTTGAATTATGACCGTCACGACCATGGCCTCTATGGGCGTTAATCTGGCGTGGAACAACAATAGGTGTAGAACGTAATGTGCTCGGAGGAGGTGGTGAAGGTGGTGAAGTCACATGTGAGACCGATGCCTCACCCTGTTGCCTCATGGGACAATCCCTAATACAGTGATACGGACACCCACACCTGAAACATCTTTGCACGGGCTGCTGAACATATGGGTATAAGTGATAGAACTGATCTATGCAGAATCCGCCACGGCCTATACGAACACGTCTTGTTGCTGATGTATTATTACGAATTTGCCTTGGTCTCTGAACACCCATACGTGGAGTAACGGTCGATCTCCGTGCTCGACTAATCTCCAGCAAGGATCCGATCATTCGGCGCATCTCTTGAACATTTGTCTCTATCCTAGCTATACGATTTATATAGGGTGGATCAATCGGTTCATGAAAGATAGGCGTACTGCCCAGGTTTGTCCCCGTTTCAGACGAGCCCGCTCCAATCTCATCTCGAACAGCGGTACTCTGAGTCCCCGTAGTCGTTGATGACATAGCGGCTGGAGTAAGAAACAGGATTTATAAGGACATTGAAATCGAATCACAAGATACACGGAATTAAGGAAAGAAGTACGAACAAACATCTCCCAAGGCTACTTAGGCTGAGTATCGTAGCGTAAATATGCCGCGGAACATACGTACGGTACTGCACTCATCCTAATTGTCATGCCCCGCTTCCCAGAGTACGCTAAGATCGGCACGTAACAGAGCAAACCATGCTACCTGTGGCTAGGAAAGATCCTTCCACAGTCACATTATGGCTGTCTAGAGATATCAAGAACAGTAGAAGTAAAATAAACTATCTAGTACATGTCCATAAGCCAGAATAAACGAGTCATGAAATAAAATAATGCGGAAGTAAGAGATTCAAATACAATACTATGGAATGTACGTCCCATAATACGGGCTCACATCAGGAATAAAAAAATACTGAAAGGAAAACTAAACTACACTAATAACAGATCTTCACTGCTTGGCATGTTGATCAAAATATTCCTGAGTAGCCTGTGATAAGGATAAGGGATCCGGGCCATGCAAAACCCAGACATCAGTGCATCATAATATCAATAATATTAAGCAAGCATGATGTAATGAAATATGCAGGCATGAAGTATGAACAGTAACAAGTTATCAAGAAATAAGCAGTAACATGAATATATAGATCAGTGAACAGGATATATACAGGTGAAGTGCAGTGAGTAGTCTAAACTGTGCTACAGGGTTATCTACTCTAAAGTTATTCGAAATCAATTAATGTAATCCTCAGCGTAACCCATCGGTCTATGCCCCGTTCATTCCCCACGGGACCACGGTATAATAGACTGTGAGTCTATGTCTCGTTCATTCCCCACGGGACCACAGTAAAAGGATAATAGCCCTTTGAGTTACGTTCGGCTACATTCTTGATTTCCCCATACCCCTAAGTTATGTGTTCAAGTCAGGTATCGATAAATCTGGAGTTAATGCCAACACGAGATCAAGAAGGTACAGGTTTGTCTAAATAGACAACAGGAAATGTCCGTAGGGACAACAGGTCAAGATTGTCGGCATTAGTAATAAGATCAGGTATCAAGTCAAGCAGGAGTATATCAGGTCATGTCAGGTAGTGTTTATGTATCAAGTCATGTCAAATAGTGTATCAGGTCGTGCCAAGTAGTGTACAGGTATCAAGTGGGTGTTCATAATCAAACTGTAGTAAGCATGGGTGCACAAAATCAAGTATGGAGTACTAATATAACAATAAAATGAGATAATGTGACATGGTATGCAAATAGATATAAGATCAATGATATGGATGCACAATTATCAATTAGGGTTACATTTATAGTTCCAATACTAATTAGGATGCACTTTATTAAACATGGGGTGTTAATATAACAGCATTATGTATTAATGTGATCTGTAAATGCAGATATATGTGTAATATATGATATGGATGCAAACGGATATCATATAACCGTAAAATGATAAACTGGTATATACGGAATGTACAATTTAAACAATATGAACTGTTATACTAAACTGGATGCAGTATATTATAGTCTAATAAGTAACAATACATTTTTTCATGCCCTAGATCTAAAACGATATGAATGGATGCATACGGACATCGTAAAATTGTAAAACGAGAACTTATGATGCACGATTTGAAATCCAAGTATTATATTTATTAAAATCGATGTATATAAAGTAATGTAGCATGTAGTAAGATTAATTTGCATGCCCTGGATCTGAAATGTATTATATGAATGTAAACGGACATCGAATAAATCGATAAAATTGAAAACAATAATGTAGATTGCAAAATTAACCATTTTGAAGTATTATAATTCAAATAGATATAGATTATAGTGTTATAGTATGTAGCAAGATTAACTTACCTAGACGGAACATGAAACGGATATGTACGGTACGTCCTACGTCGGCGAAATGTCGCGACGCACGCACGGCACACGGAACGGGTCCAAGCAACGCACGAGGGTGATCATGCAGGTAAGGTACGTCGTCTGGATCATCGGCGTCGATCCCGGCTCCGGCGAACTACGGAAACATAAAATTCAAGAATTTAAAGAAAAGAGAAAGAAAAAGAAAGAAAGAAAGAAAGAAAGAGGAAGAAGAAGAAGAGAGGGAAGAGGCGTACTGGATTGTGGTGTACAGGGGTCAGGAGACGAGTGCTGGTGTCGAGGAGATGATCGGAGCTCCGGCGATATAGGGTTTTATGTTAGGGTTAGGCTCGGTTTGGGTTTCGTTTGCTGTGGTTTTGGGTTAGGCTCGAGTGTTGTTGGGTTGGTGTAGGAGAATGCAGAGGAGATGGAGAGAAGAGGTGGTAGGAGATGGCGATGGTGAGGGGTAGTCGGCGATGGGTTCAGTTAGGGTTTGAAGGTGCAGGTATGGGCTCGGGAAGAAAAAGAAGAAGAAGGAGAAGGCGATGAGAAGGTGACGAGGAGGAGGAGGCTCGGTTGAGGAAGGAGGTGTTGATTTTAGAGTTAGGGTTTTGAGGAGATGAGCACTGTGATGGGTTCACAGAGGAGGGCTTGGATTTTTAAAGGAAGAAGAACGAGAATAAAGGGAGAAAGAAGGGAAGTGATCGTAACATCGGGGAGGTGACGCGATCCCCACTCACCGCGAGAGGAGAGAGAAAGACGCGAGAAGAGAGAGAGAGATGCACGAGAGGAGAGAGAGAGGGGAGAAAGAAAGTTGTCCTTTAGCGTGGGAGAGAGAAAGAGACTGGGAGGGGAAGAGAGAGAGAGAAGAGAGAAGAATGAGAGAGAGGAGAGAGGGAGACGCAGCGAGAAAGAGAGAGTGGTGTGGGGTCCATCAGAGAGAGAGAGGTGATAGTTTTAAATGGTTAGGATTTTATATTTAGAAAATTTCGTTTGTTATTCAAATTTTAACTCTTGAATTAAAAATAAATATTATATTAATTAAATTTGAATTTTGGCGGAATACAAAAATATTTCAAAACACGCCCGGGTCGGGTCTAAAATTTCAATTTTAAAATATGAAAAATATATGCGACGTCCCAATTTCAAAATGAATGCTCGGGTAATGAAAATGCATACCCCCAAGAACGGATGCACGTACGTACACGTAGCCATCCAAACACGTCCGTTTCACTGAACGGGACGAGAACAAGTTGTGCGGATGCTACCACGAGGTTAGGGGTATCATGCAGGCCATGTTATGTATTTTTAAATTATTTTATATGACTTAAAATGTAATATGGTCAAAGATGCAGATGCTAGGTTAAAAGCTAGTATGCAGTATTCATAAGTGTGTACTATTCTACGCAACAAAGTCAAGATAATTCATAAACATGAATCAAACAAGTTTCAAGCAAGCGGGTCAGGTCGAATGCAATATAAAATGTAAAATACCATTCGCACCCAAAACACGATAAATCAGGAAAATACCACACAATAAGGAAATACGAGAACTGGATTTTGGTATAAATGAACTAGGGTGTTACACTAATTCACCTACTCAATCAAACCAAAGGTCATTCTACGTAACGAACTCAAATCGATTTACCTTAACTCACTACTCGATTTCCGTAAGGTTAATCCTAAGTTCTGATACCAACTTTGTCACGACCCAAAGTTTGGATGTGACTGGCACTTAGATTGTATAATATCTAAAGATAACTACACAATCTGAGTAAGCCAAAAACCAAAATCAAAAACCCTTTTTGCGGAACTTAGAAAAAATTTAGTTTTTTAAGTAAAAATCGCGGTTTTAAATATTTAAGATTTTAACAGTAATTTCCTATTGCATTTATAATAAAAGCAGTTATAAAGTGTTTAATTTGGCTGCATCCCTAGTTGGGAGCAACGGTACTAACAATGGAAATCAATACATACTCATAATACGACATCAAAGAAGAATCTCAGATATACAAAAAAGAAATATCTTTTAATACAACTAAACGATCTCATCTGTCGAAATAATATACATATAACCACCTCTCGTTCTATGTCATAAAACAGGGTCTGATGGAGATACTCTAGATTCAATATAAAATACCAAAAAGAGAAGGTTACTATATATGTAACCCACCTAGCAAAAGATGCGATAAAATCTGATAAGTGGATCTGCACTGCGGCTAACCGTCCACTTTACCCCTGCAAGGAACTGTGGCACAGCGGGGGTGAGTTGCCAACTCAGTGAATATAACTAACATATAACAGCTGATAATGTAAATATGACGAACTAGAACTAATTTCAACAATAGTGAATACGATGCATAATAACAGGTGGAGGAATGAATATGTAAAACTCCATGTATGAATCAAAACCGAAATCTCATAAATTATTTTCCGAATCATATTCATTTTTCCCAATTATTTTCCAAATCATATTCATTTTTCCCAATTATTTTCCAAATCATATTCATTTTTCCGTGCCTAACATCGAAACAAATCTTCGGTGTTTCATCAGGCATCATTCCTCGAACGATCCTGTAATTAATAACACTGGTCGGTATCATCTAGATATCCGCCGAGTTTCATAACTGTCTGCGGAATCGAGTATCCTCGTTAGGCTCCCCGTCTAAAATACGGCTATCCTGCCCCTGGGTCTCGACCGGGTCCACCATGTATCCAACTGTATCCCCACCGACTCAGTCTAGATAAAATTGTAAATCCGTAACCGTATACCCCCAGACTCAGTCCGGAATAAAACCAAATCATAAAAACGACATTTCATGGTGGACGTGACATATAAACATGAAAATCACAGTTTTTTCGTAATAGTATATGAAAACTTAAAACCATTAATTCTCAATAATACAAATGCCTCTTATGTCAACTACTAATACTTAAATACGAAATATTATGTCATATATGCTAATTACTACGACTATTGATACTTAAGGTATGATAAGAATCATTTTTAACAGAATAATTTCTAAGTGTGAAGTGACATATTAATATCGACGAGGTGTAGTGTAACATGTAGATATGTGCATGTGCGACATTACTCGTCGATAATGGTGCAGTGTTCTAACAAATATTAATCATGGAGGTATATATGTAGATTTAAAAATGCATATGATAAAGTTAACATACAAAAGCAAAACTGGTATCTAAACCTAACTACGGGCGTATCACGCCATCTTTACAAGATCCCCCGGTAGATGTTTAGTCTACTCACCGAAATACGTCGTAACTACTCAGAAATTGCCAATCCCTTTCCTTTCCTTGCGGCCTCCGAAGTTCCCGCACTCAAATCTAACATTGAATTTAACTTACATAAGAAACGGCTACATTCCGATACGGCGAAAACACAAGTTGTACGTACTAATTACACTACGTACGATTATAACAACTATCTAACACCTATCTTAACTAGAATTTACCCAAATGCTGTTTCGCAACAGAAAACAGAACGCGTTACGTTTTAACCGTGTCGTATTTTAGATTTTAGATACCATTTCCGATATTAGTTCCCAGATTTTATATACAGTTAAATTAACTATTTTAAACAATACCAAAATATCCTAACAATAATACAGAGACCTACCCAAAAACCCAAAACCCCAAAGTCCATCAAAAATCCGGCGACGCCGGAATTCTCCTATAGGTCGCCGGCCCAAATCCGAGCCCCTTGGTTCGTTCTTTTAGGATCTCTTCTAGGTCCAATATACAATATTTAGGCATTGTTTTGTTAAATTTATTTTTATCTAAACTATAGCAGATTACTACAGAGCTCAGTTTTGCCTAAAAATACGATATTATAGATATAAGATTTCTAAATTAAACCAATTACAAAACTAAATCCTACAGTGATTAAAGACTTTACCTACAAAGGATTGCTGGAAGAAGTCCCTCCAAGATACACAAGCTCCTAGTTCCTAGCTTGATGGTGAACTCCTTAGCCTAGTTCTTCTTCTTCACTTCTCTTTTCTTTATTTCTTTTTGTGAGTTCTAAGTATTTTCTTTCTCTTAGGTTTTGAAATTTCAGAAGTTTAATTGTCTTAATTGATCTGAATACCTTATATATATGGAAGAGGGAAGAGGGAGGTATAGGAAGAGGTGTCACCAACAAGGATGTATCACTCTCACGCAAGGAGGTGTTGTACATGAAGGTTGCATGCAAGAAGGAGGTGGCTTTACATTATCATTCTAAATTTATTCATCTTGTGATAAAATTCTGAACTAAAAACTTATTTAACCCCTCTTTCACTTACACCCTTAACAATTCTAAATTTGCACTTTTTTCTAAATTTTTACAAAAAGACCCTTCACTACCTATGTTATTATATAAACACTATTTTCTTAAAATGAAGCTAAATTTATCATTAAAACCCTTGTAATTGATTAATGTTACATACTAAAATTTCAATTTAATTTGTTTCACCTACTACTTATGAAAATGTCCTATTTTGTTTTAATAACTTTTTAAATTTGCATTTTATTATTTAATTCATTAATTTTATTTATTTCTAAATTTTCAAAATGTTACAAATAGCGCCATTTGTTTTAAGTTGGCCGCTTGTTCCGCGGCTTCTTTATCTTTCTTCTCGAGCATTCTATGGAAGAACTTGGCATCGGTTTCTTGCTCCTGGCGTTGCTCCGACGATGTCTCCGGGCTTTCTTTTGGCCCAGTAAGCACAGCCATCTTTGTTAACATTTCCTGGAGTTTCTGTTGTTGCTCCTGGGCCTTTGTTACGGATCGGGTGAGTGGTCGGTGACCCCCGGAAGCGCAGCTCTCCTCTTTCCTGGAAGCCATATAAACAGCATGCACCACCATGCCCCCAGACTTGGAGCATCTGGGTTCAGTGCCCTTGAGATTCGTCACAGGCATAGGGATCTTCTCTGCCCTCCTCTTTTTATGGACAATTGAAGTTGAAGGGGTTGTTGATGTAGACACCCGTGCAGACGACACCTTTCGTGGCGTAGCGGAGGGATGTCCCTCCTTTTGCTGAATCTTCATTTTTCTGTCGGCGGGAATAGTCCTTATCGATTACGGAGTTTTGGACTCTCCTCCATACCTTATGAATTTTAGAGGACAGCCGCTAAGGAGGCTGCTCCAGCTCCACCTTTATAACATTTTCAATAGATGAAGGAGACCTTTTTAATACAGCAGTTGGAAAGTTCTTGCGCACCCTCCTGAGCGGCTCAAAGATGTTCCAAGTTGGAACAGCAGCATCGACTTCCACCATCGGAGCCAGTGGAGTCAATCCAGAAAGGGAACTGCCCCCAGTTTTCCTCACTCGGCGCCAATAGCGATGTCGAGCATGTCTTGCAGACGGTACTGGCTAAGTTACGGGGGCGGATTCATCATGCCCCCTGTTCTGGTGAAGGGTTGTTGTTGGCGCCAGCCTATCGAAGACAGACGTCCGCTGAGAAGAAACGGTCAATCTTACAAAGACCGACTTTTTGGCAGGGAAAGCATTCGTAATGACCTCACCCGAAGCAGGAATTGGGATGTCCAGTCTTGCAAAGACTGACCCCTTAGCAGGAGAAACCCCTCTGATGACTTCGTTTACCGGAGCTGGAATGGCTATCCGCTTCGGGATAGCTCCTTCGGTATTGCAGGCTTCTTCATGGACCCACTGGAGCTCAGGCTCAGCCTGTCGATGACTGATGCAGTAAACTTGGAATTGGATGGCCCGTTGAGAGGGGCTGATTGTTAGGATACGTGCGTGTTCAAGTTCTAGTTTAAATACCGCAATCAAGACAGTTTCGCTTGTAGCTAGCCGGTTGAGTACGGGTCGTCCGCAGGGAGATGGGAGTCTTTTTCAAAGTGTTTTAACGAGTTAAGTCCTGTTTTCAGATTTTGTTGGATTATCTAAGTGTTGAGTTGATATTTAAAGAGAGCTTGTTAGGGTTAGGATTAGGTTAGTTTGAGTTAGGAGTCTCCACATCTTTCGTTGCCCCTCTTAATATCGGTGTTACGGTAATCGGCAACAACGGGGATTAGCACGACTAGGAAGGAACTTGCGAGTATAAGCTAGGCTTTCCAACGCATAGTCCTTCCTTTTGGTGCTTGTCCGTCCGTTCTTGGCTCTTATCCATAACCTCCGGTTAATTCAACCACAACCGGTCTCACTACGGAATCACCGCTATCATGTAGGATAGGGTGCCGTAAGGAGCGGATTGTGGTTCAATTAACGGGAGTCGATTTAAGTTGTTGGGCAAGGAAAGAGTGAGAGAGATTTCCTTCTCTCAAACTTCCCTTATCCTACCCTAACAAGTATAAAACTACTCACACTTCATAATACGGAAAAATAAAACAAACAAAAGAGGAAGATAGAAAGAAGGAGATTAGAAGAATACGACTAACTATTTGCGACCTCACCTTGGCGAGGATCGAGCGTAAGTATCATTGTCGTATGAATGATAAAGAAAAAGAGAGAAGAAAGAAACAACAAGAAAATAACAACAACTACTTAACAATTAAAATTACAACAAGTAAAGAAAGAGCAAGGAGACAAGCATGATAATAAAATGGTCTTCTTTATTCATCACTCTTCACTCAAAAGCTCACTACAAGTTTAATGGAGAAGAGGTGAGAAGAGGAAGAAAAACACTAAAACTAGGCAAAATGAAAATACAAGAATGGACCCTTTCCTTCACAAAGTTCTGGGCTATTTATAGGCCAAAAAATGAAAACCTAGGGCAACCACCAGAACCCACATTCAAAGACAAAAATACCCCTGGAAAAGTTTTTCCTGCGGCCACTATACAGCCGCGGATCCGCGGCCTGGACCCCCCATTGGCCGCGGATCCGCGGCCCTTTAGGGGAATTGGGCTGTGGGCATTTTGGTACTTTCCTGTTCTTCTGTGCACTTCAGTATGGCATGTGTGTTTTCTGAAAATACCTCCACATTTCTTCCAGAATTTTTGTTGAGGGAAAGGTGGACTTTTTGTCAAGATTTGGAATGATTGCCTCGAGCTCCGCGTAGATTTTCTTGGATCTTGTGCTGCCATTGAGCCTTGTGCCTGAAAACGACATTGATTTGACATTTTGTCTTCCTACTGGTATCTGGCAACATACGGATGAAGGGCGGAGACCGTGTTTTATCTGTGGTTGGCAGGAACCCGGATTTTTGTCGTGTTTTCCATGAATTTCACCGTTTTAGAACCGAGAACCTGTATCCTGCAATTGACTAGCAAACACGGCTCAAGAGTATCTACCGATATACAATGTGATAAAAATTGGGCGGTATGAAAATGCATAAATCTGATATGAACAAATACCCCCAAACTTATCATTTGCTCGTCCCGAGCAAAGTCCATTTATTCACAAAAAATTTCCTAACCTCACTTTCGCAGGGAACGCGATTGCACTGAGCATGTGCAACAAGCCGTTAAACCTCTAGGTGTCCCTAGTAGGAAGAGTGTTGTCTCCTGAAGGTTTTTCAGCGGATACTACCCACAAAATCCGGTCAAGTTGGTTTTGTAAAATAACTAAGCTTCAAACCCTAAAGTTTTGTTTTTAGAAAATAACAATTCTATAATCCTAAGTCTAGACCATCGAACCTTTATTTTTCACACCTCGCATCTTATTTAACTACAGATTTTATATGTCTTTACGTGCAGTGCAAATAGTGTCGTTAAGTTCCAGAAGGATCGATTAAAGTCATCATGTCGCACAATAAAGCCCAGATAACAATTTTAAAAGGATCACATAAGTTTTATAAAGAGTTAAGCATTTTTCAAGTTTCGTTTCCCAGTAAGATTTCAACTTCAGAATTTCTATCTTCCTTAACAGGAAACTAAATCGTATTTTTCACTCCACCCTTTTCTTGTTTCCATTTCATACACACCTCTGTGAACGTGCAATAGTCTTTATCAAAGAGTAAAACCTTCATATCTCCGTTAAAAAAAAATTTTAAAAGCCTGTCTTTTATCAAGATTATTCTCACACAAAGAACCGTTAGGAATTTTAACTCGGAGAGAACACTTGCTTGACTTTGTTTTAAACTGGACTTTCTAGGCTTCTTAGCGAGCTTTGGGCCAATGCACCCAAACCAGTTGGTTTTAGGGCATTAGGTGTAAAAACACCCCAGCGGACTTAATTACTCAAGTTACCTAGGTCCAAAAACAAAAGACAGTTTGTCGTGAAAATCAGATGATTTAATACGAACGGAGATATAACCGGCAGTTCAAATATTTTTTTGGATAAAAGACGTGTTTAGTGGGTTTGGTGTGTAATCATTCCAATCAAGTTTTAGATGAGTTATTTTTCAGACTTAGCTCCAATTACGGCATCAATAACATTCCTTCATATTCGCTTTACTTCATAAACTATTCTTGACATTACTTATTTCAGAACAAACCTATTTGATCCTCAGAAAATCATTTATCTGTTTAAAAGTTTAAACATGAAAGACTTGTCATCTAATTCCCAAAATCTTACGACACGTGTAGTGTGATGTAAAGACGTATATCAGCTAAAGTTAACTTCAAAGGAGAGTTATCTTTCAGGTTTTCAAAATCCAAACATAAGATTTAGTTATTCCTATTTTTTTCAAACAAAAACCGTCGAAATGTTGAATCAAAGTTCTTCCACAAGCTAACTTGACAAAAAAGTTTTTATATTTTTTAGAAAATTTTCAGATTTTTATGGATTTTATGGATTTTAATATGCAGATGCAAAATATACATATGAATGCGAAGGTAAGAAATGCGTACCGAGCGTACCCCCAAACTTAAATTGGACAGTGTCCTCACTGTCGTTGCATGAAGAGAGCAGTTGGAAGGTTCAAAATTGTCAGTTAGTGATACACAATTTTTATTTGTTTTTGTTTTTTAAAGAAAAGAAAAAAGAATATACACAAATATATACAAAATGGTTTGTACATACCCCCAAACTTATTTGGAACAGTGTCCGCTGTTCTTGGCTGGATAACCGAAGTTTGGAGGTAGGCAGAGGAAGATCATTCAGGGTAAACCGGCTCCTGTAAGAACAGGAGCTCCTCTGTTGGTTCGGCGCTAAGGTACGGTTTGCATCGGTGTCCGTTCACTTTGAAAAATGAACCGTCCTTTGGATTTTCCAAATCCACAGCGCCCTGCGGATACACATTCCGCACAAAATACGGCCCTTTCCAGCGAGACCTGAGCTTTCCAGGATGGAAGTGAAGTCGGGTGTCGTAAAGCAGTACCTGCTGGCCAGGTACGAAGGTTTTGCGCAAAAGGTGTTTATCGTGAAACACTTTCGTTCGATTCTTAACGACAACCGCGTTATCGTAAGCCTCATCCCTAAGCTCGCATAGTTCGTTCAGCTGCAGCTTCCGTTGGCTGCCCGCATCCTCCAGAGACAGATTCAGCTCCTTTATCGCCCAAAATGCGCGATGCTCTATTTCGACAGGAAGGTGGCAGGCTTTTCCGTACACAAGCCGATAGGGAGACATGCCAAGGTTGGTCTTATAAGCGGTTCTAAATGCCCAAAGGGCATCAGTGAGTTTCAGAGACCAATCCTTACGGTTCTTGGAAACCGTCTTCTCCAGTATCTGCTTGATTTGCCGATTTGAAACTTCGGCCTGCCCGCAGGTTTGGGGGTAGGGCGTAGAAAGCTTATGATTAATGGAGTATTTCCGCATCAAGGCCTCGAAAGTCCTATTGCAGAAATGACTTCCATTGTCGCTAATGATCGCTCGGGGGTGCCCAAACCGTGAGAAAATGTTTTCTTTAAGGAACCTAGTCGTTAGTCCGGCTGGGCATAGCCTCGACCCATTTAGAGACGTAATCAACAGCTAGAAGGATGTACAAGTTCCCGAAAGAGCTGGGAAACGGCCCCATGAAGTCTATCCCCCAAACATCGAAAATCTCCACAACCAAGATCGGTTGGAGCGGCATCTCGTTCCTCCGGGATATCCGGCCCATGTGTTGGCACCGGGAGCAAGTCTTGCAATAGTCGTGAGCGTCTTTGAAAAGTTGTGGCCAGTAGAAACCACATTGCAAGATCTTCTCAGCTGTCTTTCTGGGCTCAAAATGCCCGCCACACGCTTGATCGTGGCAAAATGACAGCACACTCTTGAATTCCTCGTCAGGGACACACCGACGAATAATCTAGTCGGGACAGTACTTGAACAAGTAGGGTTCGTCCCAGTAAAAGTGTTTTACTTGGGATAAGAAGCGAAGTCTGTCCTGACTTGACCATTCGGTCGGTAGTAATCCCGTGGCCAAATAGTTCACAATATCTGCGAACCAGGGTTCGCAAGATACTGTCAAGAGTTGTTCATCCGGGAAAACGTCGTTAATAGGAATTGGAAGCGAAGGCGAAGAAGGAAGTCATGAGAGATGGTCGGCAACTACGTTTTCACATCCTCGTTTGTCCTTAATGACAAGGTCAAACTCTTGGAGCAAGAGGATCCAACGTATTAACCGAGATTTTGCATCTTTCTTCGCAAAAAGATGGTGCAGAGCTGAATGGTCCGTGTAGATAATGACTGGAAAGCCAATGAGGTAGGGTCTGAACTTTTCTAAAGCAAATACAACAGCTAAGAATTCCTTCTCAGTTGTTGTATAGTTGAGTTGGGCGTCGTTCAGGGTTCGGCTTGCGTAATAGATTACGTGCGGCATCTTGTTGATGTGCTGTCCAAGGACAGCACCGATGGCAAAGTCGGATGCATCGCACATAATCTCGAATGGGTGCGTCCAGTCAGGTGAAGAAAGAACGGGAGCAGAAGTGAGTGAGCGTTTTAGTGACTCGAATGCAGTCACACAGCTCGAGTTGAAGTCGAAAGGCGTGTCCTTGGCCAGCAAAAGCGTCAAGGGCCTAGCAATCTTGCTAAAGTCCTTGATAAACCGTCTATAGAAACCGGCATGGCCAAGGAAGGCTCGGATATCTCTGACACATCGGGGAGGAGGCAGATTGGAAATGACCTCAATCTTTGCTTTGTCAACCTCTATGCCATTTTGCGAGATGATATGTCCTAAGACAATACCTTCGCGCACCATGAAGTGGCATTTCTCCCAGTTCAAAGTGAGATTCTTGTCCTTACATCGGGTAAGGACAGCGTCAAGATGCAGCAAACACTCGTCAAAGGAGTCGCCGAAGATGGAGAAGTCATCCATGAAAATCTCCAGAAATTTTTCCACCATGTCGGAGAAAATTCCCATCATACACCGCTGGAAGGTAGCGGGCGCATTGCATAACCCAAAGGGCATGCGTCGATATGCAAACGTGCCGAAAGGACAAGTGAAAGTGGTCTTGTCCTGGTCTTTTTCGGCGATGGGAATTTGATTATAGCCAGAGTAGCCATCAAGAAAACAATAGTACTCATGTCCGGCCAATCGTTCCAGCATCTGGTCAATGAAAGGTAGCGGAAAGTGGTCTTTCCGCGTTGCGGCGTTGAGTTTTCTGTAATCAATGCAAACTCGCCACCCAGTTTGGGTGCGAGTAGGGATTAACTCATTCGCCTTGTTGGTTATAACCGTGATGCCCGACTTCTTGGGGACAACATGAATGGGTCTAACCCACTGGCTATCAGAGATAGGGTAAATGATACCACTATCTAGACATTTGACGATCTCCTTCTTCACAGCCTCCTTCATGACTGGATTAAGACGTCTTTGTGGATCCCGGGCTGGTTTGGCATCATCCATCAGATGAATGTGATGCTCAACGATCAGGGGACTAATCCCCTTGATGTCCGCCATGGACCAGCCAAAAGCTTGCCTGTTGCTGTGCAAGACTGCGAGAAGGGCTTTCTCTTGCTCGGGAGCTAGAGAAGCCGAAATGATGACAGGGAGGGTCTCGTTCTCACCTAAGTAAGCATACTTAAGGTGAGACGGCAACGGCTTGAGTTCGAGCGTTGGAGGTGAAATGATGGAAGGCAAGACTGGTGCAAAGGTCTCGAACTCAAAGGACTCCAGCAAAGGTTCAAAACGAGTGTAGGCAACCGTGTCGGATGGTTCAGGTAACTCATCCGGAAAGTCGAAAGATTCAAACTCGGGTTGTGCGCGGCTAAGATCGTTTGAGAATGTGAAACACTCGTATTCGTAATCAGGCGCAGAAACAGCAACAGGTTCGAAGAGAAACGCACTAGTGGCGTCAAGATTATCGTGATCAAACAGAAACTCCTCGAATTCACACTCTTCTGGTGTGATCTCCTGGATCGAGCAGACGTCCAGTATATGAGCATTAGGTTCGGCGGGCTGATTCCCTAACCTAAAAATGTTGAGTTCAATCGTCATGTTTCCAAAAGAGAGGTTCATCGAACCATTGCGACAATTGATCACAGCATTTGAGGTTGCGAGAAATGGGCGACCGAGTATCACCGGAATTTGATTCCAGGGGTTAGCTACAGGCTGTGTATCTAATACAATGAAGTCAACGGGGAATATGAAGTCCCCGACTCTTATCAACACATCCTCTAGCTCACCCCTAGGATGGGTGATCGATCGGTCGGCCATTTGGAGAGTGCAGTGTGTGGGTTTCAACTCTCCGACGCCTAATTGCTCGTATACTGAATACGGAAGCAAGTTAACACTGGCACCAAGATCTAATAGTGCGCGGTTGATGTTCTTATCCCCAATGGTAATTGAAATCGTAGGACAGCCAGGGTCCTTCCGTTTTTGTGGTAAAGATTGGGTAAGGGCATCACTCACAGCACTAGCCAAGAAAACTTTCTTGGGTACCTGAGACTTCCTCTTTTTCGTGCACAAGTCCTTTAAGATTTTCGCGTAGGACGGGACTTGTTGGACAGCATCTAAAAGAGGAATATTAATGTTAACTTGCTTAAATAACTCCAGAATCTTCTCCATTTGAGGATTTTGTTTATTAGACCTCAACCGGTTTGGAAATGGAACATTTTGAAAATTGGTTGAGTCTAATGCTGGAGAAGGAGATTGTGGAGTTGGAACGGATCCCAGAATAGGTGTCGTCGTGGAGTGAGAAGTGGGTCCGTTCAGAGCAGAAGAAGAGGAAGGAGAGCCTTGTGAAGAGCGGAGAATAGGCTCAGAAGACGAAGAAGAAGAAGAAGGAGAAGAAGAAGAAGCGGCGGCCGGGGCGTCATCGTTGATTCGTTTGCCAATGTTGTTTTGCAGCATCCTTCCCGATCTCAGTGTGGTCACGGCACTCACATTATGGTTTTGTTGTTCAAGAGCAACATGTGCATTATGTGGGTGACCGGGATTTGGAAGTGGCTGAGACGGGAGCTTCCCCTTCTCTCGCTCGCTTAAGGCCGCGTTCAGCTGTGCAATCTGGGCCTCGATGGTCTTGATGCTTTGCCCGTGTGAGGCAGTGTGTTGCACTAAAGATTGAATCGAAGACTGGATGTTGGCGGTGGAATGAGTCGATTGTTTAACAAACGCCTCCAGACTTCGCTCGAGCGAGGAAACCTTATCGCTGTTCGACGGAACAAAGTTGTTTGGTGGAAAAGAATTGTTCGGTGCAAAGTTGTTCGTCTGATTCTGAAAAGTTTGGGGTTGGAAGGGCTGCTGATACTGAGTTTGTTGTTGCGCTTGTTGTTGCGGCGGAGGGGCCCTTTGGAAATTGTTGCCTTGGAATTGATTCTGATTCTGATTCCAGGCGAAATTGGGGTGGTTCCTCCAACCGGGATTGTAGGTGGAAGAGTATGGATCATTCCTCGGTCTTTGCTGGAATGCATTAACCTGATCCTGTCCTTGCGATGGTGGATTGTAAGGACACTCTTCGGTCAAGTGAGAAGGATCGGAACAACAAGCGCAGATGGTACGAAGGGGGAGAACAGGGGCAGGAGTAGGAGAAGAAAATTTGCTCTCTATTGCTTCAAGCTTTTTTGCTATTGCAGCCATTTCAGCTCTCATCACAATAGAGACATCAAGCTGGTGAATTCCTACCCTAGACTGACCGGTAGAGGTGGAGGTAGAAGAAGAAGAAGTCGGTCTGGTGCTCTCCCACTGTAGCGTTTGCTCCGCAAGGTCGTCAAAGAACTGTCACGCTTCCTCGTCAGATTTCGATAGGAAGTGGCCCTGACAGATGGTTTCCAGCAACTGCTTCGTTGCTGGGTTCAGTCCCTCGTATAAGGTTTGGCAAAGTTGCCATTTCTCTATACCGTGGTGAGGACACTGAACAAGAAGGTCTTTGTACCGGTCAAAGCACTTCTAGAAGGGTTCAGAAGGAAGCTGGGAGAATTGGTTGATTTCATTTCGAATTCTTGCGGCCTTATGATTCAGATAGAATTTTTTTAGAAACGCTTTAACAAACTCGTCCCAGCTGGTGATTGAGTGGGAAGCGGTGCTATACAGCCATTTTTCAGCGAGATCGCATAAAGTGAACGGAATGACCCGTAGACGTATAGCATCGTCCGACAGCTGGGTGGTTTTCATCATGGCACAGACATTTTGAAATTTATTGATGAAGATATAGGCATCTTCAGTTTCGAGCCCATGAAAACGTGGAAGCATGTTGATGAAATGGGGCTTAATTTCAAAGTTGTCCCTATTGGCCGGAGGAAGAGAAAGGCAGGTGGGAAGTGCAGAACGGGTGGGGTAGAAATGATCCTGGAGCGCAATTCGCTGCGGCGCTACAACAGGCGGAGGTGGTGGGAGATTGGTCTCCGTAGGAGGTGGAGCCAATCCAGCGGTGGTCAAAGAGATGTTCGGATTAAATCCCGACATCGCGGAAGAAGAGGTTGGTGAAAGTGAAGGTGAAGGTGAAGATGTATGAACAGAATTCCGGTCAACGTCGGAGTTGGCCGGCAAAGGAAGGGGTGAAAGAGGAGTGGACGGAGTATCGACTTCGGAGTCGATCGCGTAGTCGGTCGCGACTAACGTAACGCGGACTAGACGAGCGCTAGTGTCCCGAGTCCAAGCGGACATACACTAAACGAGTTTAGTATAGTCAAAGCGGAGAAGGTGAGGGTAAGAAAACGTCAATGGAGAAAGGCGATGGGTGGTGGGTGAAAAATGGAATTGGCGACAAAAGGGCAAGTTTTTATAAAAGTTTTTGATTTTTTTCCTTTTTTTTTTAGAAAGAGATTTACAGAAGTATGTACGGAAATACGGCTTAAGCAATCACAAACAAGATATGCACAATCACACCTAGATCTAGGGTAACCTAGGTCTACTAGACCTGCTCCTGAACTTGATTGTCGAAGTTAAACAGTGTCGAGAAACGGGCTTAAAAATATACTGATCACGAGGCCAGGTAAGTGCAGAGATAAGGGGAGGTTGTCCAACGCTTTCGCGATGTTCCTTAATTAAATAACCTTTTCTCTTTCGGCGGTTGCGCCTTTAACACTTTCCTAGACACCCCGTAAACAATATACGGTTAAGCGAGGTTCTAAACACGGTTTATCTTCTCCTAATGAGCGCGAAGTCCTTAGGGCTGAAGTCTAGTATTTTTTAATTTACAATGGACAATGCATATGCTTTAGTGATTTTTGGGGTCCTGGGAAGGGTGATGAAATCCCCACCCAATCTGAATTGGTTTCAAGCCCCTTAAGTCCGTATTAAAGAAATGCAAAGCAGTAACAAATCAACTGCAAACAATTTTTATTTTGCGGCGCAAAGAATCCTGCACAAGAACAGTTTATTGGAAGGAGGAGAAGAATTTGCGCAAAGAAGGCTGCATAAAACACAATTCAGTGGAGTCCAGAGGAGAGGGGAGAAGCAGAGGGACTTACAGAGAGATTTTGGACCACTGACCCCACCACGTGGCCGCGGTTCCGCGGCAATAAGGCCCTAATGCCGCGGTTCCGCGGCGGAAATGAGGATTTGTGCTGTCATATTTCTGGTGTGGGTTCTGGTTGGTTTCCTCTGCTTGTCTGGATGTGTGGAATTCTGATATACTAAGTGTATCTGCTCCAGATTTTTACAGTAGACCGGATGCTTCGTTTTTTTTCGTCGCGGTGTAGCCGCGAACTGTGGGTCTATCTTCCCACGTCTTTGGCACTGTACTTGAACTCCGTATTTTCAACGTCCTTGGCGTCGATCTTGAACTTCGTATTTTCCTGCACACTTGCACAAAAACTAATCAAGAATAACAAGATGGTTTCTTGTACAAAGTATATTTTTTTCGTTTTTTTTTTATACTTACAAATTAACCCGAAATTACACAAAGAAATAAACTACCGTCTCCCCGGCAACGACGCCATTTGATTGTTAGGATACGTGCGTGTTCAAGTTCTAGTTTAAATACCGCAATCAAGACAGTTTCACTTGTAGCTAGCCGGTTGAGTACGGGTCGTCCGCAGGGAGATGGGAGTCTTTTTCAAAGTGTTTTAACGAGTTAAGTCATGTTTTCAGATTTTGTTGGATTATCTAAGTGTTGAGTTGATATTTAAAGAGAGCTTGTTAGGGTTAGGATTAGGTTAGTTTGAGTTAGGAGTCTCCACATCTTTCGTTGCCCCTCTTAATATCGGTGTTACGGTAATCGGCAACAACGGGGATTAGCACGACTAGGAAGGAACTTGCGAGTATAAGCTAGGCTTTCCAACGCATAGTCCTTCCTTTTGGTGCTTGTCCGTCCGTTCTTGGCTCTTATCCATAACCTCCGGTTAATTCAACCACAACCGGTCTCACTACGGAATCACCGCTATCATGTAGGATAGGGTGCCGTAAGGAGCGGATTGTGGTTCAATTAACGGGAGTCGATTTAAGTTGTTGGGCAAGGAAAGAGTGAGAGAGATTTCCTTCTCTCAAACTTCCCTTATCCTACCCTAACAAGTATAAAACTACTCACACTTCATAATACGGAAAAATAAAACAAACAAAAGAGGAAGATAGAAAGAAGGAGATTAGAAGAATACGACTAACTATTTGCGACCTCACCTTGGCGAGGATCGAGCGTAAGTATCATTGTCGTATGAATGATAAAGAAAAAGAGAGAAGAAAGAAACAACAAGAAAATAACAACAACTACTTAACAATTAAAATTACAACAAGTAAAGAAAGAGCAAGGAGACAAGCATGATAATAAAATGGTCTTCTTTATTCATCACTCTTCACTCAAAAGCTCACTACAAGTTTAATGGAGAAGAGGTGAGAAGAGGAAGAAAAACACTAAAACTAGGCAAAATGAAAATACAAGAATGGACCCTTTCCTTCACAAAGTTCTGGGCTATTTATAAGCCAAAAAATGAAAACCTAGGGCAACCACCAGAACCCACATTCAAAGACAAAAATACCCCTGGAAAAGTTTTTCCTGCGGCCACTATACAGCCGCGGATCCGCGGCCTGGACCCCCCATTGGCCGCGGATCCGCGGCCCTTTAGGGGAATTGGGCTGTGGGCATTTTGGTACTTTCCTGTTCTTCTGTGCACTTCAGTATGGCATGTGTGTTTTCTGAAAATACCTCCACATTTCTTCCAGAATTTTTGTTGAGGGAAAGGTGGACTTTTTGTCAAGATTTGGAATGATTGCCTCGAGCTCCGCGTAGATTTTCTTGGATCTTGTGCTTCCATTGAGCCTTGTGCCTGAAAACGACATTGATTTGACATTTTGTCTTCCTACTGGTATCTGGCAACATACGGATGAAGGGCGGAGACCGTGTTTTATCTGTGGTTGGCAGGAACCCGGATTTTTGTCGTGTTTTCCATGAATTTCACCGTTTTAGAACCGAGAACCTGTATCCTGCAATTGACTAGCAAACACGGCTCAAGAGTATCTACCGATATGCAATGTGATAAAAATTGGGCGGTATGAAAATGCAAAAATCTGATATGAACAGGGGCCGTGGTAGTGGTAAGCTGATCAAAGACCGACCTCTTCGGAGCTTCCTGTGACGGTATTGGGACACTGAAGCTTGTCGGCGGGATCATGGTCCCAATGAATAGTCCAGTGGTTGCCTGAGTCACCTATTCCATTGGCATGGCGAAGATGGAGGCCGCTTGGGGCCCATAGTTCACTCCTCCAGTGAGGACCGAGTGGGAGTTGCTGTTGCAGTTGGTGCAGTTGGAAGCCATTTTCTCTGCACGGGAGAAAGGCACCAAATCTTAGTACCTCGAATCCAGGGGCAACCACATTAAACCGTGATTCGTTCGCGAACACGACACACGAAGTGGAGTGGAAAGAGGAAAAGGTCCCACCGGGTATGCCAGAATCTGTTTCCCGCTGAAAGACGCGACCGGGACGTTGGGACGTCTGGCCTGAATTTTGGGGGCATATGCTATTTGGATTTATCCGTCCACCTCTCCGAAAATGCCAAGTTGATTTATGGCACCGTATATCTGAGGTTTAGACAGATGCGGTCGATGTAGTAGACTTCGTCAGATTCCCCCTCGTTTTGAGGGGCTTTTGATTGTGAGGACGCTCTTCCCTGCAGAAGCAAGCCTCTGCAGTTAATTAAGCTATCGCATCGCGGTAACAACTTTCTCCTTCTCCAGATGGTCACTTCGTGTCGTGTGTTTTTTTTTATTTTCGGTTATCGTATACGGAGACTAATTTATGTTGTCACCCGTAGGGCGTGGATTAGTCCAAATCCGTATTTTCTTAGATTTGGGTTTGAGTTTGTTTAAGGATCGTTAATCTTGTTTTAGATTAAGATCAACTTAAATGCTTGTTAAGGATACGTTAGCCTAATTTTAGACTAAGATCTACTTCACAAGGTTTTAGGATCATTTAGATCCAACGAAAGAGTATTTGGACTCTATCGTTTTAGTTTAGGAGCATTGCGGTCCATTGGTTTTAAGGACATCGTAGTCCATGGAGTTTAATGACATCATAGTCCATGTTTAAAGATGTCATAGTCTGTATGGTTTTAAGACGTCATAGTCTGTAGGGTTTAAAGACGTCATAGTCTGTGGGGTTCTGGTTTAGCCAATTTGGGGATGCACTAAAAGTTATTGGTTATTGGGACCTTCCACCTCTCTGAAGACGTTGAAGAATTACAACGACACGTATAAGAGGTGTGGAGAAATGTACCCTTGAACCGGTGAATGTTCATCAAAGATTTGATAATCTTGTTTGAGACTGAATCCAATAAAGAGCGCATGGGCTCAGTTGATTATAAGTTTGGCCAACTTGGGCTGAGCCCACTGAGTCTCTATCATTTCTCTTCTTTTTTTAAAGTGTTAGACACTTGTTAGGACATAGTCCTTTATCTGTGCACATACTGCTAAACATTTATTGGGGTACTGATACCCACTTTCTTTTTATTTTTTATTGAGTGTTGAACACTCTTTATGGCGCAAATCGCTTTATGTACAGAGCGCTTGGCGCTGAGTGCCAGACTTGGAGCGCTAAGGCGCTTCTTCTGAAATAGCTCCCACGTGGGGAGCACATAGAGCGCTTGGCGCTGAGCGACAAATTTGGAGCGCTGGAGCGCTAAAGCGCTTCCTTTAGAATAGCGCCCACGTGAGGAGCACGTGGCGCGCTTGGCGCTAAGCGCCAGACTTGGAGCGCTAAGACGTTTCTTATAAATTGGAGCGCTAAGGCGCTTCTTATAAAATAGCACCCACGTGAGGAGCACGTGGCGTGCTTGGTGCTGAGCGCCAAACTTGGAGCACTTAAAGCGCTCCTTTTAAATTAGAGCGCTAAGGCGCTTCTTTGGAAGCTCTGATTAGTTCTATGCTCTGAGAATTAGATTCTCGGTTTATAAGAGATTTTGTCTCATGAATCTAAGAACTGAGTTCTTCTTTTTGTGAGGAGATGCTTTGATCTCTTCTGTTTTTTTTGAAAGACTTGGTCTCTTATAGATCTGTGATCTAGAAAAAGAACTAAGTTCTTCTGATGTGAAAGCTGAACTCTCAAATATGGAGGGGAAGTTATGATCTCTATTCTTTTTATTTACCTTGAAGAAAATTTCTTCTTCTTAAAGCTTGCTCTTCTCTTTTTCTTTTCTGGGAACTTGAAGTTTATAGGGGGTTCTTCTGTCCAAGACTTGAAGTCTTGGGTTCTTTATATAGGGGAGGCTGATTTATTGAATCAGTTAAGGAAATCTCTCATTAAGAGATTTCTGATTGATTTGGGGAATGTTTCCCACTGTTGGATTTTTGATCCAAGGGCTTCTGTTTTACAGAAAATAGTTTTCTTATTATTAACAAGATTGGGAAAGTATTTTCCCATACAGAACTTATTCTGTATCGTGGTGATTTTTAATCACCATTGGATCTTTGATCCAACGGTGCTCTGATTTACAGAGTATAATTTTTCTTGTTTGGTAAGATTTGAGCAATATTTCCTCAACAGAATTGAATTCTGTAATTTGATGATTTATTCATCTCAGTTGGATCTTTGATCCAATAGTGGAGAACATTTAGTTCTAGCGCTTGGTGCTCTCATGCTTTGCACGTGAGGCGCTGCCTCAGAGTCTTTAGCACTGGCGCTCTTGGTGCTAGCGCTCTCGTGCTTTGCACGTGAGCGCTGCTTCAGAGTCTTTAGCACTGACGCTCTTGGCGCGAGCGCTCTCGTGGTTTGCACGTGGGCGCTAGCGCTCTCGTCCTTTGCACGTAGGCTCTGCCTCAGAGTCTTTGACTCTGACGCTCTTGGCGCTAGCACTCTCGTTCTTGGCACATGAGTGCTGCCTCAGAGTCTTTGACTCATAGCGCTGGCGCTCTTGGTGCCAGTGCTCTTATGAGGTGCTGCCTCATTTCAAATTTTAAATTTTGAATAGAGCTTTGCACTCTAATTAGGGGAAACAATGCCTAACGGGAGAATGAAGACGACTGGCCTTGGATACGTTCGGTCCAAGAAACGGGAGCGATTCCATGGCTGCCATGTCATAAATTACTCCGGTGGAGAAACGAATACATTTCCGGACAGCGTTGATGTCGAACCAGAACGAGATCCCGCCGTACGAATATCAAGTCCATCATTCGAAGAACAAATTGACAAGCTAAAAAGAGAGGCAGGTCAAAGGGTTCGAGATGACTACAGCCGCGAAATGGCCATTTACGAAAAATCCAGGACGCGATGTATCATTCAGCAGGATACGGAGGATGACGATCCCTTTCACCCCCAACCCGCTGTGCGCTCTCGTGGAAAAAAGAAAGCCCGACGTAGAAACGACGGCAAGGTCAAGAACGGGGACGACATTCCAAGACAGCAAAGCGGATCCAAGAAGCCACGCGAGCGAGGAAAAGTCAGCTGGAACCCGTCTTTCATGAAGAAAATGGGTCGGGAATGCTCTTTCCCTCAAAACAAGACAAGGAAAATATTCGACCTTGTCATAAGCATCAAATGATGACGCTCCTGGAGTCTCGATACCCCGAATAGATAAACGAGGTCCATCGCCCGGATTATTGCTCCTACCACCGAGTAGTGGGACATCCTCTTGAAGACTGCTTCACCTTCAGAAACTGGGTTGAAGATCAGCATCAGCAAGGAAAGTTTGCTCTATCCGACAGTTGGAGGGTAGCCCCGCCACGAAAGCATGAGCCGAGAAAAACCTACACCGTGAAGGAAAGGCTAGATCAGTATTGAGCTTGGAAACGAGCCCGTACCTGCCATATGATAACATTCTCAAAGGAGGGAGAGCACAAGAATATGGACGACCTCTCCCAATGCTTCGTAAATGAAGATGAGAATGAGCTGATTTTAGAATTTCCACCGGCGCCAAAAGAGCTGGAAGATGGGATGCACACCACAACAGACAACCTGAGAAAAATCGACTTGGGGACAGCAAAAGAGCCAAGGCCAACATTCATCAGTGAGCCGCTGTCTGAGAAATAGGTGGCCACATTAAAATACGTGCTTATGTAGTATAAAGACTGTTTCGCATGGAACTATTCTGAGATGCCGGGATTAGATCCGGAGATAGCTGTGCATAGACTAGCAATATCGCCGGACGTCAAGCCAGTCAAACAGGCACCGAGAAGAATGCGGCTCGAGCTTGAGATGAGTATCAATGCCGAAGTCAAGAAGCTAATCGACTCTGGCTTCATCCAAGAAGTCCAATACCCTGACTGGATCGCCAATATCATTCTGGTAATGAAGAATAATCGGACAGTATGCGTCTGCGTAGATTTTCGGGATCTCAACAAAGCTTATCCGAAAGACGACTTTCCAGTGCCTGTCACCGAGTTGATGATCGATAACACATCCACCCATGAAATCTTCTCCTTCATGGACGGATCCTCAGGGTACAACCAAATCAAGATGCATCCTGAAGACCAAAAGCACACTGCTTTCCGGACTCCGCTGGGCATATTCTGCTACAAAGTGATGTCATTCAGTCTGAAGAACGCTGGTGCCATCTACCAGAGGGCCATGACAAAGATCTTCGATGACCTCATACACGAGATTGTTGAATGTTATATCGACGACCTCGTGGTGAAAAGCAAATCATACGAGGAACACTGGGAGCATTTGAAATTAGTGTTCCAGCGTCTTCGGAAATATAATCTGAAGATGAACCCTCTGAAATACGCGTTTGGAGTTTCCTCAGGCAAATTCCTAGGATTCATCGTGCGACACCGGGGTATCAAAATAGACCCGTCGAAGATCAGGGCGATTATGGAAATTCCTTTTCCAAAAACACTCAAGCAATTGTGGTCTCTTCAAGGAAAGCTCACGTATATCCGACGGTTCATAACTAACCTCTCCGGAAAATGTTGCCCTTATAGTCATCTAATGAAGAAGGGGACCCCGTTCGTTTGGTATCATAAATGCCAAAGCGCACTGGAAGAAATCAAGCAATATCTGCAGAACCCGCCGGTACTGACCGCGCCGGTCAAAGGAAATCCCCTCATCCTGTACACAACATCCCTTGAAGCTTCTTTAGGCGTGCTATGGGTACAAGAGAACGACCAGGGAAAGGAGAGATCTCTCTATTATTTGAGTCGAGTTCTCCTGAGGGCAGAAAATAACTACTCCCCCATCGAAAAGTATTGCCCGGCATTGATCTTCGCAGTAACAAAGCTCTAACATTACGCCTTGGCACATGAGGTCCAACTCATATCAAAGGTGGATCCTCTCAAGTACTTGATGTCAAGAGCCATGCTAATAGGAAGGCTTGCCAAATAGGCCCTCCTATTGATGGAGTTCTCGATAGTATATCGACCCCTCAAGGCAATAAAAGGCCAGGCCATCGCCGATTTTCTCGTTGAGTATCTGATACCTGCCGACTCTTCTTTGAACTGTGAGTTGCCGGACGAACACACGTTTGACGCAATCGATGGGGAGAAAGAAGGGAGTGAGACCCGATGGGAACTCTACTTCGATGGAGCATCCTCCTTGAAGAAGCGAAAGCAAAATACCCCCATGATTAAAGCCGGGATGGGCCTTATCTTCATGAATCCACAAGGAGGGATTATGCGTTTTCCCCTTTCCTTAACAGAGCCAAGAACAAACAATGAAGATAAGTATGAAGCTCTGATAGCAGGAATCGAGATTGCTGTCAACATGGGGATCGAAAACCTCCTCATATATGGAGACTCCCAGCTGGTCGTTAGCCAGGTAAATGGCGACTACCAGACATGCAAGCCAGAACTGATCAGGTATGGTGAAAGAGTGCAGCAATTGCTGATGCAAATCCCCTCCAACACCTGGAAAGCATACCGCGTGCGGAAAATATCAAGGCGGATGTGTTAGCCAAGCTCGCTAAAGACCTGGCCGACAAAAACCTCGATGACGTAAAGATCATTGTGCAAAGTCACCGGATTCTCACTCCAGCAGAAATATCTCCAAAGACCTCTAAAGGAGAGGAAGCAACCGAACAAGAAGCCTTCCAATTGGAGGATGAAGAAAAGGCGAGAGATTGGAGAGAAGTCTTCATAGACTACTTCAAATCCTATCGAACGCCCGAAGACGCGTCGTCAAGACATTAGCTCATGAAGCGAGCCATGTCTTTCGCCTTCGTCAATGGTACTCCTTATAAGAGATCATTCGATTGACTATGGCTGAGATGCCTGGGACCAGAAGAAGCAAAAAGGGTCGTCCAAGAAACTCATGATAGACTTTGCGGTTCCCATCAAGCTGGGCCAAAGATGAAACTGAAGATCAAAAGAATGGGCTACTATTGGCCTACAATGGTTCAGGACTGCCTCGAATATGCGATGCAGTGTCACTCGTGCCAAATTCACGGGGACTTCATCCATCAGCATCCAAATCCGCTACATCTGACATTGGCTAGTTGGCCGTTCGAAATGTGGGGAACCGATATAATCGGGCCCATCGAGCTAGCATCATCCAAGGGACATCGGTTCATACTAGCAACAACCGATTACTTCTCTAAATGGGCAGAAGCAATACCGTTAAGGGAATTAAAGATGGAGAACATCCTCCATTTCTTCAAGACACACGTCCTTTACCGGTTCAGCGCTCCGCGATGGATTATCTCTGATAACAGGCCAGCCTACAGAATCCATAAGATCAGCCGCTTCGCACAGCAGCATAAAATAGATTGGAGATATTCTTCAGTTTATAATCCCTAAGCTAACGGTCTAGCTGAGGCTTTCAACAAAACCTTGACAAAGATCATAAAGAAAATGGTGTCCAGAAATAAAAAGGACTGGCACGAGAGATTGCATGAAGCTCTCTGGGCCTATCGGACTACGTTCAAGACGGCCATGAACACAACGCCATTTGCGTTAGTATTCGGCATGGAAGCGATATTTCCCTTGGAGATAGAGCTACCCTCTTTACGAGTAGCAGTTGGATACGAGCTGACGGATGAAGAAAATGCCCATCTTCGGCTTAAGGAGCTCGATGCCCTCGATGAAACTCGTCTCATGGCGCAGCAAAACCTAAAAGCTTACAAAGCAAGGATGACGCGCTCATACGAAAGATTGAATAGACCGAGAACATTCCGCCAAGGCGAACTCGTGCTAGTCGTAAAAAGACCTATGATCCCCAACCGTGCCAAATGGGAGAAATTCGAGCCGAACTATAAGGGCCCGTACATCATAGACAATGTCTACCATGGTGGGGCCTATTTGCTCGTGGACATGCATGGTGAAAGACCCTTCCGGCCAATAAACGGCCGATTCCTGAAAAAATACTACGCCTGACAAGTCACGGCCCAGGTCAATGATAGATGATGACGCCTATGTCCGCTCGCTATCTTCTTGAGTCAAGACTCTAAGAGTAGTACCCAACAGTACTCCGTCTCAAATATAGAGAGCTACGGACCGTAACATCCTTAAACTAGCTATGGACCATAACGTCCTTAAAACTAACAATGGACCGCAACATCCTTAAACTAGCTACGGACCGCAACGTCCTTAAACTAGCTACGGACCGAGATGTCCCTAAACTAACAATGGACCGAGATTTCCTTAAAGTAACATTGGACCGAGACGTCTTTAAACTAACAACGGACTGAGAAGTCCCTAAACTAACAACGTTGCCTCAAACACGGCGATAGTGGAGTGCAACTCCACAAGTCCCAGCGGTGAGGACTGTGGCTCAAATCCCACCGACGAAAAAATAGGCCACATATGGCGAAACTATTCTCGAGAGTTTCCTCGCAAAAAAAAAGGTCCGTCCACAAGCGAAATGGGCACGGATGAAAACCCGTAAGGGCGCCGTGAGTAAAAACAACAGGACTATCGGCGAGTTTGAGAAAACCCGAAAGGGCGCAATCTCGTTAAAATAAAGACACCTGCAAGGTCCTCTCGACCTTGTGAGGAGAAAATACCCGCGTGAGATCTTTACGACTCACAAGGGAGCAACACACTTAGGGATCCCCACGATTCCTAAGGAGAAATTACACTTATGAGATCCTCACGACTCGTAAGGAGAATTCCTCCTATGAGACCCTCATGGCTTGTAGGATTCAAAAAGCCTTAAGCTATAGGAATCTGAACCTGTTCTTAAGCCATTACATTCCCCAAATTGCCCTAAAAGCGGTTCAATATTGACCCTTGTATACAATCCATGGGCGCAAATAAACGTTTCCCTCACCAAGTCCCACAAACGACGAGGAATGTCCTCATGTGGTGAACGACACTTGTAAGTCCTCTCGACTTATAAGGAGAAAATACTCCTGTAAGATCCTTACGACTTATAAGAGAACATACACTTAGGAATCCTCACGATTCCTAAGGAGAAAAACGCACCTATGAGATCCTCACGACTCGTAGGGAGAAACATCTTCATGAGACCCTTACGGCTCATGAAGTCAAAAGCCTTAGCCAATAGGATCCTAACCCTGTTTGCTAAGCCACCTTTGTTCGAACCGACAAAGTTAAATGATGATTCGCTCCTGGCAATGTCCCAGTGGTAGCGATACTGATGCCTGAATTGGTATCAAATTCCAAGTCCTTTCACGGCAAATGATGATTCGCTCCTGGCAATATCCCAGTCGCAGCGATACTGATGCTAAGATTGGTATCAGGTCTTGAGTTCCATACTCGCAGAAAAATTAGCAAGCAAAATATATGCATACAAAAATAGCCGAAATGATTGGGCAACTCGCAATAAAAAGCAGCGAGTAAAGAAAAAGAAAAATAGCCGAAATGATTGGGCAGCACGAAAAATAGCCGAAATGATTGGACAATCACGACTTTAGCGATATAAAAAGATGAAATGATAGAGCATTGAGGAAAGAAATACAAAAAAAATGAAACTTTTCCCTACAGGTGAGATCATATCGACCCCTGTATACAATCCATGGGCACAAACAGAAAGGGAACCATATTACCCCACCGGGCTTCGTCAAAGGGAAGCCAGATCTCAATGGCTACATCTACAAACTAGAAATCAACAACGTCATTCCTTCTCGTTCCAACCAGAAGCAGAGGTGACGTCGACAAACGGAGCCACGGCGAAGTCCCCTAGTTCCGAATCTCGAAGGTTCACAGACAGCCTAGAGACTACCTCGGAGCCATGGCAGAGTCCCTAGTTCCAAATCTCGATAATTCAAAGACAGCCTAGAGACTATCTTGGAACCATGGCAAAGTCCCTAGTTCCAAGTCTCGACGGCGGCATCCACAGCCTAGAGATCAACCAACAGCGTTTTTCTTCCCTCCGGCAGGATACAGGCGCAACATAACCAAACGGAGCCATGGCAAAGTCTCCTAGTTCCAAATCTCGACGGTTCATAGAAAACCCAAAGACAACCTCGACATTCATCGCAATATTGCAAGCACAATGTCAACCAACGAAGCAAAGGAAGATCCCTTATCAGGTTCTTGACGGCAACTCAAATGAGACCTGAAAGACTATCGGAGACCATCCCACTCTAGCGCAGAGTGGTCATGGCTCATCGGGGCTCCCAAACTGAGCCTAACCTCAAGTAAAAAGTGACATGGAATATCCCTAACGCTTGCTCTTTCGATGGTAATATTACCTGGAACATTACTTGAAGACGTCTTGTCCAGCCCCCGAAGGGATCAGAGACACGACAGTCGCGGGGCTACCCGAATAGCAATATTGCATATCGGGGAATATATCGGCCAACACGACGGTGCGACGGGTAAAAAACCCTAGTACCACAGACCCTAACGGACTTCTATTAGCAGGAGTTAACTGTGACGTTAAGAAACCCTTGAGAGAACTTCTCAATTCGTCTCGACTCGTAGGGAAAAGCCTTAGGCAATGGGGATAAGGACCTGTTTCCTAAGCACCGGGGCCCTGCAAATCGGTCCAAGATGGACTATTGCATACTATTCACGGGCCACACTCTCTGAAGTCGAATCTCGACAAGGAGGGAAACAACCACTTACGAGTCCCCTCGACTTGTAAGCGGGAAAAATTCTCCTATGAGATCCTTAAGACTCTCAAGAGAAAACGCACTTAGGAGTCCTCACGACTCCTAGGGAGAAAATACACCTACGGGATCCTCTCGACTCTTAGGGAGAAAAGTCTTTATGAGACCCTCACGGCTCATGAAGTTGAAAAGTCTTAAGCGGCAGATCTGAACCTGTTTCCTAAGCCATCGCTGCCCTGCATAAAGATCAAGATAGACTATCTACAAGATGAATTTGCTAAAAGGGACATGCCAATATGAAATAAATATGTCTTTTATTCATGGATCCAAATGAATACAAGGTACATTTCATAAAAGAATCAAAAGATACTCTCATTCAGAAGTAAATACAAAAAAGGGGGAGAATATAAAAAAAAAAGATCTTCAAGCCGGCATATGGTGCAATAAGCGCGTCAGTTCATCGTTCTTCCGCTGGGCCTCGGCTTCAAGCTTTGTTATTGCCACAAGACGGGTCTCCGCCTGAGACTGTTGAGTCTAATATGAGGCGAACCAACTCTCAAGCTCCTTTTCAGCAACTTTATAAGCTTCAACCATCTTGCGAGTAAAGATAACGGCTTTATCAAGAGCTACCACCTCTGTGATAGCTTCTTGAAGCACCCGCCAAATTTCGTACGCGCGGGTAGTCTTAGTAGTTAGTTGAGCTTGGTGTTCCCATAAAGCATTTGAAGCTAGCTCTCTCTCCGAAAATTTCCGGTTGAGTCTTTTCTCGCAAGACTGTAGATTAGCGGCGCACCGCTCAATCCACCCCCGCAGGCTCACCTTTGCAGTCAAGAACTCGGAAGGAAGGTGTATGCACTCAAGATTGTGTAAGCAAGCCTCCACTCGGAGGCAATACTCAACCCAAACATGCACTAATATTTCATCATGATAAGTAGCAAGGAAGGGCAAAGAAGTATTGGCTTCGGCAGCAAATTCTTCGGCCGTAAAAATACTACCAGCACGAAGATCTTCAATGAGGGCCGACAAGGAGTGAATGCTTTGTCTCTCTATCCTTTCAGACGCACGTCGGGCATATGGGCCCAGTGGCATAAGGATTCGAGACTCTAATGGAGCCGGAGTTAGCAAAGCTGTCAAAGTTTATGACTAGTCAGCAAGACTAGCAAACATGGAATAAACAAAACAATACCAAGGGTAAACATTTACTTACCCACAGCCATGTAAGGAGGGTTTGAAAGATCCCCAGGCCCATCAAGGATCTCCACTTCATCATCAGCTTCCAGAACTGCAGAGGGCATGTTAGCATCATCATAAAAAAGTGATAATAAAGCAAAGGGGTCAAAGAACACCGACCTTGCCCGGAGGAAAGGACGATGCTTTGCGGGGATATCGCCCGTAGGGCAGCCATGTCCAGTAAGCGCTGGAAGGACTTCCTGGGAGATAGGTCCACTATAGAAACCGCCAATTCCCGTAGTTCTGAAAGAAAGAAGAGTTCGGATAATGAGGGGATCATTAAAAATAAAATGTAAGAGGTTACCTTCGACGCTCCGCTCGCCTTGAACTGGAGATATAGCAGCTTCGGCAGCCTCCTCCGCGCCCTCAGGCACATCGCCGGGGATATTTGCTGGTGTAGCAGCATCCAGTTGCGGAGCAACAACCGCCACTTTAGGCTCCATTGAGGGAACAGTGGCCTTGGCGGTCCGTCCTACAATCTTCAAGACGCCACCAGAAAGATCCATTGGGTCTGTGACCGGCAAGGTCGCCTCTGTGGAAAGTACAAACGCCGAAGAGATGGAGGTCATCACCGGGAGCTCCAAGATAGAACTAACAGCTTCGACAGTCTCTTCTACACCCTTCCGTGCGTCACTAGAGACATCCATAGGGTCAACGGCCAATGGGGTCACCTCCGCTCGAGGAATGGACACTGGAAGTTCCACAACACGAACGGCGGCCGTAGTGATCCCCTCTGCACCTGCCGATGCGTCATGGGGGACATCTATAGAATCCACGGTCATGGCACGACCTGGGCTCAAATCCTCTTTCTTTGCTGAAGTCCCTGCAAAGTTCTCGCAACGATAAGAAGATATAAAAGCGATAGAAATTACTTGCCAAAAAGAAAAATACGGAAAACATGTATACCAATACGCCAAGATGCTTCTAGTATGACTCTTTCAAGTCGTCGTTCCTTCCGGAGGAAAAGTGCTCACCAGGTTTCAAATGCAGATTCATGCCCACCAGTCTTCAGTGCCATTTCATCTTCAGAAGCAGCCGAGATAGGTTGCTTGAAGGCTCTTTCATCCTCCCTTCGCAAAGGACCCATATGTACTCTCCGTAGCGAAGGGGGATGTTTCCTGATTTAAAATCAGGAAAGCTTCTGGAAAAGCTTCGGAAGAGGGTCACGTGCTTACACGTGACCAGCGGCCACGTGTTAACACGAGACACCTAAAAAGCATCATCAGATCGAGTTCAGTCTCCTAGCTACGCTGAAGAAAATGGGCTTCAGAAAGAGTCACGTGCTCCCACGTGACCAGGGTCACGTGGTGACACGTGACATTTAAATGCAAGCGTCCAACACGCAAGTTCTCTGATCGAGTCAAGAAAAAGGGTTCAGAAAGAGTCACGTGCTCCCACGTGACCAGGGTCACGTGTCGGCACGTGACGTTCAAGGCAGCAAGCGCGTTTCCAGAACAACCAAGGAAAGAGAGTTCAAATAAAGGGTCACGTGCTCACACGTGACCAGGGGTCACGTGGTAGCACGTGATGTTTAAGCAGCAATCAGAAGACACAGTGCAGAAGGCTCGTTCCAAAGGGGGTCACGTGCTCACACGTGACCATGGATCACGTGGTCACACGTGACCGGCCTCCAAAGCCCATGTTGACGACAGAATTAAATTCTGAAGGAAATTCGAATCTTTCCAAAGGAAAGTAATTATTTGGGACTAATCAAATTAAAGATTCAGAGATGATTAAATATCATCTATCTATGGAAAATCTCGGCTTTGGGAAAGATTTCCCCCTTAAATCTAACCAGAATATCAAGGGAGAATCTCTGGATTTGAAATCCAACGGTGAATAAAATTCACCTAATAATCCAAAGGTCCAGAATGAATGATGGATGCAAATCAAATCTCCCAATGAAGATTCGTCAAAAACTGATTGATGCGGCTGCCTCTCCTATAAATAGGAGCCAAGGGACACAAAAAAAGATATACATGCGCAGAGAAGAAAAGGAGAAAAAGAGAAGAGTTTTGATACTTCGAAAAGACTCAGATCTTCTGCAAAAACCCTAGGTAAGAAAGGGAAGCCCTTTTGAAAGAAGCAGAATTTAATTCTCAACAGAGTTTAACTCTGATAATATAAAAGCAGAAGAGCATATTTCTTCTCTCTTTGATAGAGGATCTGCAAAGTGCACATCTCCCCTTAAGGTTGAGAATTTAATTCTCAATGGGTTGAGATCCTGCCATGCAGATCCAAAACATAGAGAAGGAGTGCAAACTCGAGAATTTAATTCTCACAGAACTATAGGAATTTAATTCCTCCAAAATAAAGTGGGGCTAGACCCTATATCATGGGAATTTAATTCCTTCAGAACAAAAAAAAAAGAAACAGGGTTTAACCCTAATTAAAGAACTTAGTTCTGTTGAAACAACGGGAATTTAATTCCCTTAATCATCATTTCCTCAAAAACTTTTATTAGGGTTTAACCCTATTCAGCCCTTCACATAAACGAGGAATTTAAATCCCACAGAAAATTCAGAGTTAAACTCTATTCCAGAATACAAGTCTTCAAAAGAAAGAAGGATTTAATTCCTCTGAAATTAAAAGTCTCTGGAATTTAATTCCTAAAAAAAAAAAGGGAGTAACAAATCCTCTGAAAAACCACATTAAGGCAGGGTCACGTGTCACCACGTGACCCCCCACAAAAGCCCTACAGAAAACCCCTTTGAGGCAGCACCCCACGTGACCCACGTGACTTTCAGCAGAAGCCTTAACACATAGGCATTTGAATGCCCATCACGTGCTGACACGTGATGCTATCAAAGACACAGTAATTTCAGCAGAACAAATGAAGGAAGGGCGCTCTCACGTGCTGCCACGTGACCCCTCTTGTCTTAGTGTTTAACACTAAATTGAAACTCTCGAAATCAGTGTTAAAATATTGTTGGGCCTTAGTGTTCAACACTAATTAAAAAGCTTTATCTGCAGTGTTCAACACTGATTACCTTAGTGTTTAAATACTAATCTGAGATCTTCATTTGCAGTGTTCAACACTGATCCGTTTTAGTGTTTAACACTAATTTGAGAAGCCTTATTGCTGGTGTTTAACACCAATTATTTCTTAGTGTTAAACACTAACTTGTTAACCGCATGCCCAGTGTTCAACACTGATTGCTCTGTAGTGTTTAACACTAGGCTTTGGCCCAATTGGCTAAATGGATAGAGGCAAAGCCTCTCCTTCAATGGACCAGCAAGAGTCAATATTCCAGACCTGACTGGACTTAGCCCAAGCTGGCCATAAGTCCTCAATTTGTGATTAACTGGGCTAATGAGCTCATAACATAATTGATCAGTCTTGACCCAAATTGGGCCAGGGACTATTTAATCCACCCCGGTTCTAGGGTACATCTCTTCACTCCTTTGATACTTGGCATTGTAATCCCTCAATGTCTTCAAAGAGGTGACGGGTCCCGATGACCACTCATGATATGGACTGTGGGGTCCTTAAACCCATGCCTAATGCTAAACTTCCTGGTTACGTGGAAAGCGGATAACGTCACTCTTTGACCCCGTGGAAAACGTCCAGAGCGGATCCTGGTCCTCGCAGAGCATGGCAGTGAACCCATGCGAAGCATCCAGAGCGGAGCCTGGTCCTCGCCTAGCACGGCAGTGAACCCGTGTGAAGCATCCAGAGCACATACCGGACTGTGGAGTCCTTAAACCCATGGACTATGACGTCCTTAACCTTGACCGAGATGTCTTAAAACTACCCATGGACCGCAATGTCCTTAAACTACCCATGGACCGCAATGTCCTTAAACTACCCATGGACCGCAATGTCCTTAAACTACCCATGGACCGCAATGTCCCTAAACTACCCATGGACCGCAACGTCCTTAAAACTACCCACGGACCGCAACGTCCCTAAACTAGAACAATTGAGCCCTCCATATGCTCTTTTGTCGGATCTAAACGGTCCCGTTTAAGTTGATCTTAGCCCCCAAAAATGGCTAACGCGTCCTTAAACCTTCAAACAGATTGGACTACGAATCCCCTAAATTAACTCCGGCTTGAGGGTACATCTCTGAACTCCTCTGACATCCGTCGTTGTAATCTTTCAACGTCGTCAGAGAGGTGATGGGTCCCGACGGCCATACATACGGTGGACCACTACGTCCCTAAACTGGAACAATAGAGCCCAAATGCTCTTTTGTCGGATCTAAACGATCCCGTTAAGTTGATCTTAGTCTCAAACTGGACTAACGTATCCTTAACAAACGTTTAAGTTGATCTTAGCTTCAAATATGGCTAACGTGTCCTTAAACCAAACCCCCAAACCCAAATTTAAGATAATGCGGATTTGGACTAGTCCACGCCCTACGGGTGACGACATAACTCAGTCTCCGTAAACAATCCACGGGCAATAAAACAAACACCCACGACACGAAGTGACCATCTGGAGAAGGAGAAAGTTGTTACCGCAACGCGGTAGCGTAATTAACTGCAGGGGCTTGCGCCTGCAGGGAAGAGCGTCCCCACAATCAAAAACCCCTCAAATGAGGGGGAATCTGACGAAGTCTGCTACATCGGACGCATCCGTCTAAACCTTCGACACATGGTGCCATAAATCAACTTGGCATCTTCGGAGGGGTGGACGGATAGCACCAATTAGCATCTGCCCCGAACCCCAGGCATTCGGACGTCCCGACGTCCCGGCCGCCGTTCGGAGGGGAACAGATTCTGGCACGCCCGGTGGGACCTTTTCCTCTTTCCACTCCACACTTCGTGTGTCGTGATTCGCGAACCAATCGCGGTTCGCTAATAGTTGCCCTTGGGTCTCAAGGTATTGAGAATTGGCATCTTGCTTATTGCAGAAAGCAAAGGATCGATGGCTTTTATCCCTGCGAAATCCTCCAACTGCTTAGACGGCAACTGCAGCCGACGCTCTGCCTCGCCAGGAGGTGTAGCCTATGGACCCCAAGCTGCTTCACTGTTCACAATGCCGGTGGAACAGGTCACCCGCGCCACTACAGGATTGTTTTTTGGGACTATGATCCCGCCGACAAACTTTACCGCTCCAGTGCTGGCGAAGGAAACTCTCAAGAAGTCGGTCTTTGATCGTCTTACCCCTACCGCGGCTCCTCTCAACGAGTCGCCCAACGTCAACGCCTCGGTCTTCTCTAGACTGGGCCAGGAATCATGCGAGCTCATTACGGGGCCTACAATCTCAAAGAAGGCTGCTTCTAAGAAAGTGACCGCTCCCATCCCCGAAATCGCCAAGGCAACCTCTCCAGCCAAAAAGTCAGTCTTTACAAGATTGACGGCTCCGGCCTTTGCTCCCGCTTCCCAGAGGACATCGGTCTTTGACAGGCTAACACCGACAACGACCCCCCATCCACACAGGGAGCAAGACGAAACCATTCTTACCGCTGACCCTACACCGTCCGCTCGACACTCTCGACGTCGCCATTGGCGCCGGGTGAGGAAGACTGGGGGCAACTCCCCCTCTGGATTGACCCCACCATCCCCAGTGGTCGAAGTTAATGCCGCTGTTCCGACCGGGAACAGCTTTGAAATGCTAAATAAGGTGCGAAGGAATTCCCCTACGGCAGTACTGAAGAAGTCTCCTCCCTTACTAAAAAAGGTTGTCCAAACAAAACCCGAACAGCCTCGATCTCCTCAACGGCTGTCTTCCAAAATTTATAAGGTTTGGCGACAAGCCCGAGATTCGATCATCGATCCAAACTTCTCTCGCCAGCACAAAAAGCCGAAAATCCAACCTGAAGCTGGTCACCAGGCTAAACCCCAAAAGGCTGTTGATCAACTGACTCATAAAAGGAGGAGGCCAGAGAGGACCCCACAGCATGCAACGACGGCTAAAAACACTAGGCCTAGACGCCCTAAGTCTGGGGGCATGATGGTCCACACTGTATACATGGCCTCTGGAAAGGAGGAGAGCCGCACTTCTACAGGCCATCGACCACTAACCCGATCCGTAACGAAATCCCAGGAGCAGCAACAGAAGCTCCAAGAAATGATGAATGCTATGGCCGCGCTCACCGGGCCAAAGGAAAACCCAGAAGCATCCTCAGACGCACGCCGGGAGGAAGAAACCGACGCTGAATTCCTTCGCCGGACACTGGAGAAAAGGGACAAAGAGGCGGCCGAACAAGCGGCCAACATACAACGGATGGGCCTTCTCTTTCAAGACGTGATAGGAATGATGATCCAGCAGGACCTACCCGCCGAAGATCCTCCGATTGTTCTTGAAGACGACCGAGGAGAGACGTCAAATCCACCACCAGCCCTCTCAACGGCCAAGGAAGAGACGATCTCTAAGGCTGACTTGGCTGACTACATAGCCCAGCAAATCCGAGTTCATCACGCAACTGAGGCAGCTGGTCAAACCGTGAAAACCGGGCGTCCGTATCCGAGCTGGTACGACCAAATCAAATACCCACAAGGTTATACGATACCGAAATTCCACGTGTATAAGGGGACCGGCAATCCCCATCAACATGTCGCCCAGTTTCGGGCCCTATGCGGTAACACCGGCGGTGACGATAAATTGTTGCTTCGCCAATTCGTGGGCAGCTTGTCAGAAACAGCGTTCGAATGGTATTCAGAACTCCCGAATGATTCCATCAAAACGTTCGCTGAAATGGAGTCGCTATTCACTCAGCGATTTGCAAGTGCCAGCGAACGCACTCCAATAACTGCACTTATTAACGCCAGGGTAAAACCGAGTGAAACCTGGGTCCAGTACGCTATACGCTGGCGGAACTTGTGGTCGAGATGTGAGCAGCGCATCGAAGAAGCACCTGCGGTGGGCATGTTCGTGGGAACTCTAGACCCTCATGCAACTATCTCCCAGTTTATGATGTTCTTTAAGCCAACCACATTCCAGGCTCTGATTGACAAGTTAGCTCAGATGGACCAGATGGGTCATAGACCACCTACACCGAAGTCGGAGCCTCGGAATGACAAGGGTAAAGGGAGGGCAACCTTTGTTGCGAATGCCCAACAACAACCTAACGCCCCGAAATCGACGGATCAACTGGAGGAAAGACGCCGATACTATAATGAGAAGATGAAGCGTCCCTACTCGTTCCCACAAGACAAGACGAAGCGGTTATTCGAGTTGGCAATACGCAACAGACTTATAAACCTACCAAATCCAAGGCGACCGCCACAACCCACCGAGATGAATAACTCCAACTACTGCCCTTATCATCAGACGGTAAGTCATCCGATTGAAGATTGCTTCGTCTTCAAAGGATGGATCGAAGATCAATATCTTCAGGGGAAATTTGTACTGTCCGAAAAGTGGAAGGTGAACCCACCACAACCACATACTCCTAAGAAGGCCGATACACCGGGGGCAACCTGCTCCTTTATCGAAGAAGCTCCATGGGAGGTCGTGTTATCAACGAAGACCAAAAGAATGCTGAGAGACCTCCATGCATGCCCTGCGATCGAATGGAAGGACCCTCTTGAACCTCAAATTATCGAAGGGATGTTGAAGCCCCGCACCATTGCAAAGACTCGTGATAAGGGCCCAAATACTCACGCCCAACCGTCAAAATCTTCAAAGAAAAAGAAGAAGAAATCCAAGAAGCCCGCGAAGCTTGGAGACGAGCGAACAAACTTGCAGAAGCAAATCGATGCGCTGGAAGAATACAATCAAAAGGCGCGAACTCCTGTCACACTGCGAGAGTTCCTTAGTCACATCTCGCAAGATGGAGATGATGAAGAGAGCTCGTCGGACGAATCCGAAGAGTATGTGGCAAGTTGCAACGTGATCTCCCACTCGTTTACCGACGATGAGAAAACTCCTAGCACCAAGAAGCTAGAGACGGAGCCCGAGCCAGAGCGTGCGAGGCTGACAACGGAAATGATCAATGCCTTCTTAGACGAGATTCGTCTAAAAAGTAAAGCGGATCAAGAACGCGAAATGGCGACGCTAACGGGAACCAGAGGCGGGCGACTGGACGGAAGAGTGGAGTTACCCCTGCCAGAACAAAAGGCATCCGAAGTGGACAAGAAAATATTCAAGACAAGGAAAAGGTTCGCCAAAGCCATGTCAATGGGAATGATGCTACCACCTTCGGAAGCAAATACGCACGAAGGGGCGGAAAGGCACCCTGACTATTGCGCGTATCACCGGAAGATCTCACACCCCACGGAGGAGTGCGATGCCTTCAAAATATGGTGGCGAGGATATGTTATCCGTCAGCAACAGTTTAAGCGCATGAAACGCAAAAGCCGTCGGGAGCGAAGAAGTACTGTCGGAGGGCATAACAAGACTACTGGCAACTGTTACATGGTTGACGCCAGAGGGTCACAAGTTCTCACCTTCGGGAGCGACTCTGATGAAGAAATGGCTCTGGGCCCTCTCTTTACAGAATCCGTTCTAGGAAAAAAGGAGGAATCAGAGGCCTGCGAGAACATCCAGCTGCGCAACCGCACACTCCCGGAGAAGAATCTCGGGCCCGTCGGCCGAAAAGATAAGGGAAAGGAAAAGATCATTGAAGATATCACTTTAGATGACCAGGTCATAAAAGAGCTAACTAACAAAGACCCTCCCAAAAAGGGTAAGGTGGACTATAACATCCTCGCGCACTTAAGGAAACTACCCTCTCAGCTTAGCATTCTTGATGCCCTTCTATTATCAAAAGAAGCGCGAGACTCACTTATTAAAGCGTTGCAAGAACCTGAGCAATTCCAAGCCTTTCTCGCCACTGAAAAGATGAAGGACGAACTGGAGGAAGTGCACACGGCCGACGTCACTTTCGGTGATGAAGACCTCCTTCTCGGGACGTGCGACCACAACCGTCCCCTATACGTCTCCGGATACTGCCATGACATCAAGATAGGCAAGATCCTGGTGGATAATGGATCCTCCGTCAATCTCCTTAATGTTCGGGTGTTGAAGGAAATCTGCATGAGCGTGCAACACCTCGCTCGTGACAAAATTACTATCTCCGGTTTCGACTCACAATCGTCACGGACTCTCGGGTCCGTAATACTAACGTTACGCTTCGGGCTTCTCGTCACAGACATCAAATTCCATGTCATTGACGCCAAGACCTGCTACAACGCCTTGCTCGGCCGTCCTTGGCTACACGAGTACAACATCATCCCTTCTACACAACATCAGTGTATGAAGTACTTTAAAGACGGTTTCGAGTATACTGTAACAGGCGAGTTGAACCCATTTTCCGTGAACGAAGTCCGCAAATACGAGGACGCGAAATACTTTTTGCCAGACTTCGAAGATACAGAAAGGTGTCGTAACTCGGAAAACAAAGCCGCCTCCACCATCCCTGTTTTCGGGAGCGATACCGAAGAAGAGGAAGAGATAGTTTATACAGGGCCATCCCAACGCAACAACCAGAGGACGCCCGCCCCCATACTGGTCTTCGGAAGTGATTCAGAAGATGAGGTCAATGCCGTATTCTCCAATCGGCTTTCAATGCAAGCACCCCTCGGCGATGGCCACAGTTTGCAAATCACCATGGTACCGCGGGAACACTACAAGGATCTCGACACGCTTCAAGCTCACAGTGTGCAGAACCTGCAAACGTTTTACGTCCCTCCCAGGCATAGGGGTGAGAAGGTGATCCTATTCTACCGATCCTCAGAGTCGAGAATAGAGAAAGAGATCTGGCATGGCGCAGATGCTGCATGCGACAGACTCCAACCCATCCGTCTGCCCAGATATTATACAAATGGATTAAAGAAGCTATTGAAGCGCCAAAGAGTACCCTTAAAACAAACTGTTCGACAGGCTCGGTTCTACAACAGGATTTGGGATGTCCCCGGGACTCAGCGCAAATTGCCCAATGGGAAAATGGAAACACTTGGGCTTGGGTACACAAGAACCGGAAAACGGGAACGGGCCCACAATAGCTACACCATATACACCTTTGATGAAGAAGAGGACGCCTCGTCAGGAGATGCCAACCCCTCATCAAAACCAGACCCCGCGATTGAAGCACCGAGTCCGTCGTTTAAAGGACGAATGGGCAAGCCTACCGCGAAAGCGGATCAGAAAATTCGGGAAGATCACAACCACGAAGCGGCCATCTATGAGAAGGCCAGGACGCGACGTCTATTCCAACAGGCTGCACAGGCTGCAAAAGATAAAGATGTTCACCATCGTCAACCTGTCATACGAAAGGCCCGATGCAGGGACGGGAATAAATTAAGAAGCGAGAGAAGAAGCCGACAACAACGACGTAGGATTAGGGGGTTACGGGTATTGCGCGGCTCGGATTCGTCCTTCACGGAAAAGATGAGTCGAGCATACTCCTTCCCCCAAAACAAGACGGAACGGTTACTCAAGCTCGCCCTAAAACATCAGATAATCACGTTTCCAGAGTCTAGGCATCCTGAGCAAGCTAGCAAGGTCTCTCATCCGGGTTATTGCTCTTATCACCGAGCCATAGGACATCCGACCGAAGATTGCTTCACCTTCAAGAATTGGGTCGAGGACCAATACCGACGGGGTAGATTCGCTTTATCCGATGGTTGGAAAGTAACGCCGCCGCAAAGGCACGAGCCTAAAGCTACGAGAGCAGAACCGGATCCGCCTCGGTCCTGGGAACGGATTCGTACCTGTTATACGATTACAATATTAAAAGAAGAGCCCGAGAACATAGATGACCTTCCCCGGTGCTTCGAGAACAGCGATGATGAGGTAATCTCGGAATTCCCGCCCGCTCCAAAAGAACTGGAAGACGGTATACATACTACCGCAGATAACCTCAGAAAGATTGAGTTGGGATCGGCAGAGGACCCGCGACCAACCTTTGTCAGTGAGCTACTCTCTGAAGAAAGGGTGGCCGCGTTAAAGAACGTGCTTCTACGGCATAAAGACTGCTTCGCGTGGAACTACTCTGAGATGCCAGGATTAGATCCGGAGGTCGCTGTGCACAGATTAGCGATATCCCCAGACATCAGGCCAGTCAAGCAGGCACCAAGAAGGATGCGACTCGAGCTTGAGATGAGCATCAACGCCGAAGTCAAGAAACTGATCGATTCTGGATTTATTCAAGAAGTCCAATATCCCGATTGGATCGCCAATATCGTCCCGGTGATGAAGAAGAATGGGACGGTGCGTATATGCGTGGATTTCAGGGATCTCAACAAGGCCTGTCCAAAAGATGATTTCCCAGTGCCGGTAACCGAGCTAATGATAGATAACACGTCCACTCACGAGATCTTCTCCTTTATGGACGGTTCCTCAGGATACAATCAGATAAAAATGCATCCCGAAGACCAGAAGCACACCGCTTTCCGGACCCCTTTGGGTGTATTTTGCTACAGGGTTATGCCCTTCGGTCTAAAGAACGCCGGCGCTACCTATCAAAGGGCCATGACAAAGATCTTCGACGACCTCATACATGACATCGTCGAGTGCTATATCGACGACCTCGTAGTAAAGAGCATGTCATATGAAGATCACTTAAAGCACCTAGAAACTGTATTTCAACGCCTTCGGCAATATAATTTGAAGATGAATCCCCTCAAATGCGCGTTTGGAGTCTCCTCGGGAAAATTCTTGGGATTCGTCATCCGACACCGAGGTATTGAGATAGATCCGTCAAAGATTAAAGCGATCATGGAAATGCCCCCGCCAAGAACCCTCAAACAGTTGCGGTCTCTCCAAGGGAAGCTCGCATACATCCGGCGATTTATCGCAAATCTTTCAGGCAAATGCCGCCCCTACAGTCACCTGATGAAGAAGGGAACCCCATTCGTCTGGAATCAAAAATGCCAAGGCGCACTAGACGAGATCAAGCAGTACCTGCAGAACCCGCCGGTATTAGCTGCGCCGGTCAAGGGAAAACCCCTCATTCTTTATACGACCGCCCTCGAAGGTTCCTTGGGCGCACTATGGGCGCAAGAGAACGATCAGGGGAAAGAGAGAGCACTCTACTACTTAAGTCGAGTTCTACTGGGGGCAGAAAGCAATTACTCTCCCATTGAAAAACATTGCTTGGCGTTAATCTTCGCGATAACAAAGCTCAGGCACTATGCGTTGGCACACGAAGTTTGCCTCATCTCGAAAGTGGATCCTCTTAAATACTTAATGTCAAAAGCCATATTGACGGGACGACTCGCTAAATGGGCCTTGCTCTTAATGGAATTCTCGATAACATATCAACCTCTCAAGGCAGTGAAAGGCCAGGCTATTGCTGACTTCCTCGCCGAGCACCCGATACCGGCCGACTCTCCTCTAAACTGTGATTTGCCGGACGAGCATGCATTCGATGCGATTGGCGGCAAAAGCACCCGATGGGAACTCTATTTCGATGGAGCGTCCTCTATAAAGAAACAAAAGCAAGGTATCCCAATGATCAAGTCAGGGATAGGCCTCATCTTTGCGACTCCACAAGGAGGGATAATGCGCTTCGCCTTCTCCTTAACAGAGCCGAGGACAAACAATGAAGCCGAATACGAAGCTCTGATAGCAGGCCTCGAAATCGCCATCAACATGGGAATTGAAGACCTCCACATATACGGGGATTCTCAGCTGGTCGTTAGCCAAATAAATGGTGACTACCAAACATGCAAACCGGAGTTGGTGAGATACGGCGAAAAGGTGCGACAACTGTTGGCCCAAATCCCCTCCTATATTCTAGAGAACATACCGCGCGCGGAAAACAGCAAAGCAGACGCGTTGGCCAAGCTCGCTAAAGAACTGGCTGACGAGAACCTCGATGACGTCAGAATCGTAATACAAAGCCGTCGAGTGCTCGCCCCGGCAGAAATACCTCCGGAATTATATAAAGAAAAGGGATCGATTCAACAAGCGACCCTACAAATAAAAGACCGTGAGAAGGCTGAGGACTGGAGGGAAGTGTTCATAGACTACTTTAAGTCCCACCGAATGCCCGAAGAAGCGTCCTCAAGACATCAGCTTATGAAACGAGCTCTATCCTTCGCTTTCGTCAACGATACCCTGTACAAGAGATCGTTTGATTTTCTATGGCTGAGATGCTTGGGACCTGACGAAACGGAACGAGTCGTTCAAGAAGTTCACGACGGACTTTGCGGTTCTCACCAAGCAGGCCCAAAGATGAAGTTAAAAATTAAACGGATAGGTTACTACTGGCCCACGATGATCCAGGACTGCCTCGAGTATGCGAAGCAATGCCACTCATGCCAGATCCATGGGGACTTCATCCACCAACATCCGAATCCACTACACCCAACGGTGGCCAGCTGGCCATTCGAAATGTGGGGGACTGACATAGTCGGCCCCATAGAGCCGGCATCAGCCCGGGGACATCGTTTCATCCTAGCGACAACTGACTACTTCTCCAAATGGGCAGAAGCGGTACCACTAAGGGAAGTGAAGACGGAGAATATTCTCCATTTCTTCAAAACGCACGTCATCTATCGGTTCGGAACTCCACGACGGATTATCTCCGATAATGGGCCGGCCTACCGAAGCCATAAGATTAGCCGCTTCGCACAGCAGCACAATATAGACTGGAGATATTCTTCAGTTTACAATCCACGAGCTAACGGCTTGGCCGAGGCTTTCAATAAGACCTTGACGAAGATCATGAAAAAGACCGTCTCCAGAAATAAAAGAGACTGGCACGAGAGGCTGCAGGAAGCCCTTTGGGCCTATCGAACTACATTCAAGACGGCCACAAACACAACGCCATACGCGTTGGTATTTGGGACGGAAGCAGTTCTCCCCCTTGAGATAGAGTTACCCTCTCTACGAGTGGCAGTCCACCACGAGCTGACAGACGAAGAAAATGCTCACCTTCGGCTTGAGGAGCTTGATGCCCTCGACGAAACCCGGCTCATAGCGCAACAATATCTAGAAGCCTACAAAGCAAAGATGACGCGCTCATACGAAAGATTGACCAGGCCGAGGACATTCCGCCAAGGCGAACTCGTACTAGTGGTCAAAAGACCTATGATCCCCAATCGCGCCAAGCGTGGAAAATTTGAGCCAAACTATGAAGGCCCGTACATCATAGACAAGGTCTACCAGGGTGGAGCCTATCTACTCATGGACATGCACGGTGAAAGACCTTTCAGGCCAATAAACGGTCGCTTCTTAAAGAAATACTATGCTTAATAAGCTGCAGCCTAGGTCAATGATAGATGACGACGACTATGTCCGCTCGCTATCTTCCCAGGCTCGGACTTTACAAGCAGCAGCCGGCCTTCCTATAATGCCGGACCGAAACGTCCTTAAACTATCTAGGACCGAAACGTCCTTAAACTATCTACGGACCGAAACGTCCCTAAACTAATGCCGGACCGAAACGTCCTTAAACTAACAACGGACCGAAACGTCCTTAAAACTAACGACGGACCGAAACGTCCATAAACTAACAACGGACCGAAACGTCCCTAAACTACTACCGCAGCATCCTTGGGCTGACGAGATAAAAAAAAAAAAAAAAAAAAAAAAAAAAGTATATAAAATAATAGAAACGGTATGTCCATAAGCAAAATGGGCACGGACGAAAACCTGAAAGGGCTCCGTGAGTAAAAACAGCAGGACTGCCGGCGAGTGTTTGTGAAAACCCGAAAGGGCGCAACCTCGTTAAAAGACACTTATAGGGTCCTCTCGACCTTGTAAGGAGAAACCACCTGCGTGAGATCCTTACGACTCACAAAGGAGCTGCACACTTAGGGATCCTCACGATTCCTAAGGAGAAAAACACACTTACGAGATCCTCACGACTCGTAAGGAGAATTCTCTTATGGGACCCTCACGGCTCATGAGATTTGAAAGTCTTAAGTTACAGAAACCTGAACCTGTTCTTAAGCAAATCCTCCACAACCTCCGATATTGCCCTACAAGCGGCTCCATACTGACCCTTGTATACAATCCACGGGCGCGAATTAACACTTCCCCAACAAAGTCCAACCCTTATAGGTCCTCTCGACCCATAATGGGAAAGTCCTCTTGTAGGGTCCTTACGACTTACAGAGGAGCACACACTTAGGAATCCTCACGATCCCTAAGGAGAAAATACACCTGCAAGATCCTCACGACTTGTAGGGAGAAATACCTTTGTGAGACCCTTACGGCTCATGAAGTCAAAAGCCTTGGTTAACAGGACCCTTAACCCTGTTTGCTGAGCAACCTTTGTTCGTCATCGACAAAGGCAAATGATGATTCGCTCCTGGCAACATTCCAGTAGTAGCGATGCTGATGCCGAGATCGGTGCCTAAAATCCAAGCTTGCGGCGAGAAGGTCAGCAAGCCAAACATGCCTGCAAAATAGCCGAAATGATGGGGCAACTTGCAATAAAAAGCAGCAAGTAAAAATGAAGGCATAAAAAATAGCCGAAATGATGGGGCAACTCGCAACAAAAAGCAGCGAGCAGAAAATAAATAAATAGCCGAAATGATTGGGCACCGCGAAAAAATAGCCGAAATGATTGGGCAATCGTGATTTTCGCGATATAAAAGCTGAAATGATAGAGCATCGCGGAAAAAGAAATAAAATAAAAATAAAATTTATGCCCTACAGGTGATATTCCGTCGCACCCTGTACACAATCCAAGGGCGTAAACAAAGAAGGGATCATACTTCTCCCCCAGGTTTCATCAGAAGAAGAAGCCAAGTCTCGATGGGCCACAAGCGACCTAGAGATCATCCAAACACTCGTCTCGTAACAACGGACATGACTTCAAACGAAACGGAACAGCGGCAACCCCCAGTTCCATGACTCGGTGATATACACATCACCAAGAGTCAAACCTCCATTCCGTGAAATGCGGATACAATCAGCAAAATTCCTGGTCACGTGGAAAGCGGATAATGTCACTCTTTGACCCCGTGGAAAACGTCCAGAGCGGATCCTGGTCCTCGCAGAGCATGGCAGTGAACCCATGTGAAGCATCCAGAGCGGAGCCTAGTCCTCGCCTAACGCGGCAGTGAACCCGTGTGAAGCATCTAGTGCGAACTTCCTGGTTACGTGGAAAGCGGATAACATCACTCTTTGACCCCGTGGAAAACGTCCAGAGCGGATCCTGGTCCTCGCAGAGCATGGCAGTGAACCCATGCGAAGCATCCAGAGTGGAGCCTAGTCCTCGCCTAACACGGCAGTGAACCCGTGTGAAGCATCTAGTGCAAACTTCCTGGTTACGTGGAAAGCGGATAACGTCACTCTTTGACCCCGTGGAAAACGTCCAGAGCGGATCCTGGTCCTCGCAGAGCATGGCAGCGAACCCATGCGAAGCATCCAGAGCGGAGCCTAGTCCTCGCCTAACGCGGCAGTGAACCCGTGTGAAGCATCTAGTGCGAACTTCCTGGTTACGTGGAAAGCGGATAACGTCACTCTTTGACCCCGTGGAAAACGTCCAGAGCGGATCCTGGTCCTCGCAGAGCATGGCAGTGAACCCATGCGAAGCATCCAGAGCGGAGCCTAGTCCTCGCCTAACGCGGCAGTGAACCCGTGTGAAGCATCTAGTGCAAACTTCCTGGTTACGTGGAACGCGGATAACGTCACTCTTTGACCCCGTGGAAAACGTCCAGAGCGGAGCCTGGTCCTCGCCAAGCACGGCAGTGAACCCGTGTGAAGCATCCAGAGCAAATACCGGACTGTGGAGTCCTTAAAATCCACGGACTATGATGTCCTTAACCTCGACCGTGATGTCTTAAAACTAACGATCAACCACCCCGATTCCCTACGGATTTTGCCTTGGTTTAAGGGTACATCTCTTCACTCCTTTGATACCTGGCGTTGTAATTCTTCAACGTCTTCAGAGAGGTGACGGGTCCCTGCAACCGCACATCGGACTGTGGAGTCCTTAAATCCACGGACTATGAGGTCCTTAACCTTGACCGTGATGTCTTAAAACTAACATCGGACTGTGGAGTCCCTAAATCCACGGACTATGAGGTCCTTAACCTTGACCGTGATGTCTTAAAACTAACATCGGACTGTGGAGTCCCTAAATCCACGGACTATGAAGTCCTTAACCTTGACCGTGATGTCTTAAAACTAACATCGGACTGTGGAGTCCCTAAATCCACGGACTACGAGGTCCTTAACCTTGACCGCGACGTCTTTAAACTACCTTGAGAGATCCCTAACCCCGTGAAATACAAAAAAAAGGGGGGTGATCACACCCGGCACTCGCAGGCCCTCACGACCTGTAAGGAAGAAAAACTCTCTTGTGAGATCCTTACGACTTTCAGGGGAAAACCCGCTTAAGGATCCTCACGATCCTTAAGAAAAACTCACACCTATGGGATCCTCTCGACCTATAGGGAGAAAGACTCCTTATGAGACTCTCGTGGCTCATAAGATGCAAAAGCCGTAGGAAACAGATCCTAACCCTGAATCCTAAGCCACGGCCGTCTTGCAAGAAGATTAAGATAGATTGTCCGCAGAATGCATTCAATGAAAAGGGGACACGTCACTGAGAGGAAAATTGTATCTTTTATTCATGACCCAAAATGGATACAAAATACGATTCAAAACAAAAAAAAATAATAATACTCTTATTCATGAGTATGTACAAAAAAAAAGAAAGATACAAGTCCTCAAGCCGGCGGGCGGTGCAATAATTTTACCAGCTCATCATTTTGTTGTTGAGCTACGGCTTCGTGACGCAAGATCTCCATAAGACGCGCCTCTGCCTGAGCTTGCTGGGCCTGATATGAAGCGAGCCGGGCTTCAAGCTCCCTTTCAGTGGCCTTATGAGCCTCAACTCTCTCGCGAGTAAACGTGGCGGCTTTATCAAGAGCCACCACCTCTGTGATGGACTCCTGAAGCACCCGCCATAGCTCATATGCTTTATTGGCTTTGGCTGTAAGACTGGCCTGAAGCTCGCCCAACGCCTTGGAGGCTAGCTCCCTCTCCGAGAACTTGCGGCCAAGTCTCTTCTCGCACGACGTCATGTTGGCCGCATGTCGTGCTATCAGATTTCGTAACTCCGCCTTTGCAGTCACGGCCTCCGAGGAAAGGCGAGAACACTCGAGAGCGTGCAGACAAGCCTCCACCTTCCTACAGAACTCCACCCAGACCCGCACCACCTCCTCGCTATGATAAGTGGCGAGAAAAGGGAGGGAGCCGTTAGCCTCAGCGGCGAACGCTTCGGCCGTGGTTGCACTACCAGCACGGAGCTCTTCGATGAAAGAAGATAAGGAGACCAGGCTCAGTTGGGCCAAGCGCTCTGAAGCCCGCAAAGCGTAGGGGCCGGACGGCATCACAATGCGCGATTCCAAAGCCATGGAGACTGGCAGGGCTGTTCAGATTTGGCAGATGTTAGTAAAACTTTTAAACACAGGATGAACGAGACTATGATAAAATGTCACTCACCGACAGTCATGCACGTAGGAGCTGAAGGTTCCCCTGGCCCTTCAACGACCTCGACCTCATCATCGGCTTCCAGAACTATAAGAGACATTAACGTCATTTCACAAAATAGTGACAATGCTATGATAAAAAAATGGCGAATGACACTAACCCTGCCCGGAGGAAAGGATGATACGCTGAGGGGGAATCGCCTGCGGGGCTGCCATCTCCAATAGACGCTGAAATGATTGGCGAGGCGATAGATCCGCGATCGTGGCTGCCAAACCGCGTAATTCTGGGAAAGATAAAAGATTTCAGACCATGAAGGGGTTACTAAATTAAAACGCAGAAAGATACCTTCGACACTCCTCCCATTCTGAGCCGGGGGGATAGCAGCCTCGACGGTCTCCGCCGTAACCTCAGGCTCCAACAAAGGGAGAGTAGTCCCGACTACCTCACTTCCAGCCTTTGGGCCACCCTCAGCAAGAGTCATTGGGATGGCGGCCTCCATAAGAGCATCCCCCGAAGGGGCAAGCACTCCCTGATCAAGAGCCGCCGCTGGAGGTTCTATCACGATAGGAGCAGCCTCATCAGCCCCCTCCACACCTAGCAAGGCCTCGTTGAGAACTTCGGCGGGCTTTAGCTTTAAGGGGCCAGTAGGAAGCTCCCCCAGCGTTGAAGATTCTGCACGGTTCAAATGAAAATAATGATACAAACCCATGAGCAGAAATAATCAGAAAGACTACAAAAGAAGCACAGCGTACCTATACGCAAAGAAGCCTTTAACATGGCTTCTTCAAGCCGCTTTTCCTTCTCAAGGAGATAAGCTCGCCGAGGCTTAAGGGTAGACTCATGACCACCGGTCCATAGAGAAAGTGCATCAGCTGCATCCTCTGAAGCGACCTGCTTCAAAGCCCTTTCCCCCCATTCCTCCAAAGGGCCGATAAATCGCCGCCGAATCCACGAAGGGTCCTCGTAAAAAATTACAGCGGGATACGACTTCCTCGGAACCTTGGCATCATGGGACGGGTCTTGCGAACGCCGTAAGGCCTCAGCCAGTTGTGCGGCCTCCTCGTCAGCCGAACTCGGAAGGAGGAGTGCAGTATCAGACGCGGGCAAGGCCAAGGGTTCGTCGTCAAGGATAGGCTCAGATTCCATCACAGAGTCAAGCGGGGTAGTAGCCACTTTCTTTTGTCGCTTAGACCCAGGGCCGGTCGCCGAAGATGGCCGCTTCCTCCCTCGCGAAGCCTTAGGGCGACGCTGGCCCACATCGCCTTCGATGCCTTCGTCCCTGGAAGACGTCGGCGTCGTCGACGCTGTGGGAGGCGGCGCCGCCACCGGCAGAGGTACTGCCACTGGAGCCCGTCTACCTCGCGATCGAGAACCCAAGGGCATACCAGCTGTCGGAGTAAGGTCCACCCCGGACTCCCCTGGAATGAGCGCAGTGCCGACCTCTCTCAAAGGAAAGCGGACTGGAACCCTCGGTCGTAACCCAGTCCTGGGAGCTAGAAGAGGGACATCTCCACCAAGAAGCACCCTCCTTTCCTCAATAATGACTGGGTTGACTCGATGAAGATACCAGCCCGTAAATGCACCCACGCATCGGGGCATGTACTCGGCTTCGGGGATCATGAAATGGGAGCCGGTGTTCAGCCGCATAAAATGATGAGCGGCATCGCGAACAGCATCGAGCGAAGGGATCGGGGCGATTATAAAAGCCTCAAAAGGAACGCCTTGGTCGTATCCAAGCTGCCGGGCAAATCGGTGTGGATTGTACCGCATAAAAAGAGCTGCACTATCCTGGCGAAACACCAAGTAGCCCGGTCTAATTGAATACAAGTGTATGGCCTCCCGAGGCTTCAGAGAAGGCGCGTCGTCCTTTGACTGGTCCCAAAGTTGCTGAACGGGCCCCGAAGGAGAAGAAAGAACTCGATCACTAAAGACTAACCCGCCAGCGGTGGCGTGCGGGGAAATCAGCACCCGAATAGCCCCTAACTGAGTTGGATCGGCAGCAGAAGCGCCCACCAGTCGCATGAGTCGCGGGAAGGTATAGGCATCGTAAAAAGCGGGCCTCTGATGCATAGCGAAAGACCCCAGCACGTGCATCTCAATCCATGACGTGAAGTAATGAAGCGAAAAGTTCACTACGTCTACGCCAGGCATAGAAGTATTGGCCGCAGTACCCAATCCATTATAGAGGTGCGCCAGGGCTGGGATGCCAATGGCCAATCGCGTCCCCTCCGCGATACGATGCGCCGGGTAGATGACCGAAGCCCTCATGAAGCGGCGATGCATCGGGATAACAAACCGGCTAAGCCAAACACTGATAAACCCCACAAAAAACGTCTCCTCATCCATACCGGGTGCTGCAATGGACTCAAAAGGCATCGGCGACACGATGGGGATATAATATTGTGGCAAGTCCGATTCAGCGGTCGGTAGCCTCTTCGGACCAAATCCAAAGGGGTCTCCGATGTTAGCAAACTTCGGAGCAGTCTTCGATACGGCGTCCTCACGAAGGAAACGAGCGATGAAGCTCTTGAAAGTAACGCCCTGCTCTTCGGACTCGGTGAACAATCGGTCGAAGATACCTAGGGCCTTGATTAAACTGGGACGCTTATGGCGAATGGCATTCTCAGCAGACAGACCGTCAACTGGGGCAGACTCGGGCTCAAAAATGTACTCGTCAGGGGGCAGCAACTCCTCGTACATGTTACCCCTTATCGGCAATCCCGAAATTTCATAAAACTCGGCTAAAGAAATCGAAACCTCGCGATCTCCCAGAAGAAAGGTATTAGTGGGAAGATTCCACTGGTTCAGAAACGCCTTAACCCACCAAGCATGCGGGGACTTGTAATGGAATAGCGACGCGTATACGGCCTGATAAAGCCCGACTTTCTGCAATCGCGCCCGATGGGCAGAAAGGATGTAGCGAGCCCAAAGAAGGTAGCCCGTAGGATGCCTGGGAGTGAGCCCTATCTTATAAATCTGCCCCCACGGGTGGGCCTCACCCTGGCAAATGCGCCGTCCCAAGATGTCTATAGCCGGGATCGGATGGTTCGGAATGCCGGTCGTCGAAGGCTCCAGTCTCCCCGTTGGAGTCCAATTGGGCATTTCCACGGCGAAAGCTGTCCTTGGAGGATCCATCGGTAAAAATGGGAAAGTAGGCTCCGTTGGCACCGCGCAAAGAAAACTCCTGCGACCCTGAATAATCTGACTGTACCAAGGTCCCCATTGAAGAAGGTTGGCGCAGTTCGGGTCATGGGCTCTAATCATCGCCATCGCCTCTTCATCAGACGGTGACTGAGGAAAGGCCGCCTCCGAGCGAGAGAAAGGAAAGCGTGGAGCAGAAGTCATCGCACCTGAAAACCAATAAAGGAAGACCGTTAGAAGAAAAATCGGCAACGTACATTCATGCATGAACATGAAGACTAAGTAAAGAAAGCAAAAACAAAGCTTCCTGGGACCATTGGCTACAAAACACATGGGCCCCACAGAATCCAGATGACGGCACATCAATAATAAGGCCAAAACGCTACAATAAGACAAAGGGAATGTCCGCATTTAATAAAAGGTGGTAACCATGCATATTCCCCTCAAACAAGATCTGGCTAGGGCGCTACAGCGAACCCAACAAAATCAAGGGAATTAAATTCCCACAGAAGGCATCATTACAAAATCCCCATCGCATTAATTGCAGAAGAACCGCCTCGAGCCAAGAGACCCCAAAGATTCTCTGTGTGAAGAAATCGAGTTCTTCGCTGGAATTTAATTCCTTACTAAGGAAAGGGAATTAAATTCCCAGAAACATTTTGAATGGAATTAAATTCCTTAAACCGCCATCAAGGGAATTAAACTCCATGGGTCTGAACAGCCATCATCATCTCCCTAAGGGATCATCTAAACCCTAAATGACCTACTGCGGGAAGTCAAGTGGTCTCACGTTTTGGTTAAATGACTTAGAGAAAAATGAGTTCTTTGTGAAACCCTCGATTTGGATTTTAAATCCAGAAAGTTTTGACAAAACAAAGATGCTTCGATTACCATTACCTGAGGGAAAAAGATCCTTTTCGAACAGAGTTAAACTCTGCAGGCTGTTTCAAGACAGAGAACTAAGCTCTGAAAAACGAGAATTAAATTCTCAAAGAAGAAGTTCTCAGGAGAAGAAGATGAACAAAGTGAAGGCTTCTATGAAGAGGCAGCTATTTATAGAAGACAATGAAAACGTTTCGTCTCCCCAGATCCCTAGAGGAATCCAACGGTCACAAGAGGTGACAGCGTTGCACTCACGTGCTGACACGTGAGAACAACGCTGTGGGGGCATTTGTTTCCTGATTTAAAATCAGGAAAGCTTCTGGAAAAGCTTCGGAAGAGGGTCACGTGCTTACACGTGACCAGCGGCCACGTGTTAACACGAGACACCTAAAAAGCATCATCAGATCGAGTTCAGTCTCCTAGCTACGCTGAAGAAAATGGGCTTCAGAAAGAGTCACGTGCTCCCACGTGACCAGGGTCACGTGGTGACACGTGACATTTAAATGCAAGCGTCCAACACGCAAGTTCTCTGATCGAGTCAAGAAAAAGGGTTCAGAAAGAGTCACGTGCTCCCACGTGACCAGGGTCACGTGTCGGCACGTGACGTTCAAGGCAGCAAGCGCGTTTCCAGAACAACCAAGGAAAGAGAGTTCAAATAAAGGGTCACGTGCTCACACGTGACCAGGGGTCACGTGGTAGCACGTGATGTTTAAGCAGCAATCAGAAGACACAGTGCAGAAGGCTCGTTCCAAAGGGGGTCACGTGCTCACACGTGACCATGGATCACGTGGTCACACGTGACCGGCCTCCAAAGCCCATGTTGACGACAGAATTAAATTCTGAAGGAAATTCGAATCTTTCCAAAGGAAAGTAATTATTTGGGACTAATCAAATTAAAGATTCAGAGATGATTAAATATCATCTATCTATGGAAAATCTCGGCTTTGGGAAAGATTTCCCCCTTAAATCTAACCAGAATATCAAGGGAGAATCTCTGGATTTGAAATCCAACGGTGAATAAAATTCACCTAATAATCCAAAGGTCCAGAATGAATGATGGATGCAAATCAAATCTCCCAATGAAGATTCGTCAAAAACTGATTGATGCGGCTGCCTCTCCTATAAATAGGAGCCAAGGGACACAAAAAAAGATATACATGCGCAGAGAAGAAAAGGAGAAAAAGAGAAGAGTTTTGATACTTCGAAAAGACTCAGATCTTCTGCAAAAACCCTAGGTAAGAAAGGGAAGCCCTTTTGAAAGAAGCAGAATTTAATTCTCAACAGAGTTTAACTCTGATAATATAAAAGCAGAAGAGCATATTTCTTCTCTCTTTGATAGAGGATCTGCAAAGTGCACATCTCCCCTTAAGGTTGAGAATTTAATTCTCAATGGGTTGAGATCCTGCCATGCAGATCCAAAACATAGAGAAGGAGTGCAAACTCGAGAATTTAATTCTCACAGAACTATAGGAATTTAATTCCTCCAAAATAAAGTGGGGCTAGACCCTATATCATGGGAATTTAATTCCTTCAGAACAAAAAAAAAAGAAACAGGGTTTAACCCTAATTAAAGAACTTAGTTCTGTTGAAACAACGGGAATTTAATTCCCTTAATCATCATTTCCTCAAAAACTTTTATTAGGGTTTAACCCTATTCAGCCCTTCACATAAACGAGGAATTTAAATCCCACAGAAAATTCAGAGTTAAACTCTATTCCAGAATACAAGTCTTCAAAAGAAAGAAGGATTTAATTCCTCTGAAATTAAAAGTCTCTGGAATTTAATTCCTAAAAAAAAAAAGGGAGTAACAAATCCTCTGAAAAACCACATTAAGGCAGGGTCACGTGTCACCACGTGACCCCCCACAAAAGCCCTACAGAAAACCCCTTTGAGGCAGCACCCCACGTGACCCACGTGACTTTCAGCAGAAGCCTTAACACATAGGCATTTGAATGCCCATCACGTGCTGACACGTGATGCTATCAAAGACACAGTAATTTCAGCAGAACAAATGAAGGAAGGACGCTCTCACGTGCTGCCACGTGACCCCTCTTGTCTTAGTGTTTAACACTAAATTGAAACTCTCGAAATCAGTGTTAAAATATTGTTGGGCCTTAGTGTTCAACACTAATTAAAAAGCTTTATCTGCAGTGTTCAACACTGATTACCTTAGTGTTTAAATACTAATCTGAGATCTTCATTTGCAGTGTTCAACACTGATCCGTTTTAGTGTTTAACACTAATTTGAGAAGCCTTATTGCTGGTGTTTAACACCAATTATTTCTTAGTGTTAAACACTAACTTGTTAACCGCATGCCCAGTGTTCAACACTGATTGCTCTGTAGTGTTTAACACTAGGCTTTGGCCCAATTGGCTAAATGGATAGAGGCAAAGCCTCTCCTTCAATGGACCAGCAAGAGTCAATATTCCAGACCTGACTGGACTTAGCCCAAGCTGGCCATAAGTCCTCAATTTGTGATTAACTGGGCTAATGAGCTCATAACATAATTGATCAGTCTTGACCCAAATTGGGCCAGGGACTATTTAATCCACCCCGGTTCTAGGGTACATCTCTTCACTCCTTTGATACTTGGCATTGTAATCCCTCAATGTCTTCAAAGAGGTGACGGGTCCCGATGACCACTCATGATATGGACTGTGGGGTCCTTAAACCCATGCCTAATGCTAAACTTCCTGGTTACGTGGAAAGCGGATAACGTCACTCTTTGACCCCGTGGAAAACGTCCAGAGCGGATCCTGGTCCTCGCAGAGCATGGCAGTGAACCCATGCGAAGCATCCAGAGCGGAGCCTGGTCCTCGCCTAGCACGGCAGTGAACCCGTGTGAAGCATCCAGAGCACATACCGGACTGTGGAGTCCTTAAACCCATGGACTATGACGTCCTTAACCTTGACCGAGATGTCTTAAAACTACCCATGGACCGCAATGTCCTTAAACTACCCATGGACCGCAATGTCCTTAAACTACCCATGGACCGCAATGTCCCTAAACTACCCATGGACCGCAACGTCCTTAAAACTACCCACGGACCGCAACGTCCCTAAACTAGAACAATTGAGCCCTCCATATGCTCTTTTGTCGGATCTAAACGGTCCCGTTTAAGTTGATCTTAGCCCCCAAAAATGGCTAAACCTTCAAACAGATTGGACTACAAATCCCCTAAATTAACTCCGGCTTGAGGGTACATCTCTGAACTCCTCTGACATCCGTCGTTGTAATCTTTCAACGTCGTCAGAGAGGTGATGGGTCCCGACGGCCATACATACGGTGGACCACTACGTCCCTAAACTGGAACAATAGAGCCCAAATGCTCTTTTGTCGGATCTAAACGATCCCGTTAAGTTGATCTTAGTCTCAAACTGGACTAACGTATCCTTAACAAACGTTTAAGTTGATCTTAGCTTCAAATATGGCTAACGTGTCCTTAAACCAAACCCCCAAACCCAAATTTAAGATAATGCGGATTTGGACTAGTCCACGCCCTACGGGTGACGACATAACTCAGTCTCCGTAAACAATCCACGGGCAATAAAACAAACACCCACGACACGAAGTGACCATCTGGAGAAGGAGAAAGTTGTTACCGCAACGCGGTAGCGTAATTAACTGCAGGGGCTTGCGCCTGCAGGGAAGAGCGTCCCCACAATCAAAAACCCCTCAAATGAGGGGGAATCTGACGAAGTCTGCTACATCGGACGCATCCGTCTAAACCTTCGACACATGGTGCCATAAATCAACTTGGCATCTTCGGAGGGGTGGACGGATAGCACCAATTAGCATCTGCCCCGAACCCCAGGCATTCGGACGTCCCGACGTCCCGGCCGCCGTTCGGAGGGGAACAGGGGATCTTCGTAGAAGATAACCGGGGGGTAGGGCTTTTTCGGGATGTGTACATTTTCGGTCTCATCCTGCGAGTGCCTTAAAACATCAGCTAATTGCGCAGCTTTCTCAGCTGACGAGCCAGGGTAAATAAGACCGTCATCTGGCTCTTGCATGGAGATGGGCTCGTCTTGAACAATCGGCTCAGATTCTAGCAGGAGGTCAAGCAAGCCAGCAACTTTTTTCTTCCTCTTTTTCGAGCTGGAGCTAACACTGGAAGAGGAAATCAAAGTTGGCATTGAAAGCATTATTTCTTTCCCCAAAGGCGAAGCAGGAATGAGGCTTATTGTCTCGTTAGACTGCCGGTGAAAGTCTAAGTAAATCAAAGCCACTAGTTTGCCAAACAGAGGGTTGGTTCTCTCTTTCAAGGATTGATTGTTTTCGTTTAATAAGAATTTGGCCATGAGAGACCTTAGCTTCCTTCCCCTCGGTGCTTTGGTGCGACGTTGGCCAACCTCGCTTCCGGTATCCCCTTTTGGCGATACCACCGCGGATGACACCGCTATTAATGGTACTCTCACTGGTGCTTCATCGGAGGCCTTTACTCGAGCTCTAGTGCGCACTGGCATCCCAACAGTGCGAGGAGTCGATTCTGCTTTTGCGGTTATCGGGATGAGAACCACGCCGCCATCTCTCAATGGAGGGTGAACCACTATCTGCGGCCGCAGCGGAATACCAGTGGCTTGGGCTGGAGCCAACGATCGACATTCGAAGAGTACCCACCTCTCCTCGACAATGAAGGGACCGACTCGATGACGGTACCAACCCGTGAAAGACCCCACACACCTTGGAATATAGTCGGCCTCGGGGATCATGAAGCAGGAGCCGGTGTTCATCCGCATAAAGTGATGGGTGACGTCACGCGTGACTTCCAAAGACGGAGTAGGTTCAACCAAGAACGCCTCGAAAGGGACACCCTGGTTATAGCCCAACTGCTGTGCGAATTGATGCGGATTGTACCGCATAAAAAAGGCCGCGTTATTCTGCTGGAATACCAGGTAGCCCGACCTAATCGAGTACAGGTGCATGATCTCCTTAGGTTTTAGAGACGACGCTCCACCTTTCGACAAGTCAAACAGCTGCTGGATAGGCCCCGCGGGAGCAGAAAGGACTCGGTTGATGAAAACCATCCCCCCCTCGTTGGAGTATGGATTAAGCAACATGCGGAGGGCTCCTAGCTGGGTAGGGTTGGGAGCAGAAGCATCCACCAACCTCATGACCCGTGGGAAGGTATATTAGTCATAAAAATCTAGCCTCCAATGCGCTGCGAATGCCCCCAATACATGCATCTCGATCCACGTGAAGTGGTGGAGGGAGGAATTCATGACGTCTGCACCTGGGGTTGAAGTGTTGGCCGCAACACTTAATCCATGATAAAGATGTGACAATCATGCGATGCCAACATCCAACCGTGCCCCTTCGGCTACGCGATGAGCGGGGTAGAAGACAGAGGCTCTCATGAAGCGTCGATGCGTCGGCATGGCAAACCAACTGAGCCAAAGACTGATGAAGCCGATGAAGAAGGTCTCTTCGTCTATGCCAGGGGCCGCAATTGAATCGAAGGGCACGGCCAACGAGGCCGGAATGTAAAACTGCGGCAGGTCCTCTTCTTTGGCCGACAGCTTATTTAGCCCAAACCCAAAAGGGTCGTTAATGTTCGCAAATTTTGGAGCCTCTTTTGATAAGACGTCTTCATGGAGAAAACAGGCGATGAAGCTCTTAAAGGTGACCCCCAGTCCTTCTGACTCCGCAAACAGCTTCTCGAAAATACCCAGAGTCTTGATTAGACTGGGGTACTTATGACGGACGGCGTTTTCGGTCGTCAAACCATCAAGCATAACAGGAACGGTCGTAAATACATACTCATCGGGAAGCAGCAACTCTTCATAGTGCTCTCCCATGATCGGCAATCCAGAGATCTCGTGGAACTCTTCCAGTGAAATCGAGACCTCACGATCCCCTAGCAAGAATATGTTGGTGGCAAGATTCCATTGGTTCAGGAAAGCTTTAACCCACCAGACGTGAGGAGCCGAGTAATGAAAAAGAGACGCGTAAACCGCTTGATATAACCCAACCTTCTGCAACCGTGTACGGTGGGCGGAGAGAACATATCGAGCCCAAGGAAGATAGCCGATTGGATGACGAGGGGTAAGCCCTACCTTATAAACTTGTCCCCAGGGTTAGGCTTCACCTTGACAGATGCGGCGCCCCAAGATATCTATAGCTGGCAAGGGCTGGTTGGGTATCCTGGTTGTTGATGGCTTAAGCCGGCCTGTAGGAGTCTAATTAGCCACCTCCACCGTATAAGCGGTCGGCGGACACTCCATCAGCGATATCGGGCGCAGAAGCTCTGTTGGCATCTCACAAGTAAACCTGCGGCGGCCCCGGATAATGTGTCCATCCCATAAGAGCAAACTACTGCAATCCCTGTCATGGGCCCGGATCATCGCCATAGCCTCTTCATCCGACAGCGATTGCGGAAAAGCGGCGTTTAAGCGAGTAAAAGGAAAGTAAGGAAGAGAAGCCATTGTTCCTGAAAAAGGGGAAGAAAGGTCGTTAATGAAACCTATGTGTGTGTATGTGTGTGTGTATAATAATAATAGAGGGAAACGACAGAAAGTTTGTTCCATGGGACCACTGATTGCAAAACTAATGGACCCCATAAAATCAATATGGCGGCTCACCAATGATAAGACAGGACAATTATTATGGGAATCTAAAAAGATTCTCATTAACCGGACACGGGAGTTTAAACAACTCTTGACATCCTCATAGAGAAAGCAAGTTCTGTTAAAATACCTAACAAATTTGAATTTATGCAAGTAAGGAAAAACTCTGTGAAAATGTTCTCGAGACCACCAAGGAATGAAATTCCTGATGGGCCCTTTTGATCTTCAAAGCAGAGCTCTTTGGTGAGGAATTAAATTCCTTTTATGCAATGGAATTAAATTCCAGAAACCCTCATGAAGAGGAAATGAAAAATAAAATGGCATGAATCCTTAAAGGTCAGAGGAGGAATGCCCAAGGTATTGAGGGTTATTACTCAAAGATCGCGTCTTTGGATCTCTGAGAGATAGGTTTCAGAGGAGAGCAAAGCTTTCATATGGATTTAAAATCCGAAGGTTTTCTTTAAGAAAAGGTTTCTTTTTCTAACAGAGTTTAACTCTGGAATTGCAATGAACAGAGAACTAAGCTCTGAAGAGGAGAATTAAATTCTCGAAGAAGACAAGCAAGGAAGAAGATGAAAGAATAGTGGCTTCCCAAAGGCCAAACCCTTGCATTTATAAGACGTGATAAGGGCGGTTCACCTCCCTGTTACCCTAGGCAATCCAATGACTGTAAAGGTGAAAGCGTTGCACTCACGTGCAAGCCACGTGAGAACAACGCTGTGGGGGCATTTATTCCATTATAAAAAATAAATAAATAATGAACCAAAAGCGATGGAAAAATTTCCCCAAATGGAGCATCACGTGCGCCTTGGAGCAAAAATTATAAACATTACGCTTAACAAATAAGGCTGAAATTGAACCTCACGTGCAGGCACGTGAGTATCTATATACAAAGTATATAGACGCCTTCCTAAAACAAATAACAGGCCAGAAAAGCTCAAGCAAACCGACCTAGTGCCATTGTGTCACGTGCTACACGTGAGGATTCCTAATACCTTCTGAGCCGATAGAATTAAATTCTAAATAAGAGGGATCAGAACCCAATTATGGGAAAATATTTTCCCAATCTTTCTAAACAAGAAAGATTATGCTCTGTAAATCAGAGCACCGTTGGATTAAAGATCCAATGGTGATTAAAATCACTAAGATACAGAATAAGCTCTGTATGGGAAAATATTTTCCCAATCTTGTTGAAAACATGAAAAATGTCTTCTGTAAAACAGAAGTCCCTAGATCAAAGATCCAACGGTGGATGAAATCCCCAAATTAATCAAAAATCTTTCAATGAGAGATTTCCTTAACAAAAATCAACAAACTTGCCCCGGCTATATAAAGGACTCAAGACTGAAGAGAGAAAAGAAAGGAGACCCCCCCCCCAATAAGAGTTGAGAAAACAAAAAAAGAAGAAGAGGGGTTCTCTTTGAAGAAAAGAAACCCTAGGTAAAAATAAATAGAGACCTAGAGAGATCATTTTATCTCCTTTTACAAGAGTTTAACTCTTCCAAAAAAAAGAACTTAGTTCTTCCTCTGGTTGAGGTCTGCAGAAGCAGATCTTCCCACAAGTTGAGAATTTAATTCTCATCGGGGAGATTCTGTTATGCAGTCCCAAAACTTAGAGGAAAGAATTAGGTTTGAAGAATTTAATTCTTCTAAAAACATAGGAATTTAATTCCTTTGATAAAACTAGGGTTTAACCCTACATAAGAATTTAATTCTTATAAAAAAAAGGAGGACTTGAAATTCTCAAGACTCAGATCAAGAGCCCCGTGCATATTAGCGTTCAACGCTATAACAACAGATCACGTGTTCCTACGTGAGCACCTCTGAGGAACAAAAAGGAACAATTGAGATCGAGTCACGTGATCCCACGTGACCGCCAATAGTGTTTAGCACTTAAAAAAGAATAGGAAGATAAATTCAAAAGCGGCAGTGCCCAACTTGGTGGCGCCTCACGTGTATACACGTGACGGTGAGAAGATTTAAGAGTTTAACACTTACATGTATAGAACGAGGGAATAAGCCCAAAGAAATAGTGCCCAATATTCAGGTGCCTCACATGCCACACGTGAGCGCTCTGAATTTCAATGTTTAACACTGCCTAAGAGCCTCACGTGGGAGCATGTGAGCGTCAAACATTTATCAGTGTTTAACACTGTGAGAGGCCAACCTTAGCCCAAATTAGCCAAGTCTTCCGAGGCCAAAAACCTTTTGACCATCAATCAACCGAGCCTTGTGTAGGGCTAGCCTAGCACCTCGTCAAGGGTTCGGTAGCATCACATATGCCATAATCAAAATTTTAGAGGTGCTAAGTTAACTCGACAAGAATCGAAACTAGAAGTTTTAGGGATTCATACAAATAAGCATCACATGCAAATGTAAAATTATCACTAAGAGTACAGATTACAACCTTTGTAGATCTCCCTCGGTGACTCCTTGGCACTATGAGAGTTTGGAACGGATCGATGGAAGCCTTCCTTGTCCACGATGATCCACCCGAAGTCCCTTTGCCCAAAGCTCCTTACCTTACTTGTTTCGCAAACGAAGTAGAGTAAACACCCTACACAAATCGGCTAGATGTGTGTAGTATGATAATGTGGTTTATGTTCTTCAATTGAAATCCTTTTCTTTTATCAATCTTCACTCAAGAGAGAAATCAAGAGAGGAAGAAGAAGATAATGGTGGCTTGAGCTCTCTATCATATCACATATGATAACTTGTTTTCTTCACACCCTTGCACTAATTGTACACAACTTTTGTACTCCTTGTTTCATATCACATATGAAGCTATTTATAGTGATGAGAAGGAATAATCACCATTATTCCATTACCACCATAATTGTGAGTGGAAATTCTTTTCCTAAAGAATTAAGCATGGGTGGAAATTCTTTTCATTAAGTTAAGTAAAGCTTACCCACTAAAGAATAAAGGAGCATGAGTGGATATTCTTTACATTAACTTAAAATGATAAATACAAATTAAAAGCTTCAATATAAGTCTTATATTGCCACCATTCTTGTATCAACAACCATGATACTATGTATGCATGTATGTGTCCATGCACATCATCATGTGCATACATGCATGCATACAAAAGGATTTACTTAAAGAATTAATCTAAATGTAATTAGTTAAATCAACACTTGATTTAGCAAACCGGTCATATCTCATACGATCGGACAAATAGAAAATGCCCGATTAATATACGTTATCACATAACCGTATTTAATCGGGTCCCGCGCATATCTCATATGCACACCACATCTTTTTGCCTGAGCCAGGAAACTTCATTGTGGGACTCTAAGACTCGTCAATACGCCAGCAGTAGATGATGATCATATCAAACATCTACAAGCCGCAAGAGGTCAGCTAAACATAACGGCCACCCGGGTATTGAAACGATCAGAAGAAAACCAGCGAAGCTGTAAAAACTCCCGTCGAGCCAACTGGCAACACTTACCGTACAGTCCGGTCTCTTCGTCAGATATGCTGCATATCGAGTCTAGGGATGGTATCGTCGACCCCAGTAACTCAATAAGTCATGCTGGTGTATGGCTCATAACAGATTGAGAAACTACTGATAACTCTTATCAGTAAATCTCAGCAGCCCTGGCCAGGGACTTCATGTTATAGCCAATCGAACATAGCACAACATCAACCCCCAATACCGGGAGAGACGAAACCCCCTCCTATCGCTCATTGCCTCCATGCGCCTCGAGACTGTACCCAAAGACCACCTGTTTGCACGACTCAGTAGAGCCGTGGTAGGGTGGAGATCAAAGTATAGTGGGAGGACACACAAGACTCTATGACGATCTCGGGTCTACAGACTAACCTGTACCAGTGTTCCCTGAGAACTGCTATCCGACGATAGATATAATACCACATAGGAGTTCTCGGCGAGTCCGTTCAGTGTACCCAGTCTCCACTGAGCACCCGCATACAATCTTTGGTGTCTCCTCACCAGATGGATATAGGATCATCCATCGCCCATCATATCGGACAAGAATAGTATACGCTAGTCTACTCTGGAATATCGATGCCCTGTCTCGATACACCCTCGACTAGGAACAGTTCAAGGATATGCTTATAGACTATATGTACCCCACTAGTATGATCCGCATCATAATCACATTAGTCAAGCAAATATCCTTTGGGCTTTATCAACATGTGTAAAAGATCAAATCTACATGTACAGATAAAGTAAACCAGATAGCGTACTATCATGTTGAGCAAGAAATTCATCTATCTCCATAGATAATATGTCCAAGTTTCCACTATCTATATAATGGCCTTTAGGGCATACATATTACTAACACCTTGCTATACTCAGGTCCCCCCAAATCGATCTTAGTTCCAGAGATGGCCAATGATCTCCTGACATGTGGCATTTAAAATAATGTTCGTTCCACCGTGATCTCTCCCTTCAATCTGGAGTTCGGTTAAAAGGTATATCTCTCCACACCTCTGATATATGTCATTGTAATTCTTCAACGATATCAGAGAGGTGAAAGGTCCCAACAACCAATAGTTCTTGGATACACTCTCAAACCCATGAGCATATCCCAATGGACCGTAATGTCTTTAAACTTGCCCATGGACTGTAATGTCCTTAAACTAGCTATGGACCGTAACATCCTTAAACTAAAAAGATAGAGCCCAAATGCTCTTTCGTTGGATCAAAAATGATCTCGAACCCCCGTTAAGTAGATCTTAGTCCAATATTGGATTAAAGTATCCTTAACAAATATTTAAGTTCATCTTAATCTCAAACAAGGTTAACGGTCCTTAAATCGACCCAAACCCAAATCTAAGAATATACGGATTTGGACTAATCCACGCCCTACGGGCGACAACACAAATTAGTCTCCGTATACAATCCACGGGCAACCAAAAATAAAACAAAACACACACGACACGAAATGAACATCTGGAGCAGGAGAAAGTGGTTATCGCTACGCGGTAACATAATTAACTGCAGGGGCTTGCGCCTGCAGGGAAGAGTGTCCCCACATTCAAAAACCCCTCACAACGAGGGGGAATCTGACGAAGTCTGCTACAACGGCAACATTCGTCTAGACCTCCGATGAACGGTGCCATAAATCAACTTGGTATCTTCGGAGAGATGGACGGATAAACCCAAATAGCATCTGCCCCCAAATTCAGGTAAGACGACATACGCGGTTTCGTCCCTGATTTCGGCGGTAAACAGCCCCGCTTTCCAAAAGAAGTGAAGAGGTAAAGTGGCACGGTCTGCAACCTAACTGTATTGAAGGTGGTCTATTCAATATAGTTACGTTAAGCGTATGAATATCTATAACATGCAGGATATGTACCAAAACAAAATAATAAAAGCGGAAGACATTTATTTCTATTAACAAAAACTTTATTACATCCCAATGGAAAAGTAAAATAAACTAAATAGTTTAATTACATCGAAGGAAAGAAGTAAAGCCCTAAACATGTGGGCAATAAACAAAAAAATATAAGTAGCTACTCTTCCATCGCTAAGTCCGCATAATCTTCACTAGTAGGCTCCACACCTTGATCCTCATCATGATACTCGTCTTTGTCTAACGGACATTCCAAAGATAGAGAAAAGAGGAAAGGAAAGTCCGTCAGCGAGTTACACTCGGGTAGGATTGCCTCATAAGAAAGTAAGGGTACAGGAAAAACAAACAAGTGTATATCGGTGTGATATATGTATATAGGTATGATGTATATGTGTAAGAGGGTATGTGGTATATGGGGGTTTGTTGTATATAAGGGTATGTTGTATGATGTATCTACTAAGTAAATGTTTGCATTAGTTTGTTAAACAAGAGTCCGCATACTCGCGATTATTCCGTTGTGGCCACGGAATAGTAACTAGGGAAGTGAAATGTATGGTTTCACTTCCCGGGATCATGATCGAGTAGTAAGGGAATCCAAATTCCGCACATCCTTGCCTAATCAAACTACCCATCACCGTTGTTCAATATAAGGGTTTTGACGAATTAGAGTTAATGTGTATATCATCTAGGTATGAAATTTCCATATTGTATGTCATCCACTTTTTGGAATTGTTTGCCCTTAAATAGGGTTAGTATTCGCCCGACGACCGGATTAGTATTCGCCCGAAGACCGGATTAGTATTCACCCGAAAATTGGGTTAGTAGTCATCCACATATTGAACTGTTCAACCTGCCTGCAGGGATCTTCATTTATAAAGTATTTCATACCTAGGTTCGCGCTTTCTAATCCTAACCGTATCATGTGTCAGTTATGTCGTAAGTTCATATTCAAATAGTTGATCTCATTTAATATGGTCTTTTACAACCACTCATTTTATCTTGTTACCTTTTAAAGTTTGTATGGTGGATCATAGTATTTTATAGAAACCTTAGTTAATAAAGATCATGGTATTTAATTGTACTTATTATTTATAAGAAAACCACGGTATTTTAGAGTAAATATAATTTTAGGAAACCCATGGTATTTTAATAAAAATATCTTTTAATGAAAGATTTTGGTATTTATTTGAAATTATCTTTTAATAAAGATTTAAGTCTTCTTTTGGGAAATATCTTTATAAAATATTATGGATTTTGTTGAAAATAGCCTTTTAGTAAAGGTCAAGGTATTAAAATGAAATTACATCCCTTTAGGATGGATTAAGGTATTTTATTGTAAATAATAATTTATAAAATTATGGTGTTTATTTGGAAGTAATATTTTAGAAATACGTCCGTGTTGGTAACCGCTACACATGAGCGGCAGGATTTATATCATTTTCAGGTATGATTGCCTATCAACCACGAGGAATTTACGTAAAATATTATCCTATTTAGATTAGGGTATTTTATTAAAGGTTATTCTACAAAAACAATTTCGCGTTGACAACTGCTGGATATGGACGGCAAGATTTATGTCCTTTTCAGGGACGATTGTCTAGTAACTGTTAGTTGTATGTATGCCCTAGAGGCTATTATTGTACATGATTATATATTATAATGGATGCTTGGACATATAGAGAGAGGACTTTCTTGCTCGACATGATAGTATGCTATCTGGTTGCTATTTATCTTAACATGTAGATTGTTATTGTGATACTGTCTTTCTCTCACATGTTGATAAAGCCCTTAGGATGTGTACTTGACTACTAGGACTATGATGCAGATGATACTAGCGGGGCCAGGGTAGTCCATAAGTTCATCCTTTAATTGTTCCTAGTCGTGGGAGTATCGAGACAGGGCATCGATATTCCAGAGTAGACTAGTGTGTATGTTTCTTGACCATGTATGGGGAGATGGATGATCCCACATCCATTGGTGTTTGACATCAAAGATTGTACACAGGTGCTCATTGGAGAATGGGTAGACTGAACAGGACTCGCCGAGAACTCCTAGATGGTATTATACCTATCGTCAGATAGCAGTTCTCTGGTGACACTGGTACAGGTTAGTCTGTAGACCCGAGATCATCATAAAGTCTTGTGCGATTCCCACTGTGCTTTGATTTCCTCCCTACCACGTTCAAGAGAGCATGAAAACAGGTGGATTTTGGGTACAGTCCTGAGTCACATGTAGGCAATGAGCGATAGGAGGGGTTTCGTCTCTCCCGGTATTGGGGGTTGATGTTGCGCTGTGCTCGATTGGCTATAACAGGAAATCCCTGGCCAGGGCTGATGATGAGATTTATTGGTAAGTGTTATCAGTAGTTTCTCGACCCGTTATGAGCCTCACATCGGCATGACTTATCAAGTTATTGGGGTCTAACATTTACCACCTCCAGACTCGATATGCGACATATCAGACGAAGAGACCGGACTGTACGGTAGTGTTACTTACTGGATTCACGGGAGTATAAACAAGCTTGCTTGTTGATTGATTGGTTGATGTTTTTAGAGTTGTTGTTTGTAGAATAACCGCAATCAATAATGGTGTCGCGTGTAGCTAGACCGAGATGAGTACGGGTCGTCCTCAGGAAAACGTTGAATCTTTTAATCTTACTTTAGACGTGTTGATTAGGAAAAGAGGAAGAATAATGAATAATGGAAATAGTTTCTAGATCTATGTTAAACACGGATGTAGAATATAGATCTAGATTAACTACGAGTGTAGGTTTTATATTAGATGGGGGCTTGTAGGGTGCGTTAAGATTTAGTACTCATGGATGATTAATTAAAGATTAATCCTCTTATCCTTTAATAGATTTAAAACTAGATCGACAATGATGCATGTAGATTAGGGTTTTTGGAGGGAAAAGGGTTCCCACTCTAAACCCCTACCTTGACATGGATCTCCGTTCATGTCTAGCCTTTACCAAAACAATTGTTAATCTAATCTCTAATCGTAGTCATGAATATCAATGAATTGATAGCGCGCCCAATTAGGATGTTAACTATTCTTTTGATAAAGTTTATAAAATTTATAGGACGTAAAAAGAGTTTAAGGATCTTCATCATCTATTAATATACCCTAATCCTACGAACCCTAACAAGCGGAGAATTACTCGCGCATGTTGGGAAAAGAAATGATAGAAATCATGAAGAAAATAAAATGCAATAGAATAAAACTACATTTATTAATCAACAAGATCAAGTACACTTTGTTCCTTTAGAAAATGATTACAAAACCCTAGTTTGCTTCTCGATCTCTTCTTAAGGAGGTAGATGAACTGTCGATGATCAACCAGGATTTTTGAGCCGTCGTGGACTTCGTGATCTCGTCGGTTTGATAATTTTTCCAAGAGACTCTCGGTCCTTATTTATAGTCACAGAGCCAGAACGCTAGTTTCCTAATATGGTAACTAGTTGTTAGGATCCCAACCAGAAAATCCAGAGCCCTAACTTCTCAATATTGCGGCGGAACCGTGGCCACTGGATGGATTTGGCCGCAGATCCACGGTGGATTGGAGGGTTCTTTGCTTAAAAATTCTTGTGGCTTCTTATGGTGACACATGTAGACTATTTTGATATCTGGAATCTGAAAATCTTCTCTAAATCTCTGCCAGAATTGATTTCTTCGATTTACTTGAATGTTTCGGCAGATTTGATCTCGCCAACTCAGATTTCCTTGATTTTAGTCCTGATATAATTTCTGCACAATAACTCAATAAATAATATTAGTAGAATTTGTTTTTATTAAGATATTATCTTAACCATTTGATATGATATTATAGTTTTAAGAGAATTGGTCAAAGATATTTGATATGGTATGCATATTTAAATGAACTAAATACTACATAGATATTATATGCTTATTTTCCTTCATAATGTTAATTATAATATATAAACATATGAAAATAGTATTTTTACAGATAAACCCTCATATGTGTCATATTTATAATAAACCCCTTTTATTATATAAAAATAGTAAGGAAAATAGCATATCAAATGCACAATATTTTCGACTGAACAAATACCCCCAAACTTAACTTTGATCGTCCCGAGCAAACTAGTTATTCAAGAGAAGGAGAAAGAGAAAAAGAAAAACCTAAGTAGCACACTTTCGTAGGCAACACGATTGCACTGAGCACGTGCAACAAGCCGTTAAATCTCTGGGTGTCTCTAGTAGGAGGAGTGTTGTCTCATGAGGGTTTTCAGTGGATTACACCCACAAAATCCTATAATAAAAGAAAGATGGTGAAGATTACATATAAAGATAAGAACTTATAAAAAAAATACTTGAAAATAAGAGTTTCCAACTATACCAGCTTTTCGGTTGCTATGAGCCCTATCTTAATGGTTATGAAAAAATATTAGAAATCACATCATCCCTCAATAAAATATCGCCTTTAGTCTTCCTCCCTACCTTTAATCCAAACATCGATCATATACCCCTACGTGTGTGTAAAAGACATCCCTACACTTAGAGAATTCAATTCAAACTATCATACTCTTGTCCATTTTCAAAAGTACTTTATAGTTAGTGAATATTTTGGATAAAATTGCTTACACATTATTCATGCGACCGTTAATATTTCTTGAGGTACTAACCGACCGATTACAAAATGTGCTTGCTTATTGAGGCGTAATTCCTCGTTTCGCAACACCTAAGGCTTAGCAGTGGCTCCCAAACCAGTTGGTCTAAGGCACTAGGTGATAAAGCACCCTCGCTATATTTTTTTTATGCTGCCTTGGTAATTACAAAACCAGTGTTCATTTTTTTCTTCACCATTTATACTTTTTTTCATACTAAGGCTTTTAAACAAGAGCATTTCAAGGTATTCTCTACTATCCCAAATTTCAAGATGTGTGTAAGTGTGTATAGTAGGGTATCAACGTTCAAATGTTTGGCGTCAAGAATAAAGACTATTTTTCAGACTTAATTTTATCCTCAGATTAGTAATTTCCTTCATCTTACTAACTCTTGGGACAACGGCTCATAACTACTTATGACTAGTTTCATTTAAGAAAACATCTAACTTTTTTGTTTTTCTTAAACTATTCATATATTTCATATGTAATTCTTCACATTTTAATATTTTATTATCAATTTTTTCTTACATAGTGCCTAGTGCCAAACTATAGCTCAATTAATACAAACCTCCCCCCCCCCCAACCTGTTTTCAGCAGTGTCCTCACTGATATTGTTCTTTGAATGCATAGACCTATAGACTTGGGGAGAGAAAATGATAGGGGTAAAATAACAGTTAAATGAAAACTACCCCCAAACTTGTTCTTTGGCACACATAGATATTTAGTTAAGTCCTTTTTTTTCACTCACCTCCATTCTTAAGATGATACAATGTTACCGAAATATGGAGGTGAGGCGGAGGAATTTAGTTATGATAAAGTGGCTCATGTAAAAACAGGAGCTCCTCTGCTAGGTCAGCAGAGAAATACGGTTTTAATCTATGCCCATTTACTTTAAAAATTGAACCGTTTTTTATATTTTCAACTTCTACTGCCCCGTGCGGGTGTACATACTGCACCATAAAAGGTCCTTTCCAACAAGATTTAAGCTTACTCGGATGAAGATGGATACGGGAATCGTAAAGAAGGATTTGTTGTCCCGGTGTAAAAGTTTTTCTAAAATTTTTTTTTTATCGTAGAACACTTTAGTCCGGTTCTTTACTATCACCGCATTATCGTAAGCTTCATCGCGGAGTTCACTTAGCTCATTCAATTGCGGCTTCTGATAGCTGCTAGCTTGATCAAAATCGAAGTTTAGCTCTTTAATAGCCTATATTGTTTTATGTTCGATCTCGACAGGAAGGTGGCATGCCTTCCCAAACACAAGGCGGTATGGAGATATACCAAGATCGGTATTATAAGCGGTGCGAAATGCCCAAAGAGCATCCGTCAATTTGGTTGACCAATCTTTACGGTTTTTAGAAACCGTCTTCTCCAAAATTTGTTTGATTTGCCTATTCGAGATCTCAGCTTGCCCGCTTGTTTGGGGATGATAGGGCGTAGAAAGTGTGGTTGATTGCATATTTCCGCATCAAAGCTTCAAAAGGCCAATTACAGAAATGCGTCCCGTTGTCGTTAATTATAGCGCGAGGGTGCCTAAATCGCGAAAAGATATTTTCTTTAAAGAACTTAATGACAATCTTGTTTTCATTAGTGCGACACGGTATTGCTTCCACCCATTTTGAGACATAATCAACTGGTAACAAGATATATAAATTCCCAAAAGAGTTGGGAAAAGGGACCATAAAATCAATACCCCAAACATCGAATATTTCCACAACCAAGATAGGTTGGAGCGGCATCTCATTTCTTCGTGAAATCCGACCCAAGTGTTGACACCGCGGACAAGTTTTGCAATGATCATATGCATCTTTAAAGAATGTTGGCCAATAAAAACCACATTGCAAAACTTTCTCCGCCGTTTTTCGAGGACCAAAGTGACTGCCGCATGCCTGATCATGACAAAATGATAACACGCTCTTGAATTCCTCGTCAGGGACACATCTGCGAATGATTTGATCGGAACAATACTTAAACAAATAAGGTTCATCCCAGTAAAAGTGTTTTACTTGGGATAGAAATCGACGTTTGTCTTGTTTCGACTAATTGCTAGGAATAATTACCGTCGCTAGATAATTCACAATATCCACGAACCAAGGTTCGCAGGATACGGTCAAGAGCTGTTTGTCAGGAAATGAGTCATTTATAGGCACGGTCAACGTTGGTGAAGAAAAGATGCGTGAAAGATGGTCGGCTACAACGTTTTCACATCCACTCTTATCTTGGATGACAAGATCAAATTCTTGTAACAAGAGGATCCGACGTATTAGCCTGGCCTTAGCATCCTTCTTCGATAAAAGGTGTCGTAGGGTGGAGTGATCAGTGTAAACCACTATTGGCGAGCCAATCAAGTAGGGCCTGAATTTTTCTAACGCAAATACAACTGCCAATTCTTTATCGGTAATTGTGTAATTAATTTGTGCATCGTTCAAGGTCCTACTTGCATAGTAAATTACATGTGGCATCTTATCAATGTGCTTTCCTAAGACCGCACCAATAGAAAAATCGGATGCATCACACATAAGCTCGAACGGGTGGTTCCAATCCGGAGACGATAGAACGGGGGATGTAGTGAGAGATCTTTTAAGAGATTCAAAAGCATCCTCACAATCCGAATCGAAATGAAATGTAGTATTCTTGGCCAAGAGAAGAGTTAAGGGTCTAGCAATTTTGCTAAAGTCCTTAATGAATCTCCTATAAAATCCTGCATGACCAAGGAAAGATCGTATATCTTTGACGCATTTGGGATGAGGGAGGTTATGGATGACATCTATTTTAGCTCTGTCTACCTCAATACCTTTTCGTGAAATTATATGTCCAAGGACAATACCTTCTTGGACCATAAAATGGCATTTTTCCCAATTCAAAGTTAAGTTCTTATCCTTACAGCGGGTAAGAACCACGTCAAGATGACGAAGACAGTCCTCAAAGGAGTCCCCAAATATAGAGAAATCGTCCATAAAAATCTCCAGAAAATTCTCAACCGTGTCTGAGAATATCCCCATCATACACTGCTGAAATATAGCGGGAGCGTTGCATAACCCAAAGGGCATGCGTCTATAAGCAAAAGTACCAAAAGAACAAGTAAATGTGGTTTTATCTTGATCCTTTTCGCCGATGGGGATCTGGTTATAGCCAGAGTATCCATCCAAGAAACAATAGTATTCATGTCTAGCTAATCGTTCTAACATCTGGTCAATGAAAGATAGAGGGAAGTGATCTTTCCTCGTTGCGGCATTGAGTTTTCTGTAATCAATACACACACGCCATCCAGTTTAGGTGCGTGTTTAGATCAACTCATTAGCCCCATTAGTTATGACCGTGATGCCAGACTTCTTAGGGACCACGTGAATAGGACTTACCCATTGGCTATCAGATATAGGGTAAATTATACCACTATCAAGGCACTTAACGATTTCTTTCTTTACCGCATCCTTCATAACGGGATTTAACCGTCTTGTGGGTCTCGGGTTGGTTTGGCTTCATCCATCAGATGTATATAATGTTCAACAATTAAGGGACTAATCCCTTTGATGTCAGCCATTGTCCAATCAAATGCTTACCGATTTGATCTCAATACCGCCAAAAGTGCGTTCTCTTGCTCTAAAACTAGAGAAGTGGATATGATCACGGGCAAAGACTCATTCTCACCTAAATACGCATATTTAAGATGAGAAGGTAGCGGTTTGAGATCTAGTATTGGCGGAGAGACAATAGAAGGTGGGGTAAGGGAATGATACTCGGACTCCCTAAGAGGTTCATAACTTGCATAGGATATTGACTCGGAAAGTGCTACTGACTTTTGCGATGAGTCAACGGATTCAAACTCAGGGATGGACTCATCGAAGATATCCTCACTATGATATTGTGCAAGATCAAACAATGATGTGCTGATGTCGTCGAGATCATCAAAGCAAAGTTCCTAACCATGCAGCTTTCGGGAGCTATCTCGTGGACAGAACAGACATCAAGCAAATGAGCAGAAGGTTCAGATGGTTGACTTCCTAGCTTGTAAATATTAAGCTCAATTGTCATCTTCCCGAAGGATAAGTTCATAGAACCGTTACGACAATTAATTACAGCGTTGGAAGTTGCTAAGAAAGGTCGACCGAGTATCACCGGGATTTGGTTGCGTGGGTTTGCCACAGGCTGTGTATCTAAAACAATAAAGTCCACAGGGAATATGAATTCCTCAACTTTAATTAACACATCCTCTAGTTCACCCCTAGGTTGAGTGATAGATCGTTCTGCCATCTGGAGAGTGCAGTGGGCAGGTTTCAACTCTCCTATTCCTAGCAGCTCATAGACGGAATAGGGAAGCAAGTTAACACTGGCGCCGAGGTCAAGTAGAGCACGATTGATACTTTTATCCCCAATAGAAATAGAGATGGTAGGATAGCCAGGGTCCTTACGTTTCTTTGGTAATTGCTGGGTAAAAGTTGTGCTAACATTACTCGTCATGAAAACTTTTTTCGGCACTTGAGTCTTTCTTTTCTTAGTGCACAAGTCTTTAAGGATTCTTGCATAAGATGGGACTTGTTGAATAGCATCTAAGAGAGGAATATTTATGTTAACTTGCTTAAACATTTCCACAATCTTCTCCATTTATGGGTTAGGTTTGTTGGCCCTCAATCTGTTTGGAAACGGAGCTTTATCAATAAGTTTTAGGTCCAACATTTGTGGAGAAGATTGTGGGGAAGGATTCGATCCCAGAATTGGAATGGGAATCATTTTAAGGAGACTTGGCGAAGGGTTCGAACCTAGTGGGAAATGTAGAATAGGCTCGGAAGTAGGTGGGAGACTAGACGAATTAGGGGAAGAAGTAGAAGCTGGGGTATCATTGGTATCACTAACGTCATCAACTTGTTCACCCACTCGATTATCTAGCACTCTTCCCGGTCTCAATATAGTAACAGTACCCACATTATGATTTTGTAAGTGGCCAGGATTTGGTAGGGGTTGAAATGGGAGCTTCCCTTTTTCTCTCGCACTCATCGCGGCATTCAACTGTGCAATTTAAGCTTCTATTGATTTAATACTCTCACCGTGGGAAGCGGTGTCTTTATTTATGGTATCAATAGAAGACCGCATATCAGCCGACATTTGCATGGAATGTTTCATAAACAAATCCAAAGATTGTGCGAGTGAGGAGGAGTTATTGGTACCGGTCGTTTGGAAAGAATTATTAGAAGGTACAGAATTGTTGACCGGATTTTGAAAATTTTTTGACTGAAAGGGGTGCTGAGTCTGTTGTGGTGGCTACTGTTGCTGTGGAGGAGGTATTTGGTAATTGCTTTGGAACTGGTTTTGATTTTGGTTTTGGTTTTGGTTTTGGTTCCAAGTAAAATTAGGATGATTCCTCCATCCCTGACTGTACGTGGAAGAATAAGGATCGATTTTAGATCGCTGCTGAAAAGCAGCATTAGTTTGCTTGTGACCTTGAAACGGTGCATTCATAGGACATTCTTCCATCAAGTGTGATAGATCAGAACAGCAACCACATACAGTCTTGGGAGCGTTACCTGGTTTAGGGAGACTGATGAGAATTTGATCTCAATAGCGTTGAGTTTCTTTTGCATCGCTGCCATTTCGGCCTTTACTGTGATGGAAATATCGAGCTGATGAATACATCCCCTAGATGAAGGTGGTCTAACGCTTTCCCACTGCAAAGTGTTTTCAGCGAGATCTTCCAGATATTTCCAGGCTTCACCATCGTCTTTGGACATGAAATTGCATTGACACATGGTTTCAAGAATCTGCTTTGTCGCTGAATTAATGCCTTCATATATAATTCGGCACAGATCCCATCTATGTATTCTATGATGAGGACATTAGAAAAGCAGATCCTTAAAACGTTCAAAGCACTTCCAAAATGGTTCATTGGGAAGCTGGGTAAACTGGTTGATTTCGCTTCGAACACGGGCGGTCTTATGATTTGGGTAAAATTTCTTAAGGAATGCTATCACGATTTCATCCCAATTGGTAATAGAGTGTGCGGCAGTATTATAAAGCCATTTTTCTGCCAATTCTCACAAAGTGAATGGGAGAAGACGCAAGCGCATAGCATCCACAGACAGTTATGAAGTACCCATCATTGCGCATACGTTTTCAAATTTAGTGATGAAAACGTACGCGTCTTCAGACTCAAGCCCATGAAATTTGGGCAACAGGTTGATGTAGTGGGGTTTAATTTCAAAATTATCCCCGTTGGCTGGTGGAATAGATAAACAGGTAGGAAGTGGACCGCGTATAGGATAACATCTTTCTTGGAGAGAGATGCGCGGTGGATTCTGCTCACCTACGGGCGGTGGCAGGGTGGTAATATAATTTGATGGAGTACCGTCCATCTCGGTCGATATGGTGGGTGGAAGGGAAAATAAGATGAAGAAGCACCGACTTCAGAGTCGATAGCCGAAACGCGGACAAGACGGGCACTAGAATCCCGTGTCCATCCGAGCATGCACTAAACGGTTTTAGCGCAAGTGGCAGCATGTGTGTGATTTTAAATTGGTTTGTTTTTTAAAAAGTGGGACTCAAGACAAATCACACAAAAATGCACAAACAACCCTAGAACTAAGGTTGCCTAAGTCAAGTCTCTATACCGCTCCTGGACTTCCAAAGGACAAGCCGCAGGATCAATCCTCTACCACCTCTTTACTGCTCTTGTGGCCAGGTAAGTGCCAGATAAGTGGGAGGTATCCGCTATACGAATCACTGAAAATAGCGGGCCTAATTAAATAACCACTTGCCTTAGACACACTTGCCTAGGCACCACAAAAGTAATGCGGATAAGCGATAGATTACCCACGACCTTCCTCTGTCCTTATTGAGCGCGACAGTCCTTAAAGTCTTGTCTAGATATTTTTTAAATTAATATAGGGTTGATGCGGATGCTCGTTTTGTGATTTGCGGGGCCTAGGAAGGGTGATAAAATCCCTACCTAATCTGAATTTGGTCTTTACCCCTTAAAATCCGTATTAAAATATGAATAAACAAACCAATTACAAAACTTTGCAAAAAGATTTTTGAGCGGCAATATTTTGCAAAGAATCCTGCAGAAAAGATATTTTATTGATTGTGGTTATTCTACAAACAATAACTCTTAACCCCTACAAACAACAACTCTCAATAACGGTGTCGCGTGTAGCTAGACCGAGATGAGTACGGGTCGTCCTCAGCGAAACGTTGAATTTTTTAATCTTTCTTTAGGCGTGTTGATTAGGAAAAGAGGAAGAATAATGAATAGTGGAAATAGTTTCTTGATCTACGTTAAACACGGATGTAGAATATATATCTAGATTAACCACGGATGTAGCTTTTATATTAGAAGGGGGCTTGTAGGGTTCGTTAAGATTTAGTAGTCATGGATGATTAATTAAAGACTACTCCTCTTATCCGCAACTGCAGAAAAGATCGACAATGATGCATGTAGATTGGGGTTTCTAGAGGGAAAAGGGTTCCCACTCTTAACCCTTACTTTGACATGGATCTTCGTTCATGTCTAGCCTTTACCAAAACAATTGTTAATCTAATCTCTAATCGTGGTCATGAATATCAATGAATTGATAGCGCGTCCGATTAGAATGTTAACTATTATTTTGATAAAGTTTATAAAATTTATAGGACATAAAAAGAGTTTACGGATCTTCATCATTTATTAATCTACCCTAATCCTACGAACCCTAACAAGCGGAGAATTACTTGCACATGTTAGGAAAAGAACAGATAGAAATCATGAAGAAAATAAATGCAATAAAATAAACTACCTTTATTAATCAACAAGATCAAGTACACTTTGTTCTTTTAGAAAATGATTACAAAACCCTAGTTTGCTTCTCGATCTCTTCTTAAGGAGGTAGATGAACTGTCGATGATCAACCAGGATTCTTGAGCCGTCGTGGATTTCGTGATCGCGTTGGTTTGATGATTTTTCTAAGAGGCTCTCGGTCCTTATTTATAGTCACAGAGCCAGAACCCTAGTTTCCTAATATGGGAACCAGTTATTAGGATCCCAACCAGAAAATCCAAAACCCTAACTTCTCGATATTGCGGCGAAACCGCGGCCATTGGGTGGATTGGCCATGGATCTGCAATGGGTTGGAGGGTTCTTTGCTTCAACAATCTTGTGGCTTCTTATGGTGACACATGTAGACTATTTTGATATCTGGAATCTGAAAATCTTCTCTAAGTCTCTGCCAGAATTGATTTCTTCGATTTACTTGAATGTTTCGGTAGATTTGATCTCGCCAACTCGGATTTCCTTGATTTCAGTCCTGATATAATTTCTACACAATAACTCAATAAATAATGTTAGTAGAATTTATTTTTATTGAGATATTATATTAACCATTTGACATGATAATATAATTTTAAGAGAATTGGTCAAACATATTTGATATGGTATGCATATTTAAATGAACTAAATATTACATAGATATTATATGCTTATTTTCCTTCATAATGTTAATTATAATATATAAACATATGAAAATAGTATTTTTACAGATAAACCCTCATATGTGTCATATTTATAATAAACCCCTTTTATTATATAAAAATAGTAAGGAAAATGTCATATCAAATGCACAATATTTTCGACTGAACATTGATCTTCTGATCGCTCAATACATCGGTAGCCATTACGTCCAGCTAGTACCGCTGACGGCTTGTGGGTGACTGATATGATCATCACCTACTGTCGACGTATTGACGAGTCTTTAGAGTTCTACACGGAGGTTTCCTGGATCAAGCGAAACGAAGTAGGGCACATATGTGATATGTGCGGGACCGAGATTGATACTTGTATGCGATACGGTATTCTAATCTCGCGATATAAGTTATATGTGATATAACCGGATTATTGAATCAAGTGTTGATTCAATAATTTGTTATATGTATATTTGATATACATATAAATGATATTAGTCGGTTGTATGTGATATAGCCGGATTATTAAATCAAGTGTTGATTTAATAAGTTTATATATATATATATATATATTTGATATGTTAATATATATATTAACTAATATTAGCTCATTTAAGAATTTGTTTTCTACAAATACATAAATATATATGTGATATATATTAATGTATTTATCTTTCGTGTCATGCTAGATGATACATTGGACTTGGGTGTATGAGACTCATACCTAACTAAAGATAATTTGGGTGATTAATAATTAAGGGATAAATCAAAATTAGGTGGAAAATGTCATGGCTTAAGATGCTTGTGGAAGCATGTAGAAGCCTTGATTTAGTCCACTAATTTTGTTTTACTCTAGATATTTATTAACCCAACCATTTTCTTTAGTCATGGTTAAGTCAATACAAGTGATATATGAGATATTTTCACACCATGGTTCATCACTTGATAACTTGATCTTGATTATCTTCTTCTTTGCTTTCTAGCTTTTGAGAGAGGTGAAAGAAAAAAAGAGAAAAATAATTCTAAAGTGAGCAAAATTCCTATTTCATCAATTTATACCAAACCAGCCGTTTAGTATAGGTTGTGCTTCACTAATTCATCAATTAGTGAAGAGATGGCTTGAATTAGAGATTTTTCGACGTAGATTATCTTCAGCCCCGAAGATCCTTGAGTAAGCTCGTTCTTTTCGCCTAGTGGAGCCTAAGGAGAGTCCGGGATACCACTATTTGGAGCAAAAGGACTACTACATGGAGCTTTAGAAATGAAGGGCCGGTCTACAAATGTTGTATTCCTATTTCACTTAGTGTAAAGTTTGTTTACATGCTTTAAAAACCGTAATTCTCTAGTTAGATCCTTGGTTCGGGTTTCTTGGCACCCTAGATTTTTTTAAAGTTGCATACTTGATACTTGGCGAAACATAGCGGGGGTGCTAAGCGAACCCAGCAGTAACCACAGGGTGTTTCATGTAAAATATTACCCTATTGGAGTATTTTATTAAACCTTAATTAATAGGCTGAATAAAATATTAATATAAAAATATTCTCTCTAAGTGAAAGGGGGTTAAGTTGGAAACCATAATATAATTATTTAGATTAGTATTACCTCTTTTCAAATGGTAAAAGGATTTTAATAAAACTAAAATAATTAGTGGATAAGAATACGAGTATAAAAAATATCGTTTTAGTGTGACTAAAGTATTTTATTCAAATCGTCTTATATCATATGAGTATTTTAATTAGATACAACATATTAATAAAATGAGGGTATTTTGTGGAAACAACCTATTTTGAGATATAATTGGTATCATAGGTAAGTGTGTGTACATAAGGGGTGGACCTCGTGGTTATAACATCCATCATATCATTTTCCATGTAGAACGGTGGTACAATTTTTTTTACGCATATAAGAATAATTTAATCATCATGTCAAGTCTATAATTATGAGGTATCATAAAAGGCATACAAAATTATTTTTAACATCATTTTAAAGTAAGGTTGGAGACTATAATTTGAATCTAAAAACCTTAAATGAAAGAAGGTGACAGACAAGTGGTAAGAGGCGGATCCGGCCTTTATTTTGAGATGAAAAAGCCGAAACGTCTCATTGCACTAAAACACAAATATCTCTGCATTCTAATTTTTCCTCGACGTTCGGGCAGAACCACAGCGTTGGCGTCGTCGATACAAAGGTCTAGGTATTTTTTCAGAATTTTCGGAGTTCTGTGGTGTGAGAAAAGTGATTGAGAAGGGTTGTATTTATAGTGATTCAACTGGTAACAATTAAATCCTCAGCTGTTAAAAAAAATCCCATCAGAACCAAAAAAATTCATGCCCAAACCATTCCCCCAATTATTGCGAAACGACCCACAAAAATTAGCCGCCACCGCTAGTGATCGAGAGCCGTTGGATTTAAATCCAACGGCTCTCGCGAGCCTCATCTCGTGGCCATGAGAATTCACGCGCCTGCAATCGCAAGCGCGTGGGCCCCGCTCGTGGTAGCCGCCACGATTCCCTGACCGTTGGATTTGAGATCCAATGGTCCAGGTTAATCTCCCTTTATATATTATTATATTTTTTATGTAAATGTATATATTAAAATCTAAAACTGTTTTTATAAAACCGAATTTGTTTTAGAATATTGTTTTAAATATTTTTTAAAATACGGAAAAATATGAGAAAAATCAGAAAAATATATTTTGTTGTTATCTTCAGTTTAAAAATGATTTTGGGCTAAAACTAAATAATATTCCCATATCTATGATATTTGTTAGTTATTATAATTATTTAAAATCTAGTTTATCCTTGAAAAATCATTTTAATTACGAAATAATTATTTTAATTGATAATAAAAATATGTAAATTATTTTAAGGCATTATAAAATTTCATTAAAACATTTTAAACCCAGAAAAATAGAAATAGATTTTAGAAAATTCCTTTAATTATATTTCAATGCTTTAAAAATTACTAACACTACTTTTAAAAATAAAATCATTAAAATAAAATATTTCTCCATCAACTAAATACGTAAATAAATACTTGGTACTAAATAAAAGTCTTTTTTATTGGGTATTAGAAAATACGGTTGTTACAGTTGTATAGAGGATAAGGGGCTTTCCCTTAATTGGAACGGCCAAGTCCGGTGGATTCTGAAAATATTATTTGATCTCCTCTAGCGCTTGTTAACACTTCTAGTCCCATATGAATAGAGTGTCTTTCTTCATCAGATGGTTGTATGGATGGCGTTTCCCAGAGAGATTGGTAATGAACCGTCGGATATAAGTGAGCTTTCCTTAAAGAGATTGCAGTTGTTTGAGATTCCTTAGAGGGGAAATTTCCATAATTATCCTGATCTTGGAAGCGATTTCGATCCCTCAGTGGCGCATTTAAAACCCAGAAAATTTCTTGAAGAAACCCAAAGCCGCATTTCAACGGATTCATTTTTAGGTTGTATTTTTAGAGGCACTTGAAGATTTTTCTTAGATGCTCCAAGTGCTTTTCATGTGACATGCACTTGACCACTCAATGATCTCATGTATCATGTCGTCGAATATCTTGGTCATTGCTCTTTGATATGTCGACCCGGAATTCTTTAGTCCGAAAGGCATGACTTTGTAACAGTATATGTCTAACGGTGTGCGGAAAGCCGTATGCTTCTGATCTTTTGGATCTATCTTTATTTGATTGTATCCTGACGATCTGTCCATGAAGGAGAAGACCTCATGAGTATAGGTGTTTTTGATCATCGGTTCGGTGACTGGTATTGGGAAGTTGTCTTTCGGACACGCCTTTTTGAAGTCGCAAAAGTCCACGCATAACCGGACGGTCCTGTTCTTCTTCATCATGGGGATGATATTGGTGATCCAGTCGGGTTATTAGACTTCCTGGATGAAGACAGAATCTATAAGTTTCTTGACTTCGGCATTGACGTTCATCTCGAGTTTGAAACGGATTCTCTTAAGAGCTTGTTTGATGGGCTTTATTCCTAGCATGATAGACAGTTTATGGACTGCTACATCTAGATCAAGGCCAGGTATCTTGGAGTAATTCCATGAGAAGCGGTCTTTGTACTCCATGAGTACTACTTTTAGACCAGCTACTTGTTCATCTCAAAACAGCTTGTTGATGAAAGTGGGTCAAGGATCTTCTTCGGTTTCCAAGTTTATCTTTTTCAATTCATCAGTGGTGGTATGGATCTCTTCTTCCAGTTCTTTTGGCACTGGCGGCAGATCCAAAATTTTCTCTTCTTCATTTGTGAAGCTGTCAAGGAACTGAAGTGTATCTCCATCCCCCTATTCATTTAAGAGTTTTATTATGTGACAAGATGGGTGAGCTTCCGCTTTTTGGGTTGGAAACACTCTGACTTAGCGGGGTTGTCTCGCATTGGCTCATGCTTTTGCGGGGGTTTCACTTTCCAGTTGTCACTTAGTTTGAACTTGCCTTTCCAATATTGCTCTTACACCCAGTCCTTGAAGACGAAGCAATCTTCGATCGGATGACCGATGACCCGATGGTAGGGACAGTGGTCAGGATGATCAACATTGTTAGCTTCATGAGGCCGCTTGCACTTGGGCAGCATTAACATCTGGTGCTTCATGACGAGGTTAAATATTTTCCTCGTCTAATCTCATGGAAAAGAATATTCATGTCCCTTCCTTTCTTCAAGAGGTGGGGTTCAGCGACATTGTGGCTTGAATGTGGATGGCATCCTATCTTCAATGTGGCCACCTTGAATCTTTTCATCTATAAAGGAAGGTATATGCAGTTTTCGAGGATGAGGATCATAGCTCGTCTCTCCCATAAATTGCCTGCTTAGATGCGATCTTCTGGCTGCTTCATACAAAGCTGTCTCGCCCATTTGATAGGCTTCTCTCAATAGCTTTTCAGTTAGGTCCTCTGGTGGCAGAGTCGCACAGCTCATTGCTTCATTATATCGCCCGCTTGGGGGTAATTGCATGACCTTTTTATGTAGGGCCATTATAGTTTCTCCGAGTTCATCAACTTTCTGAATCACTTCTTTCATCAGCCACTCGAGCAGCGCATCGGATGGCCCGGTCGGGATACTCTGTGAGGTTTCTTCACCTTGCTCGGCCGGGTTGTTTGCCATCCAAGCATCATCTCTTTTGTTTAAGGCATAGCAGCTATGAGCTCACTTCTTCTTCTTGGGCCAAACATAACCCAAACCGATGGTATCGAACTTTCCATGGGACGCTGGTTGGTAGGTCCCTGGCACTTCTCAGATCCTCTTGAAATACTGGGTCTGACGGGCAGTAAGTTCGAACGGTACTCCCTGCTGATGAAGGAGCTCTTTTAGGCTCATTGTATAGTATCTTGGCATGGAGATTGGTTGTAACCTATCGAGATTCGGCTCAAATCCATACTAAATTTCTTTCTCCACCTTGATCTCTTCCGATCCATAGAAGAGAATCCCATTTTCTTTTTTACGTCTGGGATGAACGCAGAAGGTTATTAGCCCTTTCACGCTGTAGGTGTTGAGTGCATCGAGCTCTTTGTAGTGATGTGGCGGAGCCATTGTAATATGCAGGGCTCGATCGGCTTCATCAGGGACCTTCACCCACTAATGGATGGAGAAAACCATATCAATTTCTTCTTTCGAGTCACAGCCGAAGATCGGAATAGGAGTTGATAAGCCTGGTTTATTTTTCCTTTGGAGGTTATCCTGTGAGTACTATTTCTTCCTCTTCGGAGTCACTTCCAAAGATTTGGATGATCACCGCTTGCACTTGTTTATCTTTGGGTTTGCCATACTTCTCTGTATCTTCATATTCCAAAAAGTTGTACTTCGCAGCGTTCTTGAGGACTTAGAGTCAAATTCGAAGATGGTGATTTTCTCTCAGCCAAGGTATCGTACATCCATGGACAGCTGCTTGAGCACCTTAACATATAGTAAGTTGATCGAAGAACCTTTGTCGACGAGGATTTTATCTATTCTTTGATCATCGCAGTACCTGGCGATGTAAAGTGGTCGATTGTGCTCGAACGTCCCTATAAGAAGATCTTCTTCGCTGAAGGTGATGTCGGCCGTGTATACCTCCACCATTTAATCCTTCATCGCTTCTTCGTCAAACTGCTCTTGAAAAAGGTCTGGTTCTTCGAAGGCTTTAATTAAAGACTCCCGCGGTTCTTTTGACAAGAGCAGAGCATCGTATATTCTCAAGTGTGAAAGTAACTTCTTCATATGGGCTAACATATTGTAGTCCACCTTATTTTTCTTGGGGAGATCCTTGGCAGCAAGTTCTTTAGCCACCTCTTCATCAAGGGCGATCTCTTCGGGCATTTTTCATTTACCCTTATCTTGATTCTTGGGATCCTTATTTGCGGGCCCAAGGTTCTTCCCGGGGAGAGTGCGGTACCGCAGATGGATGTTGTTGCGGTCCTTTGCTCTTTCTTCATCTCCTGATGAAAAGCCTATATAGGGGAGATCGATGAAAGGTTCAACTTCCGAATCGCTTCCGAAAGTCGGCACTGCCGAACTTCTTCCTTCCAAAGTCTGAGCCTTAGTCATATAAAAACTTTTGGTGATCGTCCTTCCTGGGCCGTTTGCCTTGGAACCACCATGTTGGGGCGGGTGAGCCTTAGCCGTATGTTTCTCTCTTTTAAGATGCATGTTATGGAGAACGTTCTTTCTCCACCATTTTCTGATGAATTTACACTTATCGATGAGGTGGCAGACCCTTTGGTGGTAGAGGAAATATTTTAAATGCTCTTCTCCACCTTCAAAGTCCGCAATACCTGGGGTATACATCTTTAGGGGAGGCAGCTCCATCCCTTTGGATAAGGCCTTAGCGAAATATTTCTTGGCCTTACCTCTCTTCAGCAGTATTTCTTCTTGAGTCGTTCATTCGACTTTGGTTGGGAAGCTACATAACTCGCCTCTTTCGTGGCTTCCTTTTCTAGAAGTTGCTGTTTGGATTTTTCGCAGATAGCCAGCTCACGCCTTTGATTTTCCTGGCTTCTTTGAAAGGCTTCCCTTAGGAGCTGCTCGTCTGGGTCTTCTCATGGTGAACTTAGAGCTTCAAGCATTGATTCTGCGCCTTGCTCGTCTGAATCGCTTTCGGACGCGACTGGAGCCTCATCATCATGGATGGAGTAGTGAGAGACCATGCAGCAATTTTCTGCACGGCCTTCTATTTCTTCTTCTGAGTCATCATCCTCATCCTCCAAGTTGTTTTCAAGGACGTGTTTGATAAACTCCTCAAGAGTAAAAAGAGAATGCGCTTTCTGATTGTATTCTTCTAGCGCGTCAATGCACTATTGGATGCTTTTATGGCTGTCGACATGCTCGGCTGGCTGTACAGGCTTTTTCGTTTTCTTTTGTTTTTTCTTCTTAGAAGACTTCTTGATTTTGGGGCTTTTCCCTTTATCAATAGCCTTAGGAGTGAGACATGGTTTTAATATCGCGTCTACGATCTCCGGTTCGTGTAGGCTTTTCCACCTGATCACAGGACATGCATGGAGTTCCTTTAGCATTCTCTTTGTTTTGGGAAGCAACATCACCTCCCATAGGGTTTCTTCGACGAACGGGCAAGATCCCCCCTGCGCGTTGGTTTCTTTAGAGATGTGCTTCTGAGGAGGGTTCATCTTCTATTTATCGGAAAGCATGAACTTGCTGTGTTTATAATGGTCCTCGACCCAGTTTTTGAAGACGTAACAATCTTCAATCGAATGACTTACCGCCCGATGATATGGGCAATAAGTTGGATTGTTGACATCATGGGCTTAGGCCGGTCATCGTGGCTCAGGTAAAGTCAAAAGGCCGCTTTTTATTGCAAGGTCGAACAGCTTTCTTGTCTTATCATGAAGGAATGAGTATTCCCATCCTATTCTTTCTTTAAAAGTGGGTCCCATGGAGTTGTTATTTTGACGACCAGCTGTCTTAGGACCGTTTGGCTGCTGTTGCGTGTTAGCGACAAATGCTGCCTTACCCTTACCTTTGAAGTTTCGCGAATCTCTATTGGAAGAGGGAGGACCTTGGTGCATCGCATCCAGCTGAGCTAACTTATCGATCAGTTCTTGAAAAGTTGCTGAGCTGAGAAGGGCCAGATATGGGAACACTTGTCACGCCCTGCATCCCAAAATACGGAAATACGGCACATGACAGAGCCAACCATGATACCTATGGTTAGGAATAATCCCTCCATAGTCACATTATGGCTGTCAAGAAGATATCAAGAACGGTAAAATAACATCTAGCTAACACATGTCCATCTGCCACAATAAATAAAATCAAGAAATGTATATAGCGGAAACGAATCAAGATCCAATAAAAATAATATCTGAATCACATCCCTTATGGGATCACATCGATAAAATAAAACTACGGAAATAAATAAACTAAGCATCTCTAAAACTAATCACCTAGCTTATCATTGCTCGGCTTGCCTGCTAAAATACTCCTGATTTGCCTGCGATAATGTCAGAGGAACTGGGCCATGCAAAACCCAGACGTCAGTGCATCATAATATCAAGATAATAGTAATAACCAGGATAGGATGCTATGATTAAATATGAGTGCAAATAAATAACACGGGTATAAAACAGTGAGATATATGTATGTAATATGTATCCTAAAGTCTGTGCTTCTAGGTTATCTATTCTACAAGTCTTTGAAATCAATTAAATGGAATCGTCGATGTAACTCAATAGTATCCCATGCGTGCCCGGGACCACGGTCAAGAATCTCGGGGTTGAATCCGAGACATGTCGCTAAGCAGTAAAAAGGTATCATGTATAGACAAATAATGTCGGCAGCATCATTCCAGGGCCGGCCAAGGCCGTATAGACTGATCAGTAGCTGGAAGTATCAAATTGTTGAGTTACAAGTCAGGTTTCATTATTGATTTCCCTTTTCCCCCGAGTTTTATGTTCAAGTCAAGTATTGATGATATAAATCTAATGCCAACACAAGATCAAGCAGGTACAGGTCTTGTCTATGTAGACAACAAGTCACATCCGTCAGAACAATAAATCAGGATTGTCGGCATTAATAAAAGATCCAAGTAACAAGTCTGGTAATGGGTCGTGAACATGTCATGCAATATGTTTTAACCAGAATAGATACCAAATGTAAAACTGCAACCAATATCTAAACACGGTAATCACAACTCATGCCAGGATGTATATGTATCTATCTGTAATAACCGTTTTACGTCCATTACCATGTATATTGCAAACTAGATAAAATACTGAACTGATATAGTATTATAATAATATTGTGATGATTCGGCATGCAACTAGATAAACCATTATCGGTACGGATACAGACTGGTAATATAAAACTGTAAATCGATAACATTTGTTGAATATTAAAACACGTATACTATCATATAGATATAAATAAAATAGCATGTTGCAATTTTAAAACTTGCCTGATCGAAATCTCA